>OX244032.2:16033190-16633190 GCA_945859785.2 Tridacna gigas
TCCTTTTTTCCGCAATGTTTTCCAAAGCTACTTTTCTCAGTTTCGTTAAAACACGGGATTGTGTGGTAAAAGGTGCGACTGGTGTGATAACTTACATTCTCGCCGCGTTCCCCAGGTATTCCTTCTTGCCCTCTTTCACCTTGCTTTCCCTGAAAGAGAGAAAACGTGTAAACATGTAGCAAAACCAGAAAACGCTACACTATCATTATGCAAAAGTTGGTCTATAGCCAGTGTAATACTTCAATAGTAGTTTTTTTTTTTCGTCAGATAGGTACCTTATTGGCATTCGAATTTCACAATCGTTTCGAAAGTACATGGGACGTATTTACAAACCATCGAGTTCTAACTCTAAAGAATTTTCTAATTTTCAAAAATAAAGGGGAAAACGCGTTACAATTGGACTAAAAAACATTACAGCGTAACTTTTTGACAAATCAAATAGCGGGGAATATTATAGACTAAAAGTTTGACCATCAAATCGTAAACTAATCTGAACGTATTCCACACGCCGATTACGTCATCAAACCATATTTGGAACCGTATGTATCACCAAGTGGGTTCAAATGTTTTTTCCTGTCGTGTCTGATATATCCGCGTGCAATGGCTGTGTTTGAACCGGAATATTCATGGCTATATAATTAATTTAAATACCCTTACCGGTACTCCGTCAACTCCATTCAGACCAGGGGCTCCTCTCTCACCAGGCTTTCCCTATAAACATGATTGAAAAAGAAAATATATATACTCGGTCCGCATTCACCAGCCATTTTGAATTTCGTCCTTAGTCTAATTCTTGATCCTTATAGTAACGCAATTTCTGATTGGCCTAGCCACTTGGTTTAGACGATATTTAAGAACTTGCGTTACTTTCTAATTTAGAAACGTCTTGAGAATTAGACTAAGAATGTTGTTAAGAATGGTTGGTGAATACAGGACCAGGGTCCGTATTCACCAACCATTCTTAAGAATGTTCTTTGTCTTGTTCTTCAGAAATTTTTACATTTGAAAGTAACACAACTCTTGGTTGGCTAAACCATTTGGTTTAGCCAATCAGGAATTGTGTTACTTTCAAATGTAGAAAATCTTGGACAATAAGAATAAGAATATTCTTAACAATGGTTGGTGAATACGGACCCAGATCTATTTAGTAAAAACAACCGAACTAATGCAAAATCAAGGCCATTTACTGAAACATTAATGACGTATTTCTATCCTTTGTCAATTAAGGCGCCTACAGATAAGAATTTTTTAAGCTTTTGCCAAACCAGATTCGTGATCAAAGAGCCTGGGAATATGCCTTTAAAAACATTGTGGGAAAAGGAGAAAGTGCTGGTAACCAGCATTTTCCCCTTTTCCCGCAATGTTTTTTAACCTTAAAATGGCAAATCCTTTCATTTAAGTTACATTTTATTTGTCGTCTGGAAATGCTTTCTCGATGGACGAGCATTTTTTTTTTTTCGTTTGGTAAAGATTTCTACATTTTCTCCAATGCACATGTTCCTCCTCCCCATATTGTGTTACGTTTTGTTGAAGGTTTTTATACGGTGGCACAAAAGTGACATGGAAGATATATTTTATACTACGTGCGCACGTAATAGTTATTACGTGCGCACGTATTAGTTAATACGTGCGCACGTATTAGCTACTGTGTGCGCACGTACTAGCTACTGCGTGCGCACGTAATAACTAATGCGTGCGCACGTATTAGCTAATACGTGCGCACGTTTTAACTAATACGTGCGCACGCAATAGTATTACGTGCGCACGCAGTAGCTAATACGTGCGCACGTATTAACTAATACGTGCGCACGTATTAACTAATACGTGTGCACGTAATAATCGACCAATCGGTTTATAAGGAACAGAAGCCATATTGTTGCGAGGGAAGGGCAGAATTACATTGGTCCAACACGGCAACAGATGTGCATACATCTGACACCCAAGTAAAAAATCAAGTAGAGCTATTACTTCTTAAATCGTTTAGGCATACTGCGATTATTTTAAGTATCTGTACCTTGGTACGGTACAGTAACTATTAATACTCTAGCCTACGGTCCATCGAATTACCCCAAACCACCCCAAAACACCCCAAACCACCCCAAAACATCCCAAACCACCCCGAAACACCTTTTATATGATATAAAATTATTAATACAGTAAGGGTTGGTTGAATTGTTGGGTAAGGATCACTTTTAACAAAAAATATCTATATTACGTCCTGTCACGTTAGCCTAAGGATAGAAGGACTACATGCATTACATGCGCTAGAGACTTTTTGGCCCCACTGAGATCTGGGACCATAATGTCTGTCTGTCTGAAAAAGTTCGTTCATGCCTCCAAACTATATGTAGTCATGCTGTCAGAATGGCAAACTTTGTGGACCCAGATCCGACTGCCCCTTAAAGGAGCAGTCTAATCTGGGTACATTATGTTTGCTAATGTCTGACTGTCTGAAAAAGTTCGTTCATACCTCCAAACTATATGTAGTCATCCTGTCAGAAAGGGAAACTTTGTGGACCCAGATCATGCGCGGATCCAGATATCTTTCTCAGGGGGGGTCCCACCGCAAACGCACTCTTCTTATTATATGATACTTTGATTTCGGATTTCAGTGGATGTAAGTCAACGTTTCCAGTTCTAACCATGAGGAGGTCTCCACATTTAGAACCGTTTATTTTTTATATTCATGACTGTATTTTACATAAATGCTGTGCAATATCAAACCAGTACCATTTCACGAATCCGATAACCACATTTTTCCAAAATTCCAGGGGGCTCCGGACCCCCGGTCCCCCCCCCCCCCTCTGGATCCGCCCATGAAGATCCAACTGCCCCTTGAAGGAGCAGTCTGATCTGGGTCCATAATGTTTGGTCATGTCTGACTGCCTGAAAAAGTTCGTTCGTGCCTCCAAACTATATGTAGTCAGAATGGCAACAGATACCGTAATTTATATAAGTTTTAGGGAAGTTAGATATATGCAAACATTGTGCAGCCAGATCATCAGACTGCTACTAAAGTAACAGTCTGATTGGGGTCCACGGTGTTAGGCATTCAAACTACATCTTTTGAACCATAGATATTTCAGTTTAAGGAAAATTAATTATTGTGTATGCCATTTTCAATTTGATTTATACTGTTCCTGCATCTTAAACCGTTGTAAAATGATATCACTTTAAACGCCTTTTTTGTTTTCTTGAGGTGTTTTGGGTAGTTTTCGGTGACAAAACTCCTTGTATAGCTCATCAGTCTTTCGTACCCTACAAATCATTCCACCCCCAACCCCACCACAGTATTAATTTTATATGATAAAAGGTGGTTTGGGGTGTTTTGGGGTGGTTTGGGGTGTTTTGGGGTGGTTTGGGGTAATTCGATGGAGCGTAGGCTAGAGTATTAATAGTTACTGTACCGTACCAAGGTACAGATACTTAAAATAATCGCAGTATGCCTAAACGATTTAAGAAATAATAGCTCTACTTGATTTTTTACTTGGGTGTCAGATGTATGCACATCTGTTGCCGTGTTGGACCAATGTAATTTTGCCCTTCCCTCGCAACAATATGGCTTCTGTTCCTTATAAACTGATTGGTCGATTATTACGTGCACACGTATTAGTTAATACGTGCGCACGTATTAGCTACTGCGTGCGCACGTAATACTATTGCGTGCGCACGTATTAGTTAATACGTGCGCACGTATTAGCTAATACGTGCGCACGCAATAGTATTACGTGCGCACGTATTAGTTATTACGTGCGCACGCAGTAGCTAGTACGTGCGCACGCAGTAGCTAATACGTGCGCACGTATTAACTAATACGTGCGCACGTAATAACTATTACGTGCGCACGTAGTATAAAATATATCTTCCATGTCACTTTTGTGCCACCGTATTTTTACATCTAAGTTCTGTTCATGTAAATTAGAAATATTGGGGGAAAAACAGTTTCCTTCCGTATTACTTTGGGTTTTTCGTGGAAGTGTCCTTGGTCAAGGCACTTCAGAGCTGGCATGCTTGGCTCTGGTAAAAATCAGGACATACATGAATATGTGGGATGTCGCCGTGATATAACTGAAATAATGTTGAAAGCCACGTAAAACACTATTTAATCTATTTAATCAATTAATCAATCCAAAGTACTGGTTCATGCACCCACTAACAATCAAGTCATGTGTTCGCAATAAAGGATAGAAGAGTCATGGAGTAAGGACTGAATAGTCACGAGAAAATAAAATGACTGTTACGATGACAAAGACAGTCAACTTTGAACTGAGAACCTGATTTACAAGTTCCTATACTCGAGGCCCCTCTGATTTGTAAAATATATTCGAGCCATGCTCTGGCAAAAGGGGGTTTAATGCATCTCAGTGGTGCTTTATGCCAAGCAAGACATCACATAATCATAGATCAATAAAATTCATTTTGTCGAACAACCGACTGAATCAGGAAATAGAATGATCCTTGGATATACAGGAAATTTACAAATAGCAAAAGGCGAACTGCGCAGGCTGAAATGGGTCGATACCATTTGCAGATACATAAGGCACACTTGTGTCCGAACATCGCTCATTTGTTTAACTTACGGGTTTGCCAGGGTCACCGGGCTCTCCTGTCTCGCCACGCTCGCCCTGGAAACAATAATCAGTATTATTAAATTGAATGATTAGATTGAATGTTGGATGGATGGATGGATCGATGGATGGATGGATGGATGGCTGGCTGGCTGGATGGATGGATGGATGGATGGCTGGCTGGCTGGATGGATGGATGGGTATACAGTTGAGTGGAAGGATAGATGGTAGATTAGGGCATATGGATGGACAAAAAGTTGGATGGATGTACACAAAATTCTTTCTCAAACTACCTCCAGCCAGTACCGGAATTAAAAAAATTAAAGTTCAAGTAATGAAAGAAAATCTAGCCTATCAGGTATTCGAACGAACCATCACTGGATTTTGAATTCTTATCCATGTGCACTACCAACGGCTTTGTATTGTTTGTTTGTATTGGAGTTTTAACCCCATTTTAACAGATTAGGCCATATCATGGCGGTCAGCGACGCACCTATGTGCTTCCTGGTTTTCTCACACCAGTACTGACACAACTTTCTTTCCAAAGCCACTGACTACTTTTCTCGCATGCATCAGAGGTGAGAGGCGAAAAATCGCCGGAAAGAAAGTTTGCCTCAACCGGGTATCGAACCCACAACCACCAGGTCACGAGTCCGAAACGCTAACCACTGAGCTACCCGGGCGGGCACTACCAACGGCAGACAGACTATAAAAGACACCGGGTTAAATAGGAAAGAAAAACTAATACTGTACTAGACCCACCATTTATTACGAGACTAGTAGATATATTAGATGGATACTAGTATTTTCTGTCAGCGAAAGAATTGGGGGAAAACCCAATGCTGTTTTGGCATGAATATATCGTATTACATCAGACAAAGTATATCTTAGACCTATTTACACTTTCTGTGCAGTCTGATCGTGATCCATACTGTCTGCCAAAATACATAAAGTTTTCTGCAGTATCCTACGGATCACTGTAGACATGCAAACAAAATACAAAGACCACGCGACAAAAATGTGGACATGTCCAAATTGAAAGCATTTGCAGACGACAATAAATGTAGCAAAATGATGGAATCAGGAAGCGTAGAAAACATTGTGAGAAAAGGTAAAAATGCTAATTACCAGCATTTTCTCCTTTTCCGACAATGTTTTCAGAAGCCTTCTTCCTCAGGGTCACTAAAACCCGGGATTGTGTGGTAAAGGGTTAAAATCAATCGAAACATTAGACTTACTGTGGGACCTGCGGGACCTGGTGAGCCTTGCGGGCCTTGTGGACCTGCGGGACCCTGTGAAAATACCAATAAAAAAGTTAATCCTTGTATACCGCTACATAAATGAAATGAACATTCTCAATCAGTACGACAGATACATATGATGAAACCTTCAAGGCTGTTTTTGTCAGATTATTTGTACAACAAGCGGACAGTGTTGTCCAAGATCAGACTGCACGTTCTGTGCTGTCTGATCTTGATCTACACTGTCTGCAATAACAATGTAATCCTTGTTTAGTGTTACATTAGTTACTAATAAAATTAACCCTTTCCCAAACAAGCCCTGGGTTTCACGTGTCTGCAGTACAAGTCTTTTGAAAACACTGTGGGAAAAGGAGAAATTGCTCGTAACGAGCAATTTCTCCTTTTCCCACAGTGTTTTCTACCCTTTTTGAGACCTTTCTGCCATTTTCATCAAATTTGAAATTGTCGTCTGCAAACTCTTTCAATTTGGACCAGTCCAAAATTTGTCGTTTGGGAAAGGGTTAAGCCAAAGGGTCGCTATCAATACATATATTACTCTTATCTAAACTCAACGCCTCCGAGAGAAGACGGCATTGCAGGTGACTTTGAGTATCATGTACATGCTTCGGAAATAGGGATTATTGACATGAATGAAGACTTTATGCGTGAATTTATGTGAAACAACGCGACAAAAGGAAGTAAAAATGCCCGTTCAAAGCAATTTTCCTCATGTCACTTTTTTTTTTTTTTTAAATGATCTTCTGCAGGAAGTAAACAGAACTCTGCAGATGATTTCTAATGTTTTAACCCTTTACCACATAATCCCGACTTTTAACGACCCTGAGGAAGAAGCCTCTTGAAAGACTTGAAGCCTCTTGAAGCCTCTTGAAAACATTGTGTGAAAAGGAGAAAATGCTGGTAACCAGCATTTTCTCCTTTTCCCACGATGTTTTCCACTCTATCAAGGACAAATTTTGTCATTTGAACCACATTTAGTATGTTGTCTTAAAATGCTTTGAATTTGGACCAGTCTAAACTACTGTTGTTTGGTATAGAGTTAAACACAAGTTATCATTATCCATTCACCAGAAGGTTCCTGCCCATTCCAGCAGAAGCTCCCTGTCCAGGTCAGTGCAAACGGTAAATGAAGGATTGTTTTCTTCAGCAGTCAACGATATTTACATCATTCATTTGAACCTATGATGTGGGTATCCATTTGAATGGTCCCAGTGCGATCAGCCGAGCCCCGGTAGCTCAGTCAGTAGAGTAAAAAGGACTTGAGAACATAAAGTCGCTTGTTCGATCCCCAGCTCAGTCAATTTCTTTCCCATGATTGATGATGGTCATTGCCACAGGATTCATCTCACCGCTGACCATTGCATCGATGATGGTTATGTGGGAGAGCAGTCAGTGGCTTGAAAGAATATTAAGCGGAGTACTGGTAAAAGAACTCTAGGAAAGCATGGGTAGGTGCACTGGCCGCTGCGATATAACTGAAATAATGTTGAAAACGGCTTTAAACAGTATACAACGAACCAAATGCGATCAGTCCATTCCTCTTACTCATAAACGGGGAACAATACAACGCGATCCCAAGAATTTAAACATAATGAATTGCGTCCCTTGTTTATAAATATAATCATAAACTTACTGGTATTGGCTGTACTTCAGTCGGAATTTCGTTCGGAGAAATACCCTGAAAGAAACAGAATTAAAGAACTTGGAAACAAACTATTATAACTAGATAACGTCTTTACACTTTACAACACTATCTTCTTTTTACGATCCTGAAAAAGAGAGCTTCTGAAAACGTTTCCTGGAAAAGGAGAAACTGCTGGAAACCAGGGTCCGTATTCAACCACTCTATACTGCATACATAGTCTTATTCTAGATTTATAAAGTTACGCATATTCTGATTGGCTGAACAATTTGTTTTTGCAAATCAGATGTCGCGTTAAATTTGAAATTAAAAAGAAATTCTTTGGAATAAGACTAAGAGTAGCAATAAAAAGTTTCGTGAATACGGTTTGACCTGCCGTCTGCAAAAAGCTTTGAATTTGGACCAATCCAAAAATTTTGTAGTCTGTATTTGTACAAAAATAGACAACTGTTTTTGTCCCGTGTCATTATCTTCTATTTTCTGTTTTCTAATCTAAACACAAATCTGATAATAGTTTCCAAAAATCATGATTTTTTTTTAGGCCAATTATATTTACAATTTATGTATAAGCGTTTATGCAATATTTATCATGAATCTGCGAATTGCTATAATATACGACATAGGCACTTTAAAAAAAAATACTTACGGCAGGCCCCGGGGGTCCAGGGGGTCCTTGTATACCTTGTATACCCGGGGTACCATTCTGACCCTGCAAAAAATCATAAACAAACATTTAGATTGTTAAGAATGCCTAAAAAATTACATGAACATTTTTTTTCAATGGTATTGCAATCATTGTTGGAAAAAGAGTGTTTGATTGTTAAAAGCGATATCTCTTTCTTGTTTTTGTTTGGTATAGAGTCAAACGGCACTTTATCTATCCAGTTACTTTTCCATTCCAACTCTCTTGTCAGCTTGCTGTTCTTCAAACAATGTTCAAAGGTGAAGAGAACAATGAATTATATAGCAGTAACTGTCATCATCCACAAGAAAGAATTTTTTTACAAACCGTCTTAATGAAAGTAGCTGTACATGTCGTGAAGGTTTGAAGACAATACTTACCCTAGGACCTGGTAAACCTCGTAGACCACGTTCTCCTTGATCACCCTTTTCTCCCTGGAAATATTGAGAAAAATGGTTGATTGATTGTATAGAGGATATTTCTTGGTGAAAGATCGAAATTTATTTCATAGAGTCAACATCATCGATAATATTTTCACGAGTGGCGCAGCTACGAGTGAAAATATTACCGTATGATGTTTTACACGGGCTCGGATGAGAAACATGTACGATGAAACGTAGATTATTGAAACATGCAATTATTTAAATAGTTTGGTTGACCCTTTTACTCTTTTCAGTGTGGGCAAGTCCAAAATTTCATCGCCTGATAAAGACCCGGAGATACATCTGTTATCATCGATGTCACGAAAGTACAGTTTCACGGTATCTCTTCTACACATTATGCCAGTCGATGATTCCTTTTTTAAATTAGGGAATATTCCTAACGTCGCATGACAGAGGCATTTATAAATGGATAGGTCTGGTGTAGTCTGGATTACCTGTCTCTAACACTACTTTATCGGGTCGGGCAAAGCGCCATAATGGCGGCCTCAAACATGCACTCGTGTTTTTCCAAATTTCACGTGATCCAGTTTGATTAGTGATTAAAATGAGATCAATTTTGTACCAAATATACAATAATGAATCTAAAATGTGCTGTTGGGCGTATGAATTAAGAATAAATTGGACTGTAATTTATTTTTAAAATAGTAGCCCAATTATAATTGTTGGATGTTATATAAGTCCATTCATATTTCGGATACTTAAAGCACTTCTGATATGTATTTTTTCTCGCTAGATAAGAACGACAAGTGAAAAAAAAAAAAAACACTGCCATTACTTTATTGCATTCGAGCTGTTTCAATTTATCCTATAATCCGATTTGATCAAGTGAAATAACAAAATCCCGTTACCTCTGCATATCACCAACGGGGGCCGCCATTAATGTGCTTTGCCTGACGTACTCTTGAAGTACGGCAGGCTACCAGACTAAGGTCTAGTGATGCAGATAACTAAAAAGTATAGGAACAATGGAGAAATCGCTAAAACCCCAACCTTTCAATTGTTACCTTTTCAAAGGAAAAAAATAGTTACAGAATGAGGTCCAAATAAATGAAATGTGACGGTTTTAGTTAGTAAGATAATACTGCGCAACAGGGCTTGGCGACAGTATATCGGACAAAGTAGATCTAAGATCAAACTATACGTTCTGTATAATGTGATCTTCACCTACACTGCCCGTAAAACAAACTAAATATCTATGGTAATGAACGATGAAACAAGACCAATCGAATGGGAGGATAGTATGACAGCTCTGTCTCTCTGTCTTTCTCTCTAGTTGTCTGTCTCTCTCTCCCATTTCTCTCTGTCTCTCTCTTTCTCCCTCTCTCTGTGTTTGTCTTTCTGTGTGTATTTCTCTCTCTCTCGCTCTGTGTGTTATTCTGTCTCTGTCTCTCTCTCCTACTCTCTCTCTCTCTCTCTCTCATACCAGGATACCGTGTGAAACAATGCGTATAATGTAAAATGTCTCAATGAACCACTAGTATGTCACACGGCCGGTTTAAATGTCTACCACAATAGTAATTACTGGTATCGTTTTCGTGCCACTCATGTTAATGTATTGACCCTTAGGCTGCTAAACGCGACTCACGGAACTTTTGCGGACAATGTAGACCAAGATTAGGCTGCACAGAACGTGTAGTCTGATCTTGCATTTACACTGTCGACTCCCCCCTCCTCCCCCCTCAAAAAAAAAAAAAAAAGAAATTACCTATCAAAGAGGAAAATTTTGGTTTTTACTATCGGCTAAAAAATTTCCACTTCACTTATTTAGCAGCTTAAGGGTTAACCCCGTTTCCTTTTAGTAACCCTATCTGGCCGGAAAGCCCATAAAGAACTTATGCCTTTACGAAACAATCCCGTGTGCTTGCAACCTCAGGGAGGATCGTTTATAACACTTTACCGAACGACAAAAAGTTAGACTTGTCTGCATTGAAATCTTTGGCTGAAGACTGAATATATGTCATTCAAATAGTGAACTTGGTTTTTGAAAGAAGAGAAAATATTTCTAGGAAAAGGAAAAGATGATGGCATTTTTTTTTCTTTTCGCATAGTGATTTCAAAAGCCTCCCACCTTAAAGTCGTTAAAACGCGGGATTATTTTGTAAAGGGTTAACTCTTTACCAAACAACAAAATTTAAGACCAGTCCAGATTGAAAGCTTTAGCAGACAACAAAATAAATGTTACTCAAAAACTGAAATTCGTTTTGGGAAAAGTAGAAAACGTGGGAAAAGGAGAAAATGCTGGTTACCAGCATTTTCTTCTTTTCCCACAATGTTTTCAAAAGGCTTTTTCCTCAAGGTCGTTAAAAGTCGGGATTGTGTGGTAAAGGGTTAAAATATGTGGAATAAGGACAACAAGAGCACCGAAAGGGGGTGCTAACGCTCTGCTGCAGTTTTCGTTTTCCAGTAAATAAGTCCTAGTCGAAAATAACAGTTTCACTGTGTCCAAGAACATCTTGCGCCACGCACTGTGAAAAGAGGGTTTAATGTACCTGCAAAAAGTATCGACACATGTCAGCCTGCGCAGTCCGCGCAGGCTGACTTGTGTCGAAGCTTTTTGCTATTGGTATATTTTCTACAACATCTACATACCTATATAGCAATCTTTGCAACTCTGCAGCTAGCATGAAATTCAGTTCGACATTCAAATCGACATTCGATTTCGTACATAGCTACATGCCAATAAGGAAATCTCTGCGAATCTGTTGCTACCTTGAAATTCATTTCGATATTCAAATCTATATTCGAGATCATACATCATCTGCGTGCCCATACAAAAGAAACCACGCAAATTTACTGCTCGCATGAAAATTATTTCCATATTCAAAACCGTTATTCTTCGATATACGTAACTGTCCTTTGAGTCAAAGGACCAGTTTACCTTATGATTCAGTCCACCTCATGATTCAGTCGGTTGTTGGAAGAAATGGATTCTATGTATCTATGGTTATAATCATGCCGAATTACTTGGTATTTGCATAAGAGAGATCCTTTAAATTCCGTTTTGTAAGCGTGCTCAAATATTTTTTCCGAAGTAAAAGGTGAATTTAAGTCCCACCTTCGGGCTACGATATACAATTATAGACTTAGCCAACCAAATCAACCAAAAAGACATTTACAGTAAGTAGAAAATGGATAAGACTTTGCAATTTCGAAGCTGAAAAGGTCTGAAGAGCCCACAACAGCGGACGGTGATGATTAATGATCAAACTTGACATTCTGTGCAGTCTGATCTTGATCTTCACGGTCTGAAACTGAATTTAAACTTGTGATAGCGTTTGAATGGTTACTTAATCTCTTTCGTTACTTTTTTTACACCAATACACCTGTTTACCTTTTGAATGCAAAATGAATAGAATGGATACGTTGATTTGCTGAATGAGTCATGCCCTGGCAAGAGGAGGTTTAATGTATCGGCGTGATGCATTATAACAATCAAGTTATCACATAATTATGGACCCATAAAAATCCATTTTATCTATAAACTAACCAAATCATGAGGTAGAATGGTCATTTAACACGCAGAAAATTGACCCACACTAAATCATTTTGATCCAGGTCAGCCTGCGCGGACTGTGCAAGCTGACCTTGGTCGGTACTTTTTCAGATGCATAAAGCCTTTTTTCCCGAGAATGGCTCAAATGGAATGGATATGTTCATTTGTTGAAACACAAATAAACGAGCCATGCTCTGTGACAATGGGGTTTAATGCATCAGTGAAAAGTATCGACTCAGGTCAGCCTGCGCAGTCCGCGCAGGCTGACCTGGGCCGAAACCTTTCGCTATTGGTCAATTTTCTGTATGTCAAAGGATCAGTCTACCTTACGATACAGTCGGTTGTTAGGCAAAACGGTTTTTATGGATCCATAATCGTGTGATGACTTGCTTTGTATCATGCATCACGGAAATGGATTAAGCCCCCTTTTTGCCAAAGCATGGCTCAAATATTTCAAATGTCAAGGCCTTAAGGTCAGAGTATCTCAAACAATGCCGGACAGTGCAAATTCAAGATAGTGCAGTCTGATCTTGATCTACACCATCCTAAAAAAAGGCAACAAAGACAAGCGCCTCTGGCACCCAGACTGTTAAATTACGACAAGCTCGCTTATGTCAATGAGTGAAGTAAGTGTACACACTTAATCAAATTAACCACATATTTATGAGTCATACTCTGGGAAATGGGAGTTTAAGGAACCTGCAAGAAAACCCGAATCGACTCATGTCAGCCTGCGTGAACTGCGCAGGCTGACATGGGTCGAAACTTTTTGCTGTTGGTCAATCTTCTGTATGTCCAAGGACCATTCTATCCCATGATTCAGTAGGTTGTTAGACAGATTCGATTTTATGGATCAATAATAATTTTATAATTAACTTGGTACAATCCATCACGGAGATGCATCAAACCCCCTTTTAACATAGCATGGATCATTAATGTATCAAATGTAGCAATTATCGTCTGTAAAATCACAGGACGCTTGAAAATGGCAGCAGACGAAAAGATTATCAAATTGCCTGCACGACATTTAGCTTATACGTAGTCTACTATCCAACACTTGTAAATGTGACCAATGACGACAACAGAAGGGGTTTCAAGTCAATGCCCTCGAACATCGTCACATAGGAGACATTTTGCAGACGAAAGCTACTGTAAAAAGTTCAGATGATTTCCTGCTTACCACACAACCCCAAATTTTAACCACCCTGAAACAGAAGCCTTTTGAAAACATTGTGAGAAAAGGAGAAAATACTGGTATCCAGCATTTTCTCCTTTTCCAACACTGTTTTCTGCTCCTAAAAGAACAGAAATCGCCGTTTGAGCTACGTTTAATTTCTTGTCCTCAGATGCTTTCAATTTGGTCGAGTCTAAAATTTTGTCGTTTGGTAAAGAGTAAACTTGTGATAAATTGAACTCAATAGTTAACTCTGTATCAGACGATAAATTTTAGACGTGTCCATATTGAAAGCATTTGCAGAGGACAAAGTCAATGGTGCTAAAAATGATGAGACATGCTTCTTAAAGAGCTTAATAACATTGCAAGAAAAGGAGAAAATCAGCATGTTCTCCCTTTTCCACATTGCTTTCGAAGGCCTATTTCATTATGGCGATAAAAACGCGGGGTTGGACGAAAACATTATGGGAAAAGGAGAAAATGCTGGTTACCCACATTTTCTTCTTTTCGCACAATGTTAACAAAAGCCATCATCCTAGGGGCATTAAAACTTGACTGTTCTGTAAAGGAATAAATGCTTACCGGTTCTCCAGAAAGTCCGTCCTGACCACGTGGCCCTGGGATACCCTGTAAAAGAAAATATTGAATCGATTTCCTGGGTGCTAACCTTCGGTTTCTACATGTTTGCTGTCTGTGACTTTAAGTAAGCACAACTGGAAAAATAATTCTATAGGGCTACCAGAAAGAGTGATTAAACAAAACTCGACTCTACAAAAAATGATCAAATATTGCTATTTTTACAATTAACAGTTAAGTAAGAATATATATGCAAATAGTAAACGTTTAGCATCGGACATATATTTAACTTATAATAGTCGTCCATCAGTATTTTCTGGCCCGCCCCACCGTTCTTCAGATTCAATATTTGGGCCATGCGCTGTGAAAATTGAAGTTTAATGCATCTGCAAAAAGTATCCACCCATATCAGCCAGCGCAGACCTAGGTCGAAACATTTTGCTATTGCAAATTTTTTTTGCATGCCAAAGGACTATCCTACCTCACGATTCAGTCGGTTGTTAGACAAAATGGTTTTTATGAATCCATAATTTTATGATGACTTGCTTGGTATAATGCAATAACAGAGATGCATTAAATTCCCCTTTTCCAAGAGCGGCGCTTATTTCAATTTGCCTACTCAATGAGCTAAATCCAAAATCATTTTCGTTTATTTTGAATAGCAAGGTGATGGCATATTTTAGGTCACAAGTTCGAAACAACTCACGTCAAGTCCTGGCATTCCTGGTTCACCGACGGGTCCTCTTGGTCCTGAAGGTCCAGTGACCTGTAGGAAGAGAAGACAGTTTGCATGTATGTCTAGACTTTGATTGTACATGTAAAAGTTGTGATCCTCCCATCCATTAAAATAGTCATTAGTTTGCTTGCTCGTTTGCTACCGTGCTAAACGCCATTTTAAACATTTCTTCAGTTATACTAAAGCGATCTAAACACCTATCTATGCTTTCCTGGGGTTTCTTTAACCAGTACTCTGCATACTATTCTTCCCTTGCCATTAGCCGCTTTTGCACATAAACGTCGTCGAAACAATGGTCAGCTGTGAGAAAGAAATGAATCCGGTCGCTCAGATGAACGGTCGTTACACCTCCTGAGCTTCATAAATCTAATCATTTGGACATTCACCTTTACTCTTTACCAAACGACAAAATTTTGGACCTATCCAAATTGGAAGCATTTGCAGACGACAAAATAAACGTGAATCAAAATTTGACATTTGTTTTGGTTGGGGTAGAAAACATTGTGGGAAAAGGAGAAAATGCTGGTTACCAGCATTTTCTCCTTTTCCCACAATATTTTCAAAAGGCCTCTTTATCAGGGTCGTTAAAAGTCGGGATTGTGTGCTAAAGGGTTAAGCAGTAAGTAAAACTTTATTCATTTCTCGTCAACAGGTTTCACTGGTTTGTGGTTTCCTCTAAATGGGCCAAATAATGAAAAATGTCATCAGGAAGTAGAAATTGATACAGATGACCTTTGTGACAAAGTGACGCTAGAGATATCTATCTATAAGATATTACAAATACACAATTAGCGGAAGCTGATTCAAGGAAAGACTTTACTTACGCTCTCTCCTGGCTCTCCTGGGGCTCCTGGTTCCCCGCTATATCCCCTTTCACCACGATCGCCCTGGAAAAGAAGAAATGAAACACTGAAATGTTAAGTATGTTTGAACCTTTCTGTTTATAGCGCAGGTGTATTAAGTGTAGATGAAAGATCGGATTGTCAAGACAGTCAGTCTGACAAACTCTTTCTGCAAAATATGTAAGTGTACGAATAACTCATTCTACAAGAAAATAGTTCTTTGATGATAAGCGGTCCTACACCTTGATCTACTTTTTTACTCGTCCTGATTAACTGAAAAAATGTGACGGAAATTAATCGCACTTACATTACGAGCCAAATATCTAATCTACATATTATTCCTGTAAGCCTGTTAAATCTGACCTTATCTAAAGGTTAATTACTTAAAGCAGAATACTGAGGTATAGTAATTACATTTACCAAAGAATTTACGGCAATTACAGGGAAAAGAAAACTTCAGAATGTTCAGATACCAACCATCCCTAAGAACGTTCTCAGTCTTATCCGCCAAAATTTTCTAAATTTGAAAGTAACGCAAGTTCTGACTGGTTAAGCCATTTGGTTTAGCCAATCAGAAGTTGTGTTACACTCAATAACAACAACAACGACGACGAAAAACGAAAACAATAGCAACACAACAAAAAGCGAAGACGACAACACCAGAAGCAACAACAAAAGAGACAAAAAAAAAAACAAAGATAGGGACCTTCCCAACTAAAGAACCGTTTCGATTTCAATTAAGTATGTCTGGGGTGAAAGACCCAATGATTTGTTCTGTTTTATGACCATTTTATAGCTATATACAGACGCTCAATAAAAAATTTTTGCCCACGCATGAACTTGAATCATCGTACGATAAATATAGAACTAGCCACAAGAACATCAAGTGTACCGAATATGGCCGACAATTGTTTATTTCGATGTAGGATACAGCGTATCACTCCGCCGAAATTGAAAATCAAGTGAACCGGATATGGCGGATAACTGTTTGTTTCTATGTTACTAAAGCGTGTCACTCCGTCGAAATTGATGTTATAAAGAGTTGTGAAAACGACCTTGAAAACGTCCTTGTAAAATAGTAACACGATTATATGCGTTCACAAGACGGCGACAAAATTTTAGACTTGTAAAAGATGAACAGATTAATTTTTGGAGTTTACAAATTAAATGTAATTCATATTAAGGGATTTGAAGGGTAGAAAACGTGTCGAAAAAGGAGAAAATGCTGGTAACCAGCATTTTCTGCTTATTTCCACAATGTTTTCAAAAGACTTTTTCTTCAGGGTCGTAGAAACTCTGAATTGTGTGGCAAATGGACAGACAGAAGAAGACATAGACACAGAGACAAGCTAGCTTCAGTATAACTACCTAACTTTGTTGTAGGGGATATATAACGTTCATTCAATCCCAAACTATACATGTCAACATCTCAATACTCTAACACTTTGGACTGGCGTATCTCACTTCAAAACTGCGAGGATATATGGCGTGCAACACACGAAAAGGAGCCTTCGGACAATTGCGTAAAGTGTTGTCCCGGATTAGCCTGCGCAGTCCGCGCAGGCTAATCCGGGACAACACTTTACGACTACATAAGATTTTTTCATACAGTAGACTTTCGTGGAATAGAAAATTGCACAAAAACGGGAAGTGTCGTCTCGGATTAGTCACAGACTGCACAGGCTGATCTTGGACGACACACTTTTACGCATATGTCCGAAGGCCCCTTTTCGTGTGTTGCACGCCATATATAAGCGATGCTCCCGCATAAGAGAGTTTAATTCATCTCTGTGATTCATTTTACCAAGCAAGCAATAACATAATTGTCGATCCATAAGATCTATTTTGTCTAACAGCCGACCAAATCATGAGTAAACTGGTCCTTTGACGTGCACAGTATTGACCTATAGTAAAAAGTATCGACCCAGCGTAGCCTGTGCGGACTGCACAGGCTAAGCTGGGTCAATACTTTTTGTGGATGCATTTAATACCCTTTTCACAGAGCATGGCTCATATTATATACACACAAAAGTAGGAATTTGACCCATAACAAAAGCTTATAATTCTGTTTTTTTTTTTCAACGCGCCCCGCTGTTTCTGCTATTCGAAAACGCCTGCATCGGTGGTCATAAAAATAGGTATGCAAGCACAGGCAAATCAACGATGAAAAAAACTCGCGAGGCCAACAAAGCATAGGCTTATGGAGGTTTAAACCTTTTTCCAAACGACTGTAAGCAAAGAGACTTCTGAAAACAGCGCGGGAAAAAAGAGAGAATGCAGGTTACAAGTATTTCCTTTATTTTTCCTTACAATGGTTTTAATCATCTGAAAGATAAATTCTATCAGTCGATCCAATTTTTATTTGTCTAATGCGAATGCTTACATAATAGACTTGTCGGATTCCTTTCTTTCATGTAAAGGGTTAACTCTTTACCACAGCGCAAAATATTAGACTGATCGAAATTGAAAAGATATGCAGATGACAAATCTAATGTGGCTCACATGATTGATTTTGTTACAGAAACATTGTGGGAAAAGGAGTAAATGCTGCCTACCAGCATTTTCTCCTTTTCCCACAATGTTTTCTACGACCCTTTTCTTCAGAATCGTTAAGACTGAAGATTTGTGTGGTGAAGGGTACACATGTGTTTCTGCATGTTGAATTCGCGAATAAAAATTCTCATAAAAAGCACAATAAAGCGCAGAAATGATAACATATGAACGGAAACCAGACATTACCTTTGGCCCTATATCACCTGGTGCTCCTGGCTCGCCTGGTTCCCCCTTGCCACCCTGTGAAAAAGCACATAAAGATACACGCTTCATCGAATCTTTATCCTGTCCATTTACTACAATCTATTTTTACAAAAATACATTTCTTTTTATTTATTCGCAAACTATGGAGATAGTAATATGACCACAACAGTATGAGCCATGCTCTGGCGAAAGGGGGTTTAATGCATCTCCATGGTGCATGATATCAAGCCAGTAATCACATCATGATGGATCTATAAAACCGATTTTGTCTAACAACTGACTGACTTATGAGGTACAGTGGTCCTTAGACATACAGAAATTTTACCAAAAGCAAAAAGTTTCGGCCCAGGTCAGCCTGCGCGGACTGCGCAGGCTGACCCGGGTCGATACTTTTTTTTTTTCAGATGCATTAAACCCCCTTGCCACAGAGCATAGCTCATATTGAAGAGACGAATATAGGTATAGATCAGGCTGCTCGAACATGCCGGATGATGCTATTTTTTCTCCGCAAACTTTGATACACGTACGGAAGCAGACAGCATGGAAAGGGCAAACATCCGTGAGAAAAGCAATAAACGTGTCGGAAGACATAGTTATTCTCTAATGGACAAGGATAACATTCTTTCTTCGACCCTTCTCATTATTTTTTTGGCGTAGCTGAATGCCCTGGCTATTGACCTACTTCTTGGTACTGATAAAGAATGAACAGGGGTAATTTGCGATTGGTAAAAAATATGAACATGCTTATTCGGCGTATTTGGCATATTTGCTCGCACATATATGAAGCCACAATTCATAACGAGCATTGCTATGGCCAAATGATACTCCAGGGCCTTGATTCATACGATAACAAACTAACGTAGTAGAGAATGATTCCTTTCTTGTGCTATTTGGATATTTAACATTTTCATAAGGGTTACAATACTACTTTTCAACAAAATGAAAAAAAAAAAAAAAAAACAGTGAGGAAAAAGAAGCAACTGCTCGTGAAATTCTTTTCATCATTTTAGTTTATATTGAGCCACAAAAGAGTTTGAATATTCATATTCCAGCATCCTTTACGCCGTCTATCATTTTTAAAGATATTTCTTGTTTCTTTTCTTTTTCATAGGGATGCTTATCAAACTCTACGGACAAACCTCATTCCTTTGAAAGCTGAATCTCGTCTTACTACGCGTATGATTAATTAATCTATCAGCTGAAGAATAGGGCCATTTCATATTTTAATGCATTAAAATGCAGCTTTACTCTTTTTTTTTTAACTCGATGATGAATTATAGATGGAAAAAGAAAAACTACATGGGAAGCGTCCATTGCTGATGTTTTTGCTTGGAACGTAAATATTGAAATGAAAAGAAAATACGTTAAAAAAAAACTAAGAAAACTAAACCTAAAAAAATGTTGAGCTATTTTGCGAGACAGACACATTGTCAAAACTTGATCGCTCCCCCCTAAAACAGTCATTCAATAAGGCATTCATTAAAACACTTAGTTCTTGGCATTTTCGACTTTGAGTCTTGCCTAGACTAACTTCAGGCAAATTTTAGACAATTCCAAAATGAAAGCATTTGCAAGTGACAAATTCGAAACTGGTACAAATGAAGTGAAGTTCTCTAGAAGGATAGAAAACATTGTGGGAATAGAAGAAAATGCCGGTTACTAGCATTTTCTCCTTTCCCACAATGTTTACAAAAGGCTTCTGCCTTAGGGTCGTTAAAACTCGGCGTTGTATGGTAAAGGGTAAAACAACTAGTAAATCCCAGATTCCAGCTGTCTGTGGCCTTCGTATCAAGTTCAGTTCCGGTTTTAGCGTGTTAAAGAGCAATAAATTCCTATCAGTTAACCTTTTAGGTCCACAAGGGGAATTATCCTGCTTCCGCGCTAACAGTATGGATCAAAATTTAAGCAAAAACGCACTTCCTGGTGGTTTCACAGACTTTAAGTATCGATTTCATATATTTTTTTTAACCTCTACGCGTTAAGCCTTAACCCTTTCCCAAACGACAAATTTTGGACTGGTCCAAATTGAAAGAGTTTGCAGACGACAATTTCAAATTTAATCAAAATGGCAGAAAGTTATCAAAAAGGGTAGAAAACACTGTGGGAAAAGGAGAAATTGCTCGTTACAAGCAATTTCTCGTTTTCCCAGTGTTTTCAAAAGACTTGTACTGCAGACACGTGAAAACCAGGGCCTGTTTGGGAAAGGGTTAAGCAGCTAATCGCGACCCACTGACCTTTTGCGGACAGTGTAGATCAAGATCAGACTGCACAGAACGTGCAGTCTGATCTTTGATCTACACTGTCCGGTACAGTATTTTCTTTCCGGTGAAATCAACTTTGAAACCGCAATGTTTAGGCTTTTAGTGTTGAGTAGAAATTTGTTTCATTTATTCAGCAGCTTAAGTGTTAAGCAAAAACGCACTTCCTGGTGGTTTCACAGACTTTAACTATCGATTTCATATATTTTAAACTCTACGTGTTAACCCTTAAGCTGCTAATCGCGACCTACTGACCTTTTGCGGACAGTGTAGATCAAGATCAGACTGCACAGAACGTGCAGTCTGATCTTTGATCTACACTGTCCGATACAGTATTTTCTTTCCGGTGAAATCAACTTTGAAACCACAATATTTAGGCTTTTAGTGTTGAGTAGAAATTTGTGTTTCATTTATTCAGCAGCTTAACTCTTTACCAAACGACAAAATTTAGTCAGGTCCAAATTGAAAGCATTTGCAGACGTCAATTTCAATGTGGCTCAAATGGTGCAACTTTTCTTTGATAGGGTAGAAAACATTGTGGGTAAAGGAGAAAATGCTGGTTACCAGCATTTTCTCCTTTTCCCACAATGTTTTCAAAAGGCTTCTTTCTCAGGGGCGTCAAAAGGCGGCATTGTGCGGTAAAGGGTTAAGTGTTCACTATTACATCATATGAAAATTTCAGACCAAGAGCAGTGATGGATGTCTCGGGAAAAGAAAGAGTAAGAGATGTAGAAAAACATACTCCTGGTGTAGTTACGTATATCTATGGTAGTTTACTTTGGTTACCTTCTTTCCTGGTTTCCCGACAAGTCCCGGTAGACCGTCTTCTCCTGAATACCCCTGTCAACGGAAAATGTTAGGTAGTTTCAAGGAGATGTTTAAAGCTATCATGCCCTTTTGTGTTTTTCTTCTCTTTCACTACCAGAAACATTCAGGTAAAAAGAGACAGTTCTAAATTGCATTCTCATTCTATACTCTCACGAAAAAGGAAGTGCGCACTTGTTTAGAGGGATTTTTTTTATACTTATAGAGGCAATATATGGACAAATTTGGTATTAAGATGTACAAAAATGTATTGGCTATACGATGTTTCACTTTGAAATAAAATTTGACAATTTGTGAATAAAGTAGGGCTGAAAAAGTACAAGTCGCAGATTTGTAATGTTTCAGAACTGCACACCTTTCTTCTTTATGACTACATTTCTCACTGATTTTCTAAATTTCAAAGAAACGGATTTCTGATTGGCTAAATCATTGCTTGGCGAATCTCGATGCTTTAGCCAATAACTTTAAAAAATTCGTGACAGTGAAAAACAAGACACTTTTAATTGGGTTACTAATTTGGTTCTGTTTCTCTGCACGGTGTTTAATACCGTTTTCAACAGTATGTGACATCATAGCGGGCAATGCACCTATTCATCTGTTCCTGAAATTTATTCTACCACCAGTTCGCACATCTGTTTTTATCAAGGCACTCGCAGATTTCCAACAAAAGCAAAGTCAGAACAATTTAGCTAGAGATGTAATAGCTCTTTACAAAACAATCCCAAGTTTAAATGACACTGAAGAAAGATGGCTTTTGAAAACAATGTGGGAAAAGAAAAAGCAATGCTGTTAAACAACATTTTCTCCTTTTTCCCACAATGTTTTCTACTCTAAGAAAGACAACTTTCAAGTTTTGAGTAACATTTAATTTGTGGTCTGCATCTGCTTTCAATTTGGACACGGCTGAGATTTTGTTGTTTGGTAAAGAGTTAAAGCAAAGGCCCGTTTTCGCCTACCATTCTAATGCCAGGGCACAATTACTTTTATGATACAGAAGTAACAATATAGCCTTTTCCAATCAGAAATTAAGTACAAATTTGAGCAATTTTTAGCAAATTTGAATCAGAATTAGAATTTGATTTTGAATTGAATTTAAAGTGGTAAGTGAATATGGTCAAAGTTACGGCAAAAGAGGAAACCTACCCGTTCGCCGGCGGCTCCCGGCAAGCCAGGCTGTCCCGGTTGCCCTGGTACTCCCTGTAAAGGTACATAGAAGATTATCGTTATTTAAGAAAAATGAAATAGTTGTAGTTTCTGATCTGTAACTAAAAATTCACTCTGTGCTCCCAGCACATTTTGTAAAAACTGAAATGTAGAGAAATCATTAAATGCATTACGTGTATGTCCTACACTGGAAGATACGAATCGAATCAAATGTTAAGCAGCTTGAAACTTTGGAACTGGTGTTCATATTAAAGAAAGCGACACTTGCTTGGTTTCCAAGGAGTAGTCTCCGAGAGTCATTGGTTCTGAAAATTCCCTCATTTTGTAAACTTTTTCAAGATGGTGGCTTTATACAAAATATACAGAGAAAAATGATGACTCAGCTATTCTTTAGAAAGGTCCGTCACTACTATGTAAGATACAATTTCTCGGCACTTGCTAAAGTAACACTGAAAAGTCACAGCACATGTTTATCAAATAATTATTTCTAAAACTCTTTATGGGTAATAAGATAAAACAAAGTACCCTATCTCATAGCAATTTGTTGATTCTGCTCAACGGTATCAACTGCTAGATAAATGACAAGAAAATTTCCACTCAATGGTAAAAACTCAAATATTGCGATTTCGAAGTTGATCTCACCTGAAAGAAAATACTGTATCGGCAAGTGTTGATCAAAGATCAGACTGCACGTTCTGTGCAGTCTGATCTTGATCTACACAGTCCGCAAAAGGTCGGCGAGTTGCTCTTAGCAGCCTAAGAGTTAACGTAATTCTTCAAAATGAGAGGCGATGGTTTTTAAGTTTTGCTCAGTACAGTATCATATTAAATGCTAAAAAGACTATCATTCATAAGATACATACATCCTTGCCGTTCTTTCCTGATGGGCCGGGTTTGCCAGTTATTCCAGGGGCACCGTCAATGCCCGGTGCTCCAGGTTCCCCAGGGAGTCCGGCAGGCCCTCTTGGTCCCTGAAATCAGAGCATAATATTATCAACCATGTTTAGTCAAGCTTCACTCGAATTTACAAGTTTCATGTTTTACGACCAACGACCACCACAATTACAAATCTCGATAAACCAACACGCTAAATACGACCACATCACATACGTTCAATTAAACATATGAATTCACATAAAAGCAGGTTAGGGTCAGATACTATGACGCATTTCTTTGTCCACAGTTCTCAAGTTTAATACTGTTATTTGACATCTAACTTTTTTCTACCCGTTATTGAAGAAAACTTAAGCTAGCTTCTTTTCTGTATCAAAGTTGGGTAATACCTCCGTTTACCCTCTCAAGACCAGTGATTAAATAAAAGAGATAACGTACCATCTCTCCTGCCGGCCCCACTGGACCTTCTGGGCACGTGACCGTTGCACACTGGTCTTCATCCGGTTGATCGCCTCTTCGTCGCCCAGTCTGAAAAAATATAGTACAACACATTTCGTTATTGCTTCTGTTTACTTTTCTTTAACTGTACAGAGATGGCAGACAATTCAAGATGTTTCCATGCATGACACAATTAGAGATAGCAGTTTTTAATCTACAGTGATCGTAATTGCAATAATATATTGATGTACGGTCCAAAATATTGCACTCTCAGGATAGCAAGTGGTTTTGAATAAATCAGTGTAGCAGAAAGTAAAGAACAAGATCTGACTGCACAATTTGTACTTTCGGATCTTGGTCTACGCTGTCTGTAAAAGTAAATACGATATATCTATGCTTAATGTTCTAAGGATAAACAGTTTGTAAATCGGTATTACATATAAATTACTACGCTATTTCTAACTAGAAATCGTAGCATACTGAATTATTTGAGATGAAACGAATATTTTTCCAATGGTAAAAAAGACCTCATCGGAACATGAAGACTTTTCGGGTGGGAGGGGACGAAGGGTTTCCAAATATATCTAGTGCTGTAGAACCATTCAGCGCCATAGGCGAAAACAGGGGCCTATTGCGGACAACATAGATCAAGATCAGACTGCACAGAATGTGCAGTCTGATCTTGGTCTATGCCGTCCGTCAGTTTAGTTGACCCTATTCCGGCTTTTTTAGCCGTCGTTAGGGGTCAAAAGGTCGTGTTGATGTATTCGGAGTTGAAAGAGATTAGGGTTAATTTAATCTTCATAAAATGTTATATTACTATTAGCCTTATGATGACGATTATTATTTTTATTTCAGCTTGAATAATCAGAGGCAGTGAACAGCAGTTATGTACAAATTGTATACATATGCATCGAATAATGTGAAAGTAATGCAAAACAAGGCATACACAAAACATTTACTTAAGTAAGAATACAAAACTTAATGAACGCTATACTAATGAAAAAGAATGCACAGATGTAACAGTTATAAATAAACAAAATTAATGAAAGAAACGGAATCATACCGGCAACCCCACCACTACACAGTACAATGCATATATATGGCATTGTTTTATGAGCAAAAAGATACGAAAACTATGCATTTTTCAGCTTCATTCCGTTGACCAATAATGTATTTAATGTATACGGAATGAATCCATTCAAAATCATTTTTTGGACACATGATTTTTATTTTCATGAGTTTTCGCGATATAGTGAGGGGGAGTTGCCGGTATTATGCCATAAAGACAAGACGCAAACCGTAACAAAAACGATAACAGAATATTGTGATAACTCGTTGATGATAGATTTTTGCCCAAAGTAGCAAGTGTCTCTATCAACATGTACCAGGAAGTCTAGATTTTTAGAACATGTATCATTTTGTCAAATATGGCAATTCGCAAGAAATTAACCCTCTTAGCGTAACAAGCAAAAATAGACGTCTTTCCGGACGGCATAGATCAAGATCAGACTGCTAAAGACGTGCATCGGATCTTAGATCTATACCGTCTGCGTGTTTAGTCAAGCCTGTAAATTGAAAAAAAAAAAAATCGAGTTTCACTGGATTGTATTTCAGTCGTCAAAAGTGGTCGAGGTAATCTATTTGGGGCCGAAATGATTCAAATGCATTTAAAAAAGCTGCGACATAAGTTCTTGTGAGAATTAATGAATAAAGATGGTTGACAAGATCTGCTGCCACATTTTTTTTTTCACAAAATTAACCCACATCATACAATTCTTCGAATTTCATGATAACTATATTTTTTGCAAGTATTTACATGCGATAACTATGAGGTTTCGCAAAATGCTACAAAAAGTGAAGTTCTTTCTGAAAAAGCGCTTAAACTACATCGGCAGCCGTTCCTAATTTTGTGGATGTAAAACTATCATTTGCAACGCCGAGAGAAACAACGTTTGAAATGTAGGGAAATCTGTATGAACCCTTTCAGCGAAATAGGCGAATACATGGACTTTTGCAGACGGCATTGATCAAATTCAGATTAGTGGAGCGCTTCAAGTTAAAGACGCATTTAGAATTACCACAGGGACCACGTGTAAATAAAATCAACGGCATCATAATATTATAGTAAATACAATCAAATGAAACTATCCATACTAACCGGGAAGGACATTTGATTACAATGCAGTGTCTAATAAGTATATTCATTTTCCCCATTGTTATTCTTCTTATTGGTTAGTTAATTTTTGTCTACGTAACAGGTATCTGACCTAACAATATCGCACTGTCTTGCAAGACCTGTTCATTTTTTTTACCTATATTTGATTTGTAGAAAAGTGTCCAAAGAGGGATAAACCTTACCAAATGACAACTTTTAGCCTTGTCAAATTTGAAGGTATTTGTAGAGGACAAATTAAATTTTACTTAAAAGATGAGTTTTGTCTTTTCAATGGTAGAAAACATTGTAGGAAAAGGAGAAAATGCTGGTTGCCAGCGTTTTCTCCTTTAACCACAATGATTTCAAAAGGCTTCTCCCTAAGGGTCGTTGTGTGGTAGAGGGTTAAATTCTATCGGATGGAAGTTGTAAGTATTTGGACAAGTCTCATCTTTTGTCTACTAAAGAGTTAAAGCAACCGACATCATACTGCACTCTTGAAAATGCAAACTCTGCAAAAATTGATGTTGTGCTCGCAAACGAATGCGAAATGCATCACCAGCATTTATTTTGTTGATTTCAAACAATTATTTGCACCGCTGGGGAACAACAGCCTGCGAAACATCATATTGTATTGGAATTGTTTTAACATTCATGGATTCTGTCTATGTAATAAAAGTGAGCCATAAACAAAGCTCACAGATGTCTTTTGTGTGATATGAATTGCACGGGTTTACGGTTTTTTGTTTTGCCATTAAATAGTGTGATACCGAGTTCAAAAAGATTTCCGAAATTCGGTCTAAAGAGCGGTGTACTTTTTCTTTTTAATAAAGTCCGAAAAGGCTAAAGGAATAAGTTCGAGTCAGTGGAGCACAAATCCTCGATAAATAGAGTCCAAGTGAGTTCATGAAATCTGATGCAATAGCGGTGTATTAATCGTCGTTAAATCGAGATACAAATGCTTTCAGAAATGCGGTCCGATAAGTAGCACAGAAATTCTCCTTCGACTGAGTCCAAGATGGTTCAAGAAATTTGGACAAGTTAGCGGTGATGTCACCCTCGTTGAATAGAGATCGAAATTGTGATTGGAATTCAGCCGATTAAGCGGTGTAAAAATACTGAGATGGTTCCAAAATTCGGTCGATTTTGCAGTGCACAAAGACCGAGATGGTTCTAGAAAATTCGGTAGATTTAGCGGTGTAAATATCAGCGTTAAATCAAGTCGGGGAAGATCCCAAAAATTCGGTCGATATCGCAGTGTAAAAAAATCGCGTAAAATCGGGTCGGGTAAGGTTTCAGAAATTCGGCCGATTTAGCGGTGTAAAAGTCAGCATTAAGTCGGTTCCTGGAAATTCCCCAAAAATTAGGCCGATTTAGCGGTGTGAAAATCCGCGTTAAATCGGGCGCGGAAGAGTTCCATGAATTGGTTCGATTTAGCGGTGTGCAAATCCTTGATCAACCGAGATCTAGTAGGCACAAGAAATTTTGTCAAATAGAAATTTTACAAATCGGACTTCGAATTCGACAAGATTCAAGAAATAAGTTCGAAATAGCGGTGTACAAATCCTCGTAAAACCCGCAAAAGGAACTTCATACACCATCAAAAGGAATTAAATGTAAACCCTTAAAGAGACGATAAAATTTTGGACCCGCCCGAATTGAAAGCATATTCTAGACGTGGCTTCATTGATGAAAGTTTTCTTTGAATGGGTAAGAAATATTTTAGGAAAAGGAGAAAAATGCTGGTTACTGGCATTTTCTCAGTTTCCCACAATAATTTCAAAAGGTTTCATAGCTAGGATCGTTAGAACACAGAATAACTTGGTAAAGGGTTACTCACGGATTAAGTCATTACGCTCAGAAACGAAAATCGAGAAAAAAGATTTTGAATACACCGTTGTAAACAATGGATAATCACCATAAATCAAGGTTAAGCAGACGTTTTTGACAGCGATGTGGCACGGGGAGAAATTTCTTGTCGGTTCGAGACTACCATCCGCACCATTGGGGAACAAGAGCTTTTGGAACGAGGATGTGCAAAGTAATAATGCTGTATTGAAATTATTTTAACATGCACTAATTCCTGAATAAGAGCTTTGGGGACGAGAGTTGGCAAAATATAATGCTGTACTAAATTATCTTAACCCTTATCCCGTTAAATAATTTAAATGAAACTTTCAAGCCGATAGTAAAAACCCATACAATGCCATTACAAACTTATGTTTCGGAGACAAATATCTCCTTATCGAACAGTGTAGATCAACGATCAGACTGCACGTTCTGTGCAGTCTGATCTTGATCTACGCTGTCCGCAAAAAGGTCAGTGAGTCGCACTTAGCAGCTTAAGGGAACATGCACTAATTCTGGAGAAGTGATGAAAGTGGGTTGTAAAGCGAGTAAGCAAATATTTCAGAAGTAATGAAACCTGTTGTAATACATGCTAGGTTCCTTCTTGAACTTAGTCCTATTTATTTTTCATTTTCGAGCTTCACCATACAAAATGAACGTCACTGTGAGAAAGGAGGATTTAATCACAGGCCTTTGAAGCTCCATTGGTCCATCACAGAACACTAAAATTTTCCTTGGTCGATCATCGAACATTTTTGCATATTGATGCATCGCCTGTATATCACGGAATACTCAAATTGTCATTTACACCGTTACTATAAATAGCAGATTGGCAACTGCCTCTAAATTGTATATAATAAGACTACTATATACGATATAGAGACAGTGGCCAATGTGCTATTTATAGTAACGGTGTCCGCTATGGAAAAATTCTTTATCCCCTGATAGACCAATGGAATTTCAGTGGCCTATGATTTAATGCATATTTGTAATGCATTATTTCAAGTCTAGGCATGATATGTATCCATATTGTCTAAAGACCAGCTGAATCATGAGGTAGAATGGTTCTTTGACACACAGAATTTTTACCACTAGCAAAATGTTTGGACCCATGACAGGCTGCGCGGACTGCACAGGTTGAAATGGGTCGAAATTTTTTCAGATGAATCCAACCACTTTTTCGCGGGATGACGGAGGTAGAAATGTAGAAAAATCTAGTAAGCTGAGATGGTCAAGACTTTAGGTCGAACAACGGAGATCAAAATCAGCACAAATCGAAGAGCTTAATCATGGAAAGTGTGTTTGTTTGCTTGTTCGTATGGTGTTTAATGCCGTTTTCAACATAAATTCAATCGTGCCTCGGTGGCCAGTGCACGCACCTATCCATGCTCTCTTGGAGTTTCTTTTACCAGTCCTGCGCACCAGATCATTTCTTAACCGCTGACTGCTTTCCCACATAAACACCGTGAAGACAATGATCAGCAGTCAGAGCAGGAATGAGTCCTGTCGCAATGACTATCGTCAACCCTCGGAAAGAAATTGGATGAGCTAGGGATTCGAACCAGAGACTCCCGTTCTCAAGTTCTGTACGCTACCGAGATCGGACCCAAGCACCGAAAGACTAATATTTTGTATGCTTCGAGAATGGGAGTAAAAAAATCTTTGAATCTGCATGAATAAGACTCTTTCTTTATTAAGTTTGAATAGCTGTGTCAGTTGTCGAACAGCTGTGGAGTTAAACTGTTTAATAAATTAGCTGTTACGAAATCTTCAGGTAGTAAAAAAAGACGGTGGTTTAATTGAGAAATTGTATCTCGACTAACATATAAATGTACATGTAGATGACCTTTTTTTGTCTTGCAACGGATGAAATAAAAGATTGAGAAAAAAATAGGATCTCTCGACAAAAAATTTCTACCTTTTGTAGGAACCTGCGCACTTGTATTTCAGCTGTGCTCTGTGAAAAAGGGGCTTAATGCATCTGCAAAAAGTATCATCCAGGTCAGCCTACGCAGTCCGTGCAGGCTGACAGGGGCCAAAACTTTTCCCAACTGGTCAATGTTCTGAATGTCAAAGGACCAGCCCACCTCATGATATAGTCGGTTGTTAAACACACTGGATTTTATGGATCCATGATTATGTAATGTCTTGCTTGGTATCAAGCATCACGGAGATGCATTACGCCCCGTTTTGCCTGAGCATGGGCTGACCTGGGTCTAAACTTTCGCTATTGGTCAATTTTCTATATGTCAGTCTACCTCATGATGCAGTCGGTTGTGAGACAAAACCGACTTTATGGATCAAGTATCATGTGATGACTTGCTTGGTGTCATGCATCAAAGGGATGCATTAAGCCCCCTTTTGCCAGAGCATGGCACAAATTATGATGACCTCTATGATCGTATATTATCTATCGGGAAATCATAAGGATTATCAACTTTACCGCAAAACCCTGTGAAGAAATAACAACACGGACGACAACTCAAGGAATTACCACATAAGCTAATTTCTTGGCATACCAATAACTACTGGTATATTGTAAGTGCGACACAAAAGGGCGATATACCTGAAGAACAAGTACAAATGAGTCATGCTCTGGCAAAAGGGGGCTTAATGCATCTCCGTAATGCTTCATCGCAAGCAAGACATCACATAATAAGGGATCCATAAAATTAGTTATGTCTAACAAATGACTGTATCACAAGGTAGACTGGTCTTTGTACATACAGAAAATTGACCGATAGCGAAAAGTTTCGGCCCAGGTCAGCCTGCGCGGACTGCGCAGGCTGGCCTGAATCGATACTTTTCGCAGATGCATTAAACCCCATTTTCACAGAGCATGATTCAAATATTAATTTCAAAATCCATGAATCATGTTTTAAAGATACATCCTTGCAGCCAGAGAGAGAGAAAAAAAAAAAAACGCTGTAAAAATTTGATAGACTGACTGTACAATGGCTCAGAATTTTGCCAGCTGGGTAAACATAGGTAAATTACTGATATATATGGTGTAAAGGATAAATACATATATCGGAAATCTTCACTTTAAAACCGGAAACGTCACAACAGTGATTTCTTTGAAGGCTTACAGAAAATGGAATACATTTTCTATCAGTCGTAATCTGTGCAGCCTTGCAATCGTCAGGGGCAACATTTGGCATGAAGATACAAGAATGATTATAGTTTGATAAAATAAAGATGAAATGGGTTAAAAACTGGCTGAAAACGAGTATAGATGTATCTTTAAGGGAAAAGTGAGCAAATTCAGTATCGTCATTTTTGCCCGATTAACATACGAGAAAACTTAAGACCTTTTACCAAACAATCGTGTGTGTCAACGATCACAAGGCTTTTGAAAACACTGTGGGAAAAGGAGAAAATGCTGACAACTAGTATTTTCTCCTTTTCCCACAATGTTTCGTAAGCACTGAAAGACAAAGCCCATCGTTTAAGCTACATCTTATTAGTTGTCTGCAAATGTATTCAATTTGGACAAGTCTAAAGTTGTGTTTGCTGATATAGAGTAAAACACACCAGTACTGCAAAGTGAGACGTAGGAGATGTAAAAATTGTGGGAAAAGGGACAATTGCTTGTAACGAGCAATAATTGCTCCTATTCTCACAATGTCTCTAAAGCTGTTAAAAGTAGTATTTGTACATCAATCGGTTTTCAAATACGAAAAAATCTGCCAACTATACTTTTACTAGATAGCATGCCATATGCAATTTTAACTGTAACACCTTTTTTTATCTACAGAAACCTTATGCAGTAACGTAGTAAATATTACAAAAAAATTAGTACATGTACACTGGTTTACGTATGGCACAAAGTTATATTTTCGCTAAGATGTCTTCTATGTTTATACTTGATCACATGATAGTTATGCTATAATGACTTCTATGGTTACACTTTCTCACATGAAAGTTACGCCATGATGCCCTCTATGTTTACAGTTAATAATATGAAAGTTGCGCTTTGATAATTACTATATTTATACCTCATCACATGAAAGTTACGTTATGATGATTCTCACGTTTATCTTTTATCCTAAGAAGTTACGCTATAATGACTTCTATGTTTATACTTGATGATATGAAAGTTATGCTATGATGCCCTTTATGTTGATACTCAGTAATCATACGAAAATTATCATTTTTTACCTCGTTAGCCTGTAAAGCAAAAAGCAAGAAAGATTTATAGGCTTATTAAAGATGAAAGAAAATACGCTTTGACCTGATACCATATAAACATAGCTCTGCAAACATTTTGGCCTGATACCACACAAAGTTGGCTTTGCGACATTTTGGCCTGATACCATACAAAGATGGCTTTGCAACATTTTGACCTGATACTATAAAAAGATGGCTTTGCAACGCTTTGACCTGATACCATACAAATATGGCTTTGCACACAGTTCGAACACGTTGTTGTGAAAGGAACAACTACATGTTACAGGCAATTGCTTTTACAACAACGTTTCGCCCTATCATTTGAAAAATGCATTAATGTATCCTGCACGCCTTTGTTTTTGATGTTTTTTCTTATATTTTTTTTCCGGTGGGTGTAAAGTCTTCATGTATGGTATAGAGCCAACTAAAGGGGACAGATATGACCTTATGCTAAATAACCACAAACAAGAATTAAGCAAGCCGTTTGTAGAACCGCAAAACCATTTGTGTTTGTTTCCAGGGCATGCCACATGACTCAATCCATGTTAAAATTTTGTCTTCTATCATAGCTCGATGGTATAGCATAATTTCATAGCCACTATATAATGCTTAAACACGGTCCGCTTTCCGACTTAGCTCTTTGTTTGTCTTCAATCGTAACTCGACGGTATAGCATAGTTTCATAGTCGCTATGTAATGTTGACTTAAGCATTGTCCGCTGTCCGACTTCGCTCTTTACTAGTCGACAAAATCTAGGCCAAGTCCAAATTGAAAGCATGTGCAGAAATCAAATCAAACTTATCTCAAATAATAGAATTTGTCTCTAATAGTACAGAAAACATATTAGCAACGAGGAGACAATGCTGTTTTCAATTACGGGATTGTTTAACCCTTTCAGCACCATAGGCGAAAACAGGGACTTTTGCGGACGGCATAGATCAAGATCAGACTGCACAGAACGTGCAGTCTGATCTTTGATCTATACCTTCCGCTTGTTTGGCGCCGAAAGAGTTAAGAAAGATTTGAAGCAGCTTTTATTGTCCATAAGCATAATACATATGAGCTATTCTCTGTGAAGAGGGGGCTTAATGCATTAAAAAAAAAAAAAAAAAAATCGATTCATGTCAGTCTGCACAGTCCGCCCGGACTGTGCAGGTTAACATGGATCGAAACCTTTTGCTATTTGTAAATTTTCTGCATGGCAAAGGACCAGTCTTCCTCCAGTCGATTTTTTAACTAAGTGTATATTTCATGGATCTAAAATCATGTGATAACTTGTTTGGCATAATGAAAAACTGAAATGCGTTAAACTCCTTTTTGTCACAGGGTATGGTTCATGTATATGTAGCTTGAGGAAGCTGTTACAAGTGCTTGCTCGTTACGAAGTTGCTTTAGTCCAAGTTAAAGAAATGGCATTATACTTTATACATGATTTCTTTTCGCCGTTTTGCTCCATTTGTTAAATAACACCATTCAAATGATACCCACAGAAAAAAGTTCTACTGTACGGTGTGAAATAAGTCTAACAATATTTATAAAAAGTACAGAGAATCCAATTAAGGACATGCCTAGGGTAATACTACCTTTGGTTTCTTCTTTGGCTGTGAAATGCAGAATTTATGAGTCCTATCTCTATAGCAAAAATCACATACAAACAACGTAAATAGCACAAGAAACAGTATATGGCGTGCAACACACGAAAACGGGCCTTCGGACATATGCGTAAAAGTGTGTCGTCCCTGATCAGCCTGTGCAGTCTGTGACCAGTCCGAGACGACACTTCCGGTTTTTGTGCGATTTTCTATTTCACGAAAGTCTACTGTATGAAAAAATCTTATGTAGTCGCAAAGTGTTATCTCGGATTAGCCTACGCGGACTGAGCAGGCTAATCCCGGCGACACTTTACGCAAATGTCCGAAGGTCTCATTCCGCATGTTGCGGGCAATGTATGAGCGGTGCTATGTGAAAAGGATGCATCTCCGTGATTTAGTATAAAAAGCCATCAGTTCATTACGGATCTATAAAATCAATCTTGTCTAACAACCGGCCGAATCAGGAGATACAATAGTCCTTGGACATGCGGAAAATTTACAAACAGCAAAACGTTTCGACCCATGTCAGCCCGTACGGACTGCACAGGCTAACCAAGGTCGATACTTCTTTGCAGATGCGTTAAACCCCCTTTTCACAGAACATGGCTCAGATATAATGTTGTTTGGAAAGCATTGTGACAAAGGAAATAATCGCGGATTTTGGGCAGTTTTCTTTATCTGGCAAAATATTTTCAACAGAAATTTACAACATAAGTTTCAAAAGACAATCACCTATACCGAGGTAAAAGGAAACTGAAATTAAAAAAGAAAATAATTATAAAAAAAAAGACTCCATCTAGCTGTCTAAACTTACTGCAAGGTGATAAATGATTGTAGGTGAAGCATCTACGATTATTTTAAATCTTTATCTTATCTTTAAACGACTGTTTGTCGGTTCCTGAAATAACTTTCCTGTTTCTCTATCATAACGTTCGATTCAGCTTTGTCTTTGCAGATACAAAATTAATCTTTATTTTTTGCAAGTTATCTTATACGGACAGTGTGGAACAAGATCATAATACACTACGTCCAGTGCATCTATCTATGTTTTCCTAGGTTTTGTTTTAAGAGTTGCTTCCCACGATATTGTTCCCAAGCCACTGACTGCTTTCCAATACTCCAATCTTCAAAGCAATGATCAGCCGTTGAGAAAAGAATGATTTGGTTTGGTTTGTACAATGTATTGGAGTTAACGCCATTTTAACAGCTCAGGTCATATCATGGCGGTCAGTGACGCATCCATGTTTTTCCTGGCTTTCTAACGCCAGTACTGACAATACTTTTTTTTTTTCAAAGCCACTAGCTTCTTTTCTCAAATATATCAGAGGTGAGAGGCGAAAAATCGCAGGAAAGAAAGTTTGCCTCACACGAGTATCGAACTCGCAACCACCAGGTCACGAGTCAGATACGCTAACCGTCACTGAGCCACTCGGGCGGGCGAGGGAAGAATGGATCCTGTCGCGATGACTATCGTCAATATTCGGAAATGTATTTGTCGTTCTAGGTATTCAAACCAGCCATCCCTGGTTTCAAGCCCTGTATAATATCAACTGACCCACCACGCTCAGCGAAGGTGGAAGATTGAGCAAAGTAGAGAAATAATGCTAGTAAAAAGGTGTATTTCAGATTACAAAATTAAAGAACACTGCAAACGGTATTGGAGATATTAAATTCTAGGAGACGAATTATCTAGAATAAAGAACGAAAATAAACTCTTTACTACACGACGAAATTTTATACTGGTCCAAATTGAAAGCATTTGCAGATGACAAATCAAATGTGGTTCAAACGTTTGGATTTGTTCCTGAAAGGTACAAAAACATTGGGGGAAAGGAGAAAATGCTGGTAACCAGCATTTTCTCCTTTTCCCACAATGTTTTCAAAAGTCTAATTTCCAGGGGCGTTAAAACCCGTGATTGTGTGGTAAATGGTAATACAAAACTCATGACCTTCAGCAGAAAAAAAAAAACCACACTGCGGCAGATGATTTTGAAAATTCTCCTGTAAAATACGAATGGTCGGCATGAATTCGGATTTCAAGATATGTATACAAGTGAAAACATTGTGGCAAAAAGTGAGATTGCACGTGTCGTGCATGTTTAATTGATTGAATGGCGTTTCACGTCGATTTTAACATTTTTCAGTCATATCACATATTTCAGGCAACTCACATATTCATGTATTTCCTGGGTTTCACCAGTACTAGGCTAGGGCTCTGAAATGTCTTGCCCAAGGACACTCCCACGAAAAGAAAATCCCAATGGATCCATTGAGGCTCGAACCCGGGGCTTCCAGGTCACTTAGCCACGCAGGACCCCTCATGTCGAGCAATTTCACGTTTTGCCACAATATTTTCAAAAGTGGTCCACTTTCAGTCGAAATGGTTCCTCTGTTGAAGGTCATGAGCTATTTCAGTTTGTCGCCATGGAAACGCATCTCCTAATTATAAAAAAAATGATTTGTAATTCAACGCTTAAGCACAAATACAATCAAAGCACGGACAGAACTGATGTTGCCCTTTTCCTCATCAGATGATTGATTGATTGATTGTATGGTGTAAAACGCTGTTTTCAACATTATTTCAGTTATATCGCGGCAGCTAGTGCACCGATCCATGCTTTCCTGGAGTTTCGTTTACCAGTACTCCGCACAATATTCTTTCCAAGCCGCTGGCTGCTTTCCCACATAACCATCGTCGAAACAATGGTCAGCCCTCACCAGATGAAAAACTGCATAAGAGTTATTTTTAACGTTTCTTCTAAGACTTAATATTTCCAACTGTGGAAATCTTCTACTTAAAAACAACGTAGGCATATAGACTTAATATAGGGACACCATCTTACTAGCCGTAAACTTTTCACACGCATCTTGTCACTTGTATGCAGCACACAGGTTAAAATGGAAATTTTTGTCTTTTCTACCGTCAAGAGTACATCGCACTGCGATGTAGTGTGTAACTGGCATATTTCGAACGCTGGTTACTGTCATTCGTATCGTCCCGCGCTGTCTCGTGAGACGTGATAATATTCTTAACAATTCTGTACATGAATTCTAAAACAGCAATAACTGCATCGTACTTGCGTTAATAAGAGTTTAACTCTTTACCAAACGACAATATTCTAGACCAGTCCAAATTGAAAGCATTTACAGACGACAAAATAAATGTGGCTCAAAAACTGAAATTTGTTTTGGGAAGTGTAGAAAACATTGTGAGAAAAGGAGAAAATGCTGGTTACCAGTATTTTCTCCTTTTCCAACAATGTTTTCAAAAGGCTTCTTTCTCAGGGTCGTTAAAAGTCGGGATTGTGTGATAAAGGGTTTAATCGATATTTCTCTGATCTGTCTGTGAAAAAAAATGATTGCGTGTTTTAATTGGGTTTTACGCTGCTTTCAAAAGTATTTCCGTCACTTTAAGGCCGGCAGCCCACTTATTCCTATCATTTCTATGTATTTTCAGCATTAGTTTAGGCTCTCCGCGGCTTTGCCCAAGTAACAATTACCTCCAGCATTCAACGTCTTTTTAAAACCAGACAACGGAGGACCCCCAGCATGAGTTACCCATAATTCTGCCAGTAGCTTTACATAATTAGAAATACTTATGCATAAGCGGTGAAAAAAAAAAAAAAAAAACACGCATGCACATTGCTTTTCCATGGCGACTTCCACGGCTATTTTACTCGCACATCAAAGAACACAACAAGCAAAATGTATACATAAGAAATTATAATGACGCATTAGATATGTTAACAAGCGCAAACATGAGACATACCAGTTCTTTTGTATTCTTGTATAGATTAGCCTAAAACAGAAAAAATGATCAACAATGATGAAAACAACATGAAAAATGACAGCAACATTCGATGACTTCATTTTTCCCATTTGATGACGTCATTCTCCTGAAATGTAAATATCTCGAGCAATAGTGCGCCGCAAAAAGGCAATTATTGAAGGATATATGTACAAACAAAGTGTCAGAAAATGCTTGAAGCAACACTCGCTTATTAGTCTGATTATTATTGTAGTAAAATCATGATATTACGTGTGAGCTTGTCATTCCTATGATAGAATGTGAGCCAAAATACAGTCAAAATTGAAATTTCAAAAAGAAAATAGGCGTGCAAACAAGTACTCGTACATATAAAGACCTCTGAAGTTTACAATTAACTTTATACTAGAAGACACAATTGTGGACCTGTCCAAATTTAAAGCATTTGCAGAAGATAAATTAACTGTTGACTCACATGTAACAAGCTATTTTTTTTTCAAGGAAAGGGTTGAAAACATTGCTGGCAAAGGAGAAAATGCTGGTTACCAGCATTTTCTCCTTTCCCAACTATGTTTTCAAGAGTCTCTTTGCTCAGGGTAGCTAAACACGTGTTTGTGCGGGAAGGGGTTGACCAAATATCTTTTGAAACAAATTGTAACAGGCGATTTTGAAAACAGCTCTGTAGCCCATTGACTTTCAACATGGATATACATGTATGTGAAAACATTACTTGAAAAGCAGAAATTATCCGTTAAGAGCTACTTCCAAAGGACATTTGCTTTAGATGAAAATGGAGGTCTGTGGAAGTCTATGTCGACAGATGGGAGAAGAACATAAAAGATTTTATTTTGATTTTGTAAAATATGGGCGGTAGAGCAGTAACTGCTTCCAACAAGAGTTGCTCCTTTTCCAACAAAGTTTTCCATATTGTTAAAAAATCAGATTATTATGAGATTATTCTGTAAATGTTTACCTTTTTGCGCAAGTTTTTGTCACGTCATAAATAATTCATAGAGAAATGTGTTACTTTGCATGGAAGAATGCATATCAAAAGCTTAATAATGATGCTTACCCGTTCTAGTTCTGAACAGTTCTTTTCCATATGTGGATTACAGTGGAACTGCAGCCATGATATCTTCACCTGCAAAACAGGTAAAAAATACCTTAACATAAAACAAAAACGAATTCAAACTAATTCGAGCTACAATGATTAGACGAGAGCAAGATACACATGTATAAAAAATATATCTTATCAAACTGTTCGCTTTTAGAGCACATTTCGCACATAATGGTCGCAGACATGATCTCTTGTTATTCAGCAGTCAAGTTGGTAAATTTGTAATTCACCGTTCGCTGATTTACTGGCCTAATCCATGCTGGATTTGATCACGTGACACTGTCTAACCGCAAAACACTGCAGAACCCAAGTACAGAACTGGCAAAGCCCAAAGCCAACATGAATAAGTGAGCAGACGCCATAACATGACTAAATACTGTTGAAAAGGATGTAAAACCGAAAGCATACCCCCCCCCACACACACACACATCTGGCGGCTTTACCTTGTATGCTTCCCCGTCAACAGTCTGTGCAACCGATGTATTTCCGCTGGGATCCAGAAACTCTTCTCTAGAGAGGTCGAGAACGTCTTTCTGCGTCATTTGACAGTCGACGTCAATTGTGACAACGTCAACGAATTCCAGAATACCGCGTCTGTTTGCCTTCTCTTGTCTGATGATTCGCAGGTATATCTTGTGCCAGACATTGGTTTTAGCGGCCTAAAAAGTCAGTGTGGTACATTAGAAACTAAAGGTTGTTTTTGTATGTGTGAAAAGAGCATTACTTTGTCATTTTGTTCTGCATTTTACCTCGAAAACAACAATGAATTAACCAATAACTGAAAATACTAACCCTCGTACAACCGTAACGACGACGACAAATCATATAAAGTCCAATCAACTGAAGGTATATTTTTTCTCAAAGTAAGGACAAGATTTTAATCAAAATATCAACTGATTCTTGCAAACAGTTGCACCTTTCCCCACCTACAACGATTTCTAAAATTGTCAACTGCATTGGGGTAAAACTTGGTACATTTATTTGGATAGTAATGCTTTCAGATAGTTATTGATACCAGCTTATATTATATAAGAAGATAACAACAGAAAATTATATTGGAAAAATCTTTATCAAATTTGTACTGGTATCTTTTGGTTTGGGTTTACGGTGTAGCCATACAATAAAAAATGATTTTTATAAAAAAAAAAAAAAAAAAGAAATACTACAAGTTTTTCCCTGTGGGCAAAGAATAAGGTATTATTCCACATCATTGCGCACAAACATATGAGCCATGCTCTCACAAAAAGAGGGCTTAATGCATCTCCGTGATGTATGGTACCAAACAAGTCATCACATAATAATGGATCCATTAAGTCCATTTAGTTCAACAACGGACTGAATCATGAGGTAGACTGGTCCCTGGACATACAGAAAATTGACCAATAGTGAAAAGTTTCGGTGCAGGTCAGCCTGCGCGGACTGCGCAGGCTGACCTGGGTCGATGCTTTTTGCAGATGCATTAAGCCCTGTTTTCACACAGCATGGCTCACATAGTTTTGTTGGGAACCGTGAGAGGTTTAACTCTTTACCAAATGACAAAATGGTAAAATCGTCCATATCAAGAGCATTTGAAGACTACAAAAATAATGCGAGCCAAATGACTGGATTTCCCTTTTAAATATTAGAATACATTGTGGGAAAAGGACAAAGTGCTGCCTACCAGCATTCTTTTCTTTTCCTATAATGTTTTCAAAGGCCATCGTCCTTAGGGTTGTGAAAACACTGGACTGTTTGAGTCAAGGACTTTAGCTCGTTAAAAGGACTTACCACTTTGAAGACACGTCTTTTAAATTCCAATTTCTTTGGCTCTCTGTCTTGATTTTTGTAGAGTAGGGAAATGGTTTTGGTGTAGCCATTAAACTGAAGGGCGAGATGGGACTTGCCAGCACTGTCCTTTATGTTAAATAAATTCCAGACCTGGTTACGTTTATGTGTTTTGTAGATGGCGACAAACACGAAATTTTTCGGAAGTGTTTGGTCAAACAGATCCCTGAAAGAGAGAAGAAAGTTATTTAACCCTTATGACCACACAAATTCAAGTTCTCACGTCCCCGAGAAAGAGGCCTTTTAAACATTGTGGAAACAGGAGAAAATGCTGGTAATCAGCATTTTCTCCTTTTACCACATAGTTTTCTCCATTTTCAAGAGCCAATTAAATCATTGTAGTGGTATTTATTTTGTCGTCTGCAAATGCTTTCAATTTGGACAAGTCCAAAGTTTTGTCGTTTAGTGAAGAGTTCAACATATAACCACCTGTAGACGACTCAAGACGAATTTCATTTTTAGCCATAAAGTTTCCTCCATGTGTGTGTTGTGTGTGTGTGTTATACCTATAACCGTGTCTGTTGATTATTCTTTTCTTTACGTATCCTGTTCAAAGTCCTCTGCTACTTTGTATTGAGAAGCTGATACACTGCTAGTTCTACACGATTGTCTGCCACTTTGCTATTATTTTGTAACCCATTACTATATAAACACACCATCTCCCCGGGCAGAAGACAGCATTTTAAAACAACAGCACTGCAAGGTCATCTGCCCTCCTTGTATCGGTTCCCCTTTTGATAGTTTAGAACTTGTCAGGGTTTGAAGTATATATTTTAAGTAGTGACAGACATATTGTAAAGTTTCAAAGTTTTTTTTTTTTTAACTTTTTAGGTCGAATAAGGGACATAACTGTTTCAAAAATATTTTGATGATAACCTGTTATATAGGTTTCATTTTTAATAGTTAACAACTTGTCCGATGTTGAAGTAAAAATCTTCAGTAAAAACAGAAGTATTCTAAACGTCAAAGTATTTGCACGTCGACGCAGACGACTACGACGACGCCATGGCTACGACAATACCTCGACATTATCTTCGAAAATAGCCGAGCTAAGAATGTGGACAAAAAGAGCAACCGGAAGTTACAAACAAACGCTTTTCTTCTCATTAAGCCACTCGCAACAGACATTTTCATTTCGTTACAAAACTTTCCACTAAGTGTCTCTTGTACAATCTTACTCTTAAATTTAGATTAGTCCGATTTTGAAAGTATTTTCTCTTTAAATTGTTTTAGACTAATCCCATTTTGAAAGTTTTTTCTCTTTAAATGGTTTTAGACTAATCCCATTTTGAAAGTATTTGCAGACGATAACTTACAGAGCTGTGTCTTTGAAATGGCAGAATACACTGTGGGAAAAGGAGAAAATGCCGGTTAAGAGCATTTTCTCCTTTTCCCACAATGTATTCGAAAGCCCTCTTCCTCGGGGTCGTTAATACTCGGGATGGTTTGGTAACTGTGAACTATTCGATATTGTGTAATAAATCTTAAGCACTTACCAATTCCGCTCTTCCTTCAAGACTTTTGGTCTTACTTGTACGGCTGTCCCATACTGACCGTAACCTCTCTCCACTTTCAGTTTATCAAAGTTAAAACGGGTTAAAAAGTCAAATTCTGCAAGAAAGCAAGGAACAGATAAAAAGTAATTCAGCTTGTCATAAGTAAAATAAATACCGAATATCTGTTAGTTTAGTATACTATGCAAGTCGTTCCAACTGAATCCTCAGATAAAACCAACTGAGTCATCAGATAAAATGGTCCTTTGAGATGCAGAAAATTTTAAAATTGCAAAAGGTTTCGGGCCAGGAATAGGCGTTCCGTGCAGGCCTACACAGGCGATACCTTTTGCAGATGCATCAAGCCACCCTTTAATAGATTATGTTCCCAGCCACTTTTGTAATAAAACGGCTTTCTCAAAATAAAATTTTCAACGTTGCTAATTTTATTATAAAACTATTTTATTACAAAAGTGGTTCTAGCAGAGCATTTGCAAAAGTAATACGATGAAATATAAATAAAAGGCCTAAAGAAGTAGATTATTGAAATACATTATCCTACGCCACATTATTTGAAATTCGACTTTGTTGCATCAATCGAAGTGGCTGCGAAATTATACATTTATTGAATCTGTTGAATCACCATTTTGTATATTTTTCTAAATGTATTCAATTTTTAGCCAGTCCAACTCAAGAACATGCACTTAAAATATCAGTCTGTTTCAAGACCTGGCTTTCGTCAAGACAACAGTTAATTTACATCATATTGTGTTGATTTTTAAGAAAAATCAGTTTGCGTACATGTTCATAATTACACGTACTGATTGAGTGTTTTCATATTTTTGTATAGCGAACCGATTTTGTTCATACAAGCACGTGTGTGACATTGTCTTGACTGCTGTATTCCGAAGGGCACTACTTATTATGTACATGCACTGCAATTAAAAAGTGTTTCTATAAATAGACTCTTACCTTTGACGTCATTACTATGGAGGTCCAGGTTGTCCTTTGGACAAACAAATTTTCCCTCTGAAAATAGAAAATGATTTTCAATATGACAATGTAGTCTTCTACATTTAACTCTAAAATTCAGTAAAACCACATAACTTTATTCTTGTACATATTGACATCATTTGAATATGTTGTGTGCTATTTTTAAGACCATATTATGTACAATCAGTGCTAAAAAATAAAAATGATAATTATGATTATCATAATACTTATAATAATAATGGTATGCCTTACAAATAGTATAAACCTTTCTGGCAAAAGGAGTCTAGCATATTTTTCTACATTTACTATGTATTTGAATTCTTCTTGTTTAGGGTCGTAAGACACAAGATCGCTTGGTACAAAGTACAGGACCGCGTTTATTTGTGCATGTTAAAAATCTAATTCAAACACAACTGTAAAAGTCCAACTACTGGCTGGAACGGACTTGCCTGAAAAATAATTCCCATAGTGCAGTTAGAGCTGTTGATTCACTTTTCTTCGGCGTAGCTGCATGTGGTGGCTTTAGACCTATTTTTTTTTGCACTGACAAACAAATTAGTAAACAGAATTGTGTGACTGGTAAAAAATGTAGACAAGTTTCTTAACCCTTTCCCAAACAAGCCCTGGTTTTCACGTGTCTGCAGTACAAGTCTTTTGAAAACACTGTGGGAAAAGGAGAAATTGCTCGTAACGAGCAATTTCTCCTTTTCCCACAGTGTTTTCTACCCTTTTTGAGAACATTCTGCCATTTTCATCAAATTTAAAATTGTCGTCTGCAAACTCTTTCAATTTGGACCAGTCCAAAATTTGTCGTTTGGGAAAGGGTTAAAAGCGCCTGCCTATTTTCTTGCAAATTTACACCATCTTTCTTTTTTTTTTTTTAAGATATTTCTTGTTTCAAAAGAGGAAGATGCAGTATTCATTTATATGCAACACAGTTATCGATGTGGTATGTTGTTCATGTGTCTTTTCATTTGCCAATTTCCCTGATAAAAGTTGCATCAGACTTACAACATCTCTTTACCAAGCGAAAAGTCGAACGAGAGTTTCAACGACGCTGAGAAAGAAAGCCTTTGAAAGCATTGTGGGAAAAAGAGAAAATCCTGGTAACCAGCGTTTTCTCCTTTTCCCGACAATGTTTTCTATCCTACCAAAGAGAAGTTTCAATTTTTGAGTCACATTTATTTTTATCGTCTACAAATGCTTTCATTTTTGACAATCCTCAAATTTTGCCGTGTGGTAAAGAGTTAAAAAGATAACGAAACAATATCTACCGGAAGACACAATTTTACACATGTCAAAATTTGAAAGAATGAACAGTATCATGGGAAAAAGAAGAAAACAATAAAAATCGTGTGGACCCAGTCCACGGCGTTTGCTCCAGTATTAGAGACTATTGTCTACATGAAAACTTTGCTGGTAGTTAACCATTTACCTGACAATCCAGAGTTTTATCGACCCTTATAACGAAAGCTTTTGAAAACATTGCGGGAAAAGGATAAAGTGCTGGTAACCGGCATTTTATCCTTTTCTCACAATGTTTCTATCCTGTTACAGCCAAAAAGCACAATTTTAGCCACATCTAAAATGTCGTCTGCAAATACTTTCAATTTGGAAAACTCCAAAGTTTTTGTCGTTTAGAAGAGTTAAGGAAACCTGATACCCCAATCAAAGCGTGTGGGCTTACTAAATGATACAGTAAGAGCATTTAAAAAGAATTTCACTGTGAAAACTGGAAAGGGGCTAAGAAAGCGCACTTCTTGAGTAGGCTTAATCTCATCATTTACCACAAGCCTTTCAAAAATCCACTATTTCGTATTCTTTAGAGTGCGCTCAAAAGTGGCAACAACATAAATAGGTCATATATAGTAATTGCTCTTAACCTTAACCCTTTCCCAAAGAAGCCCTGGTTTTCACGTGTCTGCAGTACAAGTCTTTTGAAAACACTGTGAGGAAAGGAGAAATTGCTCATAACGAGCAATTTCTCCTTTTCCCACAGTGTTTTCTAACCTTTTTGAAAACTTTCTGCCATTTTCATCAAATTTAAAATTGTCGTCTGCAAACTCTTTCAATTTGGACCAGTCCAAAATTTCTCGTTTGGGAAAGGGTTAAGGCAACGAGACAAGACCGCAAATGAATGCTTTAACCATTTACCAAACAGGTCCGTGTTTCAACAACTCTGAAGAAAAAATCTTTAGAAAACAACGTGGGAAAAAAAGAAAATGCTGGCAACCAGATGCTGGCAACCAGATTTTATCTTTCTTTTCCTACGTTTTCTACCTCGCAGAGAACTTCTCAGATTCAGTTGCACTGATTTCAAATTCGTCGTTCGAAGGTACATGTACTTTTAATTTTAAGAGTCAAATATTTAGAAACTGAGAATTGTAACAAAGTATTGCAAGAAATAAAAACAGCGAGCTATCACTATAGATAGAATTATCAGCGGCAACGAAAAATGTCGTTTGCTACCAAAGAATAGTCTGCAGGTTGAAATGTATGGTGACATATTTCTGCCACGTGATATGAGATAATATTGCAATAATTTAAGAAAACTACGGTATGCAGATAAACAAACTTTCCTAGACATATAAATTATCAAGATAATAAAACATTTCACAATAAAAATATCGCGATAATTCTCACTTTTATCACGACTTTTATTTCGCGTTCGCGCCCACAACTGACATTTAGGGTATCTATAGATAGATATGGTTTCGGAACATCCTTGCCATCTTGTACAGTCAAAAAATACCAAGTTCATCCAAATGGTGATTTTTTTTATCATATGTATCGAGAAACGCGTAGAACTATCCGATGATTTTATCTCGAATGTCAGCTTCGTGCACGAATGAGAAACTTTGCGTTAAAATATTTACTGATCAATGTAGTATTTTCTAAATAACAAAGTTTATCGTGATACTTTTTGTTCTGAAAACCTTCCACTATCTAGATAAAATTTCCAGGAAACTTTAATCTATCGTGATAGTTTTCTGAAATTATCCCGACAGTTATCTCGTATCTTGTGGCAGAAATATGCCACCATAGAAATGTGAGAAAATGACATCATGCACTATATTCTTTTTTTTCTTTTTATATTTCTGCGGGTAATTTTCACAAGTTACAATTGCCGACACTTGAGCCTGACTAATGTTACTGCCTATCGGGATAGTAGGTAGTTGTGTAGTTAGTTTACTTTCAACCAGACAACGGAATTTCAGACTCGTCCAAATTGAAGGCTTTTGCATTCGACAAATCCAATGTGACCCAAATGATGGGATTTGTCTATGGTAGCATGTAGAAGACATTGCGGGAAAAGGAGAAAATTCTGGTTACCAGCATTTTCACCTTTTCCCACAATGTTTTCAAGAGCCCTTTCGCTGATTCGCTGATTGCCGTAAAAACAAAGGACTGTTTGGTAAAGGATAGATGTTCCCGCCTCATAACTTTTTTTTACAAAATTGTAATAAGTCAGGTAATACAAAGATACATTCTTGAACCATCTCCAACAGATAATGGGAAGTAAATCAAATACTTTTTTTGTCTTTATGTAATTTGCTTTTCTTTTCATTTGCTTTAGATTAATGTTGTGGAAAGAGGCCAATAACTTGGTTCACCGTTTGATTGTGTGGTGTTTAACATTATTTCAGCTACATCACGGTGGCCAGTGCATCTATCAATGCTTTTTTCCTTGAGTTCTGTTGCCAGTATTTCACACAATATTCCTCCCCAGCCACTGGCTGCCTTCCACATAACCATCGCCGAAACAATGATCGGCGGTGACAGAGGAATGAATCCTATCGCAATGACTATCATCAATCCTCAGAAAGAAAATTTGCTGAGCTGGGGATTCGAACCAGCGACCCCTGTTCTCAAGTCCTGTACACTACCGACTGCACTACCGGAGCTAAGAGCCAATTACTTGGAAATTTTACCAGTGCTTAGTACTTGTGAGAGAAACTTTAAGTGTAGCATTAGTATGATATTGGTTTGAAATTGCTTAAAACATTAGAAGTCCAATCGCGGCCATATGTAAACAATTTTGTGTATAAAATACAGGTAAATAATTGAGTCATGCTCTGTAAAAAGGGGTAGAATGTATCTGCGAAAAGTATCTATCGACCCAGGTCAGCCTGTGCAGTACGCGCAGGCTGACCTGGGTTAATACATACTGGTCAATTTACTGCAAGCCAAACGACCAGTTTAGCTCATTTTTCAGTTGGTTGTTTGACAAAAATGGATTTCATGCACCCATAATAGTTTGATGACCTTCTTGGCACAACAGATCACAGAGATGCATTAAACCCCCTTTCGCCAGAGCATGACCTATGTCATTTGAAAGTATGGCGATCATTGTAAGTCTGGCGATATATTAAAGTAAGGCTGGTCAAGGTTCCATTCACTGGCAGAGTAATAAATATCAAAACTAGAATTAACGCGGACAACTTTAATTCTAGTTATGATATTCATTGATCTACCAGTGACTGAAATTTTGATATTTGACGTCGTTTTCGAAAGAATACAGCATTAATCAAGGTGTCCGGTACACCTATCCATGTTTTTCGTCAGTTTCTTGAATCAGTTCGACGTACAAAACCGTTTCACTGCCTGCTTTTTCCCCATACACATTATTGCATCTATAGTCTGTAGCGAGATACCAAAGATGTTACTAACTTTAACTGTTTCCTTACCAAAGACGCCATATGAAAGGCCAGTGCTGATATCTGACCTACAATGTCTGCTACCTTATTCAGGATTATCACCAAACCGTCAACAAGTCAAAACTTGTTGGAATGTCACATGATAAATCGCGTCGAGTAGGAGGATTCTTATTCAAATGAGTAAGATGACGTCATATCTGATGTGATAAAAATAGACGGAGTTATAGCTTGGAAAACGACCATCCCGTTATTTAAATGTCCTAAATTTAACTTTTTTTAATTGAATGTATACGTATAGTCTATACGTTTGCAAAGAAAAATATAACTAGAGCTATCACTAAACGTGATCATACCCCCCAACAGCTCCTTGTCACAAAACAGATTAATGTCACAGGAATGCAAAATAAGTGACTGGAGAGTCAATTATACCAGAGCTATCACTGAAGGTGATGAATATCCTGCAATGGCTTCTTGCCAAAGGAATTACTCTTTGTTACAGACTAAAGACTTGGAGAGAATAAAACTTACTTGATACATTTTTTTTTTACCAGTTGGACAAATTGAGATTGGTTTAAATGAAAAGGTTTTGCAGACAACAAATGTCTTTTCATGCAATGTTTTTGACCAGACTCTACATCTTACTTATACAGTACGGAAACTAACGAAAGCAACCTCCGAACCGAATCGGAACCGTAATAGTAACTGAACTGAACCGAAAGTAATAAACTTAAGAAAACATTGTAAATACAGAGGCCATTGCTCACGATGTTTACAATGTTTTCCTTTTTAGTCATATAATACGGAATGCACTGAAACCGCAGCGAAGCCGAAGCGGAACCGCAAAAAATGTTGCTTTCGTTAGTTTCCGTACGGTATTGGTATCTATTTTAACACATCACAAGTTGAAGACTTGGAATAGTTGTGGAGAACGTAGAAAATGCTTGTAATCATCATTTTATTTTTTTCCCAAGTAACTGCAAAGATTAATCTTTCCAATTTTGTGTAGAAAGTAGTAAGTGCTGGTAATCAGCATTTTCTCCTTTTCCAAACATATCTGAAAGATTAATCTGTCTTATATTTGAGTAAACTTCCGATGAAAAGATGAAATTGACATGACATGACATAAGTGAAGTGACATGAAAACTTACTAGTGATGGTTAGTGATGGTAAGTCTACTGTTAACTATCTACAGGTGTAGGAATCTATCATAAGAGAACGACAAAAAAGGGCTTAGCTCTTGGAAATTTTATTTAATTAACTAAGAACAATTTATGATATGCACATCTTTGCTGAGTGCAAAGTCTATCCATGAAGTTTGAAAGAAATTTGTCCAGAATCATCAAAGGGCCATAACTCCATGAAACCTGAATAAACCATAACCAAAATAGGATATGCACATCTCTGCTTGATACTGAGTCTATTTGTGTAGTTTGAACCAAATCTGTCCAATAGTTGATGAGAAAAAGAGCGGACAAGAAATTTCATGAAAGGGCCATAACTCAGTGAAAAATCAATGAACCATAACCAACATTTCATATGCACATCTCTGCTTGATACTGAGTCTACCTGTGAAGTTTGAATAAAATTCGTCCAATAGTTTATGAGAAATAGAGCGGACAAAAAGCTACAGACCGACCGACGGTGTCCAGAATCATCAAAGGGCCATAACTCCATGAAACCTGAATAAACCATAACCAAAATAGGATATGCACATCTCTGCTTTATACTGAGTCTACTTGTGTAGTTTGAACCAAATCTGTCCAATAGTTGATGAGAAAAAGAGCGGACAAGAAATTTCATGAAAGGGCCATAACTCAGTGAAATATCAATGAACCATAACCAACATTTCATATGCACATCTCTGCTGGATACTGAGTCTACCTGTGAAGTTTGAATAAAATTCGTCCAATAGTTTATGAGAAATAGAGCGGACAAAAAGCTACAGACCGACCGACGGACGGACGGACCGACGGACGGACGGACGGACGGACCGACAAGCTGACTCCTATATACCCCCCAAACAGAGTTTTGGGGGGTATAACGAGTTGTAACGGTATAGGCCAGTAACTTAGTTAATGACCACTTTTGTAAAACGTACAGTCCATTCCCATATCGACCAGACCAATCATTTATCTTGTAGTTTTTGAGGAGGGGTTTTAACTGCTAAGAATTCAAACTCGGATGTATCATGTGGGAAACTGAACCTAAAGCATCTGATTCTAGGGTACCTAACATCGCAATATCATTACCTGGCAAAATAGTACCATTAAGAAGACATTTCATTAATTTTGGCAGTTATGCATGACTAAAACATTAACAATGGGGAACCTTACACGACTTGCACGTTAAATATATAGACAAATATACTATTATCGTAACACAATAAAGAAAAAAAAACTACCATGAAGTATGCGTAGAAATACGCACCTATGCATCAGCCCAATATGTGGCCACAAGAAGCGTCGAGAGGCGCAATGGAAAGCTTAGAAGCGTTGTCAATAACTGACCAGAAGCAACATAGGAAGTCTTATGCTTATTTCTTTGTATAGAATTGATTTATTTGTCCAGATATTGCTAAATAATACATTTTACATCGTTTTATTATGATATGCTGTTGACCCGTCCCCCACTTCTCTGCCTTCAGGGATTTTCTAAAATACAAACACAAAGTAGCATCCAAGAGTTTTGCCACATATCTTGTCTCTTTTTGGCATAGCTAAAAGCCAGTACGTATGGATTGAAAATAGCCAATTTTCTTAGATTTATCGGAAAAGAAAAATAATTCTGAGCTTTTTTAAAAGTGTCTGCTTGCTTTTGTTTAATTCTTTGTAGCAGCACCACATGCTTATTAATTGACACAACAGTTGGATTTCAACTTGAGTAGGATCAGGCGCATCACACCTCAGTAGCGCTTTCAGTGCTTTGATTTTTGTCATCTTTCAATTACTGTTCAGAAGATCCAACAAGTTCGTAATCTAGCGACAAGTGTCAATAATTTAATGTGTGATCCGCGATGTGCAAAGTACAATCAACCCTATCTGACATTAATAAGCCGTTTTGATTTAGGCATGTCTATATACTTTATTCATCTTGTAATAATTATCATTTATTATCCACGCTTTTTACACCCCATACCAATGACTTTTGGTAGGAAAGTAAGTTCAAACGGTACAGAGTGTTAATACATTTATGTGACGGGATAACCTGAGGTTAAAACAGTACTATTGATATGTTGGATACCGTAGGCTGTTGTATAAATCCAGTTCTCTGATGGTCATTGTTTGCAACCGTTTGGTTACTTAGGCCATGCAGTTATTTTGACGGTTGACCGTATCTACAGAAACTTATATCTTCTGACTGTTCGAAAGGTCTGTCCAAGAACAAAATTCGGCGACAAGTGTCAGTAAAATTTAAACTACGATCGATGTTGCGTGAAGGACAGCACCCCTAGCCGAACAAAACGGAGCAGTAAGTTTTCAATTAGCTATGCTCAGATACTTCATGATTTATACAGTGACCCACATCTACAAGAGACGGTTTTTGTGTCTGGCATCACATCACCATCCAATGATGTAACGATCTGTCAAAATAAAAAAATTGGTGACAAGTGTCAGTAATCTATGATCGGTTTTGCGCGAAGTGTACAAATAAAATCCACCGCTAGCCGACCAAAAGGGAACAATAAGTTTTCAATTATATATATATGAGTCATGCTCTGTGAAAAGGGGACTTCGTGCATCTGCAAAAAGTATCCATCCATGTCAGCCTGCGTGGACTGCGCAGCCTGACAGGGATAAAACCTTTTTCTTTTATATTGGCCCATTTTCTATATGTCCATGGACCATTCTATCCCTGGATTCAGCCTGTTGTTAGACAAAATATATTTTATGGATCCATAATTATGTGATGTCTTGCTTGTTACTATACATCACAGAGGTGCATTAAGCCCCCTTTTGCATAAGCATAGGTACTCCATTATTTATACACTTAACATATATCAGTGATAGACGTCTGTTTTGTGTCTTGCATCGCACCACTGGAAACTGCATGAAAGATCCGTCGAAGTACAAAAATCGGCGACAGATGTCAGTGATCTATGATCAGTGTTGCGCGAAGGGCGCAAAGAACATCCACCCATAAACTGGGCTATTTGTTGTCAATTAGATGTGCAAAGGTACCTCATGATTCAGGTACACTTAACTCAGACCTCCGTACACCCCCTAAAAGACCTGTATAGGTACAAAAGACGAATTTTTGCGTCTTGCATCAGGCCTGTCCTCAATGTTCTAAAAATCTAATTGAATATAGAATTCGGCAGCCAAGCCCCGGTAGCGTACAAGGCTTCAGACCAGCAGGTTGCTAGTTCGAATCAACAGATCGCCTTATTTCATTCCGAGGATTGACCAGAGCCATTGCGACAGGATCCACTCCTCTCTCACTGCTGGTAATCGTTTCGACGATGGTTAGGTAAGAAAGCAGCCAGTGGCTTTGGAAGAATATTGTGCGAAGTACTGGTAACAAACTCCAGGACAGCATGAATAGGTGCCCGTCGCGATATAACTGAAAGAGTGTTGAAAACATCTTTAAACACCATTATAGTCAGTCAGTCAATACAATTCGGCAGTAAGTGTCAGTTATCTAGGATCGAAGTAAAGAAAGTGCATGCATCCCTAGCCGAACAAAACGGAGCAATTTGTTTTCAATTAGATGTGCCTGGGCAATTGTATATCATGTACAATAATGATTTCATGAGTAATAAACATTCCACAAAAGTCATTATTATGTAAAACAGACAAATACTTAGTGTGTGCTTTGCGGCAATTGCTTTGAAAACAGTAAGAAGAAGATTGTCTGAAACGAACGATTTCTTCTTTTGGCACAATGTTTTAACATTTATTTATGCGTAAATCTTAATTCACACTGTCAACTTATTTCAGGGTATTTTCCAACATATGTTGCAAAGTATAGAGGTTTAAAGAGTTGAATTGATCTTCTCTCAACATTTAACACTTCCAGCGCAACAGACAGAAATAGGACCTTTGCGGACATGAAAGATCAAGATTAGAATGCACAGTCTGAGTCCCTAATTCACTAACCATTCTTAAGAACATTCTTAGTCTTACTCTCGAAGAGTTTTCTATATTTGAAAGTAACACAACTTCTGATTGGCTAAACCAAATGGTTGTTGAATATGGACCCTGATCTTTGGTCTATATTGTCCGCTTGTTTAGTCAGATCTGTAGAATAACACCTCTTATTAGTTTCAGTGGACTGTATATTTAGCATAGGGACCTGCGTGGCTCAGTGGTACAGTGTAGGATTTGTAACCTGGAGGCCCTGGGTTCGAGCCTCACTGGAAGCACTGGGTTTTTCGTGGAAGTGTCCTTGGGAACAGAATTCTGAGCCCGAGCCAGGTACTGGTGAAGCCAAGGACATACTGGCACGAGTGTGCGAGCTTTCGCCATGATATTACTGAGATAATTTTAAGAGGTGTTCAAAAAACACAATTCGGTCGATCAATCAAAGATTTTCAGCGGTCAAGAAGGATCGAGTTTATACATATAACGCTGACAGAGATAAGCAACCTTCCCCTGGTTCCGACGACAATAACTATGGACATAGCCTAGGTCCAGACACATAGCCTAGGTCCAGACACCTAGCCCAGGTCCAGGCACCTAGCCCAGGTCCAGACACTTAGCCTAGGTACAGGCACCTAGCCTAGGTCCAGGCACCTAGCCTAGGTCCAGGCACCTAGCCCAGGTCCAGGCACCTAGCCTAGGTCCAGGCACTATTAATCCTTGTATCACTCCTTATCGCGGTCCTTTCAGGGCTCTAAAGATCTGTTGCGAAACTGTAGACTGGTTCAGAAATATGCGTCATTTTTGACAATGTAAGGTTTGAATATTAAAAAGGAAAATTTGATCAGTCTAGAACCCAGTCCACTGTGGACCCAAGTCTAAAGCCTTTTTTTTGTGGCATTTGATCTAGATGTACACGGTACAATCTTTCGCACCAGTCGACATTTCAGACAATAGGCGTAAATAGGTTAACAATGTAGTACCTAGTTTATAAATCGTTGGCCTGTATTACAACACTTTTCTCCTAGCAAATTATACGCCAATTGTTTGCATAAAAAATCACTACTTCCCACTATGGAAGACTAAAAGGAAGCCGGTGACAGGAGAAGGAGTACGAAAAGATACTGGTTGCTAGTATGTGCAAATAAACACGCGCATGCGCAAGCGTGAGTTCGGCGTTTCTCTGTTGATGTTACTTTTTGTCGTTGAAGTTTTAAAGATGGTAAAGCCTTTTAGGTATGCGGGAACATACGTGTTTTTACGTGTAAATGTAATGTTAACTGTTACATTGTATTTTACAGGATTTGTTATTGTTTAACAATGTACGACAAAATACAAGATGTAGGCCAGTTAATTTTGTGCCAAGGTTTTTATCTAATACCTCACGGCAAAATTTTAGACTTGTTCAAACTTAAAGCATCTGTAGACGACAATCAAATGTTGCTCGAATAATGAGACTTGTCCTTGAAAGGACAGAAAATATTGAGGGAAAAGGAGAAAATGCTGGTTTCCAGCATTTTCCCCTTTTCCCACAATGTTTTTAAAAGTCTTCTCTTCAGGACCGTTATACTATGGGTTTGTTTGGTAATGTGTGAACCCTTTCGGCATTTAAGACACATTACGTTGTTTCCCCATTGTTACAAGAAATAATCTATGTGTGGAAAGTTAGCTGCCAGTTGACAGTTGCCGATTCGACTGCAAAATAGCACGTGCTAGCTTACTTCATACTTCAGCTACCGATTCCCTTTTCATATAAGGAAGGTAAGTACAAGCAAAAGGTGAACTGTCAGTTTGCTACCAAGTCGAATTAATGTGCGAAAGGAGAATAATGCAAATTTGCGATGAGCCACTAGCAGCCAAATTCGAATGTTAGCAGCCAATTCGTTTTCCGTATGAGGAATGTTGTTGTTTAAAGCGAATTTTAAAGTTTCAACTGATATTCGATTCGATTATATGTTCTCGAAAGAACATAAGTGCAAATTTGCAATTGGTAGCCAAATTCACATGTCAGCTGACAATTCCTTTTTCTTAAAATAACGCTGGTCGAGGAAATCGTGATCTGTGAACTGTCAGCTGGCTGCTATTTTGCTCATAGATGATGAGTGCTAATTTTGCTCATAGATGATGAGTGCTAACTTTGCTCATAGATGATGAGTGCAATCGGCAACTGACAGCCAATTTCATTCTTCAGCTGCATGTTCGTTGTTTGTATCAGTAATGTTGCTTTTTTTGAATCATGAACAGCCAACTGCCAGCTGGCTGCCAATTCAAATTTTATGTACTTAAGGAGAATAAGTGCGAATTTGCAACTAACAACCGACTTTTCAATTCAGCCACCGGTTTATTTTTCCGCTGGTTTATGGGAATCCTAAACTGTCAACTTTCAACAAATATTATCAGCTCAAAAAGTCCAAGATCTGTGTGTTTGTAACAAGTTAACTATTCATACATTTCGTATATTTACAACCGATTTAAAGATAGGTGAAGCCTCCTTGATTCTCGAAGGGTGGGGGGTTTATATAAACAGGCATTAAAACGAACTTGACAAGAAGAATCGTAAATTCAATGTCTGCTTTTCAAAACACTTGCAACTTAAAAATTGTTTGAAAGTCGGAGATAATTATAGTTTTTCAGTAAGTTGAGCCAAGTGGTGTGGTGGAGGGTCTATCACATTTCAAATCGAGGTTACCTAAACGGTAACCATGACATGACCGGTGACACCGTGCATTTTAATAGGTCATGAAAATCACAATTATGACACTCTTATTTCAAGCTGTTTTCTTTTCAAGTGTAAAATTTCTCGCGGCTTTTCGATCATATACGTATATCGATTAAGAGATTTACGCAAGAAAAATCAAATGGGCTAAAATACAGCCCTTCAAAATAATATCGCTTGATGGCTGAAATGTATTAACTCTACCAGACGACAAAAATTCAAAATCACCGATATTGAAAGTATTCGTATATGACAAATAAAACGTGGCTTCAATGATGGAATTTGTCTCAGAAAGGGTAGAAAACATAGAGGAAAAAGGAGAAAATCTAATGCTGGTTACCAGCATTTTCTCCTTTTTCCCACCATGTTTTCAAAAGGCTTCCACCTCAGGGTCGTTTCAAAACTCAGTATTGTAGAGTAAAGAGTGAAAAAGTGATATAATTTTCACGGGACAAATCGTGATGACTATCAATAAAGAAGTTACTCTGCTTTTTGGTAGAGGGATTTTATTTTCAAACATTATTGAAAATCTACACGGATTTGTCAATGAATACATTCTTTTAATTGGTGTCAACACTTGAAACTGATAGCCATTAAGATAAGGATCGTTTAAACGTTTTCGTTTTCTTTCATCGAAAACGTTTTATGCTTTAAACTCTTAACCAAACGACGAAAATTTTAGACTGGTCCAAATTGAAAGCATTTACACACAACAAATTAAATGCGAATCAAGATTTTAAATTTGTTTTGGGAAGAGAAAAAAAAGTCATTGTAAGAAAAAGAGAAAATGCTGGTTACCAGCATTTTCTCCTTTTACCACAATGTTTTCAAAAGCTTTCTTTCTCATGGTCGCTAAAATTCGAGGTTGTGTGGTAGGGGGTTAGCTTTCCGCATTGAAATTTACAACTGAATATGGCGTGCAACACACGAAAAGGGGCTTTCGGACATAGGCGTAAAAGTGTGTCGTCCCAGATCAGCCTGTGCAGTCTGTGACTAATCCGAGACGATACTTCCAGTTTTTGGGAGATTTTCTGTTTCACGAAAGTCTACTGTATGAAAAAATCCTATGTAATCGTAAAGTGCCGTCTCGGATTAGCCTGCGCGGACTGCGCAGGCTAATCCGAAACGACACTTTACGCAAATGTCCGAAGGTCTCATTTCGCATGTTGCGGGCCATATATCATCGTGTTGGATAGACCATACAATTTAAAAACACCGATAAATATATTGTCCAAAAATTATCTAGGTAGGAAACTTTGATGGCCAGGATCAGACTGTTTGAACGTGCAGCCTGATCTTAGTCTGTACTCTCCGCAAGGGACACAAAAAGCCAAGACAGTACGTTCCATTGAATACATTTAGACACATAACAATGTTTATTCTTTAGAAATATTGTGTTATATCAGGAAATAGCAAGGAGTGAGCTATTTCAACATTTGTCACAATGTTGTCGACTGGCGGCCTGTACATTAAAATCATAATACACAATACTCTTTCTAAGCCACTGGCTGCTTTCCCACATGAATATCTTTAAAACGGTGATCGGGGGTTGCATGAATACAGATTAAGAAGAAAAATGTTATTCACCTATAAAGTTTCCCCTTTCTTAAATACAATCGGCCTCTTATAGACAGCGTTCTTTTTTTTTTGAAGAAAAAAAAAGAAATGGATTCTTTCATCATTTGATACCAGGTTTGGTCGATCTTTAGTTACCAAACACATTTGTGTGCTTTAAAAATTATTGAAAAAAATACTCCTGTGTGCAATGTTTGAAATTTTTGGACATCCTTTTTTAAAGAATTTATATAGGTGAAAAGTCAAGTTTGCAACAACAAACTCTTCAAGAAGAAGAAGAAAAAAAGCACACACCTAAAAAGCATTGTGTAAAATTGAGAAAATTGCAGGTTCTCGATTTGTCACAATGTTTTCAAAAGCACTGTCATCGAAAGGAAAGGGCTTAAAGAATGAGTTCTTTCATTATCTTTACCTTTGTGCGGCCAGCCTTGTCCACTATGTTTCCTTTTCATACGAAGATTATTCACAAACATTTTGTTGTTAATTCAACTTTTTAATTTTCATTTCGATCATACTTGACATATACTTGTAGCCTGTAAAGTTATTTTTTGTTATGTGAAGGGCTTTTCTATGGCCCCCAAAGCGACAACACAGAAGGGGAGGAGGAGAGATAAGGAGGGGGTTCAATGTATGTTGGAAAAAAAAACATGATACCCGTATGGTCTTGCAGAGATTCGGATCCACAAATCTCCTGCATCTTTAACTATATTATTGAATAAAGTCTCAAGATGAAACAATACAAGTCAATAACCTTTTTCTCCTCATCGGTTATTGAAATACAAACCAATTAAGATCAAAGTATGATTAAAAAACAAGGTCAAGTGTCAGAGGTCAATTTAATTATGCCAGATTTATTTTTCAAGATCGAAAATCAACATCCTGCTTTGTAATTATAATCATTTGATGACCACACACACACTAACGCTGAAAAAAGTATCCCTAAAACTAAAAAAAAAAATCAGCCGCCAAACTAAAACAGGACTTTTGACTTAAAAGATTATCTCGGCCAAATGAAACGATTTGTAGTATCGTCCTTGGAAAATAGCAAAAACTTTCGACCTATGTCAGCCTGTTTAACAACCAAACGTGGACAATTGTTTAATAAATAACGGCAACGATTTACCTTCTGCCACAACCACCTTCTTCAGCAACAACAACAACGATTGCGACAACGATGACGACAACAACAACCCTGTGGCAGTTGGGCCAAGAACAGCGGCACCGATATAGGTTACTGCTGAACTAATAACGAAAACTACATACTATTGCAAGTTTACATTATATCAAGGACAGCGATATAGGTCAACACTGTATCATCAACGACTGCGACTTGTGAGTAAATGCTGTTTCAACTTTGAGAGCAATGCTGGTAACTATTACAGAAATGAAAACGTTAACGATAACTCTTGAAACAACAACAACAGGGACGACGACGGTAGCTGTCGCCACAACTACGAAAAACATGCAAGTTGTACCAACATCAACTACTACGGTACAGGTAACTGTTGTAACAAAGACAACAATGGCTGCTTTACCAACAGCACCAGCATCGATTGCAACTGTGCCAACAGCAAAGACATCATGGTAGACAGCTGTATCACCACCATTGACGAAATCATGACTTGTTATTGATAGTTGGTGAAAGTTAATAATATCCGAAACAGATGTCAGTTATACCATCAACAAAGACGTATATGGCAATTATACCAAGAACGAGGACGACAATAACAGTTGTACGAACAAGAACGGCATCGAAGACAGTATAACCACGAAGAAAGACAACGATAGCAACGACCGTAAGTACATCGATTAGGGTTGTACGATCAAGAACACTAATAATGACAGTAACAACAACAACAACAACAACAAGGACAATAGCCTATCAACAACAACGGGAGCGATACAGACAACAGAAACTGCGATTACAAAAAGATAATTAAGTATTCTTGTACCAACTGTAACGACAACAATGACTATTGTACCAACGACAAGGGCAACGACAGCAATTGTACCACCACCCTCGCCACCACTAACAAAACGACGTCATCTATTGTACTTGTACTCTTAAAAACAAAAACAATGGCAGTTGAACCTTCAACAAAGGTATACACATGTAGTATGGGCAATGATGAAAACTGTACCAACACCACGACCAACAAGCACTATGATGACAGTTGTACCACCACCAACTAAAACATCATCCACAGCAACAGCTATACCAGCATCAATGACATCAATGACAATTGCACCACCACTAACAGTGCGACACTATAGCTGATGTCGACGAACTGAAGCATCTGCTTTGTATTCGAAATATTATATCTAAAAACCCACCGTCGCCGAACCCTGTTTGAATGTTATTGTGCAATACACATATTTCAAAGCCCAGTTTCTCCTACAGACAAATTTTGCACCTTGTCACAAACCACTTGAACACATTGTTTTGAAAGCAGAGATAGCTGGTATCAAGCAACTTCTCGTTTTGTCACAGTGAATTCTCAGGCATTACCGCACTTAAACTTTGTTCATTTTTATTATTCATACACTCCCTTTTTTAAAGCTACCTTCTGCAAATTGTCTCTGTTTTAAATTCGTTGAGATTTTCCCCCCAAATCGCTGCAAGTTGGTAGCTGACCCAAACCGTCGTATCTCGCAACTAACTTTTGCAGCACCAAATATGTTAAACTTACCTACATGTATTTCGGTGGCTTAAAATACAATCCACTGTGACCCAGATAGAGCTTTATCTTGAAGGCTGGACCAAACAAGCAGACGGAATAGATCCAAGATCAGACTGCACGCTCTGTGATCCTGGCTGATCTTGATCTAGTCTATTCTTAATGGACGTCAGAAGAAGCTATCTGCAGTGTTTGGGTTAACACAAATGTATGAGAAAACACACATGAAACAAAATGACTCGCGGTGACCATTTTGTCAGCTTTGTGATTCCAAGAACCTATGTCCTTGAATTTATGAACAATGTAGTTCAAGATCATACTGTACAGAGTATTTTGTTTGATACATCTGTTCTCACCGAGAAAATCTTAAGTGAAATTGAAATAACTAAGGGTTTTTTTTTGACTGACAGCAAATTTCTTTATTGCATTTTGTGTGATACATGTGTTCTCACCGAGAACATTTTGAGTGAAATTTAAATACTGACTGACAGGAAATTTCTTTTCCACTTCCTTGACGCTTGCAGAGTTAATTACAAATGATATTAAAATCGCATTATTTCGAAACTTGAACGTTTTCTAAATGACAATCGTTTTTTAAATGTTGACAATTTACCCTATGTTCACTTAGGCGAATTTGGCACAATTCGCTTTTAATCCATTTTAATAATTATGATGAGAGGAATGTAATGTTAAACAAATTTAAGAAACAATTTTCATCGTTTACAATCAATTAAACAAATGTTTCCAATTCAAAATTTTATCTCCTTTAAAAAACTTAAAGAATGATCAGTTATTATTTGTAATGTAAAATCTTTAAGATTTGGAATAAAGCTCAAAATATCTGACCTACTTTAGATTGTTTTCGAACGAGACCTTTTCAGTACCAAAGGAGAAAACATGGGCTTTTGCGGACGGCATATATCAAGATCAGATTGCATAAGAACGTGCAGTTTGATCTCTACCGTCATTTTATTTATCTTTTCGTGAAGCTCATAAATCTTGCTGAGTTTCAGGGGATTGTATTTTCAGACGTTGACAGTTGTCGATGTTAGGCCTATATGATTGGCTCTGCCAAGCTTAAAAGGCCATGGGTGACATAAAACGATTTTGCAAACGCCGTTGATCAAGATCGGATTGCACAGAACGTGTTGGACCTTAAATCTACAACATCGGCAACTATTTCAATGAGCCATGTTCTGGCAAACACGGGGCTTAATGCACCTCCGTGACGCTTGATACCTAGCAAGCCATCACATAATTTGGGATCCGTAATAGTCACTTTTTTTAACAACCGACTTAATCATGAAAAAGATTGGTCCTTTGACATACAATTGACCAATAGCGAAAAGTTTCGGCCCAGTTAAGCTTGTGCGGACTTCGCAGACTGATCTGGATCGACACTTTTCGCAGATGCATTAAGCTCCCTTTTCACAGAGCACTGCTCAGTTTTGTTTTCTTACCCTGGTGTTAAGCGCCATTTTCAACATTATTTCATTAATATCTCGTGGGCCAATGTACCTATTCATGCTGGCCTGGAGTTTCTCAAACCAGTACTCCACACAACATTCTTTCCAAGCAACTGACTGCTTTTCCACATAAACATCATCAAAAAATGCTTAGCGGTGAGAGAAGAATAAATCTTAGGCTGTAGCAATGACTGTCACCAATCCATTGAAACAATTTGATAGAACTAGTGATCGAACCAGCGACAAACTGAATTTGGTTCAAATGATGGGATTTGTCTTTGATAAGGTATAAAACATGGTGGAGAAAGAAAAAAATGCTTCTTACCAGCATTTTTCTCTTTTTTTCCCACGAAGATTTCAAAAGCTTTCTTCCCCGGGTCGTTAAAATGTTTAACTATATGTTAAAGGGTTAATTAACAGACATTTCGCTATAATAGGACGATGATAATATTGATAACATGATACAATAAGAGCACAGCATGCGGAAGCCAACGCTTGGCTGCAGATGCTTGATTTTTAGTGAAAATTCTAAGTCGAAAAAGGGACATACGTTGATGGTTTCCTGCCCTTGTTGTATAAGTTCCCCCTTTTGATGATTAACAACTTCCAAGTTTGAAGGAGATATCTTTAGTAATAAGACATATTACAAAATGCCAAAGACTATGCAGAGACAACAAGGCAGAAGACGATGCCAGGGCTACAATACCACGACTTTTTCTTCGAAAACAGCCGAGCTAAAGAAATCAAGGTGGCTGAGGACCTCTTTAAAGCAAGCCCTTACACGGTAACTCGACACCAAAGGTCGCCGGATAAAAATCTACCGACCCTCGTCATGCCACGGACAGGAAACAATAAAAATCTGACAAGTTGTTTGAAAGGACCTTTGACAAAACCTGAGATATCAAGACCTGCGTGGACAGCGAAACAAGTGTCATAATTGATTTATAATCGGAAATTCATCTAAAAATCACAAATATTTAACTCATTTTTAACGACAAATGTAAGACTTGCCCAAATTCAGCGAATTTCCAGACGAACAAATTCAAAGCTTTGACAGACGACAAATCAAACGTGGCTCAAGTAATGGCTTTTGTCCTTTAAAGGGTAGGAAAACTTGTGGGAAAAGGAGAAAATGCAACCAGCATTTTCTTTTTTCCCCACAATGTTTTCAAAGGCCTTCTTTCTTGGGGTCGTAACAACTCGGGATTGTTATTTTTTTTGCAAGAGAAATAACAGATTGTAACAAGAAAAGCTGAAATGTCGAGGTGGCCAAAGGCTGCTGTGCTTTCAAAGATCGCTACCTTTATTCATTACGCTCACGAAAACAAATATGTAGCAGACGATTTTTAAAACATGCTTGAAAAAAATGTGATAAATCAACATGAGCACAGTTCCAATACATAAATTCATGTGAAAACAATGTGGTAAAAAGAGAAATTGCTCGGAACATCTCGTGTTGTCACAATGCTTTCAAAAAGCGGTCTGCAATGAGGAGTAAAAAGTTGTCCCTCGGTTGCACTGTGTAAACCCTTTACCATCAACATCCCGCGTTTTAACGACCCTGAAGTACAAGCCTTTAGAAAACATTGTGGGAAGAGGAGAAAATGCTGGTAATCAGCATTACTCCTTTTTCCCCAATGCTTGTAAGCTACCAAAGCAAATTGCTGTTATTAGAGTCATGCTTTGTTTGTCGTCTGCAAATGCTTTGAATTCGGACCAGTCTAAAATTTTGTCGTCTGGTAAAGAGTTAAACGTACGACACGCCATTCTTTTGAAAATATACTTATCAGAGTCGAAGTCCACATACCGTACTAATTTAATTATATGAATCTATCGTGACTCAGAGATTAAAGAGTCCGTTTGTTAATCTTTTTAATCTTGGAATCCAGTTACGATCCTCTCTGGCTACGCTAGTCGCCCGGGAGGCCAATCGGCAAAGTACAAAGCGAAACACAGGAAACACATAGTTTAGTGAACTGTCGCCATGATATAACACAGATACTATTGTTAAATCAGTGTAAAACATTATTCAATTATTAACTCTTTTAAAAAAAGGTTAAGAGTGTTAAAAGACAGTTTCGTTATTTAATTTTTAAGCTATCTAAATAGGATCGTCATACACTATATGGGACAGTATGGTGCGTCTTGATCTATGCCATCCGCAAAACCCCTGTTTTCGCCCATGGCGCGGACAGGGTTCAACGTCGTTTTGACAGTAAGGCCAGACGTTAATGTCAAAAATCAACTTCGTATTTGACGTTGAAACAACAGAATCCCATTTAAAATTATCCGACTATGAATTGGGGTCATTTCAATACTGTTGATCTGTTTAGAGCAGAGAGTCTGAGTATTCTTTTAGGGCAATGTTGCGGTTTTAATATTATATTTCCGATTTCTCCTTCCGTCCCTCGACCCCCCCCCCCCCCCCCCCCCAGCAGAAAAGTTGAGGCTCATGAGGGCCTGAATCGCTCTATTGAGAGGTTTTTTGCTCACTTTCAAGCATTCACAATGAATTTGCGATGCAAATAGGAAAACGACAAACACACGCACACACAAAAAGGGGGAGTGGGTGTTGTTGCAACTGGGCTTGAACCTATTTAGACAGCATCATAAGTAGGAAAGGGGATTTAACAAATATTTAAATAATGAAAGTACAATTTTTAAAAACCAATTGTTTGGAATCTAGCCAAATTTAATAAGGTTTTAGTACTCATTATAATAGGCAATCTCTAAAAGTTTCAAAGAAATGGGACCAATTATGTGAACTTTGTTGAGTAAGCAAGACTAAGTCATCAAATGGCTACGTTTCTTAAACTGATTTATAGATTTTCTTCAGTTTATATAGGATTCAATCGCTTGACAATACAAGTAATCTGTGCAAGTTTAAAAAAGAATTGAATCAATAATGGAGACTTTATCCTATAAACAAGAAATGTAAATGTTCAACTTTAAATGGTTACTTTTCCCTCACTAACAGTTGGATACTTGTCAAAATCAAGAGGGCTCAAGCTTTTGGTGATATTAAAAAAAGATATTAGCAAGTTTTACGAAAATCAGACCACAAAATGCGGACTTTATCGCGTCAACAGGAAAAAGACTAACGGACGGACAGTCGGACGTACGGAGGAAACCACGTCATGACAGAAGCTCTGCTGGTCTTCGGCCAGTAGAGCTAAAACCCCTGGAATACTATTGGATACAAAGTTGTTTTTTTTCATGCAATAGAGGAAGGAAAGCTTATAAGTATGAATGTAAACTAATGAGATACAAAGGTTTTCCATTGCAATGAAAGATAGAAAGAGCGAGAGAAACGAACAACTATTTGAATATAAACTGAATTTATTGCAATGAAAAAAGAAAATTTATATGTTAATTGAAATACACCTGTTGATAGATTTGAGTTGTAAATGACTGTCTAAAACAGGTGATATAATGGAAAACCGCCTTTGATCAAATCAGAAGCTAATCAATTACGTGAAAATAAAAATTTGAATGTTGATAAATTCTATCTGTAAATGACACTGTAAAAGCTATTGACATTAATGACGCAATTGCTCATTGTAAGTACGTTGATGATTTTTACCTATATTTTTTTTTTTTAAATTTTGATTTTAGGTGCGTTCAACACACAAGCTGTTCTGCTGTACGACTCAGAGTCATTAAAGGTCACTTAGTGCATCAGAGACAAGTTGGAAATGCGATGGAGAATTGCGTATGAGATCATGGACGGCCAGAAGATCCGGAGAATTCGCCGAAGATGCCTTCGCCGAATTCTCCGGATCTTCTGGCCGACCATGATCTCATATGCAAAATTCGCCGAAATCTCCCGATCTTCTGGCCGACCATGATCTCATATGCCAATTCGCCGAAATTCTGCTCATATGCAAATCTCCATCGCATTTCCGAAACAACACCTCCTTCAGAATAGATCAAAAGTAAAACATGGCTTTGGATTGGTCATGTACTTCGGATGTAAGGGGTGGCCATCCTCGGAGTGGCTTTGAGGCTTACATCGGTTGGATGGAGGAAGAGGGGGAGACTAAAGGAAACATGCAGACGATAGGTTGACACAGAGATAAAGACTGAAGGTTGGAGATAGGGGCCAAGTACAGACAGGGACAACAGACCGGCTACATTGAAGGTCTTAGGTTGTAGCCTTAGCCACAATTCAGCGCGAAGACGGTTTCGTAAGTGAGCTAGGTGCGCCCTTCACATCAGATTTCTTATGATATTTATAGGCCTGTGTATTTCATTTATTTAGCACACTCCTGAATTTAAGATGACATTTTTCAGAATGTCATATAAAATAATTTCGCCGTGGATAGAAAAAAAAAAACATTAGTATTATTGAGTAAAAAATTATTGATAAAAAAATCCACGTGGGCGTACTTTTCACAAATTTCTTCATGTATCTACAGACGACATGAACCACTCTGAAAACACTGTGGTAAACGTAAAAACGAAAAGGAAAAAAAAAATCTCTTCACGAGAAATTTTTGCTTCTGTCATAAAATTTTACCGTCATTCATGAACTCTTTACCAGACGACAAAATTTGAGACTCCTAAAACTTGAAGTCATTTGCAGACGGCAAATTAATGGTGGGTCGATAAATGGGATTTGGCCGTGAAAGGGTCGAAAACAATGTGGGAAAAGCAGAAAATGCTGGTTACCAGCATTTTCTTCTTTTCCCACAATGTCTTCAAAAGCCCTCTTCCTGATGGACTGTTAGGTAAAGGGTTAAATCGTATAATTAACTTGTAATTCAGGTTGATAATTCCTATTGTACAAGGATGTTTGCAAAGTTATTTGAAACAGGCATTAGTGTGTTACAAGAAACCAGGGTCAGTATTCATGAGCCATTCTTAAGAACATTCTTAGTCTAAATCTCCAAGATTTTCCGAATTTGAAATGGTTTAGCCAGCCAGAAGTTGTGTTACTTTCAAATTTAGAAAATTCCTCAGAATAAGACTAATGAATACAGGCCCAGGAGTAATGGTAAGTAATCCAATACAACATAAGTATTTTCTTTCAGCGCCAAAAATAATTGAGCTATGCTCTGGGAAAAGGGAGTTAATGTATCTCCGTGATGCATTATATCAAGCAAGCCGTCACAAAAGTATGGATCCATAAAATCCATTTTGTCTGACAACAAACTGGATCACGAGGTAGGAAAATCCTTGGACATGCAGAAGATTTACAAAAAGTAAAATGTTTCAACTCATATCAGCTTATACTTTTAGTGGATGCATTAACTTCCTTTTCACATAGCATGGCTCATACAAAGTCAACATCTTTCAACAGCTGAAAAAAAAAAATGAAAGTCATATTGATTTTTATCCTATGTACTTGACTAGATTAGCAGACGGCATGTGTCAAAGATCAGACCGCATCTTCTTTGCAGTCCGGTCTTGATTCCTACGCTCCACAAAGCCCCAATTTTCGCCTATGGCACCGAAAGAGATAAAGGGAGGTAATTAACTGTTCTACTTACGAGTATGAGATAAACAGAACAGCAGCAGTACACACCATACAATTGGTATGCTCCCCATGGTAGCTGAAAAATATGAAAATAAGAAGAATAAATTATTTACGCTAAGAATAATACAATGTAACTAAAATAAAGTGTGGTATATTCCTTTGATATAAAGAAGATCCTATTCTTGGAATTTTAACCCGGTTTCTTCGCGATATCAAAATGTGTAAATCGGAGATCAGTCTGTATTGCAGTCTGACCGTGGTCTACACAATACGAAAGTTGCCTTCGGCAGATGCTCAATCATATGCGTCGGAATCTTGAGTTTAAGCTGAGAGAGAGAGAGATAGCGAGAGGGGGGGGGGGGGGAGGTAAATATTATCAAGCTAGAATTTTTTGTTTCGTTGGGGGTATTTCATCTAGAAAGGTATGACCTCAATATAACACCTGCTAAATTCAGAGCCGAGCCCCGTAGCTCAGTCGGTAGCGTACAAGACTTGAGAACAGGAGGTCGCTGGTTCGATCCCCGGCTCGGCCAATATCTTTCCGAGGACTGATGATAGTCATCGCGACAGGATTCATTCCTCTCTCACCGCTGACCATTGTTTCAACGATGGTTATGTGGGAAAGCAGCCAGTGGCTTGGAAAGAATATTGTGCGGAGTACTAAAAACAGAAATTCCAGGAAAGCATGGATAGGTGCACTGGCCGCCGCAATATAACTGAAATAATGTTGAAAACGGCGTTAAACACTATACAATCAATCAATAAATGCTAAATTCAGGTCAGTCTGTCAAAGGTCAATGCAAAACAGGAGTTCTTTGTAGATGATGACTATGATGATGATGGTGACGATGATGATGATGGTGATGGTAATAATGATGATGACGATAGTAATGGTAAAAATGATGAAAAGGGTCGTAATGACGGTTAAGAGCGGCGATGATGATAATGATAAGAGTTGACATCGACGAATGATGTCGAATGATGATGATCACAATGATGATCATGATGAAGAATAAAGTGTTTACTCTCAAGCATACGCGGAGATACCTTATTTTGTACTCTTGAGCTGGCGCTAAATTACTATTGCTGAAAAAAATTACAGAAGCATGTTTGGAATATGCTAGTAAATTACTTTTAGTTGAGGCATGCTGAGCTGTTGAAAATTTCTGGAATCCCCAGCAGGTAGAGGGCAGATATAGTCAAGTAGTAATGAATGGAAACACTTCAAACAACATTAATTTCTTCGCACTCCGAGCACAGCTTTCGAGGTCATTCTAGATCAAGATTATATTGAAAAACAAACAAACGTACGGTCTTATCTTGAATCTACATATTTTCCAGAATAGATACGAGCCATGCTCTGTGAAAAGGGTATTTGATGCATCTGCAAAAAGTGTCGACCCAGGTCAGCCTGCGCAGTACGCGCAGGCTGACCTGGGTCGAAACTTTTTGCTTTTGGTTAATTTTCTGCGTATCAAGGACCATTCAATAATTCTACCTACGGTTCAATCGGTTGTTCGACAAAATGGGTTTTTTAGGATCTATAATAATTTCATGACTAGTTTAGAAGAATGCGTCAGGGAGATGCATTAAACCCCCTTTTGCCAGAGCGTGGCTCAATTGTAACCTTGCAAATACAGTCCTTGGAAATGCAACATTTAGGGCCATTTCAATACTGATATTGTGTCCATGTCCTGTATAAAACTAATTTTTCCCAAAAAAGTTCTGAGTTTATCGTTAGTTAAAAATGTCATTTCCTCGGTGAAACAAAATCCTAATAGCTTCCTTTCATTTTTTTTTTTCACAGGCACTCCGAGCAGAGTAGATCCAAGATCAAACTGCATTTGTTGTGCGGTCTGATGTTAATCTATACTACAGTATATACGCAACTGTAGGTTTGATTGCCGTTTCACACGTTTTTGCTCTTTATCAAAACAGGTATTCGAAATACTCTGCATTTACTCCATTGCTTCTAAATAATTTTGGGGTCCTGCGTGGCTCAGTGGTAAAGTCTAGGACTCGTAACCTGGGGGCCCCGGGTTCGAGCCTCACTGGATCCACTGGGTCTTTCGTGGGAGTGTCTTTGGGTGAGACACTTCAGAGCCCTAGCCTAGTACTGGTGGAATCCAGGAAATACATGAATATGTGAGCTGTCGCCGTGATATAACTGAAATAATGTAGAAAGCGGCGTAAAACACCATTCACCAATCTAAATAATTTACTTCATTGCTTCTAAATAAATGAAACGGAAGTCTTTTTCACCTAAAAATGTCCAAACACAGTTTCAAGTTTTACGTTACAGTGCGGATCTTAGATCCGACTGTACGTTCTGATCTTGATATACACAGCCTGCAAAAGGGAACTACAGTTGTAGCATCATCTGAGTAACAGGACATATAACTGATCAAGTATGTGGAAACTGGAAATGGTATTATATACCTTTTCTACGGAAGCATGTTTCTGGCGATTATACCTACGAAGGTACAATTTCTATTTCTCTAGCATTCTGTGAGACAGAGTAACATACATTATTAGTAAATATTATAGTCTACTAACATAATGAATAGAAAAGTCATATGATAGAGCTCTGATTGGAAAGAAATGACAGAATTGGCAGACTGTGTGCAGCTTGTCAGATAGTATATTCTGACATGTGAGCATAAATATTTGAAGTCTAGCCGCCCCATTGTTTTGCTAATCTTCACAGTCGAAATATAAACACGTGTAAGAAAATTGATAAAAGAAGAACCTACAATCTATGTAGTTTATTTTTTGTCTCTTGTAATTTGCACCTGTGGCAGTGCACCCCTGCCTTTTGACATGGCCGCCTTTATTTAACCTATGTCATAGATATATATACACAGGGCTTTTTTTTCTCATACTGCATTACCGCATTGCCCCCTGAAACGAATTTGTAGCAGGTATATTTTGGAAACATCCTTGCAAAATATGAGGTATCAACAGAATTGAGCCATCATGAAAGGGGTGGTGGTTAACCCATTCCCAAACAAGCCCTGGTTTTCACGTGTCTTCTGTACAAGTCTTTTGAAAACACTGTGGGAAAAGGAGAAATTGCTCGTAACGAGCAATTTCTCCTTTTCCCACAGTGTTTTCTACCCTTTTTTGAGACCTTTCTGCCATTTTCATCAAATTTAAAATTGTCGTCTGCAAACTCTTTCAATTTGGACCAGGCCAAAATCTGTTGTTTGGGAAAGGGTTAATACATCCCCTTGGCGTGTTATATTAAGCAAGTCACCATATAACTATGTATCCGTAAAATCCATTTTGTCCAACAAATGACTGAATCAAGAAGTAGACATGCAGAAAATTTACCCATGGCAAAAAGTTTCTATTCATGTCAGCTTGCGCGGACTGCGTAGGTTGACATGGGTGGATACATTTTGCAGATCCATTAAACCCCTTTTTCACAGAGCATGTCTCAAATTTTATAAAGAAAGCCACAATGTTTTTATTTTTTGGTCTTTTTCAAGAACAAAAGGTCGTCTACCAGCGTTACCTTAAGTAACTGACAAAAAACTATACCATAAGACATTATATGAAAAAGTAACATGGTAGAAAAAGTCCAAAAATCTAAGTCACTGTCCTTTTTCTACATTACTCTTTCAATCCGTATGAGTCATGCTTTGCAAAAAGGGGGGGGGGGGGCGGGGGTTTGATTCGTCTCCGTGATGCATTATACCAACCATATGGCGTGCAACACACGAAAATGGGACCTCGGACATATGCGTAAAAGCGTGTCGTCCCAGATCAGCCTGTGCAGTCTGTGGCTAATGCGAGACGACACTTCCCGTTTTTGTGCGATTTTCTGTTTCACGAAAGTCTGCCGTATGAAAAAATCTAATCCAGTCGTAAAGTGTCGTTTCGGATTAGCCTGCGCGGACTGCGCAGGCTAATCCGGGACGACACTTTACGCAAATGTCCGAAGGTCTCATTTCGCATGTTGCGGGCCATATGATTATGAATCTATAAAATCCATTTTCTCCCAGAACAACTGACTGAATTATGACGTAGAATGGCCCTTTGACATGCAAAAAAAAATACCAATAACAAAAACTTTCGACCCAGTTTAGCCTGCTGAGACTTCCCAGGCTGACCTGAATTGATAATTTTTGTAGATGCACTAAAACCCCTTTTCAAAGAACATGACCCAGATATATAAATCGCAAAGTAAAGGATTGAATGATTCAATAAAACCTTTTAGGGTCGTTGGAAGCCATGACGTTTCTTGACCCGTTACATGCAGTCGACGGCAGTATAGTTTTTATTGCACAATGTGTCAAATTTGGCGTGAATCTTTCTTAGCCCATTTTAGCGTCTACGGCGACACGTTGGGTTTTTTTTTTCGCGAACGACATAGATCAAGATCAGACTGCACAGAACGTGCAGTCTGATCTTGGATCTATAGCGCCCGCTTGTTTAGCCAGGCCTATTTGATGAAAACCCCCTCTAAGTTTCAGTGGATTGTATTTTAAGGCCATCAAAAGAGCTTGATTTCAAATATTAAGAGTTGGTCTCGAACGCCATCTGCGGTTTTATATTTTATTTCAAATCAACACACTTACTTCACGCACAACCCACTCATTTCGAGTCTTGCTATAGACAAAGTTTTGAAAACATTGTGACATAAAAAGAATAAATACCTTAGAGCATTTATTTTCGCCTCTTACCTCAATGGTTTTTTTTTTTTTTTTCATTTATATGAGTCATGCCCTGTGAAAAGAGGGCTTAATGCATCTGCGAAAAGTATCAAACCAGGTCAGCCTGCGCAGTCCGCGCAGGCTGACCTGTGCCGAAACTTTTCGCTATTGGTCAGTTTCCTGTACGTCCAAGGACCAGTGTACCTCATGATTTAGTCCGTTGATAGACAAAATTGATTTTATTGATTCCTGATACTATGATGACTTGCTTGGTATCAGGATCACAGAGATGCATAGAGCCCCCTTTTACCAGAGCATGGCTCATATAGACATATGAATCAAACCTGAATTCATACTGATTTGAATCATCAATTACCCCTATGTTACAATACTTCTTTATTAAAATTTGTCCGGTTTGACCCTTTCACTGGCAATGGCGACTTCCTAGCCTTTGCAGACGGTGTAGATCGAGATAAGACAGGACAGAACGTGCGGTCTGATCTTGATCTACTATGACGAAAATTGTCTTCAGTTTCAGTTGGAATCTACCTTCAGTCCTCGACAAAAGTCCGTTTTATTTCCTTGGTAGCGAAAAAGTACACCCTTTACTAAACAGTCTTGAGTTTTTCACAACCTTGAGGAAGAAGGCTTTTGAAAACATTGTGGGGAAAAAGGAGAAAATGCTGGTAACCAGCATTTTCTCCTTTTCCCACAATGTTTTCTCCCATTACGAAGACAAATTCCATCATGGGAGCTAGTCTACCACTGACCCGAATTAAAAACCGGTATTTACCGGTACATGCAGTTGGCTGGGGACTGTACTGCAATATACCGGTATACCGGTTTATCGTTACACCACTGGGAGCCACCTTTGATATGTTAATATATCTGCAAATACTTTCGATTTGAAGAGTTGTAAATTTTTTATCGTATCGTGACAAATTTTAGACGAAGTTTTGTAAATATTGAAAGCATTTTCACGGAATAAATAAATTATATTTAATATCCTGATTTGCCTTTGAAAGGGTGGAAACATTGTTGGGAAAAAAGAGAGTGCTTGATACCGGCATTTTATGCTTTTCGCACTATGTTTTCAAAAGCTGTATTCTTCAGATTAGTTAAGACACACGGAATTGTTTGGTAAATGTTTAAACCCTTTACCGCACAATGCTGCCTTTTAACGACCCAGGCAAAGAAACCTTTTGAACACCAGCATTTTCTTACTTTTCCAGCCTATCAAAGAAAAATTGGACCATTTAAGCCACATTGAAATTGTCGTCTGCAAATGCTTTCAATTTGGACAAAGCTAAAATTTTGTCGTCTGGTAAAGGGTTAAATGTGTTGCAGGTGGTTCTGAGATAAGGGAGGTGATAAATTATGTAAATATAACACGTTATGTTATTGTATAGCATACACAATTAAACTCTGACATTATTCCTTTATTCCACCAGATCTGAAAGATAAATCCACTGCTTTGATATGCAATACTTTTAAAATTGGGACTTCTAAATTAAATTATATCAAAGAAAAGTTGTGATTTTTATACAAAACTGTATAAAAATGAGATATAAATTTAAAAACTGACAAGAAAACACTGTGACAACAAACTAAATCCTAGAAACTTGCCACAAGTGCATTATTCTACGTCTAGCTGACGATTTTGATTTCGGCGCACTTGCAGTTTTTCGTTAATTTGTTCACACGCAATTAACCCACAATCGCAACATTTTGGACGGCTGCCATGATTTTTTTAAAAAAATTCTGGCACCCTACTTCGTGTTGAAGAATGAGTTTTAGTTTATGTTTTTCTTGCGAGCAGTGCAGATCAAGATTAGACTGCATAGAACAAATTATGATCTTCAATTCAAACTGCCCGCTGTTTTGTGTGAAACCGATTCTTAAGCAGAGCTTTGACGTTCCATTTTTTATGGAAACTAAAAATGTCAATAAAACCGGTACTGAGCATTCTTGGGATAAACTTATCACATTTCTTTCTTTGATTTCTGTGTTATAGAGTCATTACAATTTTTTTGCTTCCTTTAGACAAGTTTGTGATAAGATTTTGTGACGTCATATAGGATTGTTCAGTGTCGTCATTTGTTCAATCATTGTTTACTTGCCCTTTAATTCCAAAACAACGCCAGAGACAAATTTCTCAGTCCATTCAACTGTGATACTGATGATTACTAAAGCTACATTTAATTTGTCGTCTGTGAATGGTTTCAATTTGATCTGCTCCAAAATTTTGTCGTATGGTAATGGGTTAATGCCAAAGCAACGCCCGAAACATTTCTCATTCAATTTTAAAGTGAAATTAATGATTGCTGTAGAGCTAGGGTTTGTATTATTGTCAGATATATGATCGTGTAATTATATTTCAGCTTCTTTGGATTAACTTTTAAACCCACAACGTACAGTAATGTCAGAGGGGTAAGTCGGTCTCATTCAGGAATGTGTCGAATTCTCATTGTAATCTATACTTTTTCTTGCAAGTAATTCCCGATATTCAGTTATGTGATGAAAAGAATCCGATATTCGTTGGCGTTTGAGATGGAATTTCATTTTAGTCGAGTCTAAAATAAAGTTTTTAAGCGAGTCTTTTGCCAAAGACTCGCTTAAAAACTTTTTTAGGCTCGTTTCCAAAAGAATTATCTTAAACATCTATTTAAGTCAGATCCTATATTTCTTGGTCAGGCTTTTGCGACAATGGAATTCTGAGTTCGAACCTTAGGTAGGCCACCGGTCTAGCAAGGCTTGAGGTTACAAGTAAAGATAGGAATCATACCAATTCTCCTTCACTAACGATGCCACTAATCTGTTGGTGGCAGTACTTCGTGCCTTAATCCGTGAACTGTTAACCCTTATCCTGCTAAATAAGAGAAACGAGACCTTCAAGCCAACAGTATAAACCCAAATTATATCTCCTTATTAGACAGTGTAGATCAAGATCAGACTGCACGTTCTGTGCAGTCTGATCTTGATCTACACTGTCCACAAAAGGTCCTTGAGTCGCGCTCAGCAGCCAAAGGATTAAAAACATGCAAATTAAATCAACATTTCCTGGCAGTAGTATCAATCCAATATTACTGCAATTTCAAAGTTCGTTTCACCAGAAAAGTATATCACTATATCGACATGTGTGTTTCCAAGACCAGGCTGCACGTTCTGTGCAGTATGAACTGAATCTACATTGTCTGCAAAAGCTCATCGAGTAGAAGGTATCAGCTTAAACGTTAATACTTCGTTATTATGTCTGTTGCCGATACATTTATGTTACTAAACTTTGGAAAGCAGAAATCTAGATATACTGAGTATGAGGAGTGGCAAAAAATGCGATTCAAAGCGTTTAAGCAGTAGTAGCAGCAGCAGGAGTATCAGTAGGAGCAGCAGCAAAAGCAGGAGCAGCAGAAATAGCAGAAGATAACGTAGGAGGAGGAGGTTGACTGACTGATTGATTGATTGATTGATGTTTTACGCCGCTTTAATGTTTTTTAAGTCATATCACGTTGACGACTCACATATTCAGGTATATCCTCCCGAGGGCGTTGTCTGTAAGCTCCGAGGAGGGTAAATTCTTTCCTATTGCTCGACATAGTTTGTCTCGACCCCGACCCACGGAAACTTGGATACACAACCTGCCACACAGTTTCACAATGCCCTACCGAACGACCCACCGGGCAATACTAGAGGTAGGTGGGGCGCCGGCAAGACGTATTTTCATTCAATCCGACCAGTGATTCTCATCTATCCTTTCTTTTACCAGTAATAGCCTAAAGCAAAGCAATGCCTTGTCCAAGGTCATTCCCAAAAAGGCACTATATGACACTCCCATGATTACAAAACGACAAGTCTAACCACTGTGGAACGTGGGACCTCATGCGGGCGTTGTCTGTAAGCTCCAAGGAGGGTTAAATTCTTTCCTATTGTTCAACATAGTTTGACTTGACCCGATCCACAGAGACTTGGATACACAACCTCCTGCACAGAAGCACAACGCCCTACCGAAAGACCCACCGGGCAATGATAGAGGTAGGAGGGAATACAGCTAGAGGTATTTTCATTCAATCCGATCAGTGTGTTTGGGAACACCCATAAACTTTGGTGACCTAAAAAGATTGCTCACAAAGTGCAAAGATATTTGAAGGCATTTAAAGACCTTTACCCAATCATTCACTTGTTTGCACGATCGTGAACAAAACAGCTTTTGAAAGTACAGTGGGGAATAGGAGGAAACGCTAGTAAGAGCATTTTATCTTTTTCCCACGATGTTTACAATGTTTTCAAAGAAAAGAATTCTATCATTTCACATTTGAATTGCCGTCTGCGAATACTTTCAATATAGACGAATTCAAAAATTTATAAAATCGTTTGATAAAGTGTTTATCCTTTACTAAACAATCCCGAAGTTTTAAGATTCTAAAGGAGAAGTCTTTTGAAAACATTGTGGAAAAAGGAGAAAATGGAATGCTGGTTACCAGCATTTTCTCCTTTTTCCACAATGTTTTCAAAAGGCTTCTTTTCCAGACGCGTCAAAAGGAGTCATTGTGTGGGAATGGGTTAAACTTTGAGGTGCAAATAGCTATTATAGGGATTATTTTACACGCAATTCATTTAGCGGTATATTGCGTAACTAATTTGCGACTGATTTGAATAGAATAACTCTTTACCAAACGACAACATATTGGCCTCGTCTAAATTGAAAACATTTGCAGACGAAAAATTAAACATAGCTCCAGTGATAGAATTTGTTCTGGGATGGATTGAAAACATTGTGGGAAAAGTAGAAAATGCTGGTTAACAGCATTTTCTTCTTTTACCAAAATGTTTTCAAAAGTCCATTTTTCTCCAGGGTCGTATAATCAAGGGACTGTTTTTCAATGGACTAAACGTCAATTTTTCAATCGGTTGATTCGTCAACCGGAAACCAGCCTAACATTTACGGTATAAATGTCAGATTTAAACTCTGCCACCTGCAGACAACTTTTCGCTCAAATATGGCCGACTTCTTAAAAATAGCAAGCCTAGAGTATACCATTTAATGTCCATGATCTTTAAGCCCCTTGTTCCTGTGTTGCACTAAATTGGTGTTTAGAATTTGTAGTCAAGAAGTTTAAGGTTTGATCCTCATTCGTGGATGTGTTCTAAACCAAGGCACTAGAAAATGCCATCCCAGTACTAGTTGAACCCAGGCAGCAAATGATTATGTGAGCTCTCGCCGTGATGGGCCGCACAGAAACTGCGTAAACATTTATCAAAATTCATTCAATTAATTATCAATCAATTAGTCAGTCAACCGACCGACCGACCACCCGATCGACCGATGGACCGACCGATCGACCAACCAACCAACCAACCGACCGACCGACTTACCGACCAATCGAACGAACGAACGAACAAACGAACGAACGAACCAACCAACCAACCAACCAGGCACGATATCAAGCAAGTTACTGCATTATAGGGATATGTTGTGTCTCAAATTCAGTTGAACCACGTGATTGAAAGGTCCTTATTAATGCAGAAAATTTACAATCTGAAATAAAGTTTCGGACTGGGTCAGTCTGCTCGATACTTTTTTGCAGATGCATTAAACCCTCTTTTCACAGAGCATGGCTCAAACCATCATATTTAAAGACAAAAACGAATTAGAAACAAATCTTTTTCGCATTCCTCTGGGCTCAGTCATCAACATCTGTATAAAAGTGATACGGTATCATTTTAACGCTTTACCCCTTAATTTTTAAAGCGATTTTCAACACTTTTTAGTCATATTACGGCTATCAGCGAGCGTACCTATACATGCGCTGCTGGACACTCTTTTACCAGTACATCGAACAACACTCTAAAAGTCACTGGCTGCTTTCCCAAATAAACACCGGAAATAGAAAAAAAAAAAACATATTCAGTAGTCGGTGAACAATGATCAAACTGATAATAGAAAGGCAAGTGGTTTTGTGCAAAATTCGAAATTTTGAAAAGACTGACACGAACTTTGAAGTAACCTTGGCTTGAAAAGCATTGACTAACTGAATGGTGTTTTATGCCATTTTCAACATTATTTCAGTCATATCACGGCTACAGCTCACATATTCAGGTATTTCCTGGTCTCAACCAGTACTAGGCTAGGGCTTTGAAGTGTCTTGCCCAAGGACACTCTAACGAAAAACCAGTAGATCCAGTGAGGCTCGCAACCAGGGCCTACGGGTCACTCTTACGCTTTACCTTTGAGCCATGCAGGACCCCTCAGTGGCTTTGAAAAACAAGAGGGCCATGATGGCCCTGTATCGCTCCACTGGCTTATAAATATAAACCATAAATACTAAACATTTCAATTCTGAGCCAAATGGTTTCAATATGAAGACTTACAGTTTTCTCTGTAAAAGCCCATGTGAAAGTTGAGACCCGCCAGGCAAAGCCATTTTTGATCCCAAAGCTATAATTACTTGAACCCTGGTAGAGGTCCACAAGATAAAGCCCCATGCCAAAATAATACAAGTCTATGCTGTATGGTTATAAATAAGGTGATTTTCAAGTTTTGTCCATATGAAGCCTCTGTAAAACATAAGACCCCTGATGCAAGGCTAATTTCAAAAAAAAAAAAAAAAAAAACAGGAAGATTTCTTAAGTTGTCACTATGTAAGCCCATGTAAAACTTGTCACCCCTGCGGCGGGGCCAATTTTGACCCCAGGGCTAAAATTTTGGCCCGCTTGGTAGAGGCCCACTAGATATAGCAACATGCAAAATTTGGTAGTTCTAGGTCTAATGGCTAGGTACAGGAAGATTTTTAAAGTTTTCTCTATATAAGCCTATGTAAAACTTGTGACCCCTGGGGCAGAGCCAATTTTGACCCCAGGGCTATATTTGAAGAAACTTGATAGAGGTCTACTACATAAAGCTACATGCCAAATTTGGTAGCCCTATGCCTAATGGTTTCAGACAAGAAGATTTTTAAAGATTTCCAATATTTTTCAGTTTTGTTGCCACGGCAACCAGAGTTTTTGAAGGAATCAAATTCTTTCAAGAAATTCTGAAGAGGACCATGGCAGGATCATTTCTGTGAAGTTTCGTAAAAATCGGATGGGTAGTTTCAGAGAAGATGTTTGAAATAAAAGTTAACGCACGGACGGACGGACGGACGCACGCACGACGGACACCGGGCCATGACATAAGCCCGCTGGCCTTCGGCCAGTGGAGCTTACTAGGCGATCCGAATGCGGATTAACCCTTTTCCTGCTAAAAAAAGGAAAGGAAACTTTCAAACCGATAGTTTAAGCCCGAATTTTCTTATTTCAAAGGTATTTTTGGAGGAAAGATATCTTCTCACCGGACAGTGTAGATCCAAGATCAGACTGCACGTTCTGTGCAGTCTGATCTTGATCTACACTGTCCGCAAAAGGTGAGTCGCACTTAGCAGCCAAAGAGTTAATTCAGAGATAATTATACAGATACGTTTCGCCAGGTTATCTAACTAGCCGTGTTATGATAGATCTGAATGTATTGTAATTGCTTATCAGCTCTAAAATACTTTCCTTTCGAGAAGCCGTACATTTTCTCCTTCACATGTTTTTTTTTTCTTGTTTTCTGCGACCAAAGGCGAGAGTCACGAAGTACTCAGAAAAATCTAATCTTCTAAATGCGACCGCAGGGCATGGACCTGTTTTATGATCTCGAGGAAGAAAGCTTTTGAAAACATGGCAGATAAAACAGAAAATGTTGATTTCAGCACTTTCTCCTTTCCTGAACGTTTTCTACATTTTCAAAGACGAATTAAACCGTACGAGCAACACGTGGTTTGTTGCCTGCAAAATTTTAATGCTTTTAGTTTGTTTGACAAATCAAAGATTTTCTCGTCTCTTTGTTCAGCTATGTTACGGCGGCCAGGGCGACTATCACTGCTTTCCTCGCGTTTCTTTGCTAATACAACGAAAAGATCAGAGCACCTATCCAACACTGATAATTTTGTGGCAATCCGAAAAGTTGCTTCTCACGAGCTCAACAACTTCTATCGCCGCAATGATTTCGTGTATCCGGACAGCAAACCTCAACTTATATTTATACTCTACATTCTACAAAAAAGTTTGATTGATTTGAACACCCGTAATGTTTTGGCCACAAACGGGCCTAAATACCACGTCTTTTTTTATTGTGCTAACACATTGTTGCCAGCAGGCAGTCTTATTATTTTTTGGTCTTTAAGCAGACCACAGGTGAAATTATGTGGCAAAAGGTGAAATTTCTCGGAAAGTATGTGCAATTAGACATCATGAAATTTATTATCGTCATATAAAAAAAAAACCGTGAAATCCAGGTTGTTCTCGTATCTGTCATCACCATATCGCCTGCAGGCGACAATGTCGCATTTCAGCCGACGACTTTCGAAAACATTGTGGCAAAAAGAATAAATTGCTCGTAACGAGCAGTTTCTTCTTTTTGCCACAATGTTTTCACATCTATTTATACAAAACACATTATTCATTTAAAATTACAAATTTCCCTTTGATTATTTTTATTTTTCAATGATGATTTTGAATGAACCTGTGGCAAACTCTCTCTGGAGAAGAAGAGCTCAATAAACTTCAGGTCGACAAGGCCGACAATAATCTTCAAAACAGCAAAGAGAAATCTTCGTCACAGCTACATGGTAAACTGCAAACATTCCTCTGTTTTCTGGCAATAGCTGAAAACACCGTCGTGGTTCAAAACTCTATGGCTATCGAAGGTGCTGTTTAAAATATCCTCCCATTCTCTTGCACACACATCTGCGTCTCCTCATTGTATTGATTGATTGTATGGTGTTTAACGCCGTTTTCAACATTATTTCAGTTATATCGCGGCGGCCAGTGCACCTATTCATACTTTCCTAGAGTTACTACGCACAATATTCTTTCCAAGCCACTGGCTCCTTTCCCACATAACCATCGTCGAAACAATGGTCAGCGGTGAGAGAGGAATGAATCCTGTCGCAATGACTATCATCAATCCTCTGAAAGAAATTGGTCGAGCCGGGGATTGAACCAGCGACCTCCTGTTCTCAAGTCCTGTACGCTACCGACTGAGCTACGGGGGCTCGGCTTCGTCCACTCAGCAAATACATCTGATCAACCTTTCGTTATAAATACAAATCACCGCCATGTTCGCACGGCTGTATGTTTAATGTTACAAGTTTTCACGCTGTTTGAGTCTGACAACTTCTAAACTGTATCTCGAGGAAATCTGGAAAAGTTTTGACTTTGCTTCATCAACTATTCTAGATATGTCTAAAATCTCTTGCAGACAGAAAGATAAGAAAATTATCGAAAAACTGAAGTTGTTTTATCTCTGTAGATAGAAACGATAGTCGAGCCAAGCTCACCACAGCGGTATGCTTATCATTCTAGCTTATTACCAGTTGCAGACCATGCACCATGCAGAAGGCCGGCCTTTTGAAAACATTACGGCACAAGGAGAAATTGCTCGAGACGAGCAATTTCTCCTTGTGCCACAATGTTTTTACATGTATTCATGAATAAAACCATAATTCATGAAGGACACATTGCTATTGACGGGCAGTTCCTCTCTTTGCCTCACTGTTTTTCTATATGAGCCATGCTCTGTGAAAAAGGAGGCTTAATGCATCTCTGTGATGCATTATACCAAGCAAGTCATCACATAATTATGGATCGATATCAAATCCATCTTGTCTAACAACCAGCTGAATCCTGAGCTAGAATGGTCCTTGGATAAGCAGAAAGTTTACCAAAAGCAAAAAAAAAACCACTTTTGATTCAGATCAACCTTCGTCACCCTTTTAAGCAGATTCATTAACCTCCTCCCTTTTCACACAGCATGGCTTCTATGATAGTATTTGTGTAATTCACCTTTATTCATGATGCTCTCACAGTCGGCTGCTGTAAAGTTGTTCCTGCGAAAAGTACTAAGAAATAGATTCATTGTAAAGACGTAGAAATTCTCAAGCTGTAGAGAGTGTACAATTAAAACTCTTTACCACACAATCCCGAGTTTTAACGACCCTGAAGAAGAAGGCTTTTGAAAACATTGTGGGAAAAGAAGAAAATGCTGGTAACCAGCATTTTCTTCTTTTCTCACAATGTTTTCAAAAATCTCAGAGTCAAACTGTCGTTTGTGCCCCGTTTTATTTGTAGGTCTGCAAACGCTTTAATTTGGACTGGTCTAAAATTTTGCTGTGTGGTAAAGAGTTGAAAAAGTTATAATTCTATTATATTTCTGGGTGGCTCAGTGGTAAAGTGTAGGACTCGTGACCTGGAGGCCCCAGACTCGAGGCTCACTGGATCCACTGGGTTTTTCGCGGAAGTGTCCTTGGGCAAGACACTTCAGAGCCCTAGCCTAGTACTGCTGGAACCCAGGAAATACATGAATATGTGAGCTGTTGCCGTGATATGACTGAAATAATGTTGAAAGCGGCATAAAACACCATTCAATCAATCATATTTCCATTCTTATAGCAATAGCAAGTTTGACACAGACTGTGCAAGTTTTCTTAATTATGTTTTTTTTTTTTGTTGACGGATTTTTAACACAATAATTGTGTTTTCAAACTCGTTTGAAGCAAGTCTGTTTCAGGGAGGTACATCTAATAACGTAAACATTTTTCGTAATCTTCAGACTTATATAAAATATATAAAAAGTGCAAAAGAATCACGGGAAAGATATGCATTATGCGCGCGCAAAAGATTTATCGACGCTGTTGGGCGTTGATTTAACTAAAATTGTTGTCTGATAGTACAATTTTCGTCTGCTGTATCAACTTCATCTCGGATTTCTGCAATCTTGCAGATGCGACCAATTTCACTCTTGGCTTCGTTTCTAATAGATATAAATTTATGAACAGCTCTTGTGTAAAAAAAAAAAATAGTGTTACGAATACAGCTTTGGTTAGGTTAAAATGCGTCTAACTCTTTCGGCGCCAATCAAATAAACTCAACTTCTTTCGGTGGCTGTAAATGCAATCCACAGAGACCCAGAAAGATCTTTATCGTAGGAGCTTGACTAATTAAGCGGACGGTACAGATCAAAGATCAGAATGCACGTTCTGTGCAGTCTGATCTTGATCTGTGCCGTCCGCAAAAGTCACTGTTTTCGCCTATGGCGTTGAAAGGGTTAATGATGAAAAAGAAGCTTTTCAAAACATTGAGGGAAAAGAAAAAAAAATCTGGTTGCCAGCATTTTGTCCTTTTCCCTCAATATTTACCATTCCATTAAAACCCAAATCGCGTCTTTTGAGCCCTGACTAATTAGGTCTCTGCGAATGCTTCCAGTTTGTACAAGTGCAAAGTTTTCCCGTCTCGTAAAGAGTCAGTACCTTCAAGGAGTCAGTCGTATGTATTTAATTTCAAGCGAAAGAGCTAAATGTAGAGACCATCTCAAAAAGTAAGTGTCGGGGTAAGATCAGATTGCACGATCCTGGCTTGGTTTGAATAGTGATTTACAAATGCACCGACATCATAAGCGAGGTATGCACATTCTGGTCTGGTGCTTCACTGTCAGAAAGATTACCAAATTTACTTACAACCATGTTCAGGGGTATTCTCATGCACTTTAATTTTATCTTGAGGAAGTTTTAAAAAACAAATCTCCAATAAACGTTAAAAACAAAGTAGTGTTTTAGGGATGATGGCTGCAGATAAACGTGAAATTAATCCTGAGGTTAAAGAAGTACTATAATAATGTGTTTACATTCTCCAGTAAAACCTATGTTGCGGGTGCTGGTTTAAATAGTATGGGCTGGACAACTCATGTGGGTACCAACAACATGGGTTTTCGTAGTTAGATATGGCTTACGGATGTGACTATTTCCCGAAATTATCTGGAACCTCTGTCGACAGCTGCAGCCACTTTGTTGTAGTAACAGAAGCACGCTCCCTTCTTTGTCGAGTGCATGTATCTCGTAATGTAACACCTTAACCCTTTACTGCACATTGCCGCCTTGTAAAAACCCTGGGGAAGAAGCTATTTGAAAACATTGTGGGAAAAGAAGAAAATGCTGGTAACCAGCATTTTCTCCTTTTCCCGCAATGTTTTCTACCCTCTCAAGAGAAAATTGCACCTCACTGAGCCTCATTGAAATTGTCATCTGCAAATGCTTTCAATTATGACAAGGCTAAAATTTTGTCGTCTGGTAAAGGGCACACTAGCGGAAAAAAAAGTAAAATATTGGGGGGGGGGGGGGGGGGGGGAATCAAATTGCAGACAAATTTAGTTCATACCATTTAACCCTTATCCTGCTAATTAAGTGAAATGAAACTTTCAAGCCGATGGTAAACACCCGAATAATGCTATTTCAAACTTAGGTTTTGGAGAAAAGTATCTCATTATCGGACAGTGTGGATTCAAGATCAGACTGCACGTTCTGTGTAGTCTGATCTTGATCTATACTGTTAGCAAAAGGTCAGTGAGTCGCACTTAGCAGCCTGAGGTTTAAAAGTATTGATATTACACGTATAACGAGGCTGATAAAGACTTACAGAGGTGTCTCTGAATATTCCAGTCGCCTGCAGAAAACTGTGCTGTAAATTTTGAACAAAAGCCGACAACTTTGACAGTTTCCACTGTAAAACATTCTCAAACTCAAGATAGACTCCATAACTTCATAATTAAATTCGTCTACATTTCGACTCCCGAATGGTTTACATTTGGTAGCTGCAGGGCATTCAACGACCTTTACGTCTTGCAGACAAATTTAGTTCATACCATTTAACCCTTATCCTGCTAATTAAGTGAAATGAAACTTTCAAGCCGATGGTAAACACCCGAATAATGCTATTTCAAACTTAGGTTTTGGAGAAAAGTATCTCATTATCGGACAGTGTGGATTCAAGATCAGACTGCACGTTCTGTGTAGTCTGATCTTGATCTATACTGTTAGCAAAAGGTCAGTGAGTCGCACTTAGCAGCCTGAGGTTTAAAAGTATTGATATTACACGTATAACGAGGCTAATAAAGAGTTACAGAGGTGTCTCTGAATATTCCAGTCGCCTGCAGAAAACTGTGCTGTAAATTTTGAACAAAAGCCGACAACTTTGACAGTTTCCACTGTAAAACATTCTCAAACTCAAGATAGACTCCATAACTTCATAATTAAATTCGTCTACATTTCGACTCCCGAATGGTTTACATTTGGTAGCTGCAGGGCATTCAACGACCTTTACGTCTTGCAGCAAAAGTTTTGGAAACATTCTGGCAAAAAGACAAATTGCAATCTCTCAATGAGAAGCAATCCCTCTTCTCAGAATTAATTCATAAGTATCCACGTATTAAACCTTAGGTTGCTATTTGCGGACAGCGTAGTTCAAGATCAGACTGCACAGAATGTCCAGTCTGATCTTGGATCTACACTGTCCAATAAGGAGAAATCCTTCCTCCAAAATACCTTTGAAATAGGAAAATTTGGGTTTACACTACCTGTTTGAAAGTTGCATTTCTTTTATATAGCATGATACGGGTTAAAACTTACTGATTTTTCTTGTCTATATACAGTAAAAAAAAGTCCAGGGTCCGTATTCACCAACCACTCTAAAGAATATTCTTAGTCTTATTCTCCAAGATTGTCCAAATTTGAAAGGAGTAGAACTTCTGATTGGCTAAACCAAATGGTTTAGCCAGTCAGAAGTTGTGTTACTTTCAATTACAGAAAATGTTGGAGAATAAGACTTAGAATGTTCTTAAGAATGGTTGGTGAATACGGACCCTGCACGCCCTGTGTTTGTTACCGACCTTGATTTTCTGGTGTCAATAATATAACATGGGGTAGGATTAGAATCCGGCTTCTGCATACACCAACACACCAGTCTTTTGCCTAAGAAATGAAATGAACTGCGGTATCCATTGACCTCATGGTAAGAAGGATTTTTTTATTTAGATATTGCTTTCAAATTTAAGAAAAAGAGAAACTTTTTAAGTTCGGTTAAAAGTGGGAACTGAATGTCAAAAAAAAGAAAACTTACGACAGCTTGAGAGTGACCTGCAGAGAATGGGCACGCACAATCTGTCCATATTGCTTACTTCCGCCCAGGGCTTACAGAACAGCTTGCAGTCTTCGTCTCATACCTCTTATAAGAGGGTGAAACAGCTCGATCAGTAGCCGCTGCGATGAGGTCAAGGGATACCTCAGTTCAGCCCATTTTAGAGGCAGCAGACTGGTTTGTTGGTGTATGCAGCAGCCAGTTTCTAATTTCCAACCCATTTCATATCATTCACGCCAGAAAATCAGTCCCGGTAAAAACTACAGGGGGTGCAACACTATTTTTACTATGTAGGATTATATGGCGTGCAACACACGAAAAGGAGCCTGCGGATATATGCGTAAAAGTGTGTCGTCCAGATCAGCCTGTGCAGTCTGTGACTAATCCAAGACGACACTTCCCGTTTTTGTGCGATTTTCTGTTTAACGAAAGTCTACTGTATGAAACAAATCTTATGTAGTCGTAAAGTGTTGTCTCGGGTTAGCCTGCGTGGACTGCGCAGGCTTATCCGAGACAACACTTTACGCAAATGTCCGAAAGCCCCTTTTCGTGTTTTGCACGCCATATAAGGAAGGTCTGACTCTGTCAGCGCCGAATTCAATTAACTCTTTACCAAACGACAAAATTTTAGACAGGTCCAAATTGAAAGCATTTGCAGACGACAAAATAAATGTGATCGAAAAATTGAAATTTGTCTTCGGAAGGATAGAAAACATTGTGGAAAAAGGAGAAAATGTTGGTTACCAGCATTTTCTCCTTTTCCAACAATGTTTTCAAAAGACTTCTTTCACAAGATCGTTAAAAGTCGGGGTTGTGTGGTAAAGAGTTAAGTCATAGTCTGTGAAAATGGGCGTTTAAACGAGTCATCACATAATTATGGATCCATAAAATCCATTTAGTCCAACGACCAAGTATTTCATGAGGTAGAATGGTCCTTTGACATGCAGAAAATTTACTATAAGCAAAAATTTTCGACACAGGTCAGCCTGCGCAGGCAGACCTCGGTCGATACTTTTTGCAATTGCATGAAACCACCCTCTTCATTGGGCGTTGCTTATATTATTAACTCGACTGGTTCAAAACCTGAAAATACAATCCACTGAAACTTAAAAAGATCTAGACAAGCGGACCAGGTGCAAATCCAAGATCAGACTGCACGTTCTGTGCAGTCTGATCTTGATCTACGTCATCCTTAAAGGCCCATGTTTACACCTGTTGGCTTTAAAAGGTTTAAAACTATCTACAGCAAACTTGCTTCTGGAAGTGACGAGTAAAAAGACATTTTTTGTCACTATTTGCCGAAAGAATTAATCAATCTACTACGAGTTTTTTATTTCAAGCGTTTTTTTACTGATCCCAGTTGCTCAGTCAGTCATTTGCAGGGCTTTAAAACTCTGGGGTTATAGATCAAAGATCATACTGTACGTTCTGTGCAGTCTGATCTTAATCTATGCCGCAAAAGCCTCATATTTCGGCTATGGTGCTGAAAGGTTTAACACATTTTTTCCCACCTTTGGTTGAAATGTGGATTAAGGCCTTATTCGATTATATCAATTTACAGGTAAGCATAAAAATGTAATGAAAACCGCCTTTCTTTGCGATATTTTGCTTGTGTGACATGAATCCTAAATTACTTCTTCGCTCATCTGTTTATTTTTAATGTCCGGTGGGTGTTAACATTTAAGGATACGTATTCACCAACCATTCTTAAGAACGTTCTTTGTTTTGTTATCCAGAATTCTCTACATTTGAAAGTAACACAACTCCTGATTGGCTAAACCAAATAGTTTAGCAAATCATAAGTTGTGTTACTTTCAAATCCAGAAAATGTTGGAGTATAAGACTAAGACTGTTCTTAAGAATGGTTGGTGAATACAGACCCAGGTTTGTTATGTATCAATTTCTATCAAGTTTATGAAAAAATGTTGAAAAAATCAGTCTAACCACAGTGCTGCTAAACGCGACTCAAGGACCTGTTGCAGACTGTATAGATCAAGATCAGACTGCACAGAACGTGCAGTCTGATCTTAGATCTACAATGCACGGTAAGGATATATCTATCCTTAAAGAATACGTTCGAAATAACAAAAATTGGGTTTTTATTATTGGCTTTAAAGTTGCATTTCACTTATTTAGAAGGTTAAGGGTTAATCCTTTAGCAGATTCTAAAACTCTAGACTTTTCCGTATTTAACTCTTTACCGCACAATCACGGGTTTTAACGACCCTGAACAAAAGCCTTTTGAAAACGTTGTGGGAAAAGGAGAAAATGCAGGAAACTCCAGGAAAGCATGGATAGGTGCACTGGCCGCCGCGATACAACTGAAATAATGTTGAAAATGGCGTTAAACAACATACAATCAATCATACAATGTACGAGGGTTTAAGTTCATGATGTAACTGAAATGTCCTTGAAACTCTTTCTGTGTCAAACAATGTATACCAAAGATATGACTGCATGTAATGTGCCGTTTGATCTAGGTATACTTAGTCTGCAAAGAACGGACAGTTGAATTGAAAATTTCATGAGGGTTACAGATCATTATTCATGGATAAAAACCCCTTTCATTAAAAAAAAAACACGCACACACATTTACCGGTGACTGATTGATATAACTTTAATTGAAATTTTTTCACGCCATGTCCTAACATATTAAACGTTTAAGTCACCTGTACAGAATCTAGTTCGTGAAAACATTGATTTAGTCGGTTGTTAGACAAAATGGACTTTATGGATCCATGATCATGTGATGACTTGCTTGGTACCATGCATCACTGAGATGCATTAAACCCCCTCTTGCCAGAGCATGGCTCAAATAGTTTTTGTCAGGATCGGAAAAAACGCCACAATACTGGGTAAAGGATTGAATATATCATATAGAAGTGCACATGTGAAAAGGGGGCTTAATGCATCTGCGAAACGTATCGACCCAGGTCAGCCTGCGCAGTCCGCGCAGGCTGACCTGGGCCGAAACTTTTCGCTGTTGGTCAATTTTCTGTGTGTCAAAGGATCAGTCTACCTTATGATTCAGTTGGTTGTTAGGCAAAATGGACTTTAAGGGTCAATGATCATGTGTTGTCTTGCTTGGTATCATGCATCGCGGAGGTGCATTAAACCCCCTTTTGCCACAGCATGGCTCATATAGAAGTGCACGTGTGACTCAGAAATCTTTATGAATGATATCTGTTTGCAACTATTTCCTGCTGATATTCAAAAGCAATTAAATTTTACGAGTACTGATAAATGTCTTTCATACAAAACTCATCAAAAAATAAATTGTATTCTAAAAATAATCGGAGTAGACTACTCGGCGCAGTATTTTCACAGCATTTTCTTGACACCAAAGAATATTTATATATGTATAAGTTTTTTTTTAATGTTTAAAGTTACCTATTCAGATTCGTCAATGTTTACAGGGACCTATTCAGATTCGTCAATGTTTAAAGGGACCTATTCAGGTTCTTTAATGTTTAAAGGGACCTATTCAGATTTTCACAATCTCCCCAAACTTAAAAAAATGACTTAGATCTATCACTAAATTAATCCTTAACCTGCTAAATAAGTGAACTGGAACTTTCAAGCGGATAGGAAAAGAGAACCAAAAAAATTTGCTATATCAAAAGTATATATATCAGGGAATTTTACCGTCTTTTATCTTTTTGTTAGCAGAGAAAAAAAAATTTGTAGTGTTTCTCTGTATTTCACACCAAAAAAAGCATCATTTCGCAACAAATAATATAAAACGGTCCCTTTAACGCTATTTTTAGGAGTTTTTCCGCCATATCATTTCAGTCATACACACTAAATTGGAAATACGTCAATAAACACGTAAATCACGAGAAAGCCATCACCATCTTGGATATCAAGGATTACTTTGAAACAGCTGGTTTTGCTGACACTGTAGATCCAAGATCGAAAGACTCGGTTGTACGGATCTTGGTATACACTATCCTATAAACTTAAGTAATATATTTTCGTCAGATACACTTTAAATTCAAGCAGGTAACCATTGTCGATACAATGATCAAAGGTGAGACACGAATGAAACCTGTCGCAATGACTATCATCTATCGTGGGAAGGAAAGTGGCCGCACAGGGGAATCGAACCTTCAACCCCTGGATTCAAGTCTTGTCTAAAGAAATAACTAGAGGAATTAAAGCCATGGCAAAAGCGTAAACCGGTGTCAAAAGCGGTATGAAATGTCATTCAACAAACATATCATTGCACTGTATCAGTTTATTCCACTGGATGTTTTACTCTTCATAACTTTGGTTGATTTTGCACAAAATGTACACAAATCAATAAGACTACAAAGAGCGCGTTGTCTGATCTTGGGTCTACACTGTCCGTAGTTTTGTGACATACTCTGACCAGTACCCCTCAAATGGGCAATATTTTCTTTCTGAATGACATTGCGACAGGGATCATTCCTCTTTCTTCGCTGATCATTGTTTCGACGATGGTTATGCGGGAAAGCAGCCAGTGGTTTGAGAAGAATATTATGTGAAGAAATAATGACAGAAACTCCAGGAAAAAATCAACAGGTGCATCGGCCACCGCGGTATAACTGACATAATGTCGAAAATGGCATTAAACACCAAAACAAGCTCCCACTCAATCTTTTACTGGCTGAATCTGGGTCATTTATTCAGATCTCCTTGAATTAACTCTTAACACTGACAATAGCAACTTCGATAGCTTGTAAAGGACGGCGTAAATCTAATATCAGACTGCACAGAACGTGCAGTCTGATCTTAGATTTACGCCCTCAGCCAGATAATGCTAAACTTTTACCAAAATTATCGACAGTTGCAGTGAAAATTTAATTTTAGACCCCGGAAACATTCGGATGTATTTGGTTTGCAGCGAAAGAATCAACTCTTTACCAAACGACAATATTTCAGACTTGTCCAAATTCAAAGCAGTTGCAGACGACAAATTAAATGTTACTCAAAACATGAAATTTGTCTTTTATAGGTTAGAAAACATTGTGAGAAAAGGAGAAAATGCTGGTTACCAGCATTTTCTCCTTTTCCCACAATGTTTTCAAAACCTTTTTTTTTTTTCTCAGGGTCGTTAGAAGTCGGAACAGTGTGGTAAAGGATTAACCCTTTACCACACAGTGCCGCCTTTTGACGCCCCTGGGAAAGAAGCCTTTTGAAAACATTGTGGGTAAAGGAGAAAATGCTGGTAACCAGCATTTTCTCCTTTTCCCACAATGTTTTCTACCCTATCAAAGAAAAGTTGCATCATTTGAGCCACAATGAAATTGCCGTCTGCAAATGCTTTCAATTTGGACAAGGCTAAAATTTTGTCGTCTGGTAAAGGATTAACACGTAGTGGTATTTGTGTCGCTAGACTATAAAGTCTAATGTGAGCAGTGCTCTGAGAAAAGGGAATTTAAGCCTTTACCAAACAGACTCTAGTTTTAACCACCTAGAATTTTTTTGTTTGTATTGGAGTCTAACGCCGTTTTAACACTTAAGCTGCTGAATAAATGAAACGCAAATTTCTACTCAATACTAAAAGCCAAAACAGAGCTGATTTCACCGGAAAGGAAATACCGTATCGGACAGTGTAGATCAAAGATCAGACTGCACGTTCTGTGCAGTCTGATCTTGATCTACATTGTCCGCAAAAGGTCAGTGGGTCGCGATTAGCAGCTTAAGGGTTAACAGCTTAGGTCATATAACAGCGGTAGTGCACCTCCGCATATGTTTCCTGGCTTTCTCACACCAGTACTGACACAAGTTTCTTTCAAAGCCACTGACTACTTTTCTCAATTGCATCAGAAGTGACCAGCACTTTCTCCGTTTTCGACAATGTTTTCTAGTATTTAAAAAAGTCAAACCATCATTTGAGCCGCTTTTGATTTGTAGCATGTACATGCTTCATGTTTGGACTTGGCTAAAAATTTTTGTCATGTGGTAAAGAGTTAATGCATCTAATATTATACATTAAACTGAGCGAACTGTCGTGTAGTGTTGGACCTATTTTGTCTTATAATCGACTGAATTATGAGGTAGAATGATCCTTTGAAATGCAGGACATTTTATCACTAGCAGAAAGTTTCGATCCAGATCAGCCTGCGCGTACAGCGCAGGCTGACCAGGGTCGGTACTTTTTTGCAGATGCATTAAACTACGTTCTTACAGAGCAAGGCTCGATTATGTATGTACATCGAATTACGATAAATGCAAATAGATTCACTTAGCTGTATTTCCCCCGCTACAAACAGTGTAATTACTTGTATTTTTTCCCAAGGGAAACGGCTTCTATTTTCTTCACTTATAAACAGTCTGTATGTTTTATAAACGTTAGGAAACACACGATTTCTGGACACAGTTCCACGACAAAACTTAAGTCTCTTATTTTGTTAAAAACTGCTAACAGACTCAATTTCTGACTCTTTAAAGTCGAGATGCATTTAAATAATATTTACAGACTTTGGTAACGTTCTCAAAACCAGAGTTGACATAGTCTGTTAACTGAGTTAAGTCTGGTTATCTTGTTGAGTTGAAACTGGGATTCTGAGTCAGCTCTTGATTTGAGAACGTTACTTTAGTCTGTTTAATGTTAGTGCAACGGGTCTCAAATAACGAACTCACCGTAAATCAGAAACTGAATCCGTCAGTGAATTTGAACAAAATAAAATATGTAAGTTTTTTTTTTCGTGAAATCGGGTCCTGCTCCTTTATATCGAGTTGCTTTACTGGTATGTCGTTTAGCCCAACCAGCTTGCGTAGCTCGTCTGTCTGATCCTGATCTGATCCTGATCCATAATGAGACTTTTTGATGTCAAATTATTGATAACTCTTTCACTACTAATGACGGACGACTTGACTACCTTTTGCGGACAGCGTAGATCAAGATCAGACTGCACAGAACGTGCAGTCTGATCTTGATCTATGCTGTCCGCTGCTCTATTTTTAAACTATGATAAATGTCGTTTTAAATGGCAGTGGAAATCTATTTTTAGAGCTCGGAAAAAAAAAACATGTAATTTCTGGAGTTAGTAGTGAAAGAGTTAAAGCGTCACTATAAAATCCATCCCTGACATGAGTCGAAACTTCTTGTTGTATATAAATTTTCTGCATGTCCAAGCAGCATTCTACTTCTTTATGCAGTCGGTTGTTGGAAAAATGGATTTTATGGATCCATAATGATGTGATGACTTGCTTTGTTGTTAACCCTTTACCGCACAATGCCGCCTTTTGACGCCCCTGGGAAAGACGCCTTTTGAAAACATAGTGGGAAAAGGAGAAAATGCTGGTAACCAGCATTTTCTCCTTTTCCCACAATGTTTTCTACCCTGTCAAAGTAAACTTGCACTATTTGGGCCACACTGAAATTGTAGTCTGCAAATGCTTGCAATTTGGACAAGGCTAAAATTTTGTCGTCTGGTAAAGGGATAATACATCACAGAGATGCATAAAACCTCCTTTCCCCAGAGCATGATGAATATAAACTCGACGCCATTCGATGGCTTGGGTTCGGACTGCTTCAGTGGTGAACTGTAGAACTCAAAACCTGGAGGTCAAAGGTTCGAGTCTGACTTGAATCACATGGCTTATCGCGGGAGTTTCCTTTGGCAAGACACCTCAGGGCCCCAGCCTAGTACTGGTGAAACCCAGGACACATATGAAAATGTGAACTTCAGTGTGATATACATGTAAATAAATAATGTTGAAAGCGGCGTAAAACACCATTCAACGAATCAATCAATCAAACGATGGCTGAAAGTTACAATCCTCTTAAACACAGAAAGATGTAGTATAGACTAAACAAGCAGACGATATAGTACCAAGATCAGACTGCATGGTTCTGTGCAGTCTGATCTTGGATATATGCCTTTAGCAAAAGATCTCTTTTTCATCTAAAGCGCTGAAATGTTCAATAAATGAACATATAGAAACAAGAGAAAAAGAAACTTACCTAAGTTTGATTGTTTTCCTTCAATAATCCTCTGTATGAATCACTTTACGTCATCGAAAACCACAATTAAAATTACAACAGATAAAAAAAAAATCTTTCAACACACGAAAAAAAAACACTGCAGATTTCGATACAAGCCGGAAAAAATCGACAGACGGAGAATCTCTCTTTGATAGTAATTTCCAATCACCACACTATTCAAAACTTGTCTCCAAGACCGCGCTGTACGTCAGGCCAAGTCCGAAATGTTGGCCCAGCCTAGTCGTTGGAACTTCTTTGTCTTTTCTGCCAGGTCTCGCCTCCCCCTTTAGAAAATTACAAAGGACAGTCACCACTCGATCACTTGTCGCCAACACGCTGAAAACAATACAATGATTCGCAATGAACAACCCACTTTATAGACGATTCATCTAAATCCAATCGGTAGTAATTTAACTAAGACGCACTCCTATTGGTCTAAAATCTAGATTTATCCCTTAGATCAACTGATCAACCTATTACAATTTACAGTGACGAAAAAAACAAATGCAATATTGCAAATTGTATGACCGCTCTCATTCTGTAAATCCCCTCATAGCGGACATTGTGGATCAAAGATCAGACTGCACGTTCTGTGCAGTCTGATCTTGATCTACACTATCCGCCAAAGCCACTAAAACCGCAGCAGGAGCTGAAAGGATTAACATTTTGTTGACAAGTAAAGCAAATCCATTCACCAAGACGTCTAGTACACTAATTATGCACGTTTCGTCTACCCCACAAATGTACGATACGGCCTGTATTTTAAACCGCAATATTTACTGGAGAGATTTAAAGCATATCACACATTAATTATCTAATTCTTTTTTTCTCTCCAACTCTTTACCAAATAATCCCGAGTTTTAACGACTCTGAGCATGAGCGCATAAAAAAAAACATTGTGGGAAAAGGAGAAACTGTTTGTTACTAGCAATTTCTCATTATCCCACAATATTTTTTTTTTTCTACCATATCAGAGAATTTCAGCGCATTTGTAGCAACTTCAAATTTGTCGTCTGTAAATGCTTTCAAGTTAAAAAGGTCCAAAATTTGTCGTTTGGGAAAGGGATTTTTACCTTTAACAAACAATCCCAGCCTTTCACGACCCTGAGAAAGAAGCCTTTTAAAAACCTTGTGGGAAAAGGAGAAAATGCTGGTAACCAGCATTTTCTCCTTTTTCCACAATGTTTTCTATCCTTCCTAAAACAAATTCCAATTTTTGAGCTACAATAACTTTGTCGTCTGCAAACGCTTCCAATTTGGAATAGTCTAACATTTTGTCGTTTGGTAGAGAGTTAAACCGATTGTCACCAGCACATGATTTTTTCTTTTAATTCGTCTTGCAGCAGACAACTTGCGTGAATATCATGGAAAAAGGAGAAAACGCTCGAAAGAAGTAATTTATTCTTTTACTAAAATGTTTTCGGATATATTTATGTATTAAACCGAACTTCATGTAGAGTATCAATATTTTACGAGAAAGTTTTCAAGGACTTTATGAGGGAGTGTCCTTGGGCAAGACTCTTCAGAGTCCCAGCCTGGTACGAAGGGAACCAAGAACCTACACGAATATGTGATCTGTCGTCGTGATATAACTGAAATAATGTTGACAGCGACGTAAAACACCATTCGATCACTTATTCAAAGTCGTCTTCTGCAAATTTGTTTCATGAGGTACTCATTTCAGGTTAAGGTGTTTTTCCCATTTATAAATCGCTGTACTGCTTTGGTAAATAAAGGGCTTCCGATAAAAGAAAAACGCTTAATATCTGTAAAAAACATTTTATAAAGATTTTTTCCAACAGCGGTAACATTAAGAGTAACAAAAGAAACAACAACAGCAGCAACAACAACAACGACGACGGTAGCAGCAACAGCAGCAACAACAACAACGACGACAGTAGCAACAACAGCAGCAACAACAACAACGACGACAGTAGCAGCAACAGCAGCAACAACAACAACGACGACAGTAGCAGCAACAGCAGCAACAACAACAACGACGACAGTAGCAGCAACAACAACAACAACAACAACAACAACAACAACAACAACGACAGTCGCAGCAACAACAACAACAACGATGACAGTAGCAGCAACAGCAGCAACAACAACAACGACGACAGTAGCAGAAATAGCAGCAACAACAACAACGACGACGACAGTAGCAGCAACAACAACAACAACGACGACAGTAGCAGCAACAGCAGCAACAACAACAACGACGACGGTAGCAGCAACAGCAGCAACAACAACGACGACAGTAGCAACAACAGCAGCAACAACAACAACGACGACAGTAGCAGCAACAGCAACAACAACAACAACGACGAAGGTAGCAGCAACAGCAGCAACAACAACAACGACGACAGTAGCAACAACAGCAACAACAACAACGACGACGGTAGCAGCAACAGCAGCAACAACAACAACGACGACAGTAGCAGCAACAGCAGCAACAACAACAACGACGACGGTAGCAGCAACAGCAGCGACAACAACAACGACGACGGTAGCAGCAACAGCAGCAACAACAACAACGACGACAGTAGCAGCAACAGCAACAACAACAACGATGACAGTAGCAGCAACAGCAACAACAACAACAACGACGACAGTAGCAGCAACAGCAACAACAACAACAACGATGACGACGACAGTAACACCAACTGGAAAAAACACACACTCAATGACGACGACTACCACGACGACGATGACGACAACAACAACAACAACAACAGTGTTAACCATAAACAACATAAATAACAACAATAACTTTGGTTTGGTATGTATTAAAGTTTAATGCCATTTTAACAGCTCAGGTCATATCATAGCGGTAAGTGACGCACCCACGTGTTTCCTGGCTTTCTCACACCAGTACTAACACAACTTTCTTTCCAAAGCCACTGGCTACTTTTTTCACATGCATCAGAGGTGACAGGCGAAAAATCCTCGGAAAGAAAATTTGCCTCAACCGGGTATCGAAATCGCAACCACTAGGTCACGAGTCAGATACGCTAAGCACTGAACTACCCGGACGGGTAACAACAACAACAACAACAAACCCAACGTCAAGAACGACGACAACAACAATGACAATGACGAAAGCAGCAGCAACAACAACTACTCATACGAACATTAACAACAAAAATGACGACAGATGCAAAATCACCAAAGTAATAATAATTGTAACAAAAAAGTTGGAAACGGTGAAATTGTTCATTTCGAACAATTTGTCCATTTGACAAATGTTTTCTCTTGAAAAGGCAGTAAAAATTACCTGTATGAGGCAAAGAGTATAACAAAACAAACAAAACAAAGAAATTTAAGTATCCAATGACAAAACGATTTTGCTTACACCTCCATCACATTTTTTGTCCCTATGCCTTTCGCCGCAAACGTTAATTAATTATTTTTTTTTGCGGACGGCGTAGATCAAGATCAGACTGTACAGAATGTGCAATCTGATCTTGGATCTATATCGTCCTTAACTTCATCGGATGCTAAAGATGACCAAAATTATCTTCAATGCAATCTAATTTTAGTCTACCAAAATTCGAATTTATCAAGTTTGCAGGGAAAGCTTTAAATACACTCTATAGCGCGGTTGTATTACCATTTTCATAGATATCGGCTATGCAAATGGGCTTTTAAACGGGAGACGGTAACAGGCAGTATATAGGCAAGGCCCACGTATTAGGTCTAGTGTAAAAAAACGACTGATCAGCGAAATGTACACCTGTAGTTTATGAATGGCTGATTCAGTCTGATACAATCTGTCTCGTTAAAGCGTGTGAAACCGAGCTTTTTTCATCTACATTTTCATCTTGTCATTATGATATCCTTTTGCAAAGGTTGCAGACAGAGATCAGACCCAAAACTTTGACAGTGCTTACCAAGGGGTTCAAACCCAGCACATACTCGTACAAAGGTAAAAATCGATTGTTATTTGATTGTGCGGTGTTTAACGCCGTGTTTAACATTATTTTGGTTATATCGCAGCGGCCAGTGCACCTACCTATGCTTTCCTGGAGTTCCTTTTACTAGCACTTCGCATAATATTCTTTCCAAACCACTGGCTGCTTTCCGACATAACCATCGTCGAAACAATGATCGGAGGCGAGAGAGGAAAGAATCCTGTCACAGTGACTATCATCAATCCTCGGGAAGAAATTGATCAAGCTGGAGATTCAAACCAGCGATCCCCTGGTCTCAAGTCCTGTACGCTACCGACTGCGTTACCGGGGCTCGGCAGTAAAAGTCAGTTAAAGTTATTTTTTGTGAATGACATGATGTTTTCACAGATTAATACACTTAGCGCAATACTGGTAATTCGCTTAAATGAATCCCGATGATAAAATTTACAGGATGTTTTTTTTGTAAAAAGGTCTCACGTAAAAAAATCGGATTTTGTGCAGTCTGATCTTGATCTTAACTGTCCGCAAGTCAAGTGCTCTAGAGCTAAGAGAAAGGGAAAAACACACAAGTCAGATATATGGCTTCACGCTTGAGGTAGATTTTAATAGTATATCTGAACCATGCTCTGGCAAAGAGGGGTTTTATGCATCTCCATGATGCATTATAGGAATCAAGTCATCCCATAATTATGCATCTAAATAATCCGTTTTGTACTAACAACCAACTGAACCATGCTGTAAACTGGTCCTTTGACATGCAGAAAATTGACCAACAGCAAAAAGTTGCGATCCAAGTCAGCCTGCGTAGTCAATACTTTTTTTGCAGATTCATTAAACCCCCTTTCACAGAGCATGGCTCATCTTCATTTTTGTCTGAGTAGCATGTTATAACTAAGTCGCATAATTTATATAAGTTATTAATTTTCGGGTCTATATCTTGGGTGCAATAGTGTTGAAGTCATGATTTACAGCCTGCTAAACTCGACTCAAGGACCTTTTGCGGACAGTGCAGATCAAGATCAGACTGTACAGAACGTGCAGTCTGATCTTAGATCTGCACTGTCCGATAAGGAGTTTTCTCTCTAAAATACCTTCGAAAGAGCAAAATTTGAGATGATTTACTATTGGCTTGAAAGGTTCATTTAACTTATTTAGCAGGTTAGGGGTTACGTATATCGAATGCTGTTTATCCCTTTTTCATATTTTCCAGTGTCAAAATGCTACCATGCAAATTGCATGTATTTATTTTTTGTCATCTATGTAAGTATAGAACAGCATACAACAGATCGTTACATTAGGACAGAGCCAAAAGAAAGACTTGATTTGAAATAATACAAAATAAACTGTTATTACAGATACATCTATACTCGTTTTCAGCCAGCTTTTAAGTTTTAACAAATTTCATCTTTATTTTCAGCCAGTTTTTTGCTCATTTCATCTTTATTTTATCAGAATAGAATCATTCTTGTATCTTCATGCCCCGGACAGCTGCAAAGTTGCACAGATTACGATGGACAGACTGTGCATTTCATTTTTTGGCAGCCTTCAAAAAAAAATCACTGTCGTCGTTTTCGGTTTTAAATGAGGACAAATCCCTTGAGTTTCTCTATGCCTTACACCATATATATCGGTAATTTATCCCTGTTTACACAGCTGACTAAATTCTGAGCCATTTTACATACTTTCAAACTTTAACAGCGTTTTTTCTCTCTGGCTGTAAGGATGTATCTTTGAGACAAGAGTTAAACCAAGTCCACCAATTTTAAATGCATCGTGTATGCTCAAATTTTTCGGTGCTGAAGACCACTTACTTCCTTTTGTTAGCAGTATGATCTGGGATCTACATTGACCCACTGTTCAATTTTTATTGAAAAATACTGTTACGAAACAACTTTGGAGGTGCAATATCGGGGCCTATTAACTCTTTACCAAATAACCTTGTGTTTTTACGACCACGAAGAAAAAAAGGATTACAAAAACATTGTGAGAAAAGGGAGAAAATGCAGATAACCAGCAATTTCTCCATTTCCAGTAACGCTTTTACACTTTTACACTTTCAAGGAGTAGTTTTATCACTTCAATCGCATTTAGTTTGAAATTTAGTTTAGGTAGATTTGAAAACATTATGGGAACCATTACGGGTGGTAACCAGCATTTCTCCTTTTCCCACAATGTTTTCTAGTTGTACATGGGTAATTCCTATCATTCAAGCCACTTTTGATATGTTGTCTGCAAATGCTCTCAATTTGGACAGGTTTAAAATGTTGTCGCGTGGTAAATGGTTAAAGACGCATCTATACTCGTTTTCTGCCAATTTTTAATCCACTTCATGTTTACCTTATCAAACTATAACCAGTCTTGTATCTTCATGCCAAATGTTGCCCCTGACGTTTGCAAGGTTTCATAGATTTCGACCGATAGAAAATGCATTTCATTTTCCGGGGTCCTTCAAAGAAAACCATCGGGTGACGTTTCCGGTTTTACATCGAAGACTTCCGATATACATGTATGTATTTATCCCTTACAATTCAATTCTTTTTCTTCTTCCTTTTATTTGACGTAAGCTTTACAGCTTCTGGTCGTACAACATGATTACAATACATACAAAGGAAAACATGACGTTGTAATAATTTACAAACTAAATCCGTAATATGTTACTAGCAGGCTAACATTTGGGAAGAGAGATAAGTGACACTGATAAAAGGTTATCATTCAAAATATTAACACATCGAGCATTGTTTCTTTACCGCAGGAGAGGAAATGTAGACTTGTCCAAATTGAAAACATATGCGGTCGACAATTTAATCTAATGTAATTATTGCTCAAACAATTGAATTTGAAAGGATTGAAAACATTGTGGAAAATGGAGAAAGTGATGGCCACCATCGTTTTCCCCACAATGCTATACAAACACTAAGACATCGGACAATAACTCTTTGCCACACTGGAAACAAAAGTGAACAAAAGTAAACTTGTCCAAATTCGAAGCATTTGCAGTCGACAATTTCAATATGGCTCAAAAGTAAATTTGTCTTCTAATAGGATAAAAACATCATGGAAATTGGAGAGAATGCTGGCCACCAGGAAATTCTCCCCATCCCTTACACTGTGTATATCGGTAATTTATCTACGTTTACACAGCCGACTGAATTCTGAATCACTCTAAGGTCTATCGAAATTTAACGGCGTTTTTCTTCTCTGGCTTTAAGGAAGTATTTTTAATATAATTAACATGCTTTCCTGTAATCTGTTTAGATATATATTTAAACATTGTTGCTCATTTCACAACAGTTTAGCTTGTCTAATCAAAGCGCCTGGTAAGTTAAATAAACCAAAATATACACAGGTGAATAAAAAATCTGCTTTTAAACAAATTTAAGGTTTTTGGCAGTTACCACACAATCCTGTATTTTAATGACCCCGAGCAGGAATTGTTTTTGAAAACTTTGTGGGAAAGGGAGAAAACGCTTAGTACCAGCTTTTCTCCTATTCCCACAATATTTTCTCATCTTTCACAGACGAATTCCATCATTTAAGCTACACTTTATTCGTTATCTGCTAACACTATCAATCTAGACGAATCTACATTTTTGTTGTCTGGTAAAGAAATGACCTGAGGCTGCTAAACGTGCCTAAATAAGCTTTTGCGGACAGTGTAGATCAAGATCAGACTGCACAGAAGGTGCAGTCTGATCTTTGATCTACAATGTCAGATATCAGACATTATCTGGCGAAAAAGCAATTTGAAATCGCAGTATCTAGATTGTTATCATGACTGGAAAGTTTCATTTCATTTACAGAGCAACCTGGTCTTCGTGGCCACCCCTCCCAAGCAGCAACCTATATTTAGCAAATATATATATGTGCCATGCTCTGTGAAAAGGGGGCTTAATGCATCTGCTAAAAGCATCGAGCCATGTCAACCTGCTCAGTTCGCGAAGGTTGACCTGGCCCGAAACTTTTCGCTATTGGTCAATTTTCTGTGTGTCAAAGGACCATTCTACCTTATGATACAGTGGGTTGTATCACATAATGAGTTTTATGAGTCCCTTATGATGTGATGACTTGCTTGGTATCATGCATCACGGGGAAGCATTAAGCCTCCTTTTGCTAGAGCATGGCTCATATCAAGGTTAATGAAATGTACCTGTGACAGGCAAGCGCTTGCCGTAAGCAAGCACCTTTTGAATGCCTATCAGGCGTTTGTTTAATTCAGGTCCGATTGCTTTAAGCAGTTTAACTCATTACCACACAATCACGAGTTTTAACGACCCTGAGAATGACGCCTTTTGAAAACAGTAAGGGAAAAGGAGAAAATGATGGTAACAAGCATTTTCTCCTTTTCCCACAATGTTTTCTATCCTTTCAGAGACAAATTTTATCATTTGACCCACACTAAATTTGTCGTCTGTAAATGCTTTCAAAGTGGACACGTCTCAAATTTTTGTCATCTGGTAATGGGTTAACCTTTATCCTGGTAATTAAGTTAAGTAAAACTTTCAAGTCGATAGTAAAAACCCGAATAATGTTATTTGGATCTTAAGTTTTGATGAAAAATATTCCCTTATCGGACAGTGTAGATCCAAGATCAGACTGCACGTTCTGTGCAGTCTGATCTTGATCTACACTGTCCGCAAAAGGTCAGTGAGTCGCACAAAGCAGCATAGGGGGTGATACAACATCGTTTTTTTTTTTGTTTCGACAGATCACGTTGTACAGCGATGCCGCGTTTGTTTTCTTTTTCCCTTTCCTGTTTATAGCTTATTTTACGGCGTTTAGCTTTTACGGCGCCGTGGGCAATGCGCTGAAATTCAGTCTAAATGTTGAATCTATGCTGTGCAGTATTATATATAACTAAATAGTGTTTGTCTTTTTAGGTATTTGACTCTTTTACCAAATGACAGCATATTAGATGGTGTTTTATGCCGCTTTCAACATTATTTCAGTCATATCACGGCCACAGCTGGGGTATTCACGTGTGCCCTGGTTTTCACCAGCACTAGGCTAGGGCTGTAAGTGTTTTGCCCAAGGACACTCCCACGAAAACCCTAGTGCTTTGAGTGAGGCTTCAAACCAGGGCCTCCAAGTTACGAGTCCTGCAGGACCCAACTTTTATCCAGATGACAAATCTTAAAACTTTTTGTTTTATTCAATACATAGTAAAAATAGTGTTGCAACCCCTTTGTCTTTACCGGGCTTGATTGTCTGGCGTGAATGATATAAAATGGGGTGGAAATTAGAATCTGGCTGCTGCATACACCAACCCACCAGTCTGTTGCCTCTGAAATGAACTGAGGTATCCCTTGACCTCATGGCAGCGGCTACTGATCGAGCTGTTTCAACCTCTTGTGAGAGGTATGAGACGATGACTACAAGCTGTTCTGCAAGCCCTTGGTGGATGTACGCAATACTGACTGATTTTTTGTGTCCATTCTCTACAGGTCACTTTCAACCTATCGTAAGTTTTATTTTCGACATAAGATTCCCAGTTTTAATCAATCTTAAAAGCTCCTTGTTTTTCTTAAATTTGAAAGCAAAAAATTCCTGGTTATCATGAGGTCAAGGGATTCCTCAGTTTAGTTCATTTCATAGGCAAAAAACTGATCTCTAAGAGTGTGCAGCAGCCGGATTGTAATTTCTACCCCTTTTTATATTATTCACGTCAGAAAATCAAACCCGGTGAAAAACACAGGCAATGCAAAACTTTTTTTTAACTGTGTATATTAAAAGGTAGAAAAAACAATATGGGAGGAGAAAATGCTGGTTAACAGCATCTTTTTCCCCCCCCTCACAAAAGCCTCCTTTCTCAGCGTCTTTAAAAACCTGCACGATACGGCGAAGGATTTTTTTACAATGAAAAAAGTTTGAAATCGCGAAACGTAGGACTTTATTACTGACAGGAAACTTGCTTGTGCTTCATTCAACAGCTTGAGGGTTATCTGTTAAATAGGTTAAAAGAAACTTCAAACCGATAGTACAAACCCGAATAATGTCATTTCTTTTAGAGAAAAAAATATCTTCTTATCGGACAGTATAGATCAAAGATCAGACTGCACGTTCTGTGTAGTCTGATCTTGATCTACACTGTCCGCAAAAGGTCAGTGAGTCGCGCTTAGCAGCCTAATGGTTAAGGGTCACCTTTTTCAGCGAATACACGTCAGTGAAACTCGACGTCTTTCGCAGACTGGCGGTATAGATCTAAGATCAGACTGCACGTTCTGTGCAGTCTTATCTTTGATCTATGCCGTCCGCAAAGCCCTCGTTTTCACGTAAGGCGCTGAAAGGGTGAAAAACCTCACCGTTCATTAGACAGACCGCTGAGAACTGTATCAGACATACACTGAAGCTAAATAAAAATAAACTAACATTTAAATCTAGGTGAATGCGGAAACAAGATGTTTCTAAAAGAAAAAACCATCGTTTTGCAGATCTCTGCACTTTTGACTCAGATGTTCTACAAATATGCTGAGCATGTTTTTTCTGGAAACCTTACCAAACAAATTCGAGCTTTAAAGACCTCGGGGAAGACTGCTTTTGTAAACATTGTGGGAAAAGAGAAAATGCTGGTACCCAGCTCTTTCCTTTTTTTTTTCTTTCGGTGATCTTTTTTACCATTTCAAAGACATGACTCCATTGTTGTAACCTCATCTAATTTGTTGTCTGCAAATGCTTTCTATTTGAATCAGCCCATTTTTTTCTTTTGGTAATGCTTTAAGAATATTAATTTACGAGTCATTTTTTTATTTTCATAAGTTTTAAGAGGAGCAATTTGCATGTTACAAAGAACTTTCTAAAAGAAAACGTCACCTCTATGTACCTGTCGATTTTCTTGAGACGAGAAGGAAAGTGTGCACTGAAAAATAAATATTAGCAATAAAGAGCAACGCACGGAATCTCATTCAAGCCAAATGACTCGTCAGCAAAAAATCGACTTCTCGGAAAGCGTTAGTCACTTGAAATTGAGCAATCCACGCGGAGCAATTGTAATCCCCGCGATGCGTTCAGAAAAGTATCGCGAGATTCCCATATCCTCAAGCGGTTGATTAATTGAATGGTGTTTTACACCGCTTTAAACATTATTTCAGTCGGACACACATGCATGTGTGTCTTGGGTTTTACTTGTTCTATGCTAGGGCTCTACAGTGTCTTGTTTGAGTACACTACCAAGAAATACCAAGTGCTTCCAGTGAGGCTAGGGGCCTCCAGCGTACGATTCCTACATTTTATCACTGAGCCACGCAGGACCCCTATATCTTCGATAGGGTTGTCAGAGCTCGTATGTATATGAGCCATGCTCTGGCAAAAGCGGGCTTAATGCATCTCTGTGATGCATGATACCAAGCAAGCTATCACATAGTCATGGATCTATAAAGTCCATTTTGTCTACAAACTGACTGAATCATGAGGTAAACTGGTCCTTGGACATGCAGAAAATTGACCAATAGCAAAAAGTTTCGGTTCAGGTCAACCTGCGCGGGCTGCGCAGGCGGACCTGAATCGATAATTTTGCAGATGCTTTTTTGACAAAGCATGGTTCATCTGTTTTCTTGCTTGTTCGAAGCTCGATCTGATTCTTTTAGAGGTCTGATGATGGTCACTGCGACACCATGCTTTACATTCTATGAGCTGATAATTATTTTGAAAATGGCACTGTGGGGAAAAATAGTGGTTTGGAAGAATATTGTGCAAGGTACAGGTTAAAAAAAAAGAAAACCCAGGAATGCATGGTGTACTGCCTACCGCCATACAACAGAAATAAAATGCTGAATACAAAAATAGGTTTTCTTGACAGGCGACAACGCTTTTATATACCTACGGTGGCATAGAATTTCCACCACATTCCAGATAAAAATGGCGGATGTTTTTGGCGAAATTTATGTCGAGTTTCCGGTCATTTAAAAAAAATCATGCTAATTTGTATTTTATCGTGAAACCAGACAAGTAATTCAACATGACTTTCCCTCGTTAGTGCTATGAAACCATTTCCTACATAATTATAAGGGGGAAGGGGCTGGAGTGGTATTTTATGAAATTAATGCCGAATTTCGCGTTATTTTAAGCCATGGTGATAATTCTTTTCGTGTTCAGAAAAAAAAATCAGGATAATTTTAGAGTACGTTAAATCCGTCGTAGTTTTTCGCGTAAATGTCTGCAATTTTCATCAGGTAAGAGGTGGCAGTTCTATGCATCTTACAAAAGGTTCTCGCGTTTTATAAAACAATATCAGTTGTGGCGAAAACTGGATACCGTAGAAGGACTAGAAATAAATTATTCAGTCTGAAAACAAATACAGAATGCTATCAACCTTCAAACATTTGACATGGATGCTCGAAAAACAATTTCATTCGTTGTATCTATTCATTATTGGGTCCTGTTTATCAGAAGCATGAACTATCGCCACATTGGAACATGATACAACGATAATTATCGCATTGTCGCCATTAAAGAAAATATAACCATGTGAGATTTAAAGCTTCCTCGCTAGGTATACGTACAACCTTGCAAGGACGGTCTAAATCTAGATTGCAACAATACTACTATCATCTTGTTATCGTGTTTTGCAAAGGCGATATGAAAAGTGCCGAGCATAACATTCCGTAGAAATGAATCACTGAATCTCCAAACCAAACACCAAATATAATCAACCTTCGAATCTTTAAAAAGGATGCTAAAAAACAGTTTGTTTATTTCCAGCGATCTATGATAGTTAAAGAGTTTTATGAGAATATAAATGTCGTTAAAAAATTTTGTCTAGTGTAGGAAACTATTTATTATCAGCAAATGTGTGTAAATTGTCTGTAAATTTCACAATATCATTCTAATGACAGGTTGTTTGTTCGGGTTTTTACGTCCCTTTTCAAGAGAACAGAACACCTTTCATTTTCTCTTAGGTATGACGAGAAAACAAGAAGGACAATAGTACGAAGTTATATGAAAGAAAAAATAACCATGATGACAAAAGCTTTCCACATTTTTCCATGTATGTCTCAGTTTATAAGTTATGTTACGGACTCACGTCAAATGAATATGGGCCATACTCTGTGCAAAGGTGGATACACACATCTGCCAAAAGTCTCGACCCATGTCAGCCTGCGCATTTCGCGCAGGCTGACATGGGTCGAAACTTTTTGCTATTTGTAGATTTTCTGCATGTCAAAGGACCAGCCTACCTCATGATTATGTCTGTAGTTAAAGTGGATTTTATGGATCCATAATTATTACGTCTCACTTGGTACAATGTCAATAAAAAATATTCTGTGTTCTATAATGTATCACTTTCAACGGCAGTTCGCTGCAAGACGGATGAAGTCATTTGCCATGCTGTGATCAACTGCAGTAAAAACTACGAAGCAATTAAAGCCATGAGAACTTTAACTGTTTGACTATAAGCATTTTATGTGCGCGCCTTCATTCTTTCAATCCTTTTCCACACACTCCGGTTATTTTACCACTCCCATGATAAAAGGCTTTTGAAAACGTTGTGAGAAAAGAAGAAAAAAATCTGGTAACAGCTCTTTCCTCCTTCTTCTCCTTTGAAAATGAGATCCAGTACTTAGCAACATTTGATTTGGCGTCTATAGCTGCTTTCAAATATTTTGTCGTCTGGCGAAGACTTAATCCGTAGGCTGCTAAGCGCGACTCACTGACCTTTTGCGGACATTGTAGATCAAGATCAGACTGCACAAAATGTGCAGTCTGATGTTGGATCTACACTGACCGATAAGGAAATATTTACGCAATGCACATTACTTTGAAATATCAATATTTTGTTTTTTACCATCGACTTGAAAGTAGGGGTCCTGCGTGGCTCAGTGGTAAAGTGTAGGACTCGTGACCTGGAGGCTCCGGGTTCAAGCCTCACCAGATCCACTGGTTTTTCGTGGGAGTGTCCTTGGGCAAGACACATTAGAGCCCTTGCTTAGTACTAGTGAAACCCAGGAAAAACAGGATTATGTGAGCTGTCGCCGTGACATGACTGAAATAATGTTGAAAGCGGCGTAAAACACCATTCAATTCAATTCAAGTCGGCTTGAAAGTTTCATTTTAATGTTATTTAGCAGGACAAGGATTACGGAATGAAAAAAGAAAAGAAAAAAATGAGAAAAAACTCTTAGGCAGACATTAAACAATCAGACTCCCGCCCACCAAAGATCGAACTTAAAATCGACATAAATTAGATATGCACCCCGACAGTTGCAATGGCTATAAAACTTTAGACGTCTCTTAACTAAGACTTCACAGGCGTTCATGTCAGAGTTTGCATTTAAAATATCTCAATTTATGTTGTTAGGGGGCTTTAAATATCTTTAAGATATTGTTTATAAAACACATTCGTTTGCCTTTTTAACCCTTTACCACACAGTCCCGAGTTTAAACGAACCATTGACAGCTTTGGAAAACAATGTTGGAAAAGGAAGAAAATGCCGGTGACTAGCATTTTCTCCTTTTCCCACAATGTTTTCTGCCCGTTTAAAGATAATTTCCACTTTTTTTGCCACCTTAAATTTGTCGTCTGTAAACGCTGTAAATTTGGAGCTCAATCGTTTTAGTTTGGAATTGGATTAACGGTGTTATACAACTCTTAACCCTCTACCACACAATCCCGACTTTAACGACCCTGAGAAAGAAGCCTTTTGAAAACATTGTGGGAAAAGGAGAAAATGCTGGTAACCAGCATTTTCTCCTTTTCTCACAATGTTTTCTTACCTTTCAGAGACAAATTTCATAATTTCAGCCACATTCAATCTGCACATGCTTTCAATTTGGACCTGTCTAAAATCTTGTCGTTTGGTAAAGGGTTAACAAGGTTTCAGCCATGTCGATTCATGGATTGATTTTCCGTTTATTTATCGTTGCCACAAGATGCCTATATGGACGACATCCCAGAAGATTGTTATTATGTGTGTGTGTGTGGGGGGGGGGGGGGGGGCGGGGAAAGGGGTTAGTGCAAGATATACCTGATTCCTTAAAGTTCTCGGTGTATAGCACCGTCACATGGGACCTCGATTTAACTTTTCATCCGAGAGACTATTAGTAATTTTAGATGGCCAGCCTTGGGGCTCCAGACCACACCCTTGACCCGAGACTTGACTTTCTTAAGTCTTACGCTCTACAACTTGACCTATTCGGGCTGGTCGAGGCGAAGGTCCAACAATCTGTATATTTCACAGGCTTTACTTGTATTAGGTCGTGGGCGAGCGCGGTAGCTCAGTTGGTTGCTAATTCATGACCGAGCTGTCACTTCATCCAGCAGCAGAACTGAATTTGTAGCTATTTAAAAAGTACTATTCATTTAGTCGGTATGTAGTGAACTCTTCACCAGAGGACAAAATTCTTGCCTAGTTCAAATCGAAAACATTTGAACGCGACACATGCAATATTACCCAAAATGATGGAATTTGTCTTTCATAGAAAACAAAACCTTGTGGGAAAAGGACAAAATGGTGCTTACCAGCATTTCCTCCTTTTTCAATGACGTTTTCACAAGTTTTTTTTTTCTCTTCGAGGTCGTAATTACACGGGATTTGGTAAAGAATTAAAAGCGTTCCTCAGCTCGGAAAAACTAGGAATTGTGTAGTTTAAAGTACATAGTTAAACCGACCGCTCGGGCAGAGGGGCGGGCAGAGGGGCGGGCGGAGGGACGGACGGAAGGACAGACGGACGGACGAGCAAATGAAGGGACGAAAGAACGGACGAATGCCAAACAAACAAGACTGCAATCTACTCCAGGCCCCACACAGTCTAATATAAATCTAATTTATTTGATATTCTAAGGATAAAACGAACATCCTCGAACGAGATACAGTCAGCCAGGCTGCTTGATAAAATCGTCGATATGAATTATGAATGATTCATACCGACGAGTAGTTTTTAATTTTACGAGTACTTAACTCTTCACTACATAATCCCGTGTTTTAACCTTTCAGCTGGTAAGCGCTACTCGCTGACCTTTTGCGGACAGTGAAGATCAAGATCAGACTGCACGTTCCGTGCAGTCTGATCTTGGATCTACACTATCCGTTAAGGAGATATTGTTCTCCAAAAACGCAAGTTTGAAATTGCATTACTCGAGTTTTACTATCGTCTTGAAAGTTTTATTTAAGTTATTTAGCAGTATAGGGGTTAACAAGCTAGAAGAAGTAGGCTTTCGAAAACATTGTGAGAAAAGGAGAAAATGCTGATGACCAGCATTTTCTCCTTTTCTCACAATGTTTTCTACTTCGAGTATATCACAGATAAATCTTATGATATTTGCGCCACGTTTAATTTGTCGTATGGTTAATCGTATAGCCCGGAAGATTAAATGGAATAGCCTAATTACAAAAATGGTCCAATTTATTGCAGTTTTTATGGGATTGCAGAACATTCTTGTAAAATGCAGGCAGTGTAAAATGCACGGTTATAATCTACAGTCAATGCATTCTAGTTTTGATCTACACTGTCTATCATCCCTTTACCATACCATCCATAGTTTCCAAAACGCTCAGCAAAAAGGCCTTCGGGGGAAAAAAAGTGGGAAGAGGAGAAAAAGCCGGAAACCTGGATTTCCCCTTCGCACAATGTTTATTTTTTTCCTCTTTTTTTAAAAGACGAATTCCATCATCATCTGAGAAACATCTTGTTTCTCGTCTGCGACTGCTTTCAGTTTAGACAAGCCTTAACTTTTCGTCGGGTAAAATGCTCAGCGTCTTATTTATTCCTGTGTTTACTATGCTAAAGGTTTGGCATAAATTACGACGACAGTTATGAAATAGTAAATGTCTGCGCGTGCATTATATCACAATTTACACAAAAGTTACACAATCTTATTCGCTAAAACTATTTGATAATTGCATGTTGCTAAAACGGCAATTACAAACCGTAACAAGATAGCGTTCCAAACGATAAACTGTAAAGAAAAACAGATTTTTTCCGCCGTCAAAACTCAGCCCTCAAACTGCTAAGAAAAACAGATTTTGTTCGCCGTGAAAACTTAACTCTTTACCAGACGACAAAATTTTAGCCTTGTCCAAATTGAAAGCATTTGCAGACGACAAATTAACTGTTACTCAAAACATAAAATTTGTCTTTCATAGGGTAGAAAACATTGTGGGAAAAGGAGAAAATACTGGTTACCAGCATTTTCTCCTTTTCTCACAATGTTTTCAAAAGTCCTCTTTATCGGGGTCGTTATTGTGCGGTAAATGGTTAACCCCCAAACTTCTTAGAAAAAAAAAAGTGCGCCGCCAAAGAAAAAAGGAACAGCACCGCATGCGTCCGCCAACGCTCGGCTGCAGTTGCTTGATTCGTAGTCGAAAAAAGGGGCATAACTGTTAAGAAACTTAAATGGTTATTTACCCTAGTTGTATTGGCCCTACTTTTTATAGTTAAGAAATAGTCCAAGTTTCACGAAAATATCTTCAGTAATGACCCAGATATTATAACGTTTTTTTCACACGACGAGGATAACGAAACAGACGACGTAGACGCAAACGACTTAGACGCAGACGACGTAGACGCAGACGATGATGACGCAAGCGACGAAGACGTAGACGCCGTGAATGTAGATTCCGTAAGGGCAGAGGATGTTGACACAGGTGACGTAGACGCAGACGACGTAGACGTAGACGACGTAGACGGAGGCGACGTAGACGTAGACGCCGTGGACGTAGACGCCGTAGAAGCAGACGCAGACGACGCAGCCGCAGACGACGTGAGGGCTATGACAATACCTCGACGTTTTCTTCGATAACAGCCGAAATAATAATAACAATTTTCAATTAATAGCGAAAACAAAAGTTTATGTCATTTTAAAATTCTTTTCGTCGAAAAATCTTCATCGTACGCGTATTGGAGAGTGTAGATTTAAGATCAGACTGCATGTTCTATGCAGTCTGATATTTGATCTACAATGTCCGCAAGAGCGCAGAATTAATCTCGCTTATCAGTTCATGGGATCATATAATGCAAGTACACCACTGATTTGTCATCTTCAAATACTTTCAAAAATTTTGATAAGTCAGGTGAAAAATCAAATAGTAAAAGTCTACGAGTTTCATTGCGTCACAAGTGACTTCATTTGTTATACAGATTTGATCCGTTCAGCGCCATTGGCGAAACCACGAACTTTTGCGGACAGCATAGATTAAGATCTGACTGCACAGAACGTGCAGTCTGATCTTAGATCTATACCGTCCTCTTGTTTTTGTCAAGTTTTTAACACTTTAGCTGCTGAATAAATGAAACGCAAATTTCTACTCAATACTAAAGGCCCAAACATTGCAGTTTTAAAGTTGATTTCACCGGAAAGAAAATATCGTATCGGACAGTGTATATCAAAGATCAGACTGCACGTTCTGTGCCGTCTGATCTTAATCTACACTGTCTGCAAAAGGTCAGTGAGTCGCGATTAGCAGCTTAAGGGTTAAGACAGAACACTGTATTTTCAGCCAATGAAAGAGGTCGAGATTACATATTTGGCGCTGAAAGAGTGAAGCATTTAAGGGGAACAAAAAGGATAATTGCATGTTACCAAAACGGCATTGATCAACAATATTAATCAAAAAGAGATAGTGTACCAAACAATAAACTGTTAAGAGGCCCAGGTTCTGTTTGCCGCCAGGACATAACCCATAAACTGCCAAATAGGTTTAAAAAAATCAGCCAGTGGTTAAACTCTGCGAAAAAGATTATATATCAGGTTTTTTTTTCAGCCAATTGTGAAACTCTAAAGTTTTCATTTCTAAGTTCGTTCGCCACCTAATCAAATCATATCGGACAGTGAAGATCAAAGATCAGACTACACGTTCTGTGCAGTCTAATCTTGATCTACAATGTCCTCAATAAAATCCACTGAATGCCGTTCAAAGCTCAATGGCTAACGATATTATGCCACCAACGCATTATTGATTTTTTAATCTTTAAACACTTTCAATAATTTCGATAAAATCTAAAATTTTGTTGAATGGTAAAGAATTTCAAAAAAAAAAAAAAGAGAAAATGTCTACGAGTGCATTATATTAAACTTGAGTTCACATGTTTTACAGATCTATTCGCAAAATATTTGATAATTGCATGTTGCTGGAACGGCATTGACATGCATAAAAAAGGTAGCGTCCCTAGTTGATAAACTGTTAATTAAAAGGAAACGTATTTCGTCTGCCGTCAAAACTTTACCCCTACATTGCTGAATAAATTAACAGAAAATGTCAAGCCAATTGTACAAAGCCCAAATTTTGCAATTTAAAGTTCTATTTGCTGATGTAATGCTGAATATGTACTCGTGTAGAATTTGTTCTCTTAGTTAATATACTACCTAGGGCCCGGACCTGGGACTATGTTTTCTACGAAGAACACGGACGGGGGAGTACATTTTCTATGTAGAACCTGAACCAGGGAGTACATTTTCTATGTAGAACCTGAACCAGGGAGCACATTTTCTACGAAGAACATGGACCATGGAGTACATTTTCTTTGTAGAACCTGAACCAGGGAGCACATTTTCTACGAAGAACACGGACAGGAGAGTACATTTTCTACATAGAACACGGACGGGGGAGTACATTTTCTACGTAGAACACAGCCCGGGGAGTACATTTTCTATCTAGAACACAGCCCAGGGAGTACATTTTCTACGTAGAACACGATCCCGGGAGTACATTTTCTACTTAGAATATAGACCGAAGAGTACATCTACATACAAGTTTTATGGACAAGTGAAAATATTTGTCGTTTGGTAAGGAGTTAAATCTTCACTAGACGTCAAAATTTTAGACTTGCCGAAATTAAAAACAGTTGCAGACGACAATGTAAATGTGGCTCAAATGATGCGAATTTTCTTTGAATGGGTAGAAAATATCATTAGAAAAGGGGAAAAACGCTGGTCACCAGCATTTTCTCCTTTTCTCACAATGTTTTGGAAATGCTCATTTCTTAGAGTGGCTAGATATGGATTGTTTGGTTAAGGGTTTAATAGAGCCAATGCACCTTTGATTTCTCATGTGCAAATACTTGCAATGATTTGAATACTTCTGAAATTTTATTAGTTGGTAAAAAGATGGACAGTAAATGTCTACCATTGCAATATATCAAAACTGACTTAACTTGTTTTACAGTTTTATAAACAAAATATATTTGATAACTGCATATTGCTAAAACGGCACTGACATGCTAAAAAAAGACTGCCTTCCCCCAAAATAAGTTGTGATAAAACACTGAATAGTGTGCTTTTCATCATTTTATACATGAGTCACACTCTGACAAAGGGGGCTTAATGCATCTCCGTAATACATGATACCAGGCAAGTCATAACATAATTATGGATCCATAAAATCCATTTTGTCTAATAACCAACTGTATCATAAGGTAGACTGGTCTTTAGACATACACAAAATTAATCAATAGCAAAATGTTTCCGCCAAGGTCAGCTTGCGCGGACTGCGGTGGCTGACCTGGGTCGATACTTTTCTTAGATGAATTAAGCCCCCTTTTTACAGAGCATGGCTCATATCTAGTGCTTCTTTATCGTCAGTAGATGGAGCATTTCCTATTTTAACTTGTAACCTACCGATAAAAAAATACGGCTATAGATTTTAAGCATTAAAAAATCCCGAATTTGACCCTGAGTAAAATGTTTTTGTTCTCTTAACATTGTGGAAAATGCAGAAAAGGCTTGGTTACCAGGATTTTATTCTTTTTTTTTTTACACGTTTTTGTTTTACACACTAAAATGCAAAATTCACTATTCAAGTCACATTAAATTTGTCCTCTGCAAGTGCTTTGAATCTGGACAAGTCTAAAATTCTGTAGTCTGATAAAGGGTTATAACATCATTGTATACTAGGACGGCAATTTACATCCACATTAACAATGTTAAAAAAAAAACGTTCCAAGAGAGAAAAATAGCCGGCAGCGTTCACAATGTATCTAATACGATAAGGACAAAATCCAAAGTGACAAAAGTCACTTAATACAATTGCCCTATAGGACATAAGTCCCATATCTTTTAACGGAAAGAAGAACAAAGGCCTGATGATACTGTTACCAATTATTATTATGCAACGATGCACTAGTGCCCTTGCAAGACTGAGGGAATTAGGTTAATACCTGTCATAAAATAATTCATTTCACACCTACAAATTAACGTCCAATAAAAAGTTTTAATACTACTAAGCGAGAACAAAAATATCTGAATCTCATGTTGAATCTGTAGAGTCAAAAAATAGATTTTTCAGAGCGAGGCTAGAGTCTAGACAGAGTATGGAATCTTCAGGGCGAGATCAGAGTCCCGAATATTAAGATTTGCATGGAACCTGTTGTCATAAATATCCATTATTCGATTAAGAACATAATTTTTGTTTTCTTTCAAATGCTTAGTTTTTGTTTAAATGAAGTAGCGAAGATATTTGTTGTTTGAAGTAAGAACGTAAATGTAAACCAAAGATGTCATCTAACTTTCTTGGGTACAAAACTAAACTGAATTGGATTCGCACTCAGAAGAAGCAGCCTATATCTCGGCTGTCCCCTCGTCCAAAATATAGACTGGTTCTGTAGTGTACTCATCCAGTAGAACACCCAAGCATATTCAGAATATTGATGGAGCTATCGTCCTATGGAACTACTGTCTTAAAGGACGTTGTCCAATGGGGCTTAAGAGTTGGGGGGCGGGGGGGAGGCCTATGGTCACATAGTGTGTTTATGCTATGGTGCTATTGTTCTACATATTGGCAATGGTATCACTAGGGCGTTGGTAACCAGCATTTTCTCATTTTCCACAATGTTTTCATAGGTCTTCCACCTCAAGGTCGTCACAATGTTTGGTAGTGGTTCATAGATATAAGCCCCTGAAATAAATCTGCAGAAGAAGCCAATGTAAATCATGAACAACCAACATGAATTAACCCTTATCCTGCTGAATAAAAGAAACAAAACTTTCAAGCGGATAGTAAAAACCCGAATTTTCCGATTTCGAAGGTATTTTTGGAGGAGAAATATTTCCTTATCGGACAGAGTAGATCCAAGATCAGACTACACATTCTGTGCAGTCTGATCTTGATCTATGCTGTCCGCAAAAGGTCAGTGAGTCGCGCTTAGAAGCTTAAGGGTAAGTTTGATATATGAAGCCATGCGAAAACTTAACAATCTTCGGGACACTTTTTCCCCAAAACCCACTCGACGTTTATTTGACACTATACTAAACAATCCTGTGTTTCAAAGACTCTGAGAAAAGAGCTATCTCAAAACGTTGTGGAAAAAGAAAAGAAAATGCTGGTAACCATCTGAAAGCCAAATTCTGTCGATCGAGCTACATTTGATGTAGTTTACAAAATGCTGTCGACCAGGGCAAGGCTAAATTTTAGTCGCCTGGCAAAGAGGTAGAATTTCGCGTGTCGATTCATTTTCCAAAAAAGACGATATCAAGATAAATTATCATTTCTCGCTGCTTCAGGCGGGAAAAAAATCTAGATTTAAAATCGACTCTTGAAAGATTGAAATCTCTGAAAGTTTTAACCCTTTCCACACAAACCGGACCCTGAGGAAGAAGGCTTTTGAAACGCTGCCGGGGGGGGGGGGGGGGGGGGAAGGGAGAAAATGCTGGTAACCTTTTTTTCACAATGTTTATATCCTATCAAATACAAATTCCATCACTTCAGCCACATTTAATTTGTCATCTGCAAACGGTTTCAATTTTGAAGTCATTTTTTATTGTCTGGTAGAGCTAAAATCGCGGGGGTACAGATATAATTCAGCCATTCTCTGTGAAAAGGGTGCTTAATGCATCTGCAAAAAGTATCGATTCAGGTCAGCCTGTGCAGTCCACGGAGACTGATTTCTGCTGGTCAAAGGACCAGTCCACCTCATGATTTAGTTGGTTGTTATACAAAATGGTTGGCTTGCTTGGTATCATGCATCACGGAGATGCATTAAGCCCCCTTTTGCCAGAGCGTGGCTCATTTTCTATAAAAAAAAAATAGGTGACATCAAAATTAATACCGTTTCTCTCTGTTTCAGACAGGATTGTTTTGGCGGGAAAAACTGCATTTTATATTTTGATTGTTTCGTGTTTTAGGCCATTTTTACATGATTTCAGTTACAGAATAGAACAGAACAGAACAGAATGCTTTATTTAAACTTGAGCACATAAGGTTCATCGTTGATATACAAAATTCATAAACATGAGTATGGACATGTGGGGGAAAAAAATGAAATAATAAGAAGATAGGAAAAAAAAAAATAGATAAACATATGTGCAGAAATACATGTATGTTTGTATCGACAAAATGTGAAATGAATTTATGTGGAAATATAACAGAATAGACAAAAAGAAAAGGAAAAAGGCGAAAGTAGTGCTCACCTGTTGAAAGACGGTATTTTGAATGCTCGTTGATTAATTATTTATATTTGATAATGTTCTTTTTCTCTTATCATTAGCTCTTTTATAAAATATTCCAATACCATTGAGTATTTTAACATTTGACGAATTCAAAAGTTCAATTAATTTGTACATGCTTGGTTTCTTGTAGTAATATTTCTTTAAATACGTTTATCTAATTTCTTTGTAAAATGGACAGACCAAAAGAAAGTGGAACTCGTCCTCAATTTACATTGTGGCTTCATATACAAATATATGCGAGTGACCAATCAAGCACGCGAGTGACCAATCAAGCAATCACATAATTATGGATCCATAATAGCCACTTTTTTAACAACCGACTGAATCATACGGAGTACAAGGTTTGTCGTCAGATAAACATTTAAAATCTCGGGTGTACAGATACATTTTCTAAATAGCTTGGTACTTTACGCAGTTTTGAAAATTATGTCATTTTTATCGCGGCAGCAGGTGTACCTATCCATGCTGTCCAAGGGTTTCTTTTCTTACCGAGTTTTTCACGTATTTTTTCCGACCAGTTACTGCCTTTACACCACAATGATAAACATCGTCGAAATAATGTTCAGCGGTTAAAAAGAAATGAATCTTGTCGCAGTGTCTATCGCAAGAGAGACTTTGACCAAGTTTGGATCGAACCAGCGTCCTCTTGGTATTAAGCCCTATGCGTGACCGAGGGCTAGACAAACAAAGAGCACCGCATACGGGTGCCAACTCTAGGCTGCGGATGCTTGATTTTCAGTCGAAAAGGGCATTACTCTATCAAATTACTCTGATGGTTATCTGCTCTTGTTGTATAGGCTCCCCTTTTAATAATCAACAACTTGTCCAAGTTTGAAGCAAGTATCTTCAGTAATAACAGAGATATGACCCGCAACATTTGAAATGAGACCTTCGGACATTTGCGTAAAGTGTCGTCCCGGATTAGCCTGCGCAGTCCGCGAAGGCTAATCCGAGACGGCACTTTACGACTACATCATTTTTTTTTCATACAGTAACACTTCCGTGAAACGGAAAAATCGCACAAAAACGGGAAGTGTTGTCTCGGATTAGCCACAAACTGCACAGGCTGATCTGGGACGACACACTTTGACGCATATGTCCGTAGGTCCCTTTTCGTGTGTTGCACGCCATTTTATAAAATGTCAGTTTTCGCACGACGACGCAGACGACAAAAAACGCACATGACGACGAAGCAGACGACGAAGCCGGGACTACGATAACACCTCGACGTTTTCTGCGAAAACAGCCGAGCTAGAAAGGAGAAAATGCTGTAGATATTATTTTCAACCACCAAAGAGCTGTACTCCCTGACAGTTTTAAATCGGTGAAATTTGCCAGTTTTACGAATTAACATGTCAGTCCAAATTGGCGTTATTGCATAATAAATATGACACAAATGTTTTAAACCCATCGTATTTACAGACAAGCTAATGGTTCGGGCTTGTTTTTGCATATAATCTGTCAGGGAAAAATGAACCATGAACGTCTCTCTCGAATATGAAGGCATTTATTTTCAGACTATTTCACTAGACGACTTTGAGAGAACATTCTTATAAAATATGGATAGGTTTTTACACAAGAGAGGGGGGAAATGAAAAATATGTGGCAAAAGTAGAAATTATTCGCTTCAAAAGGTGTATTTTTAGGCAGCCTTTAGTTTGCTGCTGTATCATTGTTTACCCGAAGTTAAGGGGCGCATCGCTATCATTAATATATTCCTCCGCGATGAAAAGTAAGTCTATAGCGCTGTTGGCGTAGCACTTTTCATACTTCTTTTTTTATGACTATCAGATGGACTGTTTTATTCAAGTTCATTTAATCATGTAGCATATTAACCCTTATCCTGCTAAATCAGTTAAATGGAACTTTCAAACCGATAGTAAAAACCCGAAAGTTGCTACTTCAGACTTCTTCGGTGGAGAAAAATATCCCCTTACCAGGTAGTGTAGATCCAAGACCAGACTGCACGTTCTGTGCAGTCTGATCTTGATCTACGCTGTCTGCAAAAGGTCAGTGAGTTGCGCATAGCAGCCTAAGGGTTAATGTGCGATGTTTTTTGTTAAGTTCTACCTTCAAATACTTAAGTTCTTCGATCTTATAGGCCATATTTAGATTTCTTTTTTCGTAGGTCGTACATCAAAATTTCTAGTGAAACACTGATAAACACTAATATTAGAAGAGCTATGTTCTGGCAAAAGGGGATTAAATGCATGCTCGTGATGCATAACACTAAGGAAGTCATCAAAAAAATAAGGATCTATTAAATCTGAGCCGTGCTCTGTTAAAAGGGGGTTTAATGTGTCTGCGAAAAGTATCAACAAAGGTCTGCCTGAGCAGGCCACTCAGGCTGACCGGGACCGAAACGGTTTGCTTCTGTATGTCCAAGGACCAGTCTATCTAATGATTCAACCGGTTGTTAGACAAAGTGCTTTTCATGGATCCCTAATTATGTGATGTCTTGCTTGGTACAATACATCACGAAGCATGGCTCAGATTCTGCTGTATTTTGTATGACAACCGACTGAATCATGAGTCCATTGACATGCAGAAAACTGACCAATAACAAAAAAGTTTCGACTGTGGTCAGCCTGCGGGAACTGCGCAGGCTGACCACAGTCGACAGGTTTTGCAGATACATTAAGCCCCCTTTTGACAGAGCATGTCTCATTGTATGGTCTTTAACGCCGCTTTCAACATTATTTCAGTTATATCGCGGCGGCCAGTGCACCTATTTTCGTATGCAATTGCTTTCAATTTAGACCAGCCTAAAATTCTGTCGTTTGGTATAGGGTTAATGTTTTAACAACATGCATGTAAAAATATTGTGGCAAAAGGAGGACTATCTAGTTATGAGCATATTTTTCACTTTACAATGTTTTCAATTGAATTGATTGAATGGTGTTTTACGCCGCTTTCAACATTATTTCAGTCATATCACGGCGACAGCTCACATATTCATGTGATTTCCTGGGTTTTACCAGTACTAGGCTGGGGCTCTGAAGTGTCTTGCCCAAGGACACACCCACGAAAAACCCAGTGGATCAGGTAGGGCTCGAACCCAGGGCCTCCAGGTTACGAGTCCCACACTTTACCACCAAGCCACGCAGGACCCCTACAATGTTTTCAAAAACCGGTCTTCTGTTACAGGAAAAAAACATCGCCTGCGGTTGGTACAGTATAGGTGTACTTAAAGAAACATAACATTAAGAAGTGCAATACTCATAAAACGGATGACTCGTTTGCCGTTCACTTCATATAACATTAAATTATACAGTCAAAAATGTTCAAGGATATCTTTTTATTACAGAAAAATGAAATATTACCTTTAAACAACAGATTATTCATGCAAACTAATAACCACATCAATTTAGAGCCTGGCAGGAAATGCAGCTTGTCAGCGTTATAGGCAATTAACCCTTAAGCTGCTAAGCGCGACTCAAGGGCCTTTTTCGGACAGTGTAGATCAAGATCAGACTGCACATAACGTGCAGTCTGATCTTGGATCTACACTGTCCGATAAGGAGAATATTCCTCCAGGGATACCTTTGAAATAGTAAAATTTGGATTTTTACTATCGGTTTGAAAGTTTCATTCCGTTTATTTTACAGAACATCGGTTAAAATTTTCACGCTCGGCTTTTTCATTCTTTCCCATACAATCTCGTGTTTTAATGACCCTGAACCATAGAGCTTTTAAAAACATTTTGAGAAAAGGAGAAAATGCTGGTGGCAAGCATACCGTCTTTTCCCCACAATGTTTTCTAGCATTGTAAAGACAAATTCCATCATTTGAGCATCATTTCAATTGTCTACAAAAGTTAATTTGGAATAATCTAAAATCAGTCATTTGGCAAAGAATGAACGCTTAAATCTTTTCCAAACAATCCCTAATTTTTAACGACACTGAGTTAAAAACTGCCTCTTGAAAACATTGTGGTGAGAGAAGAAAATGCTGATAACCAGCATTTTTTTCTTACCTTTCCCCCACAGTTTTCTACCATTTCAAAGACAAATGCCATGACTTGGAACATTCTGAATTTGTCGCCTGCAAATGGTTTCAATTCGGACAAGTCTAAATTTTTGTCGTTTGGTAAAGTGTGAAGCCATTGAGGATGATCAGATGCTTGTCAAAGCTTATTTTTGGCATGAGCACCTTATAAAAGTGAGCAGTCTGATCAAAAGCTGCACTGTTAAGGAAAACATCGAGAGTTACTTTCAACATGAAAAGGGCTAAACCAACTCTAAGGGTTGCTAAGAGTGATTTCAAACGCTTTCGGGTACAAAGTAGATTAAAATCAGACTGCAAAGAACGTGCAACGTCCGATACTGTTATTTTTTTTCCGGAAAAAAAAAAGGATGATTTTAATCACAACAGTTGAGGTTTTGCCACTGGCTGCAAATTTCATTGATTTAATTTACCTTTTGAAGGGTTGAAAATTAAATCTTTTTAAATGGGGCAAAAAAAATCATTATTTCGAAGGTAAAATGATAAGAGGATGTTCAAGTTAATAATTGAGTACTGCTCTGTGAAAAGGGGGTTTAATGCTGAAAAAAGTAGTAACCCGTGTCAGCCTGTGCAGTCCGCGCAGGCTGACCTGGGCCGAAACCTTTTGCTATTGGTCAATTTTCTGCATGGCAAAGGACCAGTGTACCTCATGATTTAGTCGGTTGTTAGATAAGATGGACTTTATGGATTCATTGTCACGTGATGATTGGCACCATGCATTACGGAGATGCCCCTTTTCTCAGAGCATGGTTCAACTATGTGAAAGGCAATAAACCAATTAACTCTTTACCAAACGACAAAATTTTACACTGGTCCAAATTGAAAGCATATGCAGACGACAATTTCAGTGTGGCTCAAATGGTGCAATTTTTCTTTGATAGGGTAGAAAACATTGTGGGAAAAGGAGAAAATGCTGGTTACCAGCATTTTCTCCTTTTCCCACAATGTTTTCAAAGGGTTTCTCTCCCAGGGGCGTTAAAAGGCGGCATTGTGCGGTAAAGGATCAAAGAGATACAATTACACAATGTGCACGAGATTTTTTTGCATAATGGGCCCTTTATCTGGTGCATCAGCACGCTGCTTTGCACACAATCTTTTAGAGTTTTTGAAGTTTAGAAATATTATATCCCTTTCAAACAATTATATCATACGTATCTATTAGGCATTCTTTTGGATGAAACACAGAGAGAGAGACAGAAAGAGAAACGGACGGACGGACAGACAGACAGAGGTGAGAATGGAGACAGAGAGACGGGGCGAGACAGACAAGACAAGGCGAGACAGGCAGACAGACAGACAGGAAGGGAAGGGAAGGGAAGGAAGGTAGGAGGGTGGGAAGAAAGAAAGAACAGCGAACGGAAACTCTAATTTTCAAAAAAAAAAAATAACTTACGAAACTTATTCTTGCTTTTCCCCTTATGCAGAAAATTGTGCACAAACTAAAAGCATTTTTCGTTTTTTCCAGATCTTTTGAACAGTGTGAGGGGATTGTTGCAACGACCACCCGTAAGAGATTATCACAAAAACTAGACCTCATTAGAAGAGTGCTCGCTCATTGTTACGGTCTGTATTCTTTAACTGCTGTATAAACAGAACTTCGTGGCCCGTTATGCCGAGCCAAAGTAGCCTATTCGGAAACATAAAGGACTTGACACCAGGAGGTTGCAGGTTGGAATCCCCTGCTTGTCCAGTCTCTTTCCGAGGACTGATGATAGTCATTGCGACAGGATTTATTCCTCTTTCACCGCTGATCATTGTTTCGATGATAGTTTTGTGGGAAAGAAGTCAGTTTGTTTGGAAAGAATACTGTGCAAAGTACTAGTAAAAGAAACCATAGAACAGCATGGAAACGTGCACAGGCCGCCCATATATAACTAAATTAAAGTTGAACCGTCGTTAAACGCCATGCAAACATGGTAACTCCGAGTTGAACGACCCTGAGGAAGAGGTCGTTTAAAAACTGGGTAAAAAGTTTACAAGTCACTCTATCTTCTTTTTACTCTTTACCCGGTTTTACCCGGTTTTAAAATTCATTTTTCTGCCCGCGACTAACATTTGACTGAGCATACAATAACAGTTTGTCATCTCCACAATGATTTCCACACTTTAAAATGGTACAATTTGAATTCAAATTAAATTTAACACCTCCATTGTTCATTCTTAGTCGCTGCTGGGCCTTTAATTGTTGATAGTTAACTTCCTAAGTACTATTTCATACAAAACAGATTAAGATTAGACTGCACAGAGAGCACTGTCTGGTCCCAGCTTTGGGATATTTTGGCAGAGGCAGCACGGCGTTTGCAAGATATCCGTTATTACCCAGTACAGTGCATGTAATTTGGCAGCCGTAAAATACCCAACTCCATTAAAAAAAGTGTGGGAAAAAACTTAAATACCATTAAATATTTTCATTGCATATCTGAACACATTTAATACGTCATTAACCCTTTACCACACCGTCACATTTGTAACAGTCCTGATGGAAAATATTTTTTGAAAACACTGTAGGAAAAAGAGACGATGCTGATAGCCAGCATTTTCTTCTTTTTTTTTTCCCTCGATATTTTACCTGTGCAAAAACAATACCATTATTTTTGGGTATATTTAATAAGTCGTCTAGAAAAGCTGTCTACGCCGCCGAATCTAAAATTCTTGACTGTTGTATGGTAAAGGGTTAACCCTTTAACACATGACAAAATTTTAGATTTAGCTGATTTGAAAGCATTTGCAGACGAAAAATCACATGTGGCTCAAATGATTGTATTTGTCTTTGAAGGGGTAGGAAACATTGTGGGAAAGGGAGAAAATGCTGGTTACCAGCATTTTCTCCTTTTCCCACAAAAGTTTTCAAAATGGTTTTCCCTCAGGGTCGTTACAACTCGGGGTCGTGTTGTAAAGGTTTAAAACTGCGTTGGAGTCGATATCGTGCAGACTCTGCATTTTGTAAAGACATTTCAATATACGAAAATATTGCATGCTGCGGGGGAAAAAAATCAAATGCATTTTATAATCAGGATTGAAACGCAACACTTCCGCTCCGCTTTGTGCGCTCTAAACCAGATATGACAAAGCCTCGCCATCAATAGAGACAATGATTTACTATATTGCAGTACGTACAAACTACTTTTTCGGCGTAGATGAATGCGCTGTCTTTTGACCTACTTCAGGTATAATGAAATCCAATGAATAGACGGTAACTTGCGATTGGTCAAAAACGTGCACGTGTTCATTCGTCGGGATCCAGTGCAGTAACTGTCCAAGTAGCTGTCACAGCAGTACGCTTTGATGCGCGGCTCTCTAATGAAGTTAAGCTACGCACATTAAGTTTAGCTGTTGGATGGGTGACCAAATCGAGGTGCGATACTGAAGTGTGTCCGTATAGCTTTTAAACTTGATTTTCTTTTTTCAACGATGATTTAATACGGTGAGATTGAAATTTTATTACAAATATCCGTTTTTTTTTTACAAAAGTGGTTCTAACAGGGCATGACTCATTTGCGTTAGCCAATCAAAGATTGTGTTACTTACTAAATCTAGAATAAGACTAAGAATGCATTTAGGAAAGGTTGGTGAATACGGCCCTAGTTCTCGCTCTGATATCAAACTTAACCCTTAGGCTGCTAAGCGCATCTCAAGGGCCTTTTGCGGACAACGTGCAGAACGTGCAGTCTGATCTTACATCTACACTGTCCGATTGGAAGGTACTTTACCCCCCCCCCCCCCCCCCCACACACACACACAAACTTCGAAATGGCAACATTTGAGTTTGTATCCTACTATTGGCTTAAGTTTCATTTCACTTATTTAGCAGGTTAAGGGTTAAACCGTCGGCAAAAACATCATGACCGAACTAGCCGAAGGTTTAGATCCAGTATCAAAAGGCACATTCTGCGCAGTCTAATCTTGATATATACTGTCCGCAAAAGCCCCCGTTTCCGCCCAAGGCGTTGACAGGATTAACACTAAGCAAAATATTAATTATCCTTCCTTTTGCTTACAATCTCGGGTCCAGCTATTCAAGAAATCTGATATACCAAGACGATAAAGACAGTAAAATACGGATGACAGAAAAGCATCGATGAACAATAAAACAGATTTCTGTATCTCTCGCTAATACAGTGTAGTTTCATTATTGCAAAAGTCACAGTAAATATTGATAATTTGTCTTCAATATTCGATTTTTTTTTTTGTATCCGTGTTGAATTTTGCCCAGATTCTTTAGTGATAGAGAATATTTTATCCTCGTATATTTCTTGAGTTAAACTTTTCAGCCCCGTAGGCGAAAACAAAGGCTTTTGTGGAAGGCATAGGTCAAGATCAACGTGCAGTCTGATCTTGGATCTATACCTTCCGCTTTTTCAGTCAAGCCTAAATGATAAAAAAGAGAAAATTTCAAACTTTCATTGAATAAGTGAATCCGTCGGGAGTTTCAATGAATTTTTATATTCAGCCTTCAAAACAGGTCGTGTTTATAAACGAGGCAGGCTCTGTGAAAAGGTGGTTTAAAGTATCTCTGTAACGATCAACCAACCGGTCTCGATCGATCGATCGATCAACCACTGTTTCGATCGATCGATAAATTAACCAGCTAGTCTCGGTCGGTCAACCACCCAACCACCCACCCAACCACTCGCCCACCCATCCACCTTATCCAACCAACCAACCAACCAATCTTGCGAGCCAGCGAGGCACTTGGTAAGTCTGTTGGTCGTTAGGTCAACGAAATACAAAATCTATCAATCAACTTATCCGCAAATAAATGTCGATTCCTAACAGATGTATTGCCAGGGACCGCTAGATCTCTTACAAATACATTTATTACATAATCTTTATGAAAAAAGATCTTAAATTTTTTACCAAACTTTTATTGCCATTAAAAAAATCGACTTACATCTCATTGTATAGTGTTTTGCCCCAGACTAATTACTTTTGCAAAGTGCTCTCGATTTCTCCAATCTGCCAAATCCGTTTTCAAAGTATAAAAACACCTGTCTGAAATTGCATTTTAATTAGACTATCTCGAGAAAGATCTAGACGGACAGAAGTAACAAAAAAAGAGCGTACCAGCAGTTTTTAATCCTTAGGCTGCTAAGCGTGGACCTTTGCTGAGCGTGCTGAAGGAACTTTTGCGGACAGTGTAAATCAAGATCAGACTGCACAGAACGTGCAGTCTGATCTTGGATCTACACTGTCCGATAAGGGGATATCTTTCCCCCTAAAATACTTTGAAATAGCAAAATTTGGGGTTTTAATATCGGCTTGAAAATTTTATTTTATTTATTTAGTAGGGTTAACGTAACGATATAAAATACCACCTTTTTATGCTCTATTTTTTATTAAAGCCCCAGTATTGGCCAAAAGTAATCAATGAGTGTTTTAATGAAACTAGATCGTCTTGGAAAAGGAGGAATCGTTTTCCCAGAATGCCATCAAAGTCCGTTTACTTGTTAAAGCCCAAATAGCGGCCAAAGGACAACAATCTGTCCATTTGCATCAGGTTTTTTCCCATATAATTTAATCGTTTTCCCACAATGCCATTAAAGTCCGTTTACTTGTGAAAGCCCAAATAGCGGCCAAAAGACAACAATTTGTCCATTTTGCCTCAGTTGTTTACCATATAATTTAACTCATTTACACGTTAATGTATGTATGTTATCCATATTTTACGAGTATGTTTTCAAAGTCATTTTCCTCCTTTTCTCGCAATATTTACTCATGACTCAGAAATTGAAAATTTCGTTCTTTTCAATACCTTCTCCCTTGCATCACTAGCAGGTAAAGGCGGCCTGCATGGCTCAGTGTTAAAGTGTACGACTCGTGACCTGGAGGGCCCGGGTTCAAGCCTCACTGGATCCATTGGGTTTTCGTGGGAGTGTCCTTGGGCAAGACACTTCAGAGCCCTAACCTAGTAATGGTGAAACTAAGGAAATATATCAATATGTGAGCTATCGCCGTGATAAGATTAGAATAATGTTGAAAGCAGCGTAAAATACCATTCAATCGAAGGGTCCGTATTCACCAACCATTCTTAAGAACGTTCTTAGACTTATTCTTCAAGATTTTCCATGTTTGAAAGTAACACAACTTCTGATTGGCTAAACCAAATGGTTTAGCCAATCAGAAGGTGTGTTACTTTCAAATTTGGAAAATTTTGGAGAACAAGACCAAGAATATTCTTAAAAATGGTTGGTGAATACGGACCCAGGTAAACGATGCGTCAAACGAGAATCTGTTAGGTAATGGGTGAAAATGTGTGAGCTCAGCATCATTAAATAATTAGACAGAGAAAAAGTTTATCTATATACCATGATTCAAAGTGTGGCATTCATTATTTCTTAATTGAAATGGGTTCTTTTTTGCGGTTTTCGAATTCGTTTTTTATTCGTCGGGAAGAAAATTAGCGGGGATGAAGGGTATTCAGTTTCGAAAATTTGCAGAACCTATACGTGAAAAATCTTTGTGTAATAAAATATCGATTTTTCGAAAACGCAATAATTTGAAAACATCGAAAAATCCGAAATTCTGGAACGGACAGGGCATGTCTTGATCCTTTGGCTGGTGAGTGCAACTCACCTTTTGCGGACAGTGTGAATCAAGATCAGACTGCACAGAACTTGCAGTCTGATCTTGGATCCACACTGTCCGATATGGAGATACTTAAAAAAAATAAGTTTGAAATAGCATTATAAGGGTTTTTACAATCGAAAGTGTGGTATCCGTGGTCGTGAGGTAGAGCGTCGGCCTCGTAACCATAAGGTCCTGAGTTCGATACCTGGGAGTGAGTATCAACTTCAGGACTGTTCATTGGCCCACACATTCGGCGCGAGTACTGGTGTAGTTCCCAGGAAGCAGAATCGAGAGAGATTAGTATAAGTCACAAGAACTTGTTTCTCAATCGATATAAAATAAATATGTTTCAACTAAACTTAAAAGTTTCATTTAATTATAGAGCAGGATACGGGTTAAGAAAATTTAAACAGCGTCGCAGCAGTTCTGATTGTTCGAGCTTTTTCCTGGACAAACTATCATCTTAGTTTTAACCCTTTACCAGATGACTCGTCAAAGTTGAAAGTGTTTTCAGACAACAAAATAAACGTGGCTCAAAGAATTGAATTGTATTTGGATCCTTCGGGTATTTAAATTATGGGATCACTTGGCAAATACTAAACGGCATAGGTCCGTATTCACCAACCATTCTTTAGAACATTCTTCGCCTAGTTATAGATTTAGAAAGTAACACAATTTCTGATTGGCTAAAGCATTAGCTTTTGCCAATCAGAAGTTGTGTTACTTTCATAATAAGAGAATTCTTGAGAATGAGGCTAAGAATGTTCATAAGAATGGTTGTTGAATGCACATCCTAATCTTTCATTAAGTAAACTATGATAGGAAAAAGTACGAGAATCGATGAATATCGATATTTACCTTTCTTCTGCTAGATAAGCGAAATGAAAACTTTCAAGGCAATAGTAAAAACCAAGATTCTGCTATTTCAAAGGAATTGTCTGGGCAAAGATATCTCTTTATCGGACAGTGCAGATCCAAGATCAGACTGCACGTTCTGTGCAGTCTGATCTTGATCTACACTGTCCGAAAAAGGTCCTTGAATCGCGCTTAGCAGCCGAAGGGTTAACCATATAAATAATAACATACAGATAACGTTTGTAATGATTCAGAATGAGCACTTAAAAAACCAATCAACAACAACAACAAACAAATACATGACAAAAGGAGAAAAGAGTATATTTTCCCTTTTTTTCACAATGTTTTCACATGTATTTGTAATATCTGCAGACGACAAAATAATTGTAGTTTAAAAATGGAAATAGAGCACATTGTGGAGGGTGGAGAAAATACTCGCTACGAGTATTTTCCCCATTCCCCACATAGCTCCTTGGTCAAATTGGATGCTTGATCTATGAATTGTCAATTTTATATTATGTGTTTGTGTGTGTACGTGTGTGTGTATGAACGCTGTCCATATATTTATTGTTTAAAAAAAAGAATTGTACTGGGCAAGAAGAGGGACGATAACAAAACATTTATGAACGGTATGCTATGTAATATGGGGCCTTAACTACAAAATAAATGTTCTGAGTTTTGTATGTAAAATATTAAATCTTCATTCACGTGGATGATTTTCATTAGGATTCAAGTCCACCGGTCAAATTTGTTGCCGGGGGAGGACCTAGTGAGTTCAAGATTGTATAGTAGTTTTAGACGGAAAATTGGATACTTCCCTAAATTGAAAGCACTTTGTTTTAGAAAAGATAGAAATCATCGTGGGAAAAGGATAGAAGGCTTTAGTTTAAACCAAAATATTCTCTTTTTTTTCACATATGTTTGCAAAATTCTTCTTCTTCAGGGTCTTTAAGACTCGGGATTGTTTGGTAAAGAATTAAAAAACAAAGTACATTTTCTATTCTTAATTTGCCAAGCCCCCGTAGCTCAGTCGGTAGCGTACAGGTCTTCAGAACAGGAGGTCGCTGGTTCGATCCCCGGCTTGGCCAATTTCTTTCCGAGGATTGATGATAGTCATCGCGACAGGATTCATTCCTCTCTCACCGCTGACCATTGTTTCGACAATGGTTATGTGGGAAAGCAGCCAGTGGCTTGGAAAGAATATTGTGTGGAGTACTGGTAAATGAAACTCCAGGAAAGCATGGATAGGTGCACTGAATATAACTGAAATAATGTTGAAAACGGCGTTAAACACCATACAATTAATCAATCAAATTTCTTAATTTAGGCACATACTGAAAATTCCATTTAAGTCTTGATGATTCTATTGGGTTTGTTTATAGTTTGATAAAGGAAAAAAATCGAAATAACTTAATACGTAAACATGCTGGCGAAAATCTATGTGAATTCTTGTAAAACTATTTTATTTTTTTCCCTAAATTTATGGCTCATAACTTTAAACATTGAAGGTTTTGTTTGACATTTAACTACATTCCATGGAATTGATTCCTGATAATACAATACTTTTCAACCCTTGGGTATCTCATCATGACTTAACTCCTTACCAAAAGAGAACATTTTGAACAAGACGAAATTGAAAGCATTTGCAGATGACAAATTAAGGATGGCTAGAGTGACGATTTCTATCTTAAGAGGACAGAAAACATGGTGGGAAAAGGAGAAAATGCTGGTTTCCAGCATTTTCTCCTTTTCCCACAATGTTTTCAAAAGCCTTCCATTTCAGGGTCGTTAAAACTTCGGATTGTGTGATAAAAGATTAATGCACAATTGTGGATCAAGATCAAACTGCAAAGTACGTGCAGTCTAATCTTTAATCTTCGCTGTCCGATCAGAAAGAATTTTCTGGCGAAATGAACTTTCAGATTTGCAACATTAGGAAGGATTATTTTTTTACCGTTGGCCAAAAAATTCTATTTCATTTACGCATACGTTTAACTCTGTCCCAAACATAAAAATTTCCGACTCGTCGCAATTCATGAATGTTGGAGATGAAACTTTATCTGTGGTGCAAACGTGGATATTGTCTTTAAAAGAATAGAGAACATAGTGGGGAAAAGAAGGAAATGCTGGTTATCAGCATTTTCTCCTTTCCCAACAATGCTTTCGAAAGTTTTCCTCCCCAGGGTCGTTCAACAAAGGGTTGTTATGTACGTACTGGGCTGAAAACATTAACGCTGAAAATAAACTTATCTTTCACTTTATGTGCAGTATTGTATCTTTTTTACCAGCAAGAAAGATAACAAATAATCCAAGCTCTGGCAAAAGGGGGCTTAATGCATCGCCCTGATGCATGGTACCAAGCAAGTTATCACATAATTATGGATCTATAAAGCCCATTTTGTCTAACAAGCGAGTGAATCGTGAGTTGCACTGACCCTTAGCCATGCAGAGAACTGACCAATAGCAAAATTGCAAAAAAGTTTCGACCCAAGTCAGCCTGCGTGGACCGCGCAGTCTTACCTGGGTCGATACTTATTGCAGATTCATTAAGTCCAATTTTCACAGAGCATGGCTCAAATATTTGGCAAGAAGCAGATTAACCTGAATAATAAGATACTTTTTGACATTCTTGCACTGGTGCAAGTTAACTCTGTCACTACTAATGACGACTTGATTACCTTTTGCGGACAGCGTAGACCAAGATCAGACTGCACAGAACGTGCAGTCTGACCTTGATCTACACTGTCCTCTATTCTGTTTTTAAACTATGACGAAAGTCGTCTTCAATAGAGGTGGAAATCTATTTTTAGAGCTCGGAAAGAAAGTGGAATATCCGGAGTTAGTAATGAAAGAGTTGTAATTCTCAAATTCGTTTCTTGGTTGGATGGTGTTTTACATCGCTTTCCACAATATTTCAGTCATATCACGACGACAGCTCACCGACATGTTTTCTTTGATTTTATCGGTACTTGTAGACCAAGGCCCGTGTTCACCAACCGTTATGAATTATTGATTGTGTGGTGTTTAACGCCGTTTTCAACATTATTACAGTTATATCGCGGCGGCAGTTCACCTATCCATGCTTTCCTGGAGTTTCTTTTACCAGTACTACCCACAATATTCTTTCCAAGCCACTGGCTGCTTTCCCAAATAACCATCGTCGAAACAATGGGGAATGAATCCTGTCGCAATTACTATCATCAATCCACGGAAAGAAATTGGCCGAGCCGGGGATCGAACCAGCGACCCCCTTTTCGTAAGTTTTGTAAGCTACCGAGGCTCGGTCCAACCACTCTGAACTGCATTTTTGGTCTCATTCTAGATTAAGACAGTAACGCAATTTCTGATCGGCTAAGCCATTAGGGTTAGCCAATCAGAAATTGTGTAACTTTAAAATGTAGAAAATTCTTCAGAAAAAGACTTAGAATCCTAATATGAATGTTTGATGAATACCGACCTCTCTGGGCTCTGGAGTACCTTGTTCAAGGACCTACGACGCTTGATCCCAAATACATGTATACCACCGGTGAGAATCGAGCAAGCATTTCCAGTTTATAAATTCCGCAACTTAAAACCTCTATCAAACCATTCTGCATCTTTAGGACTCTGAGGACTAATGTATTTTACAAGTATTGTAGGAAAATTGATTGATTGATTGTATAGTGTTTAGCGCCGTTTTCAACATTATTTCTTTTACTGGTACTACGCACAATATTCTTTCCAAAACACTGGCTGCTTTCTTACATAACCATCGTCGAAACAATGATCAGCGGTGAGAGAGGAATAAATCCTGTCGCAATGACTATCATCAATCCTCGGAAAGAAATTGGCCTAGCCGGGGATCGAATAAGCAGCCCCCTGTTCTCAAGTCCTGTACGCTACCGACTGAGCTACCGGGACTCGGCACAGTGTAGGAGAAGGAGAAAATACTTGTAACGGGCACTAACCACCAAAAGCTGTTTAGTGCATACATGGCTTGAACTATTTTATCAGTCCTCTGAGTTTGAAAATCTTTATTGGACCTGGAATCTTGGTAAAACATCTACCATTCGAATCTTAGTACATTAAAAACTTTAGAACATTTACGCGTAGCATACTAGACAGCTAGTACAGTGTTGACAAGATCAGACTGCACAGAAGGTCAATACTGTCCAGTATTTTGACACGATGTTTCGGTCGAGGAAGGCTTGGCGAAACAAAATTGGGTACTAGTATTTACACCTTAGCCGAGCCCCAGTAGCGCAGTCAGTGGAGTACAGGACTTGAAAATAGGGAAAATCTGGTTCGAATCCCGAACTAAATGAACTTGTTTCCGAGGGCTGATAATAGTCATTGCGATAGGATCAATTGCTTTCCCACCGCTATTTATTGTTTCGACGATGGTTATGTGGGGAAAGCAGCCAGTGGCTTGAGAAGAATATTGTGCTAAGTACTGGTAAACGAAAACCCATGAAAGCATTGATAAGTGCACTGGCCGCCGCGATATAACTGAAATAATGTTGACAATGACGTTAAAAACCGTACAATTCATCATTACCACCTACAGATAATGTGTGTTCCACCTACTTGACAATCTACAGACAAGATTCATGCAATCGTATCGCGGCTGAGATTTCTATTATGTCAAAAATGTGACCAAATGATTTCCGTCGATGATTTATCGTAAAGCTGGCAAATGGCAAAAGAAAAAATGTCACAAAGCAAAAAAGAATATTAAAGCTATTCGATCAAAGGTTATTTAGGCCTGAAATTTATTTGAAGTCTTATTGTTTCACATATATACAAAGCCTGATCGTTTAAGCTTCGCGACAGGTGTTCCTTTGGACTATTATATAAGTAACCTGATAGGATTCAACCGTTGACCAATTAATGACTTAAGAATTGCAAGGCTTGACATCTTATATCATTGAGTCATGCTCTGGCAAAAGGGGGGCTTAATGTATCCCCGAGATGCATTATACCAAGCAAGACATATTACATAATTATGGACCCCCCACCGTCCATTTTGTTTAACAACAGACTGAATCACGAGGTAGACTGTTCCTTTGACATGCCGAAAAATTTCGGCTTGTGTAAGCCTGCGCGGAGTGCGCAGGCTGACAGGGACCGATACTTTTGAAGATGCATCAAGCCCCCTTTTCACAGAGCATGGCTCCATTATAATTTAACATCTCACAGTCGGGGGTCACCATGTTTTTGAAAGGGTCACATACCCCTGTTTGCCGGCGTAGAATTTACGAGCATATTATGTGGTCACATGGAAGATAAGACAGTTAACTCTTTAAGCGCCAAATATTTAATTCCACCTTTTTCGATGCTTGTAAATACAATCAGCCACAACTTAAAAGGTTTTTTTATGTTAAGGGCTTGACTAAATAAGCTGACGGTTAGGTTCCAAGATCATACTGCACGTTCTGTGCAGTCTGATCTTAACCTATGCCATCAACAAGAGTCCCTGATTTCGCCCGTTGCGCTGGAAGAGTTACGGCACATTGGGTAACAGTGAACCATGCCTTTGAAGACGTCAATCAAGTTTCTTGATGGGTTTATTGAAGCATTGCTCTCATTGTTCGTCAATTGTTTGTTTCAGTGAGCATTTACAATGCACCGATATCTGGTCTTCGCCCTAAGATCACTTAAAAAGAATAGTTTAAGATTATTTTTTTCGATATCAGCAAAAGCAGATACTAGTATAGCACAATGACCCATAACCGCCGAGACTAACTTAACACCAACACAAAAAAGAAGTGTCATAGGCACAAAGAAGATATTTACTGTAGGAGGGAGAAACAAGCTTCATATCAGGATAAGGAAAACGTTAAAAGACAATTTGCAACTGCTTGTACCAAGCAGTTTCTTCCTTTTCCGTTCATGTTTTTAAAAACAGTATATCTGAACGGCCAAAACACTAACGTAAGTCGTGCGCCAAGGGGTATCAATGGACTAATGGTACTCAAGTTTTGAAATATTCTGTGACACCCACAGCGGGTCGCAACCAGATCGGGAGTGGTACTCTATGTGTACAAAAGATCATACAGGGAATGACAAGAATGATTTAGACAAATTGCAACTTTGACCTTCAAAATGAATACAAATCGGCAAAAACTCATAAGATAAGGTCAAACTTTTGTGTATAACAGAGACATGAAATCTATTCTATTCCTTTGGTTCCTTTGCTTAACTTTGCGTTACCGTGACCATCTTGTAGTAGATCGAATATTTCATGAACTCTTTGTATTTTTAAAGCATGGAGAGGGAAAAAAGTTCCTTATTAGAATTACTCTTTCTCCCATAAACCTAATTCTAGCGCAGGATGAAACGGAGGACAAATATAAAGAAATGTGGTATCGCTATAATTAAAAAGAAGTCTTGAGTGGCCAAACAAAACCCCCTTAATTTATACAACCAGTCCATTATTCACGAGGTCTTAAATGCAGCTTTAATGATGCAGTGCCATAAGCAAAGTCAGTGGGATTTTTCGGATGGCGTAGATCAAAATCAGACTGCACCGTCTGCTCGTTTAGCCTCACCTGTAAGACAAGTCTTTTTCTGTTTCGGTCCACTGTTATTTCAGCCATCGTAGATGGTCGAGTTAACACTTTACCAAACGACAAAAGTTTACACGACTCCAAATTGGAAGCAGCTGCAGACGACAAAATAAATGCGACTGTGAAATTGAAATTTGTTTTAGGAAGGGTAGAAAACATTGTGGGGAAAAGGAGAAAATGCTGGTTACCAGCATTTTCTCCTTTTCTCACAATGTTTTTTAAAAGGCTTCTTTCTTTCTCAGGGTCGTTAAAAGTCGGGATAGTGTGGTAAAGAGTTAATGCGTTTGGCACCAAAAGAGTTAACTGAAAGTGCTGGATTATCTTCTATCAATCTACCCCATTATCATATAGAACTTTGATATCCAAAGTTTCTGAGATTAATTTCAATTTTTTATCAACCACTACGATAGGACTTTTCACAAACAAGCAGCAGACAACATTTGGACACCACTGATGGAAATACAGAAACTGCGTGTTGCAAACGATTGCTTCTCTTCGTACAATTCAAAAGAGATAGTTTCCATTTCTTCAAACATCTTTCCTTGGTGTCGCTTGTAATACCCGGCACACCGGACCGGCATCCTAACTGCGTGCCAGGACAAAGCAGAATCGCTATGGACGTGTTGGGGTCGTCATGAGGACCTCAAGAGCCTCTCAGTAGGCAAGCTGACTAATTTGTGCATGCACAAATTAAACACCAAGATCCGATGTTTCTAATGAGCCCTTGGCCGCAGAAGCCTTTAGATTGCGAAGAACGTAATACAGACGCAGTACAATCCGCACCGAAACGTGTTCATTTTCACTCCTTGAAGAGCATAACGCGAGTGAAATTGTCCAGAGAACAGCAGTATTACACGACCGCGGTGTGGTCGGAATACGGTAGTGATGCAAACGCCAAGGTCATGGCAGGGTCGTCGTAGACAAGGTAGCCAAGGAAAGGACATAATGATGTCGCTGTAGGGTCACTGATCACTGCCGGGCGAACGTAGTGTAACCGCACTCAAGGTAAAGCACCGTGAACACTAAAATACCGTAGACAGCAGGACCCTGTTGTGACAGATTAGCGAAATTTGGATTGTTTTTAATGGAAAAATTCATTAGCGTTCTTAATGCAACCATTCATAATTTCCTAATTATAACATATAGGGTGGCAGTAAAGACGCCAGTCCAGTGTGAGGGGTTGCGTATGATAAGTATGAAAACAGCATGAATAGAAACATGGTAAAGCATTCTATTCAAAAGTGATGCGCCTCTGTTTATCTTCATTATTTATCTAACGTCGATTTAAATAATTTTGAATAAACCGAAAAGACGTAAATTGCAACCCAATGTGATTGTAAGATAGAGCGTACACACATTCTTATTTTTTTTTTTTCGTCAAAAAATATCTCGACGGTGTTTACATTTTAGCCATGCTCTGTGAAAAGGGGGATTAATGCTTATGCAAAAAGTATCGACTCAGGTCAGCCTGCGCAATCCGCGCAGGCTGACCTGGGCCGAAACATTTTGCTTTGGGTCAATTTTCTGCATGTCCAAGGCCCATTTTACCTCATGATCCAGTCATTTGTTAGAGAAAATGGATAAAATGGATCCATAATTATGTAAAGACTTGCATGGTATAATGCATCAAGGATATGCATTAACCCTTTCCCAAATGACAAAATTTAGACTGGTCCAAATTGAAAGAGTTTGCAGACGACAATTTTAAATTTGATGAAAATGACAGAAAGTTCTCCAAAAGGGTAGAAAACACTGTGGGAAAAGGAGAAATTGCTCGTTACGAGCAATTTCTCCTTTTCCCACAGTGTTTTCAAAAGACTTGTACTGCAGACTCGTGAAAACCAGGGCTTGTTTGGGAAATGGTTAAGTCCCCTTTTGCCAGAGAATGACTCATTCAGTTTGACATTTTCACTGCCAATGGCGACTGCTGTAAGTTTTGCGGACGGCACAGGTTAGGATCAGACTGTGCGGAACGTGCAGTCAGATCTTTGATCTACATGATGGGCTACCTTATGCTAAAGACCGTGCAAAATTTTCAACTTTCCCTTGAGATGTACACACATATAGACGTGCGGTAATTCATTGGAGTTTAACGCCGTTTTAACAGCTTGGGTCATATCACGGCTATCAGTGCACCTACGCATGTTTCCGGATTTTCTCACACCAGTACTGACACAACCTTCTCTCCAAGCCGCTGAATTGTTTTCTCACATGCATGTGAGAGGCGAAAAATCGCCGGAAAGAAAGTTTGCCTCAACCGGGTATCGAACTCGCCACTACCACATCATGAGTCAGATACACTAACCACTGAGCTACCCGGCCGGGCTCGGAAATTTCTAAATCGTTTTAATTTATAGAATCGGTCAGTTAATCCCTGTTGCTCGTGTCATTATAAGTTTCTAACAAAATCACAACTTTGCATTGATTTCATAGACAAATGGCCATCAAAAACCAAACACAACATGTATAGGATGATTTTGGTCGACGCGTCCATCGACGTCTAAACAGCGGATCGTTTAATTCTTTACCACAGGGCAAAATTTTAGACTTGCCCAAACTGAAAGAATTTTTAGACAATGAATTACATGAGGATCAAATAATTGGATTTGTCTCTGAAAGGGAAGAAAACATTGCGTGAAAAGGAGAAAATGCTGGGTACCAGCATTTTCTCCTTTTCCCACAATGTGTTCAAAGGTCTTCTTTCTCAGGGTCGTTAGGAGTGGGGATTGTGTGGTAAGGGGTTATACAATGGGTTGTTTGGGAACGGGTTTACAGGACGCATAGTTCTGTGTCATCAGCCATTACCAAGATTTATTGTGTGTCTTCAGTTATCTTTTGAAACTGGCGAGGTTCTGTTTTATCATAAAAACATGTCAATATCGATTCTGAAGATTTTAAACAGACTGCGGCATTGTTAATTGTAATATGCATTGCAATTACAAAAACAGAGTTCTCCTTTTGCTTTTTGTCTAAATGGAATTCAAACCAATTTGAGTCTAAAATTGCAAAACACCGAGCCCCGAAGCGCAGTAGGTAACGTACAGGACCCGAAACCGGACAGTCACAGTTAATAGACATGATGACGTGTTTTGACACAATTTACAGAGATGGTTTATGGCTAAAAATGTTTCGATCCGGTATTAAAGGTAAAGTTTAAAGAATTCTTAGGAATATGTGTCAACAGGTAAAATATCGTGTAAAACTCTTCGTATTCATATTTTTTTTTCACTATGCAGTGGGTCTCCGTCAAGGGGAAGTAATGTCTCCTATATTGCTTTCGCTTTTCATCGAACATCGAGCCATTTTTTTCAAAAAGTCTAACTCTGGCTTGAACATCAAAGACATTGTTTTTATTTTAGTTCTATTTGCTGATGATATGGCTGTTATAGGCAAATCACCACAAGAATTACAGGAACATCTGAATCTGTTAAGAGTATTGTGACAAGTGGGGTGTCAACACTTCAAAAACTAAGGTCATGGTATTTCGTGAAAGGGGGCGACCAACTTGAGCAGAAAAATGGAGCTATGCTGGTCAAAATATTGAAGTTGTTGACAATTCTAATTACCTAGGCGTCGTTTCTAGTGACACAGGTTCATTTACATTAAACCAGGAACATTTAACTGGCAAAGCACGGAAAGCAATGAATTTTCTAACGTGTAAATGTAGAGAATTTGTTCTTAATCCTAAAATTCTACGTCAGTTATTTGACGCCTTTGTAGTTTCTGTACTAAGTTATGTTTGTGAAATTTGGGGGTTCACTAAATCTAAAGATATTGAGCGCATACACTTGAAATTTTGTAAAGGGTTATTAAGCGTCAAAAGTAGCACGTGTAATGCGACTGTTTACGGCGAACTGGGTCGTTTTCCTTTATTTATCAATAGATATGTCCGTATTATCAAGTATTGGTTTAAAATTGCTAATTCAGAAAATATTTTATTGAAACCTATTTATGAATGTGCTCTACAGGACAATTCTAAGGGTTATCAAATTGGGTTCAAAACGTCAAATTTTTGCTCAATACATATGTATTTCCTAACGTTCTTTTTTTTTTTTTATATCGTATCGTTCTATTTATGCAAAAAGATTCTTGCATGATTTCAAAGAAAGAGTTTTAGACACATTTACTTCTGATTGGTTCAGGTCTGTCAATACATACTTGACGTACAATGGAGATACATAATACCCCCTTTTCCAGAGCACCTATCATACTGCAAACTTTTCCAGAAAACTCAAGGCTAAAACATCGCATTACTGTGCCAGCGACCTCTCCTAAATTTTATACTCTATCCCAATCTTGTCTTTTTTCAATGTTTTACGATATAATAATTTACCTGCATCTTTTTCGTTTTGAAGTGACGAGTTTCTTTTTCTGTTTAAAATACAATAAGTGTCGATTTTAAGAATTTTAAGTGGATTGCGAGAGCTTAAATAGCGATCAAATACAGTGTTAGACCAGAAACGTCCTTGAGTGTTTTGTAGACATAAATTAAAATTGTATTAGGTATAAGCATTCCTCTGGTAGCTTGACTGATTTGCGGGTGGTTTCAAACCATGATCGGAATGTACCTAATCTTATGTACTGATCTTATCTGCATTGTTCGAAACTATTTGACGTTTCTTGAGAAAGTTTGCACAAGTCGAAATGCTGATACCACAGTGACAAAATGCCGGATTAAAGTTTTGTGGAGATATTTTTTCGATTTACCAACATGAATTTACGTAACGTTAGAGAATGTTTGTGTTCTCATTGTCTTGGTCGTTAAGCCAGGGCCCGTATTAAACAACCTTCAAAACTGTCGTCTTAGTCTAATTCTCAAGAATTTTATCAATTTTAACGTTCCATTTGATTTCTAATTGGCTAAACTAAATGAGCCATGCTCTGTGAAAAAGGGGCTTAATGTATCTGCAAAAAAAAGTATCGACCAGGTTAGCCTGCGCATCCCGCGCAAACTGACCTGGGTCGAAATTTTTTGCTTTGGGTAATTTTTTCCTGCATGTCAAGGAATCAATCTACGTCATCATTCAACCGGTTGTTAGACAAAATGAATTTACGGATCAATAATAATGTGATAACTTGCTCGGTACAATGTATCATGGAGTTCATAAGGTAGACTGGCCCTTTTGATATGTAGAAAGCAAAGTTGACCGATTGCAAAAGGTATCGACTCAGGTCAGCCTGCGCGGACAGCGCAGGCTGAGATGGATCGATAGTTTTTGCTGATGCATTAAACTCCCTTTTAACAGAAAATGTCCCATATTCATGTTAAATTGGCCATTTTTTTTTTCTTTCATTTATAATAACCCTGATTCATCACTGTACCCCGACATTCCTGTCATTTCATGCAACAGTGTAACAAGTCTTCTGTTATTTGCTGTAAATTATCTAAGAGAAAATGCATACCGCACGTGAAAAGCTCATCAGCCTAACCAGGTCTTGTTGCTGATATGTCACACTGCCAAAACGTATTTCGGAATGCATTTTTACATGGCATCAGGCGAATAAACAAGTTCCACTGAAAACATGGCAAGGTGTGGCAGAATTACCAAAAAAAAAAATAGAATCTAATCTATTTGGTTTATCCCTTCAGCAAACCGTCCCTTGATTTTACTATTCTTAGCGAAAAGGCTGTTGAAAACATTGCGGGAAAAAGGATAAAATGCTGGTTATCAACATTTTCTCCTTATCCCGCAGTGTTTTCTAACTCCTTCAAGCCACTTTACCAATTATTGAGCCACATTAGCTTTGATTTGTTGTCTGTGAATGGTTTGAATCAAGACGAGGCTAAAAATTTATAGTATTGTAAAAGACTAGAGATATCTCCTTATCGGACAGTGTAGATCCAAGATCAGACTGGATGTTCTGCTCAGTCTAATCTTGAGCTACGCTGTCCGCAAAAGGTCAGAGAGTCGCGCTTAGCAGCCTATGGGTTAAGTTCTTCAGATGTACATTTTGTACTTGTTATGCATCAAAGGTGACTTCAGTTGCCCCTTTCAGCAGCGTTGATCAAGATCGGCCTGCGAGTTTGTGCCTGCTTATCTTGCCTTTTTGAATTTACCTTTATACATACACGAACTACAGAGGCATAACGACAGACAAAGAAAAAAACATGTTTCTATTTTTTTTTTTCAGGAGAAAAAAAAAACTAATTAGAAACTAATTAGGAGAACTGAGGGCCAACACTATTTGTGTCAGAGCTGAACTCTGACAGTAGTTCATTAAATCATCAAAGAAAATAGGAAATAACATGTGATAAAAATAAAGTCTTAACCCTTTACCAGACGACAAAATTTTAGCCTTGTCCAAATTGAAACCATTTGCAGACGACAATTTCAATGTGGCTCAAATGGTGCAATTTTTCTTTGATAGGGCAGAAAACATTGTTGGAAAAGGAGAAAATGCTGGTTACCAGCATTTTCTCCTTTTCCCACAATGTTTTCAAAAGGCTTCTTTCCCAGGGGCGTCAAAAGGCGGCATTGTGCGGTAAAGGGTTAATTTACCATTTTCAACATCGTGCGAGTTTTAAGTTTTTAATCCTTATCCTGCTAAAGAAGTTAAATAAATCTTTCAAGTTGATAGTAAAACCCTGAGTAATGTTATTTCAAACTTATTTTTTGGAGAAAAATTTCTCCTTATCGGACAGTGTAGATCCAAGATCAGACTGCACGCTCTTTGCGGTCTCATCTTGATCTACACTGTCCGCAAAAGGTCAGTGAGTCGCGCTTAACAGCCTATGGGTTAACAGACAAAATTTCATTCCTCACAAGTAATTTCTTTTTTTTTTCTGCAATGCTTTCTGTCCTTCAGAGAACTACCACACACATTTGTACAAATTTCAGCTATGTTCTCTGCAAATGTTTTCAATTTGGGCAAGTCTGAAATACATCCTTTGGGGAAAAAAATACCTTACACTGCTATATAATTGAAATAAAACTTTTCAGACAACAAAAATTACGGAATGTTATATTTCAAGGCTTTTCCTGTCGGAGTATCAGAAATTTGGCGAAAAGTGAAGATCTGTGATCGGGCTTCATGTTTATTGCAGTCTGATCTTAAGTTGCACTGTCTGCCGACGTTTCTATAGGTAAGGTACCCGTAAGTTTGATGAGGCATGATATCGATTCAAAATCTCTTATCTTTATACCCTGGACATAATTACCGTCCTAGATAAGATTCATATGAAAAGATCAAACTAAGTATTTTGGCATGTATCGCTTAACTCTTAACCAAACGACAAAATTTTAGATCAGGCCAAGTTGAAAGCTTTGGCAGACGACAAAATAAATGTGAATTAAAATTTGAAATTTGTTTTAGGAAGAGTAGAAAACATTGTGGGAAAAGGAGAAAATGCTGGTTACCAGCATTTTCTCCTTTTCCCACAATGCTTTCACAAGGCTTTTTTCTTCAGGGTCGTTAAAAGTCGGGATTGTGTGGTACAGGATTATGGTAAAGGATTAAAATGACAAATCTTTATAAATACTCTTTGACCAAAGAACAAGTGGACTTATCACACACAACAAGACCAGATATTTGTATCAAGTCCTGCTCTTGATCCGGTAGAGTAATGAATACATTATCTATCTAAACAAAAAACAAGAGGGCCATAATGGCCCTGGATCGTTCACCTGAGTAGAGTGCCTTAAAGGTATTTCTTTAATTTGACCCAGTGACCTAGTTTATGACGCCAGATGACCAAATTTCAAACTCATATTTCACGAAGACAAACATTCTGACCAATTTTCAAGTCAATTGAGCAAAAAATGTGGCCTCTAGTGTGCCCTAAAGGTATTTCTTTAATTTGACCTAGTGACCTATATTATGACCCCAGGTGACCCAAACAGTCTAAAATTTGAACTGTCTTGGAATTTATCAAAAGAAACATTTTAACCAATTTTCAAATCAACTGAATAATAAATGTGGCCTCTAGAATGCCCACTAGGTATTTGTTTAATTTGACCAGGTGACCTAGTTTATGACCCCAGCTGACCCAAATTTAGACTCATGTGAGATTTTATAAAGACAAACATTCTGACCAATTGAGCAAATAATGTGCCTCTAGAGTGCTCACAAGGTATTTCTTTAATTTGACCTAGTGACCTAGTTTATTGGTCCAGGTGACCCAAATCCAAACTCATCTGATAATTCATCAAGACAAACATTCAGGCCAAATTTCAGGTCATTTGAGCAATAATGTGGCCTCCAGAATGCAACAAGGTATTCCTTTAATTTGACCAAATGACCTAGTTTATGACCCCAGTTGACCCAAATTCAGATTTATGTGAGATTTTATAAAGACAAACTTTCTGACCAATTTTCAAGGCAATTGAGCAAATAATGTGGCCTCGAGAGTGCCAACAAGGTATTTCTTTAATTTGACCTAGTGACCTAGTTTACGACCCAAGATGACGCAGTTTTGAACTCAATGAACTCGTTGTGCTTAGATGGGCAAACAAACTTAGAAGAGAGATCTCTACATACCCAATATCAAAGCTCTACGCCTTCCAGTTTCAAAGAAGAATTTTAAAGTTTTCCTTCTTTGTTCCTATTTTCGAACTTGTGACCCCCGGGGCTGGGCCAGTTTTGGCAAAGCAGCATCCTTGGCACAAACTTGGTAGAGGTCCACTATGAGATGCTACAAACCAAATATCAAAGTTCTACACCTTCCCGTTTAAGAGAAAAAGACATTCAAAGTTTTCCTTCTTTGTTCCTATGTTCGAACTTGTGACCCCTGGGGCGGGGCCGGTTTTGACCCTAGGGGCATCATATGAACATACATGGTAGAGGTCTACTCTGAGATGCAACATACTAAATATCAAAGCTCCACGCGTTTCGGTTTCAGAAAAGAAGAATTTTAAAGTTTTCGTTCTTTATTCCTAAAGTCAAACTTGTGACCCCCGGGGCAGGGTCAGTTTTGGCCCCAAGGACATCATATGAACAAATTTGGTAGAGGTCCACTAGAAGATGCTACATACCAAATATCAAAGCTCCAGGCCTTCCTGTTTCAGAGAGGAAGATTTTTAAAGTTTTCCTTCTTTGTTCCTATGTTCGAACTTGTGACCCCCGGGGCAGGGCCAGTTTTGACCCCAGGGGCATCATATGAACAAACTTGGTAGAGGTCTACTAGGAGATGCTACATACCAAATATCAAAGCACTACGCCTTCCAGTTTCAGAGAAGATGATTTTTAAAGTTTTCCCTCTTTGTTCCTTTGTTCGAAATTGTGATCCCCGGGGCAGGGCCAGTTTTGACCCCAAAGGCATCATATGAACAAACTTGGTAGAGGTTTACTAGGAGATGCTACATGCCAAATATCAAAGCTCTATGCCTTCTGGTTTTAGAGAAGAAGGTTTTTAAAGTTTTCCTTCTTTGTTTCTATGCTCGAGTTTGTGATCCCCGGGGCGGGGCCAGTTTTGACCCCAGGGGCATCATATGAACAAACTTGGTAGAGGTCCACTAGGAGATGCTACATACCAAATATCAAAGCTCTGCGCCAGCTAGTTTCAGAGAAGAAGATTTTCAAAGATTTTGCATTTTTTTCCATTTTGTTGGCATGGCAACCAGAGTTAAGGGTGGAATTCAATTCTTTGAACAAGTTTGGTAGAGCTTCACCCAAGAAACATTCCTGCTAAGTTTCATCAAGATTGGCCCAGTGGTTTAGGTGAAGATGTTTAAAGAAATTGTTGACGGACGACGGACCCCGGACATAGGGCGATCACAATAGCTCACCTTCAGCACGTTGTGCTCAGGTGAGCTAAAAAAACGGAGACAATTATATCTAAATGCTTTTTTATTGCTGTTGTTTTGGCAGGGAGATCGGACAAAATACCGGACAATGTTGGTCACAGATCAGACTGCATGTGTTATATAAGCTTTTTACTCGAACACACAAAAAAAGAAGACAAGAGCAGACAGACAGAGACAGACATGTTTATCAAACAAGACTTGTACAACGTACATCGTCATCATTATAAATTGTTTTCACCGATTATACAAGAGCACTAACAGCACTGCATACGGCTGCCAACGCTCAGCTACGGATGCTCGATTTTCAGTGGAAATTTTACGTCGAAAAAGGGGCATATTTCTCTCAAAAATACTTTGATGGCTACCTACCCTATTAATAATTAACGATTTTTCCAAGTTGGAAGCGAATACTTTTAGTGATAACATAATAACCAAGTTTGAAGCAAATATTTTTAGTGATAACATAATAACAGAGATAAAAATGTCAAAACTTTTGCACGACGACGCAGGCGACGACGCCAGGCGTACGACAATACCCCGACGTTTTCTTGGAAAACAGTCCAGCTAATAAGAAGTCTACGAGTATACATAATAAGTTACAATTTTCCACCTGTTTGGAAGTACTTGTATAAAATAAACAAATTAAACCTGGTTCATGTTTCGATACTTGAAAGTAAAATTTCCAAAATGCTTTAGAATTTTTTTTTTTGTCAGAATTTCTGAGAGGAAAAGGGACATGGATAGTCGTTGGACCAATGACAATGTAAATGAAATCGAGTTATTTTCTGTGAAAAGAGGGCTTAATGCATCTGCAAAAGTATCGATTCAGATCAGCCTGCGCAGTCCGTGCAGGCTGACCTGGGTCGAAACTTTTTGCACTGTCACCTTTCTGCATGTTAACCCTTTCCCAAACAAGCCCTGGTTTTCACGTGTCTGCAGTACAAGTCTTTTGAAAACACTGTGGAAAAAGGAGAAATTGCTCGTAAAGAGCAATTTTTCCTTTTCCCACAGTGTTTTCTACCCTTTTGGAGAACTTTCTGTCATTTTCATCAAATTTAAAATTGTCGTCTGCAAACTCTTTCAATTTGGACCAGTCTAAAGTTTATCGTTTGGGAAAGGGTTAAAGGACCAGTCTACCTCGTGATCCAGTCGGGTGCGGGACATAATGAGTTTTATGAGTCCCTTATTATGTGATGTCTGGCTTGGTATCATGCATCACAGATATGTATTAAGCGAACTTTTCCTAGAGCATGGCTCAACTAAAATTGTATTGTAACAAACACATCTACGAACGAAAATTCAAAATTCTGACTGTGATAAAAGTACAAAATTAACAAAAATAAACCCGATATTCTTCCAAACCGACATGACTCTTTTTAAAACTATTTATCGTGTTCTTTTTTATAACAGAATTTCAAACCTTTTAACCCTTTGCCACACGACAAGAATGTAGACATGTCCAGATCGAAAGGATTTACAAAAAAAAAACCAATTCAAGCGTGGTTCAGTTAATGGAACTTGTCTTTGATATGGTAGAAAACATTGTGGGAAAAGGAGAAAATGCTGGTTACCAGCATTTTTCCTTTTCCCTCATTGTTTTCAAAAGGCCTCTTTTTCGGCGTCGTTAAAACTTGGGAAATGTCGGTAAAAGATTGATTTAACTTTAAAATTCAAAATATTTGACCATATATACCAAAAAATTTGAATTACTGTACATGTATACTTTTTTGACGGAATATAGGTTTACTGCTTTCTTTAAAAAAAAAATCATTCTCAGCTAATTGACCATCTTCCCCTTTTCAGACCACAATTTTAAACTTCAAAGTATTTCGTCCATTTTAGGTAGTAAATGGAACTTCAAATGAGCTGCGATCTGGCGAGTAGCGAGGCCATCTAAGGTCACACAATTTATTGCTTTAGACAGCAGATAAGACTTCTGCGGTTACAATTTATCGTTAGATCACCGCAACTTAAGAAAACTCATTACCCCTTGACTTTAAAGTCCTTACCACCCAGTCCTGAGTTTCAACACTTAACCTGCCAAGCCCCGGTAGCTCAGTTGGTAGCGAAAAGGACTTGAGAACAGGCGGTCGCGGTCGCTGGTTCGATCCCCGGCTCGGCCAGTTTCTTTCCGAGGATTGATGATAGTCATTACGACAGGATTCATTCCCCTCTCATCCCTGACCATTGTTTCGATAATGGTTATGTGGGAAAGCAGCCAGTGGCTTGGAAAGAATATTTTGCGGAGTATTGGTGAAAGAAACTCAAGGAAAACATAGACAGGTTAACTGGCCGTCGCGATGTAACTGAATAATTTTGAAAACGGCCTTAAACACCATACAATCAATCAATTTAACACTTAACCTCCTATATAAGATCAGACTGCACGTTCTGTGCAGTCTGATATTAATCTACACCGTCCGCAAAAGGTCCTTGAGTGGCGCTTAATGACTCCGATGAAGAGGGCTTTAAAAACATTTTTGGAAGAGGATAAATTGTTGGTAACGAGCATTCTCTCCTTTTCCCATAGTGTTTGTTTTTCATCTATGTCAGAGACAAATCCCATCATTTGAGCAACTTATGATTTGTCGTCCGCAAATCCTTTCAATTTGGACAAGTTTAAAATTTTGTCGTCTGGTAGAGGATTAAAGTGTTCACCAGACGACACATTCTAGACTTGTCCATTTTGAAAGCCATTGCGGAAGACAAAAAAAAAATATTGCCTCAAATGATGAAATTTGTCCTTGAATGGATAGAAAACATTGCGGGAAAAAAGAGAAAACGATGGTTACCAGCATTTCCTCTTCTTTCCACAATGTTTTCGAAACGTCTCCTCCTGAGGGTCGTTGAAACACGGGCTCGTGTGGTGAAGGGCTTTCTAACATGACTAGAGAACTTGTGCCACATGTGCCAAGTCGGAAGTGTGAGCTGCGGATGCTTCCGGTTTGAGGGCAATCTAATGTTGATTGATTGTATGGTGTTTAACGCCTTTTACAACATTATTTCAGTTACATGGCAGCGGCCAGTGCACCTATCCACGCTTTCCTGGAGTTTCTTTTACCAGTACTATGCACAACATTCTTTCCAAGCTACTGGCTGTTTTCCCACATAACCATCCTCGAAACAATGGACAGCGGCGAGAGAGGAATGAATCCTGTCGTAGTGACTTTCATTAATCCTCAGAAAGAAATTTTCAGAGCAGGGGATCGAGCCGGCGACCCCCTGTTCTAAAGTCCTGTACGCTATCGATTGAGCTACCGGGGCACGGCGTGGGCAATCTAAAAAGATTGTTGTAAGAGAATGTGTTAAACCAAACCTTTTGATCCATACTCTGGCAAAAAGGGAATTAATACATTTGCAAAAAAGTATCGACTCAGGTCAGCCGGCGCGGACTGCGCAGGCTGACCAGGGTCGAAACTTTTTGCTAGTCGTCAATTTTCTGTGCTTCAGTCGGCTGTTAGACAAAATGGATTTTTATGGATCCATAATTATGTCGTGACCCGCTCGGTGTAATGCGTCACGGAGATATATTAAACCCCCCTTTTCCAGAGCATGGCTCAATTATAAAACAATGGCCGGTTCTATTACACATTCGGATACAGTTGGAAAAGAAGAAAACTGATGTATCATGGATAAGCAAAAGTCTTTCCCATCATCATAGTATGCAAATTAAACATATTTTTTTTTTTTATTTTGAAAGACGTTTTCACATAATTAAGAAAAGTTCGGTATTTAACCCTTTACTGCACAATGTCGCCTTTTGACGCCTCTGGGAAAGAAGCCCTTTGAAAACATTGTGGGAAAAGGAGAAAATGCTGGTAACCAGCATTTTCTCCTTTTCCAACAATGTTTTCTACCCTATCAAAGAAAAGTTGCCCCATTTGAGCAACACTGAAATTGACGTCTGCAAATGCTTTCAATTTGGACGAGGCTAGAATTTTGTCGTCTGGTAAAGGGTTAAACAACACAACAACAACAACAACAACCACAACAACAACAATAATACTAATAGTAATACTAACAGTAATAATGACTTTTCACCCATCATGGTATACATACGACCTTTACATCACACATACTACAAGCTCTGCAGAGAACATGCATTTTGATCTTAGATCTACGCCATTCGTCATTTAATTCCAAACCTATGATCAAAGACAAATTAATCTGTTTGTCGGCTAAAGAGGATAGGGTAATCCCTTAAACAGCCAAATAAATCAAAAGAACTGTACCATCCCGTTGTAAAAATCCGAATATTACGATTTTGAAAGTCTTTTTTGTCGAAAAGAAAAAAAGTCGCTTTATCAGACAGAGTAGATCGAAGATCAGACTGCATATTCCGTGCAGTCTGATCTCGATCTACACTGTCCGCATAAGTCCACTTAGCCGCCCTAACCAGCCTAAGGGTTAAGTGCCGGTTCAAATGACTCCTTAACAACGCGAACAAAGACTAGAGTGTGTGGGTCACAGATATAAATCTCCCTGTGGCCGTGTTATATCTCACCTTGAAGGACCAGAGGTGTCTCAGATTAACATCTGATCACAGATAAACTCTTTCGGCGCAAAATATATAACCTCGACCTCTGTGGAGGGCTGAAAATGTAATCCAACGAAATTCAGAAAAAAAGGTTAGCTTGAAGGCTTGACTAAACAATCAGACGGTGTAGATCCAAGACCAGACAGCACCCTCTGTGCAGTCTGATCTTTAATTTTGCCGTCCTCAAACGCCCCTTTTAACCTTATGGTGCTGAAAAGGTTAAACAGATTATAAAAGGCTATACATGGTCTTGAGCTTATATCAGTATTCACAAGTAATATATCAAGAAAACCTAGGTGTTTATCAAAAAATTTGTGATGGACTTTTAAAGGGGTATTGAACCAGATTTTGACCCAATTTTCGGGGATGAGAACGTTGGTATCTTGGAAGGAAAAAATCATAGGGCACTTACTGTTTACTTTTAGTTGGGGGAGGGCGAAATGCTGGGGAAATAAATGTCGTTGGGACTCGGACCTACGACCTTCAAAATGTTGGCGACTCTACCACATGAGCTGTGTAGCCAATTGATTTTTACTGTATCATTGTATTTAACCCCTGTTATGCATTTACGACTATACCGTTACTAACAGATTCGGAAATTTTACAGTAAAAAAAAAACAAGAGGGCCATGATGGCCCCGGGTCGCTCACCTTAGTAGAGTGCCTTTAAGGTTTTTCTTTAATTTGACCATGTGACCTAGTTTTTGACCGCAGGTGACCCAATTTCAAACTCATATTTCATGTAGACAAACATTCTGACCAATTTTCAAGTCAATTGAGCAAAAAATGTGGCCTTGAGTGCCCTATAGATATTTCTTTAATTTGACCTAGTGATCTAGATTATGACCCCAGATGACCAAAATTTGAACTGGTCTTTGACTATATCAAAAGAAACATTTTAATGAATTTTCAAATCAAATGAATAATAAATGTGGCCTCTAGAGTGCCCACTAGCTATTTCTTTAATTTGACCAAGTGACCTAGTTTATGACCCCAGCTGACCCAAATTCAGACTCATGTGAGATTTTACAAAGACAAACATTCTGACCAAAATTCAAGGCAATTAAGCAAAGAATGTGGCCTCTAGAGTGCCCACAAGGTATTTCTTGATTTTGACCTAGTGACCTAGTTTATGGTTCCAGGTGACCCAAATCCAAACTCATCTGGTATTTCATCAAGACAAACATTCTGGCCACATTTCAGGTCATTTGAGCAATAAATGTGGCCTCCAGAGTGCAAACAAGGTATTTCTTTAATTTGACCCAGTGAACTAGTTTATGACCCAAGTTGACCCAAATTAATCTTATGTGAGACTATATAAAGACAACCTTTCTAACTAATTTTCAAGGCAATTGAGTAAATAATGTGGCCTCGAGAGTGCCAACAAGGTATTTCTTCAATTTGACCTAGAGACCTAGTTTATGACCCAAGATGACCCAATTTTGAACTCAATGAACTTGTTGTGCTTAGATGGGCAAGCAAACTTAGAAGAAAATCTCTACATCCCAAATATCAAAGCTCTACGCCTTCCAGTTTTAAAGAAGAATTTTAAAGTTTTCCTTCTTTGTTCCTATGTTCGAACTTGTGACCCCCGGGGCTGGGCCAGTTTTGACCCAGGGGCATCATATGAACAAACTTGGTAGAGGTCCACTAGGAAATGCTACATACCAAATATCAAAGCTCTACACCTTCCCGTTTAAGAGAAAAAGAAATTTAAAGTTTTCCTTCTTTGTTCCTATCTTTGAACTTGTGACCCCCGGGGCGGGGCCAGTTTTGACCCAGGGGCATCATATGAACAAACTTGGTAGAGGTCCACTCTGAGATGCAACATACCAAATATCAAAGCTCCACACCTTTCGGTTTCAGAAAAGAAGAATTTTAAAGTTTTCCTTCTTTGTTCCTATGTTCGAACTTGTGACCAAAGGGGCTGGGCCAGTTTTGACCCAAGCAGCATCCTTGGAACAAACTTGGTAGAAGTCCACTAAGAGATGCTACATACCAAATATCAAAGCTCTATGCCTTCCCATTTAAGAGAAAAAAAAAATTTAAGTTTTCCTTCTTTGTTCCTATGTTTGAACTTGTGACCCCCGGGGCAGGGCCAATTTTGACCCCAAGGGCATCATATGAACAAACTTAGTAGAGGTCTACTAGGAAATGCTTCATGCCAAATATCAAAGCTCTATGCCTTCTAATTTTACAGAAGAAGATTTTTAAAGTTTTCCTTCTTTGTTACTATGCTCAAACTTGTGACCCCCGGGGTGGGGCCAGTTTTGACCCCAGGGACATCATATGAACAAACTTGGTAGAGGTCCACTAGGCAATGCTACATACCAAATATCAAAGCTCTACGCCTTCCAGTTTCAGAGAAGATGATTTTTAAAGTTTCCCCTCTTTGTTCCTATGTTCGAACTTGTGACCCCCGGGGCAGGGCCAGTTTTGACCCCAAGGGCATCATATGAACAAACTTGGTAGAGGTCTACTAGAAGATGCTTCATGCCAAATATCAAAGCTCTATGCCTTCTAGTTTTACAGAAGAAGATTTTTAAAGTTTTCCTTCTTTGTTCCTATGTTGGAAATTGTGACCCCCGGGGCGGGGTCAGTTTTGACCCCAGGGGCATCATATGAACAAACTTTGTAGAGGTCCACTAGGAGATGCTACATGCCAAATATCAAAGCTCTACGCCTTCAAGTTTCAGAGAAGAAGATTTTTAAAGTTTTCCTTCTCTGTTACTATGCTCAAACTTGTGACCCCCGGGGTGGGGCCAGTTTTGACCCCAGGGGCATCATATGAACAAACTTGGTAGAGGTCCACTAGGCAATGCTACATACCAAATATCAAAGCTCTATGCCTTCCAGTTTCAGAGAAGATGATTTTTAAAGTTTCCCCTCTTTGTTCCTATGTTCGAACTTGTGACCCCCGGGGCAGGGCCAGTTTTGACCCTAAGGGCATCATATGAACAAACTTGGTAGAGGTCCACTAGGAGATGCTACATGCCAAATATCAAAGCTCTATGCCTTCTAGTTTTACAGAAGAAGATTTTTTAAGTTTTCCTTCTTTGTTCCTATGTTTGAACTTGTGACCCCCGGGGTGGGGCCGGTTTTGACCCCAGGGGCATCATATGAACAAACTTGGTAGAGGTCCACTAGGAGATGCTACATGCCAAATATCAAAGCTCTACGCCTTCAAGTTTCAGAGAAGAATATTTTTAAAGTTTTCCTTCTTTGTTACTATGCTCAAACTTGTGACCCCCGGGGCGGGGCCAGTTTTGACCCCAGGGGCATCAAATGAACAAACTTGGTAGAGGTCCACTAGGAGATGCTACATACCAAATATCAAAGCTCTGCGCCTTCTAGTTTCAGAGAAGAAGATTTTCAAAGATTTTGCTTTTTTTCCTTTTTGTTGCCATGGCAACCAGAGTTGTGGGTGGAATTCAATTCTTTGAACAATTTTGGTAGAGCTTCACCCAGGGAACATCACTGCCAAGTTTCATCAAGATTGGCCCAGTGGTTTAGGAGAAGAAGATGTTTAAAGAAATTGTTGACGGACGACGGACGACAGACGACGGACGACGGACTACGGACGCCGGACATAGGGCGATCACAATAGCTCACCTTTAGCACGTTGTGCTAAGGTGAGCTAAAAACTAAACCTCTCGGTAATCCGGAGTTTTTTTTTCCATCATGTATTCTTTGTCAATATTTCAGTTTTGGAGCAATCCTTGCTCGCGAATGAAAAAAGGAGTCTTTGTTAGGACTGTCTTTGAAAAGGGTGTCTTTGTGGGCAAAGCAAAATCTTGTTTAATGCCCCTTTAATAAAACTCTATGCTTTCAATAGGAAGATGATGCAGCTTGCTTTTAAAAAGACTCATATAGTTGATAACCACAACCCTCTCACTCGTAAAGAGTCTTTACTGACATCCAGTACAATTTTGACGAGCGAAAAACTTGACCAAACTAAGAGGAAAGCATTCCGATTCAAATGTTTGAATATTCCGTCAATGTGAAATCATGTAAATATGTACGGGGGAATTTCGTGTGAGTCGATTCGTTCAATGGTCACAGATTTCTGTACATGGAAACAGTTACTCTCAGTAGAACACCTCGATGGGAGATGCATCTGTTTTTAACAGTTTTGAATCAGAAATAAACGGTTTTTTTTTTTTTCACCAGCAAATCGCAACGAAGAGCTAAGTAAGACTATACTAATCTACTGTGGCGGAGGCGCCGAGGTGTGGCAATGTAGGTAGAACAAACACACTGAGGCTTCCGGCATCTCAATGCTGCCGTTTAGTCTAAGTTTTTATACCTACACAAGCATCCCACAACTTTGGGACTAGCCTGTGTCATTTGCATTTTTAAAGGGAGGCAATTATGTCAGTCATAACACAGGAAGCAATCCTCTTTGGTATAGAATACATGCACTTATTAAAATATACATGTACTTACTTTATCAACAATACGGTTATTATCTTGGTATATTTCAGATGGGTAAACTGACACGGGTCGCCGAAAGCAAATACTATGTAACATCGAATAGATCAGCTAAAGCAACACAAGGCATTCGTTGTTACGACACACGTGACAAATTACCTTCGTTTAAAGAAAAAAACATTTGTTAAATGAGACTATCTTGTCATTCGGCAATTTATCTATCTTCTTTTATAATTCATTTAACGAATTCTGACAGCGAATCAGATTTCCTATTGTAAAAGTTTACGTCTCGCTGGACAAATTAAGAGCCAACTTTGATGGTATTCTTTTCCGATTAAGAAAGGCAAATGAGCAAAGAATTTTAACCCTTTACGATACATTCCAGAGTTTTAACAATCTTGAGGAAGAAGGGTATTGAAAACATTATGGGAAAAGGAGAAAATGCTGGTTACCAGCATTTTCTCCTTTTCCAACGATGTTTTCAAAAACCATCTGCTTGGGGAAGGGGGGGGGGGGGGAAGGGCGAATCTTAAAGAAGGGGACCGTATAGTAAATATGTGTAAATCGTGACTGATTCTATCTAGATTCAGTGGAAAGAATGGTTTCTTTTTTATCTGCTCTTTTTTTGTCTACAAGTGTCCGTATTATTTCACAAAAAAATATCATATATTATCTTTTCGAACTCATTAACCAAACAATCCAGTGCGGTAGAAGACTTCTGAGTACGTTGTGAGAAAAGGAGAAATTACTGCTTACCAGCATTTTGTCCATTTCTCTCATTTGCTTTCTATCCTTTAAAAGACAAACCACATCATTTGAGCTAAATTTGATTTGTCGTCTGCAATTTCTTTCAATTTTGACAAGCGTAAAAACAGTCAACTGGTAAAGACCTTACTACACAATTCCGAGTTTTAACGACCCCCGAGGTAAAAACCTTTAGAAAACCTTGCGGGAAAAGCAGAAAATGCTGGCAACCAGCATTTTCTCCTTTTCCCACACTTTAACAGACAATTACAATCATTTCAACTACATTAACCCTTTCCCAAACGACAAATTTTGGACTGATCCAAATCGAAAGAGTTTGCAGACGACAATTTTAAATTTGATGAAAATGGCAGAAAGTTATTAAAAAGGGTAGAAAACACTGTGGGAAAAGGAGAAATTGCTCGTTACGAGCAATTTCTCCTTTTCCCACAGTGTTTTCAAAAGACTTGTACTGCAGACACGTGAAAACCAGGGCTTGTTTGGGAAAGGGTTAAATATGTGGTCTACAATAGCTTTCAATTTGGACAAACGAAATTATATCGCATAGTTAAGAGTTAAAAGCTGTTCTGATGTCTCAAACGAATCAAATTTACCATAATTATTGTGTTAACTCTTTACCAGCCGACAAAATTCTAGACTTGTCTAAATTGCAAGCATTTGCAGACGACAAATAGAACGAACCCCAACCAAAAAGTCCTATCACTGAAAGGGTAGAAATCAGTGTGAAAAGAAGAAAATGGTGGTTACCGGCATTTTCTCCCTTTCCCACTATGTTTTCAAAAGTCTTCATCCTCAGGGTCGGTTGCACATGGGAATTTTTGGTCAACGGCAAAACCTGTATCACTTAACCCTTTCCCAAACAAGCCCTGGTTTTCACGTGTCTGCAGTACAAGTCTTTTGAAAACACTGTGGGAAAAGGAGAAATTGCTCGTAACGAGCAATTTCTCCTTTTCCCACAGTGTTTTCTACCCTTTTTGAGAACTTTCTGTCATTTTCATCAAATTTGAAATTGTCGTCTGTACCCTCTTTTAATTTGGAGCAGTCTTAAATTTATCTTTTGGGAAAGGGTTAAGCTGTAGTAACAATTGATGGTTCCATGAACAGCCTAAACGAAAGTCATGCCCATATGTACCAACCATTCAAAACTGCAATCTTTTAAAAGCTTTCTGTTGGATAAGCAGCCTTTAAACTGCAATGTAAATCTCTTGCAGAAATCGTTATAAATAAGACTACATGTAGTAGCACTAAGCGATCGAAATGTACATAATATCAAGAGTTTTAATACTTACGAAATTAACCGTTTTTATTCTGTTTTTTTTTTAACCTTTCTTTAAAACAAAACATGTATTCAAATGATAATACTTAGGATTATAATTATAATGTAATAATTCAAGATTACTATGGACTATCAAGGTTGCTTCAGAATTGCCTGCCTTTCGACCGCTTCAAACGTTCGTTTTTGTAATTCCAGAAATACAGACGCATTGCAACAGAAAAACTCAAGTCTGAAATTGCTTTCCCAGTCAGTTTGAAAAAGCATCTGTCTTCAAGTGTATAAAAAGGGGCGATTGCTATCGTCTAACAGAAACGAAAAACAAGATATAAGGTAGATGGAACATATAGCCCACTTTGTTTTTATAAAATTATCGTGTAAAATTGGTTTAAAATTCCAAGTTTTCGTAGAGCAGTCACAAACGAGAAGCGCGCGTGTTTCTGCTTCAATAGCAGGATTCTAAATCTGAAAATGTTGACTTGTGATATTTTGTCAGTCAAAAATTGCACAGTGAATTCATTCTTTTATCAAAATTAACATACATTTCTTTCAGCCAGCATTTTCTCTTTTTCCCACCATGTTTTCAAAATGCTTCTTCTGTAAGGTCGTTTAAACTCGGAATTCTGTGGCAAACGATTAAGAAAGATAAAAAAGAAAAGATTAGTTTTTACTCCATACGAGTAATTCATGGCTTGATTGTACATACATACTCTTTCTGAATGTGTGGACCACATTATACAGTCATAAAAGTGAGAAACGGAAATAGATGTATGTTGATAAACGAATTCGATTGTGATAAAGTAAATGCAAAAATAACACAGATGTATGAATTATAAATAAATAGACAAAGTAGTTTTTAAATTCAAACGAGATAAACAAACGAATAAATCATGCAGATATATATGTAACAAATAAACTGGAAAAGTGTTGATTAAGGGCCCAATGGCGTCCAAAAATAAACAACGTGGAGATTACAATGCATTTGAATGTAACTCATACCATTTTAAAATATGGAAATTACCGTGAAGATGACAATCTGTTATTGTATGGTCGGTCGAAGTGTTAGTCGCCTGCAGATTTTCTGTTTTTAAGGATGGGTAAAGGGTAAACGAAAGATAGAGCGATTTGGCAACTTCAAAGTTTACCTAGTTAAAAAAAATCACTTTTGTGGCAGCGACCAGCACTTGGACCGAACGTACAATAGTAGATTGTCATCCTCACAAATATGTCCATACTTTTTTAAATGGTTTGATTCAAATTTAAATGTACTTTAACACCTTTATTGTTTACTTTTGGCCTCTACTGGGTCTTTAACGATTTATAGTTTAACCCTTTCCCAAACAAGCCCTGGTTTTCACGTGTCTGCAGTACAAGTCTTTTGAAAACACTGTGGGAAAAGGAGAAATTGCTCGTAACGAGCAATTTCTCCTTTTCCCACAGTGTTTTCTACCCTTTTGGAGAACTTTCTGTCATTTTCATCAAACCTAAAATTGTCCTCTGCAAACTCTTTCAAATTGGACCAGTCTAAAATTTATCGTTTGGGAAAGGGTTAAATCAGCAAACCACGATAATACTGCTGAATAAGCCCCAGTTAAAGTTTTCCTAATGTATTCATATAAGACAAGAAATATCTTTAACAAGATAGACGGCGTTAGAGATACTGGAATATGAATATTGAAATTCTTCTGTGGCTCAATACGAAGTACAATAATGAAAATTAATTGCGCGAGAAATTGCCTCTTTTTCCTGACCGTTCTTTTTTTTTGTATTTTTTTGTTGTTGAAAAAAAAGTACTGACTGGGTTATTGGGAAAAGCTTATGAAATATTAAATATTCAAATTAAACAAAAAAGGGACTATTCTCTATTACATTAATTTGATATGGTAATACCGTATGAATCAAGGCCCCCCCCACCCCCCCACCCCCCGGGCGGGGGGGATTGATTAGCGGTAGCTACGCTTGTAAATAGTGGTGTGCGATCAAATATGCCAGCAAGCGCCCGCCGAATAAACATGTGCATATTTTTTACCAATTGCAAATTACCATCTATTCATTCTTTATCAGTACCAAGAATTATGTCAAAAGCCAGCGCATTCAGCTACGCCGAAAAAACTTGATGGTGAAATTGGATTCCCGTAAAAAGCAAAAATGAATAAGTCTGCTCTCAAACGAGAGTAGAGTTGAAACAAACAGGTTAACAGGCTGTCCTCTTGAATAAATACACCGTCAAAGAATGACCATGCTTAAATTTTTTGTGAGTGAAAAGACTAAAAGAAATCGGACACCGGGTGGAGAAAAGAATCGCCCCTCCACGCTGTCTGAAAGTGAATGAGGGTATATACACTGTAGATAAAGTCCCAAAGCTAACGGCTATCGAATATGGCTAGATTGACGTGATAAGACACTACGCTTGACGAAGGGCACTTGTAATAGAATAAGAAATATTCGAAAAAAAAAAAAGCAATGCTCCGTGGAAAGAAGGTGTAATGCATCTGTAAAAAGTATCAACCGATGAAAGCCTGCGTAATCCGCACAGGCTGACATGGGTCGAAACTTTTTGCTATTGGTCAATTTTCAGCAAATCAAAGGACCATTCTACCTCATGATTTAGTCGGTTGTTAGACAATATGTATTTTATAGGTCCATAATATCTGGCTTGGCCCAGTGCATTACGTAAATGCATTAAACCTTTTTTGCCAGAGCACGACTCAAATGCATTTTTTTTTTTTCTTTTAAGCTCCGGGTATTAAAGATGCGACCATCTTAAATGATGGGGGCCACTTTCCGTGTCTCAAATGTTTCAAGTTATCCATTTACCAAACAATTCCGAGGTTTAGCGACCCTGGGAAAGCTGGCTTACGAAAAAGTCGAGGGGGAAATAAGAAATTGCCCATAACCAACATTTTCTGCTTTTTCTACAATGTTTTCTACCCTATCATCCAATTGTTAAATTGAAGGCCTCGGTAGCGACCAAATGTAAGTACCGTGGTTGTTAAAATGAATTTAGATTAAAATAACCATATACCATCTAAAAGGGAAATCATTGTGAAAAAGGTGAAAGAGGGAAATAAGATAGACCGACTTGGCAACTTTTTACCTAGTTTTAAAATTCATTTTTCTGCCAGCGACTTACACTTAGACCGACCAGTACAACATACGAATGTCATTTTCACTATAACTTCCTTGCTTATATATGGTGTGATTTAAATCTAAATGGATTTTAACAGCCACATCGTTTACTTTCGCCACTGGGCCTTTAACATAATTAAATTTACCCTAAGGTAGCTAGGCGCGACTCAAGGCACTCTTGCGGCCAGTGTAGATCAAGATCAGACTGCACGGAACGTGCAGTCTGATCTTGGATCTACACTGTCCGACAAGGAGATACTCCCCCCCCCCCCCGAAAAAAAGGATCTACATTGTTCGACAAGGAGATACTCCTCCCCCTCCCCCCCCCCTCCGGAAAAAAAAACCTTTGAAATTGCAATACAGTATATGGGTTTTCTACTACTGGCTGGAAAGTTTCGTATTACTTAATTAGCAGTTTAAGGTTAACTTAAAAAAAATCCCAGGACACATCCTCATGCCGCGGTCCTGGTTTAGAGATAATATTTTCATTGGTTGTTGACCGAGACAGATAGGATCGTTCCAGGACTGAGAACATGTCCATTTCGGGTTTCACTTGTCAGTGTCCCGTAGACCATGAAAATATGCGACTTAAATTTGACAAATCGATCAGAAACCAGTAGATTTATCGTCTTACCAATCAAGTATACCCTCTACCCTTCTTTCGGACGTTATCTAATTGCGGATAACTTTCCCACACCACTTTGGTCGATTTGATTGGGGAATAGTAATGAAATATTTGTTCTCTTCTGATAAAACTTTGTGCCATAACCAAACTTTAATGTTACCATATCCCAAAGCTGATCACATAGATTTTAATATAGGGAAAATAAAATGAAAACCGACCTTTGACCTCAAAAAGGGATGTTGGACCAGTTCAAGTTAGAGACCTCTGAATAGGTATTTAAAAGGTACAGACCTGTCAAGTGATACTAAAGAATAGAAATTCAAGGGAAAAGATATACTGCAAATGAGGAAAATGGTAAACTGAAAATTTTGCAAACAACATTTCTTTTTAAAAACAGTTGAAAGCTGAAAATACATGACATGTATATTTTTTTTTAAATTTACTGCCGAAATTTAATAATTACATATCATATAAACTATAAACTTTTTACCTATGGATAGACAAAAAAGCAAATCTACCAAACGATAGTTTAGAATCTATCTATTGTACGTACATGTAAATTTGGGGCGGCGAAACGACCAAGATCAGGCAACGCTAATTTTCAGGCTGATTTGGGGGACCTTTTTCAACTAACTCTTTCTCTACTTACACAAATAAATTTGACATTATTCGCGATATAAAAGCTGATTTTTTTACTGTTGTTGGAGATGATTTAGGTCAAAGTTTATTATCCGGAAGTTCTGCACGTTTTGTGCAGTCTGATCTTAATCTATGCCGTCTGCAAAACCCATTACATTAACAAGTATTTTACGCTAAAAGGGACAGGGACATTGCAGGCGCGTCGCGTGGTTTTGTACATTCGGGCGGCGAAGGACAGGGTGGGTGTGGGAGGGGTGTCCCTCCCATTGCCTAAGAAAATTTTGAAATCTGTCAGGGAAATGCCGCCATTTCCTGGACTTCAAAACTTGCTGGGAGCTTTTTTTAATGTTGATTTTTTCTTAGATTTTTGGCATTTAGTTCATCTATACATGGTTTATCTGCAGTATTATTAGATTATTCTGTGAATGGAAAACATGCTAGTCACAAGCCCATTCTCCTTTTCCAAGAATGTTTTTAAGATCCGGAAAACAGGGGTTTGTAGTTTGCTTTCGTACATACCTTATTGTAATGGAGCCTCGAGAACTATTTAAACCTTTGTGCGTGGAATGATCGTAGTTCTGGAGATTTCTTTCCAAAGGAACGCTTAGGAAACTTAAAGTCACGGGGCTAATTAGGTTCAGTCATGTTTACATATAGAAGATACGTAGAGGAATGAAGAAGAAATACTGGTTAAGGAATTTGCACGTTTTTGAGTACAAGTAATTATTTCTTATCAAACCTGCCGCCTTTTTTCATTGCTATAAAACAGACATTTTAATTCTCAATTAAGCCTTTGACGGCTAATTAATTATTCAATCAAAGGTTCTCAGTTTGCGGCTGTTGTATAGTGTATATTCTTTAAAACCACACACTTAAACTCTTGAATAAGTTTTGGATGGCTGATTAATTGGTCAAAGTTTCTCTGTTTGAAGGTGTTCTCTACTGTGTATTGCCTAGGTCGGATTGTCACACTTTCACACTTAATCGACACAAAGGGAGAGCAGGTATACGTGTCACGGTCGCCTTAGAAACCGATTACATATATCCGCCGATTTCGCCGCTCCATTCAAATTGCAAGTTCTTAAACTAAATGTCAGAAATCTTACATTTTCATTGTACGAACTAAGCCTTTTTTGTGGAAATATTGGGGCGGCGATCGCCGCCCTTGCCGCCCCCGACGCGACGCCACTGCCATTGGTTACGTTCACAGACATGTACGCTACAATTTTCGTTTCATCGAATTAAATGAAACGTGCGGTAATTAACATTTTTTTGTCTACTGTCTTCATTACTTAGCCATGATATATTGGCCAATTTGTCTTCAAAATTATTTGGTTGGGCGGTCAAGTTATTATTTATGTCCTTTTTTAAAACTTCTCAAATGTTCACCAGCCGATATAGCTCAGTAGGTAGAGCGTAGGACTCGTGAACACAATGTCCTACAGATTGTGGGTTCGTATCCCCGGCTGGCCAACTAAAAAAAAATTACTAATAGTCTTTCGGATGAGACATTAAAACCGAGGTCCCGTGTGACGGTGCTATACGCCGAGCACGTTAAAGAACCAGGCGAAGCTCTCAGTAGTTTCGACCTGTATCCTTGCACTATCCCCCGTAACAACTAATCGTCTTCTGGGGGCGTCGCTCAGATGGGCAACCGGTAGCGACGATAAATAAACGGAATTAACCAACCAACCAATCTCAAATGTTCTGCCCCTCTCTCTCAATTCAGGCGGATCTATCCCTGGGACGGTAGTCACCAACTATTCTACATGGCAATCTTTTCAGTCTAATTTTCAAGAATTTCCTGAATTTTAAAGTAACACATTGTCTGATTGGATCAAAAAAAAAAAATGTTTAGCCAATCATAAATTGTTCTATTTTCAAAATTCAGAAATAGACTAAGAATGCCACTTAGATAGGTCAGCGAATACGGGCCGTGCCAGGTACATGTATACCGAATCTATTAAGACATTTTGAATTTTCGTTTAGTTACACATACGTGTATATGAAAAGTGTCGTAATCTTCTATATAAGATCTGGTCTACTGTATTAATTCCAAAAGTATTAAGAACAGTATAAAAGCCTTTGAAAGACAAGGAAGATAAGGATCAGGCAGCACAAATATTGTTCGATATTTTGTTAGATTTTTTTTACAAAAAAAAAAAAACCACACACACATAAAAATGCAATATTTGTGTGGATCTGACCATTTATGCTGTTGTAAATAAATGTTGAATATTTGCAATGATAGTGAAAATCATTCGACCAACTCTCGCCACCAAAGGTCAAGCACATCCGGTTTAACACAGTCACAAATAGTAAGCTAAAATTTGGCATAGATTGGTTTGCACTTTTACCGTCTCATCTCATACCAATTAACTCTTTACCAAACGACAAAATTTTAGACTTGTCCAGAATGAAACCAGTTGCAGACGACAAATTAGATATAACATTAGTCTTATAGGGTAAGAGATGTTTCCTTAAAGAAGCTTTTGAAAACATTGTTAGAAAAGGAGAAAATATGTGTAACTAGCATTTTCTCCTTTTCCAACAATGTTTTAACTCTTTGCCACACAATCCCATGTTTTAACGACCCTGAGGAAGAAGCCGTTTGAAAACATTGTGGGAAAAGGAGAAAATGCTGGGAACCAGCATTTTCTCCTTTTCCCACAATGTTTTTACTACCCTTTTAAAGTCAAATTCCGTCACTTGAGCAACGTTTAAATTGTCTGCAAAATGCTTTGAATTTGGACAAGTCTACATTTTTGTCCTGTCGCGTGGAAAAGAGTTAAAAGGCTTCTTTCTCAGGGTCGTTAAAACTCGGTATTGAGTAGCACTGAGTTAAAGAGACCATCGTTTGCTAACTTACTTGTGGGAGAAGACTCTTTACCACACAATGAAAATGTACGCTTGTCCAAATTGAAAAGCATTTGCAGAGGACAATTTAAATGTTACTCAAATGATGGAGTTTTATTTGACAAGATAGAAAACATTGTGGGAAAAGGAGAAAATGCTGGTTACCAGCATTTTCTCATTTTCCTGCAATGTTTTTAAAAGGCTTCTTTTTCAGGGTCGCTACAAGGCGGGATTGTGTGGTAAAGGGTTAACTTGGGACTATTTTATGGGAAAATCTGACACTGCAGGGGTGTATTCCATGTATTTGTAACCTATTACAACACAAATACGACTTGAGAAATCCTCCATGTTCAATTATTTTTGAAAAAACGTATTGAAAAACATGTTGTAGCACGTGTTTCCACAAACATTTCCGCATTATCCAAATTATTTCTAAAACCAGGTAAAAAGACAAAAAGAAAAGCAACGTGGCAACTGTTTCCCAAGTTTAAAAACTCATTTTTCTGCCAGCGACTAACATTTGAACCGAATGTGAGTGTCATGTTCAAAATAATTTCCGTGCATTTAAATGGCATGGTTTAAATCTAAATGCATTTTAACATCCGCTTTTTCTAACTTTTGGCTGCCACTGGCCTTTAATGTAGATTTTGTCTGCAACCGAATATGCAGTATCAAAGTGGATAGTGGACGGTATAGATCTAATATCAGTTAATACGTCCTGTGCAGTCTGATCTGAATCTATGCCGCTCGCAAAAGTTCTTAAAGACACCACTGGCACTGGCCAAAGTCTTTCTAAAGAAATGAAAACACTTGTCTATCATTACATGGCATTGCAAGGATTCGGATGAGGCAGTACCTTATGCAGTAGTTTGGTCTCGGTCGTTGATTTGAGTATTTCTATTTCACTGGTTTGAAACAAACTAAAACAAGAGCTTCGCAGAGCGGCGCATATACGCCCGAAGGGGCTTGTCAGTGAAATGAGGTGAAATGAAGGTTGGGCCGTGAACGAAGAGTAGTTATTCTCCATGATAAAGAAAGTAAGTCTTGATTGTCTGTAATAGTTTATGGCCCGGACCAAACTTAAAATTAACAAAAGGCAATAACTCAAAAAATAAGAATGGCACAGTTATGGTTCTTGTAAACTGCACTTCTTCATAATGAGTTCGATCAGTGTATGAAGGTTCGAGTTGATAGCTTCTAATAGTATGGAAGTGATGGCCTGAACAAAATTTCAAAGTGAAAAGTTGACTATTTCAGAAATTAAGGGCAGATAATTTTAGAATGCGAACACCTATCCAAATTTTAACAGTCACATGCACAACTAGACATCATACAGAGTCATTCTGGCAAGTTTCAAATAATTACGATGGAAACTGTAGGAGGAGTTGCGCACAGATGAAATTGCTAACAGACGGACGACCGGGGGTATAACATAATACGACCCTTCGAGCGTATAAAAAGGGAAATGCTCCACATATGAAAGAACGGCCCTAACTGTAAATAATATCGAAGGGAAATTACTCAGAAAATAATGGCAATAAATCAGGAAAGAAGAGTGGCAGAGTTATGGTTCTTGCGCACTGCACTTCTCCACGATGTGTGCTATCAGTGCTTGAAGTTTCAAGTTGAGAGCTTTTATAGTTTGGAAGTTATGGCCCAGACAAAAATTCAAAGTAAAAATTTAAAAATAAATAAACGGCAATAACTAAAAAAATAAGGGTATCAGAGTTATGCTTCTTGTGCATGACACTTCTCCATAATGTGTTCTGTCAGTGTATGAAGTTTCAAGTAGATAGCTTTTCTAGTTCGGAAGATGTAGCCAGGACAAAAATTCAAAATGAAGTTATTAAAGGGCAATTACTCAAAAACTTAGGGTGACAGAGTTATGGTTCTTGTTTACTGCACTTCTCCACGATCTGTTCTATCAGTGTATATTGTTTCAAGTTGATAGCTTTTATAGTTTGGAAGATCTGGCCCAAACAAAAATCTAATGTGAAAAATACTAAAGGGCAATAACTAAAAAAATAAGGGTGGCACAGTTACAATTTTTGTGAACTGCTCTTCTCCACAAGGTGTTCTATCAGTCTTTGAAGGTTCAAGATCATAGCTTTTATAATTTAGAAATTATGGCCCAGACGAAAATTCAAAGTGAAAACTAACAAAGGGCAATAACTCAAAAAGAAGGATGGCAGAGTTATGGTTCTTGTGTAATGCACTTCTTCATAATGTGTTCTATTAGCCTTTGAAGTTTCAAGATGATGGATTTTAAAGTTTGGAAGTTATGGCCTGGACAAAAATTCAAACTGAAAATTAACAAAGGGCAATAACTAAAAAAATAAAGGTGGCAGAGTTATGGTTCATGTGCATTGTACTTCTCCATAATGTGTTCTATCAGTGTATGAAGTTCCAAGTTAATAGCTTTTACAGTTTGGAAGTTATGGCCTGGACAAAAATTCAAACTGAAAATCAACAAAGGGCAATAACTAAAAAAACAAGAGCAGCAGAGTTATGGTTCTTGTGCAATGCTTTTCTCCATAATGTGTTCTATCAGTGTATGTAGTTTCAAGTTGATACCTTTTATGGTATGGAAGTTATGGCCTGAACAAAAATTCAAAGTGAAAAGTTGGTTATTTCAGAAATCAAGGGCAGATAATTTTAGAACGCAAACAGCGATCCAAATTCTAAGAGTCAGGTGCACAACTAGACATCATGGAGATTCATTGTGGCAAGTTTCAAATAATTCCGATGGAAACTGTAGGAGGAGTTGCGCACACAAGAAATAGCTAACGGACGGACGGACAGACAGACAGACGGACGGACGACCGGGGGTATAACATAATACGACCCTTCGGGCGTATAAAAAGACGGCTTAACGCATCTTTGTAGTGCATTATACTGAACAAGTCATAGCATAATATTTGTCCATTATGTTTAAAGCTGACTGAATCATGAGGTAGAAGGGTCCTTCAACATGCAGAAAATTGACCCATAATAAAAACTTTCGACCCAAGTCAGCCTGCGCTGACTGCGCAGGCTGACATAGGTCGATCCTTTTTGCATGTGAATTAAGTCCCCTTTTTCACAGAGCAAGCCTCATTAACAAATTGGACTCCTTTTCCAGGCCTGAACTCTTTCCAAAAGACGAAATTTTAGACTTGCTCACAGAGAATGCATTTGCAAACGACAAGTAAAATGTCACGTTGGTGCAGTTCTGGTTAGAAGCATTTTCTCCTTTCCACTAGAGTTTTCGAAATCTTTATTCTCCAGGGTCGATATGGTCGAACGTATTGTGGACAAAGGAGTAAGTAAGCAGTATCTTCTCCTTTTTCAACAGCTTAGTTCTTTGGAGTTGCAAAAACACAGGGTCGTTTGATACCTGATTAAAGATTTTCACTGCAACTTAATATGAATTTTATCAGAGTTTTGCACCGGGTGGAGATCCAAGATCAGGCTACACGTTCTGTGCATTCTGATCTTGATCTCCGCCTTCAGCAAAAGTTATTCAACTCTCTACCAAACGAAAAAAAAATAATGAAGACTAGCCCAAACTCAACGCATTTCGAAACGACAATTCAAATGTGGTTCAAATATTGGAATGTATCTATAGTAGGGTTGAAAAATGTGGCAAAGGGAGAAAATACTGGTTTCATCTTTTACCACAATGTTTTGAAAACGCTTCTGTCTAAGATTCGTTAAAACTTGGGATTGTGTGGTAAAGGGTTAAGTTACCATTGGCAATGAAAAAAAGGTACTTTTATACCGTTTTTCCTATGTTGCGGCTTAATTAATTTTTGTAACGAGTTGTCATCTAATATCGTTGAAGTTTTAAATGACTTAAACTGATATAACTTATCCCACGTCGAAAAGCAATCGATCAATTTTACATTAGGTTTAGTTAATTGAAACTACCGGTAATTACCGAAATGACGAAGAAGACGCAAAGTCACCTTTTGAACTTAAGTCTTTTACATTTTACAGCATGATATTGTGTGTTTTGTGACCTTTTGACTGGCAAGATATTTAACTCTGTCAGCGCCAAATATATATGAGCCATGCTCTGTGAAAAGGGGCTTAATGCATTTGCAAAAAGTATCGACCCAGGACAGCCTGCGCAGTCCGCGCAGGCTGTCCTGGGTCGAAACGTTTTTGGTTTTGGTAGATTTTCTGCATGTCAAAGGATGAGTATACCTCATGATTCAGTAGGTTGTTATACAAAACAGATTTTGGGGATGTGTAATACTGTAATGACTTGGCCGGTATGATGCATTATGGTGATGCATTTAGCCCCCTTTTGCCAGAGCATGGCTCATACTTAAGTGACCTCTTCTAATGGCTTAACTCTTTACCACACAGTCCCGATTTTTAATATCCCTGTGAAAGAGCGTTTTTTTAAAACATTGTGGGAAAAGGAGAAAATTCTGGTGACCATTATTTTCTCCTTTTTCCCCACAATGTTTTCCACCCTATCAAAGACAAAAATCATCATTTCAGATACATTTAATTAGTCGTCTACAAATGCTTTCACTTTGGTCGAGTGCAAAATTTTGAAAAGGGCTTAATGCGTCTGCGAAAAGTATCGACCCAAGTCGCAGTCCGTGCAGGCTGACCTGGGTCGAAACTTTTCGCTGTTGGTCAATTTTCTGTATGTCAAAGGACCAGTCTACCTTATGATACAGTCGGCTGTTAGACATACTGGATTGTATGGATACCTGACTATATAATGTCTTACGTGGTAATTTTGGATCACGGAGATGCGTTAAGCCCCCTTTTGCCAGAGCATGGCTCATTTACAAGAGAGGTGCAGCTGTTAACAAATTTAAGCCTTTGAAGTAGTTAAAGAAAAAAAAAAAACACTGAGACAGCAACTTTTACCCTTTTTCGAACCAGCTCTCTTGATATTGATATATTCGAATGAATTACAGGAAATCTGCAATTGATAAAAAATATGAATATGTTTATTCTGAGGGCTTCTGCAACCCTTTGCGGGCACATTTACGCCGTCAATCTTTTCTTTAAAAGACATTTCTTGTTACTGCATACCTAAAACGTCTTTTGATCGCTCTGCCACGTAAAAAGGGGAATGGGGTCGTCATTTTGGCCATTTCTCAATTAGTCTTTCTTAATTAACATTTTTTTCGCTAAATATAGATAAAAAAAAAAAACCACTTCTTGAATAAGCTCCTTCTATCACGACTGTTTTGCCAGTTAAGCTTGATCTTTGAAGCGCTGTAGGCGACAACAGGGACTTTTGCGGATGGTATAGATCAAGATCAGACTGCACTAAACCTGCATCGTCAAAACAACGACCAGAGTCGAGTATGGAATAAATCCTGTGGCAACGGAAATGGGGAAAAAGCGCTTGTTACAAGTGAGCCATGCTCGGGCAAAAAGGGGTTTAATGCCTCACCGAGATCCATTATACCATGCAAGTCATCACATCATAGATCCATAAAATCTATTTTGTATAACAACTGACTGAATCATAAGATAAACTGACCCTTGGACATGTAGAAAATTGTAAAAAAAAAAAAGCAAAAAGTTTCGACCCATGTCAGCCTGCGCGGACTGCGCAGGCTGACATGGGTCGATACTTTTTGCAGATGCATTAAGCCACTTTTTCACAGAGCACTACCCAAATAATTGTTCCTTTTTCCAAAAGGTTGTCCAAGTCAATGAACTGCATACGTGCAAACTGCAGTATTCGTTCAGTTACGGGTAAACTGATTTTTGACAGTAATTGTGCTAAATTGAAGTACTTATGAAGCAGTTACGCAGAAAAATTAGGCGAACCACTCAAAGCGCTTTACAATATCATCAAAGGAAAATGCATATAAGTGCAACCGCACTTACTCGGGAATTGCTAAAGATGTCTCGGAACACTTGTAAATGATCCATGCTCTGGCAAAAGGGGGGCTTAATGCATCTCCGTGATCCATGATACCAAGCCAGTCATCATAAAATTGTGGGTCCATAAAATCCGTTTTATTTAACAACCGACTGAATCGTAAGGTACACTGCATGGTTCTTTGATATGCAGAACATTGACCAAACGCAAAGTTTCGGCTCTGGTCAGCCTGCGCGGACTGCCCAGGCTGATCTCAGTCGATACTTTTTGCAGATGCAGTAAGCCCCCTTTTCACAGAGCAGGACTCAAATACATTTGTTTACCTCTTTACCAGACGACAAAATTTTAGCCTCGTCCAAACTGAAAGCATTTGCAGACCACAATTTAAATGCTGCTCAAATGAATTTGTCTTTGATAGGTAGAACATATTGTGGGAAAAGGGGGAAAATGCTAGTTACCAGTATTTTGTCCTTTTATTGCAATGGGTCGGGATTGTTTGGTAATCTTTGCAATCAAGTCCAAGATCAGTCCTGACATGCGTGCAGTTTGATTTTCGTCTTCACTTCATGCTTCTCCATTAACTGCTTTTGAAATATAATCTCCATAAAATACAATACAAGTGTATTGTATGCTTAACGCCGTTTTCAACAATATTTCAGTTACACGTACATCGCGGTGGCCCGTGCACCTATCCATACATTCTTGGAGTTTGTTTTACCAGTGCTTCGAGGTAGAAAAGGAGGGAAAGGAGGGAGCAAACGAGGGGGGGGGGTGAGACGGACAGAAACAACGGACGGACGGACAGACAGACACACAGTCAGACACAGACAGACAGATTAGTGGTTTATTTATCAAAGTACGCCCACACACGTCTTCTCGCCTTAACTTTACATGTTTGTCAGACTGAAATAACATTTATCAAGTTATGTAATACGCTTATCATTCTCTACAAATATTTGTGAAGCTGATGCAGCTGTATAAATAAAGTGGTTTTGTTTGTTTGACTGTTTGTTTGAATGGTTTTTAACGCCGTTATCAACATAAATTCAGCTATATCGCGGCGGCCAATGCACCTATCCATGCTCCCCTGGAGTTTCTTTTACCAATGCTTCGCACAATATTCATCCAAAGCCACTGGCTGCTTTCCCACATAACCATCGTTGAAACAATGATCAGTCGCAATAACTGTCATCATTAACTTCCGGAAATGATTTTAACCCTCTACCGAACAATCACGAGAATTAACGACTCCGAAGGAAGACGGCTTTTGAAAACAATGTTGGAAAAGGAGAAAATGCTGGTAACTAGCATTTTCTCCTTTTCCAACAATGCTTTCTATCCTTTCACAGATAAAGGTCCCATTTATTTCACATATAACTTTTTGTCTGCAAACGCTTTCATTTTTTGACAAGTCAAAAATTTTGTTGCGTTGTAAAAATTTAAACAAACTGTTAAAAAAAAAAACATTAATGTTATTTTACGCACCCTTACTGTTTTTCTTTTTTTTTTTCGGAATATTATCTTGAGGATGCCAAAACACCCACTTCAAGAGCAAATTTAGAAAATGTTAAGATACAACTCAAGATAACTTTGATATGAAGAGAATATAGATAGTTTGGTAACAAATGATTTAACTATTTAAAATCACAAGTACCTTAGAAACAAATGATGGAGATCAAAGTAGAGCCACTTCCATAGTAAGAATTTTTTGCTTACTTTTGTCTTTATGGCTTTAAACGCTGTTTTTTTTTTTTTCTTTAAATCTGTTATATCGTGGCGGCCGAAGCAACTATCCGTGGTAGTATAGTCCGTAGCGTACAGGACTTGTAAGCAGCGAGGTTGCTGATTCGAATCCCCAACTCGGACAATTTCTTTCCAAGGACTGATTATTGTCATTGAAACAGAATCCATTCCTCCTCTCTCACCGCTTATCATTGTTTCGACGAAAGAGATTATGGTTCAGCCATCAGCAGGGCTCGTATCCTGTCCACCCCGGTTACAAATCGGACGCGTTGACCATTTTGCCACTGTAGAGACCAGTAATTACTATATTTAACAATATCGAGCATGGTCATGTCATCTTTATTATGATTGATTTTTATCACCAACTTACACCTCCTGAGAAATATAGGAACATAGCCGATGGCTTTAAAAGAAAGTTGCGAGCTGTACTGGTGAAAGTAACTCCATAGTAGCATCGATAAGTCATTGTTATCAGACATGTACTACTACAGCAGGTTACCGTTAAAGGCCCAATCGCGGCCCAAAACACCATGCAGGGGTTAAAATGCATCTTAATTTAAATCATACCATTTAAATGCATGGAAATTAATGTGAAGATGACAATCTGTTACTGTGTGAACAGTCCAAGTGTTAGTCGCTGGCAGAAGAATGAATTTCAAAATCAGGCAAAAAGTAAAGAAAATAGAGTGATCTGGCAGTATTTAACCTCGTTATGAAATTAATTTCACTGCCAGCGACTAACCCCTGGACCGATTGTACAATAACAGATTGTCATGTTCACAATAATTTCCATACTTTGAGAATTACAGTAAGAATGTTATTACGGATGGTTGGTGAATACGGGTCCTGGGTAGTAGACTCATGACATCCTTTGCCGAGCCCCGGCAGCGCACTCGGTAGCGTGCAGAACCCGAGAACAGGGGGTCGCTGGTTCGAATCCCCAGCTAGGCCGATTTCTCTCCGAGGATTGATTATAGTCACTGTGAAAGGATTTATCACCGATGATCTTGTCTCGACGATGATTTTTTGGAAAGCGGCCACTGACTTGGATAGAACATTGTCCAAAGTACTTGTACAAAGACACTCGAAGAAAGCATGGATAGGTGCATTGGCCACCGTAATATAACTGAAATGTTGAAAACGGCGTTAGACCATACAATCAACACGATATTCTGACATAGACTGACCATTTTCAACGCCCTAACATAATCCTGTCACACAAAGTTGGAGCAAGAACTACAATGTTCGAAGTTTTTTTTTTTTTATCTTCGACCATCGATCGCCATGCTTGATATCTCAGTCGGTAAGGTACAGGAGTCGATTGATCGATTCTCAAGCTCGGTTAATTCTTTCCAAGGATTTATGATTGTCACTATGACAGGTATCATGTCTCTCTCATCGCTAACCAGTTTTATGTTCAGGAGGGAGAACAACTGGTAGCTACGAAAGAATGTTGTGCATAGTGTTGATGAAAGAAACTCCAGGACAGCATGGATAGGTCCACTGGCCACCGTTATATGACTAAACATGTTACAATCGGCGTCAAACGCCCAACAAAAAAAAAACAAACAAACAGACAAACAAACCATTATCAAACCCACCTGCTATGCCCCAGCAGGTAAAGAATAATCATAACAGAGGAATTCTTTTCATTCATGAGTAAAGCAGATAACTGATAAGCTTTCTCCCACACAAATACACTATGACACAATCGTTTAAACATTACAAAGATTTATGAATACACTGAAGGCCAATCTCTAAATATTATTGGGAGTGTTGGCGAGGTGAAGACTGCAAACTATGCCCGTTTCAAGTGCATGCACCACAAAAATGGGGAAGATGGTCGACGGCTGGAGTTTTTGTGGTGTGAAATAAGTATGTAAATTGACAAAGAATCTATTTTGTATCTGTCTCGTACTTTCTTAGGGAGATTTCTGATGCAAGGTAATAAAGGGGCCAGATGTTGTTAAATCAAATGCTAACTAAGGCGAATATAAAATAGAACACCAGGATGAGACTACACGATCGCGCGGGCTGATCTTGGTCCATTCTTCTCGACAAAAATGAGCATCTTGTTCGTCTGTCTCAAGACCCTTTTCTCGAGAATGATATGAGCTATGCTTTAAAAAGGAGTTTCTAATGGATCTGCAAAAAGTATCGACCCTGGTCAGCCTGTGCAGTCCGCGCAGGCTGAATTGAGTCGAAACTTTTAGCTATTGGCCATTTTCCTGCGGATACAAGGACCAGTTTACCTGATGATTCAGCTGGTTGTTAGATAAAATTGAATCTATATATCAAGAATTAAGTAATTAATCACTTGGTATAATGCACCATGGAGATGCTTTATACCCCTTTATGCCAGAGCGTGGCTCATAGAGAACAACGTTTGCTCATGCATATTTTTGGGCCGCTTATTAAATGCCAATAGTTCCTTATCCCGCAGATGTTCGGTCTTCACTATTCTTTCGCGACAAGAAAAAAAAAACACAAGAGTACGAGAGAGAGAAAGAGAGATATTTTAACAGCTGAGGTTATATCACGGCGGTCAGTGCACCTTCCGCACATGTTTCCTGGCCTTTTCACACAAATACCGACACAAATTTCTTTCAAAGTCACTGACTACTTTTCTCACATGAATAAGATGTAAGAAGCGAAAATCGCCGGTAGAAGGTTTGCCTAAACCGGGTGTCGAACTCGCAACTACCAGATCACGAGTCAGACACTGAGCTACCCATGCAGGCCACATCAAACGTATTCGTGTTTCAAATAACGTGATATCCCATGTTAGATTCATTCACTTTTAATAGCGCTTGTTGGCGGAAACATGTGTAACGTGAGTAAAGCACTTGCCGACATGTTTGTAGTGTGTTTTTATGCAGTATTTCAAGATGAAGCTTTGATGACGGACAGAAGACATTTGCTACAACCTAACACTTCAGCCATACGAGAAAAAAAATAGACTCGTCCATTCTGAGAGCACTTGCAGACGACATAGTGAATATGACTCAATTTTTGGAATAAATTTGTACTAGGGTAGAAAAAATTGTCGGAAAAGGAGAAAATGCGGGTAACAAGCATTTTCTTCTTTTCCCGCAATATTTTCAACTATCCTCTTCCTAAGCGTCGTAAAAAAAAAAAGCCTGGGATCGTTTGGTAAAGAGCTTTTCCGCTGCTCAGAAAAAAAACTACCAACACTTTTCGACGGATTGCAAATACAGTATTCTTCTTCAAAAACATGTACTGACACTGCATATAGTTAGTTTTAATCAATTTGCCGATGATTTAGCTTCAAGAGCAGAGTGATCGCGCTGTACAGTCTAATCTTGATCTACGCTATCCACAAAGAGGATGTTTGACTCTTCAATTGCAGTGAAAAGGGTTACAGATTGTATCTTTATAAACATTTCCTACAGGCTACTCCCATTCTGAAATAACAGTCTGTCATACCGATTGAAATGCACTGACAGACGTGACGAAACTTTGAAATGATGACTGAATTGAGGAATTCAATGAATGAATGAATGAATGAATACATACATACATACATACATACATACATACATACATACATATGGACAATTAGAGAGAGAGAGAGAGAGAGCCAAAACCAGAGCCAGACAGCCAGAGCAGAGCCAGACAGACAGACAGACAGACAGACTTAGACAGACAGACAGAGAGTGAGTCAAAGAGCCAGAGAGTCAAAAAGCCAGAGAGTCAAACAGAAAACCTCTCAAGGAGAACCAAAGAGAGCAAGAGAGTCAAAGTACCAGAGAGAGAATAAGATGGAAAAAAAAAAAAACCGCGAGTGCAAGGGAAAAAGAGAAATGCAGAAACAGCCAGAATGAAGATGGAAAAGCAAATCAGTAAGCCATGACTACAACAAAATGTAGCAAATTGAGGAAAAAAACATGAAGGTGCAAGTCATGCAGCGCTTTATGATGTGAGCTATCCTCTGACAAAAAAAGGTTTAACTCTTTACCATCCGACAAAATTTTAGACTGGTCCAAATTGAAAGCATTTGCAGACGACAAAATAAATGTGACTGAAAAATTGAAAAAAATTGTCATGGGAAGGATAGATAACATTGTGGGAAAAGGAGAAAATGCTGGTTACCAGCATTTTCTCCTTTTCCCACAATGTTTTCAAAAGGCCTCTTTCTCAGGGTCGTTAAAAGTCGGGATTGTGTGGTAAAGAGTTAATGCACCTCCGTGATGCATGATACCAAGCAAGTCATCACAAATTGTGAATCTAAAAGGTCTCATCTTCAGGGTCGTTAAAATTCGGGATTGCGCGTAGGTTTCACAAGTACATGGAACACTGTATTCATATACTACTTATATCAAACTCTCCCTTACAATGTTTCCCAAGGATTAACCCGGGGCTCATCCTACGTGATAAAAGCAACTGTTTCCTGATGCATGTTGCCTCTCAAAATAACTCCTGCACTACGTTAAGACAACAGGGAGAAATTACGACCGGGAAACACCATTCTGTCACTTCCTTGGCACCGACGTCTGCGGGACATTTCGTTCTTTTAGAGCAAACATTCCGACCATCGTTGCCGTTTGCTGAGACATGCTTCTATTTAGTTTGTAATCCAATTGTTTACTGTGGATCCGCCCCCATGGCCTCAGCATGCGTTCGTCTGTCTTGTTATATATCTGAGCCTCTCGATTATTATCCGGTTCCCATTTCTTTGTCTCTACTCTGACTCCTTCCCATATTGTCTGTCTTTCATTCTGTTTTTTGGTCTGTCTGTCTGCCCGTCCGTCCACACGCCCACCCGTTCGTCTGTGGCTCCCTCTGGCTTTTCTTTCTCTTTGGCTCTTGTTCTGCATTCTCTCTATCTTATTTGTCGATTACAAAAAGACTGCCCTTTCAAAGAGTTGGACAAACTATACCGGCTGTCGATTTCAAGGCGTTGGACTGACAAGGTTTTAAGACAAATATTTTTTTTTTATTGATCTAGCTATTTTGCACGATACTACCAGAAAAATTGCATCGTATCATAATAAAAACAACATAAAATAACAGCAACACCAACAACTGTTGTAATCACCGTATTCGGATTTTTGATGTGGTAGGGATCAAACCCGGGGCCTCCAGATTGCGAATTCTACACCACCACCATGGGACTGAATAATGGAGAACCCCACTGGGCCCTAACCCTTATTTTCAGTGTAATACAGCCATTACGAACTTTTCTTAAATCAAAACTCTTTATCACACAACAAAAATGTACATTTGTCCAAAATAAAAGTATTTGCAGACAATAATTTAAATGTGGCTCAAAGCATGAAATTTGGCTTTGAATGGGTAGAAAACATTGCGGGAAAAGGAGAAAATGCTGGTTACCAGCATCTTTATTTTTTTATTTCCACAATGCTGTCAAATGTTTTCTTTACCAGGGTCGTCAAATTCGGATTTGTGTATCAAAGGCTGAACACGTTTGAGATAAGCAAATAGTGCCGTATTTGGTCAACACACTGTAACCATATCGTGGCAAAGCTGCGAATTTTATCATCGTTGGATTCAAAACAAAATCATTACATGTAAGTTTGTTGGGAACCATGTTTCGTCCGTGATGTAAACATGTCAGAGAGGCAAATATGCTTCGTGTAAATTTCAATACACATGTACACGAAGGCCTATTTGTTAACACACCAAGAACTGGAATTCTTGATATACAGTTATGTGATAAAAAAGCATCTGACATTCGTTGGCTTTTGAGATAAAATTCTATCTAATTCGTTGATAAAAAAATGTTATTTAGCTTGCCAAAGGCTTGCTTAATAGCATTTTTCCTAGTCCCGATTCATAGAATTTTATCTCAAATGCCAGCTTGTACTTATTTGTGTAAAATTTTCTTTTCAAGATAGAAAAAAAGGTGTACGGTAATTTCACCGTTTTTTGTTTCCTCGAACTGTCAAAAAAGATAACATGCCGTGTAGAACAAAGATCAGTCTGAACGTTCTTTACAGTCTCCTCGTGAACTACCAACAATTACAAAACATGCAGGAGACATAACACTAGAAATTGCATGTTTTTTTCATTACATAAATTATTTGAATAACTGACAGTAAACAGCATTCCTTTGAATGAATCGCCATTTCCTGGCTGTAATCCATTACCGACCAATCCCACATTTTACGTCTCCAAGACAGATCACTTTTGAAAACGTTGTTGGAAAAGGAGAAAATGTTGGTGACCAATATTTTCACCTTTTCCAACAATGTTTTCTATCCTTTCAAAGATATTGAGTATCATTTGAGCTATACCATAACATGTCGTCTGCAAATACTTTTAATACAGACAAACCCCAAAAAATGCTGTCGCTTGTATGAGAGTTAAAGACTGGTTTATAAATATGCATGAATCAAAATTAGACGGATTTCGTGACAAGATAAACAAGATGTGCATTCCTGACTGATTTACTATCATTTTGGTTCATGTCATGGGAGAACATGTGTACTTGTATTGCTATATCATCTCAATTACCGTGAAGTCTCGATGTTTCGAACATACGACTGTTCGAGTGCAAGGTCTCATTCATTGATTGGTGTTTTACGCAACTTTCAACATTATCGCAGCGACAGCTCACATATTTACGTTTGTCTTGGGTTTCATCAGTAGTAAGCAAGGGCTTTAAAATGTCTTGCCAAAATAGACTCCCACGACGAAGCCAGAGCTTCAAGCGAGGTTCGAACTCGGGGCCTCCAGTTTAAGAGTCCTATACTTATCACTGAGTCACACGAGACCCTAGGTCTCATTCATGAATGTTAGCTTGATTGAGTAACGCCAGATTGAAAATGCACACGATACGTGTGGCTGCAGTTCTGGTATAAGATGCGGAGGCAAGGTGTTGTCACTGAAAGAACGTGTACAAAATGTGGATTTCTGGTTGATTTACGGTCTCTCTAATTCCTGTTGACATCAGTAAACTTGCTTTGTGTACTTAAATATCGTTACATCATGTCAAGTGCAGTACAATTGAGATATTTCGAACATGCTACTGTTCGTTAATAATAATAACAAAATTGATAATAATAATAATACTAATAATAATAACACTTATGGTAATGATGATGAATATAATGTATCATTCGAAAATACTGGCTTCAATGGGTAGCACCTGATTGAAAATTCACAGAAAACGCATGGCTGTAGTTCTGGTATAATTCGATGGCACAAGTTGTTATTATCTTAGAAACATGAACAAGTTGTGCATTTCTGATTTATCATCACACTCGTGCACTCAGATAGCCTAAAAGTGCCTTAACTCTTTACCAAATGAAAAAAATTTAGATTTGTTCAAATTGAAAGCATTAGCAGTTGACAAATTAGTCCAAATGATGGGACAAGTGTTTGAAAGGGAAGAAAATATTGTGTGGAAAAGGAGAAAATGCTAGTTACCAGCATTTTCTCCTTATCCCACAGTGTTTTCAAAAGCCGTTTTCTTCAGGGTCGTTAAAATCCGGGATTGTTTGGTAAGGAGTTAAAATCTCGATTGCTGGAAAATGATATAAAGCTAATGTAAAAGATTAGCTTTAAAATGTGGGTTAAGATGAAAACCACGTATGAAATAATTCACACACACACAAATACACAGCCACAACCGCTCCCCCCACAAACACAGCCACGACCCCCACCCCCACACACACCTCAACCCACACACAAAGAGAGGCAGTGTTTTTGATCTGGTTACGTATATGTATGTTGTTTTTTGACAAGGAAAAAAAACTGCATTCCTGGAAATTTGACTGTCGTATCGATTTATGTTTGGGGGACTTACGCACTTACGTCGCTAAATTAAGTCAAGTATCGAGCAATCTCGCATTTTCGGCATTCGATTATTTGAGTATAGTGAGAGATATTAGCTTGAACGGAAAACACTTTGGTATATATGTATAAGCCATGCTCTGTGAACAGGGAGTTTAATGCATCTACTAAAAGTATCGACACATGTCAGCCTGCGCTTTCGCACAGGCCAACCTGAGTCGGAACCTTTTACTATTTTCTGCAAATCAAAGGACCACCCTACCTCCAAGTTGAGTCGGTTGTAAGATCCATAATTAATCCATAATATGATGACTTGCTTTGTATAATGCATCACGGAGATACATTATAACCCCCGCCCCCCCCCCCCCCCCCCCACTTTTGCCAAAGCAGGGCTCAAATATAATCCCACAGCAGGGCTCAAATATAATCCCACAGAAAGTTTGGATGATTTGTTGGTCGAGTGGTTATTACCCAAGAACATCAACATTCTGACTGATTTACAATCATTCTGTTTCATGTCATGTGGAGACCTGTGTACTTCCATTGCTAAACCATGTCAAGTGCCGTGCAGCTTGATTCTTTGGAGTATGCGATAATCCGAATGTGAGACTATGTTCCAGACTGCTGGCTTTGTTTGGAAAATCGGACAAAAAGTTCAGCGGAATCATTCTACTTTTAGATGGCTGTATATCAAATTTATTTTTCTATGCTTTTGAAGCAGATATCGTTCACTTTGATTTTGCCGCCTCAAAGCGTCGGACACTAGATAAACAAACATACTGCACGTGCTGATATTATTAATACTTCTTCCGTTACGTTAAAGCAGGGCTAAAAACAAACCTGCAATGAGGTCGGTTGAACTACAACTGTAACCCATTTCTCTACAAATTTGACTCCTAAAGTTTCGCAGCTGACAACGTTGGGAAATATTTTACGGAAAATATTGTGTTACAAGCAAAATGTTTTGCATGCCGTAATTATACCCCCGCAAACGAAGTTTGTGGGGGGTATACTGGAATCAGCCTGTCGGTCGGTCGGTCGGGCGGTCGGTCTGTCGGTCGGTCGGGCGGTCGGTCTGTCCGCAAAATCTTGTCCGGACAACTCCTCCTACAGTTTCAATCCAATTCCCTTGCTACTTGGCAGAAGTGTTCATTAGGAGCTGTAGATGTGCAAGACACACATTTTGTAAAAATTCCATCAAGAATTACTGAGTTATTGCCCCTGATTTGACTTAAAAATGCTTGTCCGGACAACTCCTCCTACAGTTTCTGTCTGATTCACTTAAAACTTGGCGTAAGTGTTCATTAGGAGTTGTAGATGTGCAAGACGCAACTTTCGTGAAAATTCTATGAAGAATTAATGAGTTATTGCCCCTGATTCACATTTAAAATGCTTGTCCGGACAACTCCTCCTACAATTTCAGTCCGATTCGCTTTATACTTGGCAGAAGTGTCCATTTGGAGTTGTAGATGTGCAAGACGCAAATTCTGTGAAAATTCCATCAAGAATTACTGAGTTATTGCCCCTGATTTGACTTAAAAATGCTTGTCCGGACAACTCCTCCTACAGTTTCTGTCTGATTCACTTTAAACTTGGCAGAAGTGTTCATTAGTAGATGTGCAAGACGCAAATTTTTTTAAACTTCTATCAAGAATTAATGAGTTATTGCCCCTGATTTGACTTAAAAATTAGTTAGCGTTGAGGATTACAGAATTTTTGCCACTGATTCAAAGACGCAAGTTTCGAAGTTTCGCAAGAGTTTTTTTTTTTTTTTTCACGGATTTCACTCAATCATCTCCAAGGTAAGTTTTTTAGCTTTAACCTCCCTTTACATATAGATATTAGATACATGTATCAAGATTAAAATGGCACCTTCAAACCATTTCTAATCATTACAGAAAATCATTACATTGTGAATTCAAATTCTCAAATATTAACAAAAAAACTTCATATTTTGATCATAACTGCACTATATTTGTCTTTGATCAGGTTTTTTTTTTTTTTAAATGTCAATGGACATTAGAACTGGTTTGAAAAAAGGCTTGGGTCCTCGTCCCGGTGCTGGACATTGTGCACTTAATTAACCCAACCCACACATCAAGCTTTTATGTAATCATCTGCATGCTTTTTTGTCGAGCCCGCTTGCGGTGAGCGAGACATAGTTGTCACTATGACAAGTCGGTGTATGAGCGTTAGTGCGTTAGTTCGTGCATCTGTCTGAATTTGTCCGGAGCATTACTCCTACATTTATGGATGGATTTCAAAATAACTTGGCGCAATTGTTCTCCATCATGAGTAGATGTGCCATTTGAAATAAATTTTCAAATAACTCCAAGGTCAAGGTCACAGTTCAAGGTCAAATGTTTAAATTGAGCTTGTCCGGAGCATAGCTCCTACATTTATGGATGGATTTCAAAATAATTTGGTACAATTGTTTTCTATCATGAGTACATGTGCCATTTGAAATAAATTTTCAGGTAGCTCCAAGGCCAAGGTCACAGGTCAAGGTCAAATGTTAAAATTGAGCTTATCTGGAGCATAGCTGCTACATTAATGGATGGATTTCAAAATAATTTGGCTCACTTGTTCTCCATGATGAGTAGATGTTCCATTTTAAATAAATTTTCAGATAGCTACAAGGTGAAGGTCACAGGTCAAGGTCAAATGTTGAAATTTAGCTTATCCGAAGCATATCTCCCACATTAACAAATAGATTTCAAAATAATTTGGCACACTTATTCTCCATTATGTGTGCATGTATCATTTGAAATAAATTTTCAGATAGCTCCAATGTCAAGGTCACCAGTCAAGGTCAAATTTTAAAATTGAGCTTATACAGAGCCTAGATCTGACATTTATTGATGGATTTCAAAACAAATAGGCACAATTGTTCTCCATTATAAGTAGATGTTTTTATTTGAAACAAATTTTCGGATAGTTAGGTTAAAGGTCAATGTCGAAGTTGATGGTCAAAATCTTGCGGGCTCGACACCAGTTGTCCTTGGACAACCATTCTAGTTCATTCTGCCAAGCCGCCGTGGTTCGGTCGGTAGCGTGCAGGGCTTGAGAACAGGAGGTCGCTGGTTCGATCCCCAGCTTTGCCAATTTCTTTCCGAGGATTGATGATAGTCATTGCGACAGGACTCATTCCTCTCTCACCGCTGACCATTGTTTCGACGATGGTTATGTGGGAAAGCAGCCAGTGGCTTGGAAAGCAAATTGTGCGGAGTACTGGTAAAAGAAACACCAGGAAAGCATGGATAGGTACACTGGCCACCGCGATATAACTGAAATAATGTTGAAAACGGCGTTAAACACCATACAATCAATCAATCAATCAATCAATCCAGGGTCATTCAAACACAGGTTTGCATGGTGGAGGGTTAAGGGTTGAAGTTCTGATAAGAGTGGCTCTTATGGACAGACTTTGTCATGTAATGTAGCAGAGTAGAGTTTCAAGATCAGACTGCATGCTTTGTGTAGTCTGATGCTGATTAGCACTGTCTACAAAAGCAACTAAAGATGACCCTGCTTTGATAGCTGTGAGTAGATGCCGTAATGTCCGATATTGATGCTCCCCTCAAATTAACACTTCCCTAGCTTTTTTGATACCCCCGCAAAACGAATGTTTTTGGGGGTATACTGGAATCAGCCTGTCTGTCCGTCTGTGTGTCCGTCTGTCTACAAAATACTACTAATTTTGTGTCGCAAACTCCTCGTCCAGTTTTCTTTCAATTGTATTGAAACTTTGCACATACATTCATCATATATTGAAGGTTTGCAAGACGCAATTTTCAAGTGTCAACTCCTCCTGCTTCATGAATTATCTCCCCTTGAACTTGACACTTTTTTTCTTTTAACATCAATACTAGTTTCTGTCAAAGCGCTGGCGGGGGTATTAAGTCACATTTAGTGACAGCTCTAGTTAATTAATCCTTTATCAAACAATCCGGAGTTTTAACGACCCTGAAGAAGACGTCATTTAAAAACATTGTGGGGAAAGGAGAAAATTTTGATTATCGGTACTTTCTTCCTTTTCCCACAAGAAAGATTGTTTTACGTACCCAGTCATTTCGAACCCCACAAGAAAGAAACTATCATATGAGCTGCATTTAGGTTGTCGTCTGCAAATGCTTTGAATTTGGTTGAGTACAAATATTTGTCGTTTGGTATACAGTTAAACTACGATACTTTTCATCTCTTTCAAACGTTTGTCTTTTATTATGTACAGTTTACCAAGATCTAGAATAAAATCAAAGCGTTTAAAGCACTGGTGTGGCATTTGTCACGGGAGCCATTGTGTGGAATTAATAATTTAAAGAAAAAATCGAAATATTATCCAATATTCGCTTGAAGGTATAGTTTCGATCTGTAAATCTTTGGGACGAACAAGCCCAGGAGACAAAGATTGTGTGTATCATTGCGCCGATACTAGACTATGAGCGGGTAAATCTATTTTCAATAAAAAAAAAAAGAAATATTTCCACCATCGATGGCCTAATCCAGTTTATTAAAAACATTTTCAATTTTATACCTGACTGTTATCGAAACATTTATGTGTCTGAGAAAATTTGAGTTTATTTGGGTTTACATCCTTCGGTTTTGCACAAACTACGATACATGATTTTCAATACTGTACTGAACTCAGTGGCATTGTCTTCGACAAATGCCATAAAAAGTACAGTGAAAGTTTCTTTACTCTAAAAGTCTTAACCAGACCGACCAAATTTCGATTTGGTTTGTTTGTACTGGAGTTTAACGCCATTTTAACAGCTTAGGTCACATCATGGCGGTCAGCGACGCACCTATGTGTTTCCTGGCTTCTCCACACCAGTACTGACACAACTTTCTTTCCAAAGCCACTGACTACTTTTCTCACATGCATCAGAGGTGAGAGGCGAAAAAATGCCGGAAAGAAAGTTTGACTCAACCGGGTATCGAACTCGCAACCACCAGGTCATGAGTCCGACACGCTAACCACTAAGCTACCCGGGCGGGCGACCAAATTTCGACTTGTCATTTAAAAGTTTATGCAGACAATAGGAAAGTATAATGCAGACATATGAAAGCATAATTCAGACATATGAAAGCATAATGCAGACAGATGAAAGCATAGTTAGACAGATGAAAATATAATTCAGACTTATGAAAGCAAAATTCAGACATATGAAAGCATAATTCAGACGTATGAAAGCATAATTCAGACGTATGAAAGCATACGCAGACGATGAATCAAAAGAGGCTAAAATAATAGGATGTTTGGAAAGGATAGAAAACAGTTTTGGAAAAAGGAGAAACTGCTGGTCATCAACACTTTCTCTTTTTTTTCCCACAATGTTTCCCATGTTCCTTCTCCATTTGTCTTCTTGTCAAATAATATTTCAAAAACCTTCTTTCAAAGTGTCGTAAAAACACAAGATTGCTTGGAATGGGTAACACATTTCAAGCGCAAAACTTGTTGACTGTATATCTAGTTACGACTATAAGCCATGCTCCTAGAAAAGGGGGTTAAATGCAACCAAGCAAGTCATGGCATAATTATGGATCTATAAAACCCACTTTGTCTTTCAACCAACTGAATCATGAGGTAGACTGGTCCACTGACATGCAGAAAATTGACTAACAGCGAAAGGTTTCGACTTGGGTCGATACTCTTGAAAGATGCATTTGATACAATTTTCACACAGAATGGCCCACATATAAAGTCTCTCCATATGTGATACAAGAGAAAAGAAAAAGTGTTTCAAACAACATAGTTTATTTGCTAAACAGAAAAACAGATTAGAAACACACTTTGCCTAATCTCCCGCAACACCTACAAACAATCTATCGCCGTAGCGATACAGGTATCTCCTTCAAACGTCGTACGCCTTTAACCATTTACTACACAATCCCGTGTTTTAACCGGACCGTCTAGTAAGAATCCTTTTGAAAACATTGTGGGAAAAGGAGAAAATGCTGGTAGCCAGCATTTTCTCCTTTTCCCACAATGTTTTCTATTCTAACCCAATCAAAAACAATGCCAAATTATTTAAAACTCATTTAATTTGTCGTCTGCAAGCGCTCTTAATTTATGTCGTCTTGCGAAGAGTAATTCTTCTATGCTGAGTCTATAAATTGTGCCCTTACGACTGTTTCAATCCTGATGCCTATCCATATAACAGGATTTTGGATCACAGATCAGCCTGTAGGTTGTGTGCGGTACGATCTTTGATCTACCCTGTCCGTAAAAGCACCTTTATGTCGAACTGCCAAGCCTAGAAGCTCAGCCGGTAATGTACAGGGTTGAAAACCTTTGAGTCGCTGGTTCGATTCTCTAGCTCAGCCAAATTCTTCCCAAGAACTCTTGATAGTCATCGCTACAAGACTGATTCAATTCTCACCGATGAATATTTTTTTTCATGTTTTTTTTTTTTTTGTGTCGGAAAGCAGCCAGTGGCTTGGAAAGGATGGTGTGCGAAGTACAGGCAGCGGTGACGGAATTCCGTGAATCGTCAAGCTAAAAAAGCCTATCTGACACGATTAACACGTAAGCTGCTAAGTGCGACTCGAGGACTTTTTGCGGACAGTGTAGATCAAGATCAGACTGCACAGAACGTGCAGTCTGATCTTGGATCTACACTGTCCGATATGGAAATATCCCCCCCCCAAAAAAAAAAAAAAAAAAAATAACATTGAAATAGCTACGATTGCGTTTTTACTATCGACTTGAAAGTTTCATTTCACTTATTTAGCAGGTAAGGATTAACGTTTCTTATTCCGCACATCGGGTATTGAACCCAGCGAGACTTTGAATGTCCTAGACATTTTAACTGCACCACTGTCATTGCACACTAATGAATTTCGAGCCAACATTCCTACTGTAAGGGAAAACAATGCTATTATTAGCCGCTTCAATTACTGCCAAACGATAAACCGCATTTGTCCCGATTACATAATAAAAAGCTAAACAACGTTGGTTTACGTAAGTAATTTGCGTACGGTATCCCATTCGTGTCACGTAATCTTCGTCAACGACAGAAAAACGAAAACTGCAAGGATTAATGTTGCACAAATGGGTTTTGTATATGTATGTATGTATGTATGTGTGTGTATGTATGTATGTATGTATGTATGTATGTGCATGTATGTATGTGCATGTATGTATGTATGTATGTGTATGTATGTATGTATGTATGTACTCGGAGGTTTATTTGTTGTTTGTTTGTATTGGAGTTTAACGCCATTTTAATCACGGCAGTCAGTGACGCACCCATTTGCTTCCTAGCTTTCTCACACCAGTACTGACACACAACTTTCTTTCCAAAGCCACTGACTACTTTTCTCACATGCATCAGAGGTGAGAGGCGGAAAATCGCCGGAAAGAAACTTGGCCTCAACCGGGTATCGAACTCGCAACCACCAGGTTACGAGTCCGATAAGCTAACCACTGAGCTACCCGGGCGGGCCTATGTACTCGTGGGACTTGCGGATTGTTTAATGGCAAGGAATTAATATCTCGTGGCCATGATTTAATTGCTGTGGCAGAAGGGCCTTTAACCCTTTCCCAAATGACTGATCCAAGTTGAAAGAGTTTGTAGACGACAATTTTAAATTTGATGAAAATGGCAGAAAGGTCTCAAAAAGGGTAGAAAACACTGTGGGAAAAGGAGAAATTGCTCATTACGAGCAATTTCTCCTTTTCCCACAGTGTTTTCAAAAGACTTGTCCTGCAGACACGTGAAAACCAGGGCTTGTTTGGGAAAGGGTTAAGGCATCTCTGTGATGCATTACACCGAGCTAGTCATCACATAATAATGGAGTCATAAAATTCACTTTTCTAACAACTGACTGAATCATGAGGTAGAATGGTCTTTGGACATGCAGCAAATTTACCAATAGCAAAAAGTCTCGAAACAGGTCAACCTGCGCGCACTGCGCAGGTTGATCTAGGTCGATACTTTTTGCAAATACATTAAACCCCTCCCCCTTTTCACAGAGCATGGCTTAATCATATAGTAGCCACGACTTGATTATTTCGTGTCCATCAGATACAAAAGAAATCCGCATGTTCACATTAATATTTCCATGTGTACTTATAAGTGTGGCAAAAACTTATTTCAGTCAGTTTCACGTTAGAATTTTCCTTGGCCTTATTGATAATGCGCGGAGTTGATAACCGGCTGACCTGGGCTCGGTTCTGCATGAGCCGGCCGCGCTGAAAGTGCTGAAAAGTGTCCTTCGGACGAGAACCTTCTCTAGCGCTAATAGTGACAGATAGCCGAGTGTTGATAGAAGTATCGTCACCGAGATAGGACTGAATACTCGTAACTGAAAGCCATATATTTCACAGTCTCGATGCGTCAAGCAAGCACACTGCCGATCGAAGCTTTTTTATTGCAACACCGGATCTATATTCACCAACCATTCAAAGTTACATTCTAATTCTGGTTTTGTTTCAAGAAAGCCAAGAATGACAATGAAAATGAGCCAAGCTCTGGCAAAAGGGGCTTAAAGCATCTCCGTGATGAATTATATCAAGCAAGTCATCACATAATTATGGATCCTTCATACCCATTTTGTCTAATAGCCGGCCGAATCCTGAGGTACAATGACCCTTGGACATGCAAAAAGTTTATCAAAGCAAAAGGTTTCAACTCGGGTTAGCCTGAGATACTTTTCGCAGATGCAGTAAACCCCCTTTTCACAGAGCATGGCTCATTTGGTGTAGCCAAGAATGACAACAACAATGGTGAATATGGCGCGAGAATTGTGTGAAAATGAAAGAAAACAAGCATTCTGATAGTATTGCATAGCAATACACAGTCCCCTACCGGCCGTATGTATCGCTGGCATGTCAGTGAAATTTTTAAAGTCCAAGGCCCGTAAATGCGTCAAAAAGCAGTGGAGCGGGACGAAACTCAAACTTGATGTGTAAGTCATGGTGGTTGATGTACACACCAAAAATCAGCTCTATATGTAGCAGCGTTTAGAAAAAAAAAGTGCGGAAAAATGTTTTACCAGTGAAATTTTGTAAGTCCAAGGCCCGTAAAAGCGTGAAAAAGCAGTGGAGCGGGACGAAACTCGAACTTGATGTGCAAGTCATGGTAGTTGATGTACACACCAAAAATCAGCTCTATATGTAGCAGCGTTTGGAAAAAAAGTGCGGAAATATGTTTTATCAGTGAAATTTTGTAAGTCCAAGGCCCGTAAATGCGTGAAAAAGCAGTGGAGCGAGACGAAACTCGAACTTGATCTGTAAGTAATGGTGGTTGACTTACACAGCAAAAGTCAGGTGAATATCTACCAGCAATTAGAAAAAAAAAAGTCCGGAAAACTGATTTATCAGTGAAATTTTGTAAGTCCAAGGCCCGTAAATCCGTGAAAAACCAGTGGACCGGAACGAAAGTCGAACTTGATCTGTAAGTGATGGTGGGTGACTTACACACCAAAACTCAGCTCAATATGTACCAGTGTTTAGAAAAAAAGTCCCGAAAACTGAATTGCCGGACTGACGGACAGACGGACAGATGGACAGACGGACAGACGGACGGACGGAGTGCAAACCTAAAGTCCCCTTCGGCTTCGCCAGTAGGGGACTAATAACTTCCAACAATGGTCCTATTAGCGAGTTCTTTTGAGTCGCTTTACCAATTTTACGAACAAGATTTTGCACAATTAAAAAAAATGAAATCACACGAATGAGCCATGCTTTGTGAAAAGGGGGCTTAATGCATCCGTGAAAAGTATCGATCTAGGTCAGCCTGCGCAGTCCGCGCAGGCTGACCTGGGTCGAATTTTTACGCTATTGGTTAATTTTCTGTAGGTTCAATGATTAGTCTACCTCATGATTAAGTCGCTTGTTAAAAATAGTGCCTGTCATGGATCTATAATTATGTGATGACTTCTTTGGTATCATGGATCATAGAGATGCATTAAGCCCCCTTTTGCCAGAGCGCGGCTCAAATACACACTGACGGCTCCTTAAGTAGGGGAAAAAATAAAAAAAAAAACCTGCCACTATGATTTTCATCAAACCCCGTAAAAAGAACTGGCGGCGAAGTCAGTGACTGGAACTACCAGCGAGCGGATTACAAGCCGTGCCCGGACCACAGAGATACTATGGCTAGATCTAGGATTAGAAAGATCGGTAACCTTAGGCTCTCTAGTCCATAGTCTGCAGAATCACCTGCAGCCAACGTGAGGAAATCAGTGTTTGTCGCGTGACTGGATAAGAGAAAACCGGAAATGTCTGGAATGCGACTAAAATGGTAGGAAAATAGCCCATATTTGGATAACAAAGGTTAACCCTTTACCACACAATCCCGACTTTTAACGACCCTGAAAGAGAAGCCTTTTGAAAACATTGTGGGAAAAGGAGAAAATGCTGGTAACCAGCATTTTCTCCTTTTCCCACAATGTTTTCTACCCTTCCCAACACAAATTTCAGTTTTTGAGTCGCATGTATTTTGTCGTCTGCAAATGCTTTCAATTTGGACCAGTCTAAAATTTTTTCGTTTGGTAAAGAGTTAAGTGAAAATTGTGCAATTTCTGACATAGATTTATGATTCGTATTTATATAATACAAATTGTGTATAAACTCTTTAACAGACGACAAGATTTTAGACTTACCCAAAAATCTTTACCAAACGATAAAGTTTTAGACTGGTCAAAATTGAAAGCCTTTGTAGACGACATATCGTTTTAACCCTTTTCCAGACGACAAAATTTTAGCCTTGTCCAAACTGAAAGCATTTGCAGATGACAATTTCAACGTGGCTCAAATGGTGCAATTTGTCTTTGATAGGGTAGAAAACATTGTGGGAAAAGGAGAAAATGATGGTTACCAGCATTTTCTCCTTTTCCCACAATGTTTTCAATAGGCTTCTTTCCCAGGGGCGTTAAAAGCGGCTTTGTACGGGAAGGGGTTAAGCTGAAAAGATGTTTATAGTCTGTGAAAGCGTAGAAAACTTCGTGTGAAAGAAAAAAAAAAAAACGCTGGTTACCAGCATTTTCTCCCTTTCCCACAAGGGTTTCAAAAGGCTATTTCCTTTAAGTCGATTAAACTCGGGGCTGCATGCTAGAGGGTTACGAAAAGCATTTGCAGACAGCTAATTCCTAACATTTCTCAAAAAAATGGGATTTGTCTTCATAAGGGTAACAGCTGCTGTGGGAAAAAATAGCTTTTCCTTTTCCAAAAAAATTTTTTTTAATCTTTTCTCCCGCATCTTCGCAAGCCAAGATCACGATCACTACGTGGGTCTTACGTAGTGATCGTCACCTTGGCCTGCGAAGAAGTTTCCTCCGAGGGTCGTGAAAGTACCGGATCACGTGGTAAAGGGTTAGGGTATGAACTCCTGAGTCTGTTTTCACCAGCCACTCTAAATTGGATTCTTAGGCTTATAGTAGTTATAGAAAGTAACGCAACTTCTGACTGGCTGCATGGTTTAGCCAATCAGAAATTGTTACTTTCAAATTTGGAAAATTCTTGAGGATAAGACTAAAAATTTTCTTAAGAATGGTTGGTGAATACGGACCTATGGACGAATTAATGACAGGCGATCTTGAAAATATTATTTCCCTGAAATAGGAATAAACTCAGGATTCTGCATTTATGAATGTAAAAATATCGTGGCAAAAAAGGAAAAGCTACCCAATCGAGCAACCACAAAAGTCACTAGTTTCACCTATGGCGCTGAAAGGATCAACCATTTACCACTCAATCCCGAGTTTTAACAACCAACTTCTGAAAACATTTTTGGAAAAGGAGAAAATGCTGGTAACCAGCATTTTCTCCTTTTCCCACAGTGCTTTCTACCTTTCAATGCCAAATCGAATCACATTTACTTTGTAGTCTGCAAGTGCTTTGAATTTAGACCAGTCTAGACTGTTGTCGTTTGTCTACATTTCTCTGCATATGGGCCACCAATTTGTTGATGATGTTGTAAGATAACCCGCCTGTGCACGAAACTATCTCATGTCGCATTGCAAGTTCTACTAGCAAAAAAATATCGTTGTTTCTATTTTGTGCCAAGTTTACGTCAAATCTAGACTAGACAATTGTGTTTCACTGACGACATGTGGAGTCGTATAGCCTATTTCATCTCGTAAATATCGTTTAAGTGTACGCCAGGATGCAAAAGAAGTCGGTGAAGTAATTGAAAGTAAAGACTCGGGATTGTTTTTTGATACACAAAATGGGGACATACAAGAAATGATTTTCGCCCATCTATGATAGATATTTCATAATCCATATTCCAGTGGCATCCCAGTACTATAACATTGTGGCATGAAGACTTCATGTGATGTTTTAGATTCGATTGTTTCGTTTGTTTGTATGGTGTTTCAAGGTGTTATCCCCATTATTTCAGTTATATCGCGGTGGTCAGTGCACCTGTCCATGCTTTCATAGAGTTTCTATTACCAGTGCTCGGCATACCCATCGTCGAAACAATGATCAGCGGTGACAGAGGAATGACTCCTGTAGCAATGACTCTCATCAGCTCTCGAACAGAAATTGGCCAAGCTGCGCATATCAACCAGTGACATTGGGTTTCAAGACCTGTAGGGTACCGACTGAGCTATTGGGTTCTATATTTGCCCAATGACAGCCGATACAAATCTCAGCAATTCAATAGAGGGATCAGACCCTGCACATTCATCATCAAGCCACCCAGGAGCCTTAACAACTGCCGTGAAAGGCCTGCTTTTAACCTTTTGTGTTTTACAGAAATAAAAGGGTTTACCTTAACCCTTTCCCAGACAAGCCCTGGTTTTCACGTGTCTGCAGTACAAGTCTTTTGAAAACACTGTGGGAAAAGGAGAAATTGCTCGTAACGAGCAATTTCTCCTTTTCCAACAGTGTTTTCTACCCTTTTTGAAACCTTTCTGCCATTTTCATCAAATTTAAAATTGTCGTCTGCAAACTCTTTCAATTTAGACCAGTCGAAAATTTGTCGTTTGGGAAAGGGTCAAGTAACAAAATTGCAGGAGATAAATTTGAAAACATTATTTTAAAGCGTCTTTAGTCATCATGAATCTAGGTTCAGTACATATAAAAAAAAAAGCATCGTGACAAAAGGGATTAATGGTTCCCTTAGAACAGTTTCTCAATTTGTCACTATATTTAAAAAAAAAATTCTGTTCCAATGCAAAAAAAAGATCGTCTGCTTGCTATATTTTGTTTCGGAAAAGGAAAGATATCAACAAAAAGGATGTTCAAAGGCAAACAACATTTCAGAGTCAGACAGTTTTCTTTATCTATGGCAGACGGGTTAATTTGAACTTATCATATTATGCAGACGATTTTGTCCCATCTTACCACAAACGACATTGGAAAATACTGGGGCAAAAGGAAAAATTGGTCATAACGAGCGATTCCCCCCTTGTGCCACATGGTTTTCACATGTATTCGTCAATTTCACATTTATTCTTATGTATTTCTATTACTAATTGTTTTTTACAACGATGTTTTTGTTAAGTCTTCTATGACCCCTAAAGAAGGATTCTTTAAACAAAAAAGATCGCGGTAAAAGAGAAAATTCCATCGACGAGCATTTTTGTTCTTTCTCCGCATTATTTTGCTATCCCTTTGAAGACGAATCCCATCATTTGAGCCACATTTGATTTGTCGTCTGCAAATCCTTTCAATTTGGATAAGTCTAAAGTTTTGTCTTCTGGTGCAGATTTGAGGACAAACAATGCTTCAGAGTCAGTCTGCAGCCTTTATCTCTAATCAACACGTTATCCTCTAACACTTTCCAAAACAATCCCCAGATTTAACGACCATGAGACAATAAAACCCTTTGGAAACAACGTGGGAAAAGTAGAAAATGCTGGTGATCAGCATTTTCTACTTTTCCCACAATGTTTCCTAACATTTCAAAGACAAGTCCAGTTATTAGAGCAACAGTATTTTTTTCGTCTGCTAATGCTTTGAATTTGGGCAAGGCTAAAATCATGTCCTTTGGTAAATAATTAAAGACTCCTATTGCCGACATCCTTTCCTACCTCAGCGCTTTGTTGTTGTCGAAATCCGTTACGCTACCAACATGTAAATCTTTATTTTCTCAAAATGTTTTCTTTTTTAGGCGTAGCTGAATGTGCCGGCTTTTGACATACTTTTTGGTACTGATAAAACGTGAATAAACAGAAATTTGTGATTGGTCAAAAGTGCAGGCACAGTCGTATTTAATAAAAGGGCCACCGCCTATTTGCTGTCAAATTTACGCCGTCTATCTTTTATAAAGATATTTATTGCTTCTTTTTGTATTTTATGTTGTTTACTACATTACTTTAGCTTTATTACGGTGGCCAGTAAACTATCCATGCTTTCCTTTTGTTCCGTTGTTTAAATGATGCCTGGCACACCTTAAACAATATTTTATCTATATCACGGCAAATGCTCACTGAGTGACGCATTTCCAGTTTAAATGTATTTGCTGGTGGTCTAAATAACTTTGCCTACAGGTACGCCAGTGGTCCATTGTGCCAGCGACAGGGATCCATGATTGTATGCTGTTTAACGCCGTTTTCAACATTATTTCAGTTATATCGCGGCGCCCAGTGCACCGATCCATTTTTTTCGGAGTTTCTTTTACCAGCAGTACGCACAATATTCTTTCAAAGCCACTGGCTGCTTTCTCACATAGCCATCGTCGAAATAATGGTCAGCGGTGAGAGAGGAATGAATCCTGTCGCAATGTCGATCATTAATCCTCGGAAAGAAATTGGCCGAGCCAGGAATCGAACCAGCGACCTCCTGTTCTCAAGTCCTGTACGCCACCGACTGAGCTACCTGGGCTCGGCGACAGAGATAAAATCCGGGACTTGTTGATTACAAATCCGTTATTCTCAACAATAAACCACGAACGATTGCATGTATTTTTGCGTGGGTTGCGTCATGCACCCCTTTCATTTAATAATTATTTCGAGCCATTACTCAGTTGCCCTTAAAGTTTTTTTACAAACTTATTTCTTGTCTCATGCATAAAATGGGGGCTATTGCTCATAATTTAACAGTGGTTAGATAACAATCCCTTTAAAGACAGACATTCTTATCAAGTTTTTAACCTGCCGTAATTAAGATGTTATCCATTGAGTTTATTTGCGTGCAATATACTTGATAGCGTAGGGAACAATACTATTCATCTATTTGTTCACATAATCTATTTAGAAATTAATTTTCGTTTTAAATCCTTGCAGTGCTGAGCACGATTTTAACTGGTTATGCGGACAGCGTAGATCACGATCAGACTGCACAGAACGTGCAGTCTGATCTTGGATCTACACTGTCCGTTTCTTTGTCAGATATTCTCACAAAACAACCTTGAAAGTCGCAATACCTGCATCAGTGACAGTGGCACTGTGACTGTGTATTTCAGTTCTTTGGTACAACAAGGATTTATGCTGAAAGTATTTTAATTATCTTACTGAGGTCAATGCACCTTCCAAGGATTTCTTGGATTTATCCCATCGGTACTATGCATCGACGCCTGTTCTTATTCTATGCACATTAAGAGACAATGCAAAAACTTGCATCGCTAAATATTGCAAAAAAAAAAGACAACAGACGGTTGATAGAACAAACTCTATAGCTGAAGTTGACAACACAAAGCTGACGGTACAGACCTTATGGTTGCCTATGAGCTAACAAGCCAAAACATTGGTGGTATAGACCCTATGGTTGCCCATGAGCTAACGACTCACGGAGTTGATAGTACTATTGTCTGAGAGATAGACCGCTTTTACACCTAAATATAGTCTTGGTTGCTATAAACTGTCTTGTCTACGAATAATTATCCACAAGAGACATAATCCTTTTAAAACATACACAGTAAAAAAAAAGTTTTGCAACCCCTGTGCTTTTATCGGGTTTGATTTTTCGTGCGTGAATAATACAACATGGGGTAGAAATTAAAATCCGGTTGCTGCATACACCAACAGACCAGTCTTTTGCCTATGAACTGAACTGAACGGAGATGCATCAAACCCTGTTTTCACAGAACATGACTGATTAATGAAATCAAAAAGCTTGTTGAATTCAGCCTTTTCCCGAAGTACGATCATTGTCCATCTTACCAAACATACTTTACTAGACACAAGACGATACAATTCTAGACTCTTCCAATTCCAAAGCAATTGCATACAAAAAATTGATTAGCTGAACTGATGGGGGGTTTGTCTGTTAAATGATAATGAGGGATTTACGTCATAGTGAAATCATAGGAATAACCACCAAACTTATTTGTTCACGATGTTTTCAAAAATCTTCTTTCTCGGGTCGTTAAAACACCAGCTTGTTTGGTAAAGGCTTCAGATAGGTGCTTCCTGAGTATATGTACATGTACGAGCACACTTCAACAGCCTTTGAAAACTTAATATCGGCCTGCTAATTCAGGTTGATTGCTTAAAAGAGGTGGCTACGAAGATAGATTTTTACCCTGTGCTTTCCGATATTTTACCTGTTCAGCACATTTACATATTGATGTAAATCCATCAATCTTCTCAAAGATATAAAAACATGACAGCTGGAATTTACATGCCATCGAATACTTGACATTGCTGTCTTAACCTTGACCTTGACCCTTCACAAAACATTCCCATTCTCGTGTTTCAACGGCTCTCGTGAAGAAGGCTTTTGAAAGCATCGTTGAAATCGGAGCAAATGTTGGTACTCGGCATTTCCTCCATTTCCACTGTTTTCAACCTATTCATAGACAAGTTCAACAATTTGAGCCAGATTCAATTTGTCGTCTGCAAATCTTTTCAGTTTGGACAGGTCTAAAATTTCGTCGTAAGGTACTTTGTATTATAGCCCCTCACTGAGGTTCGACGGAAGAAATTTTGACAACTTCCGGAATGTTTGGGAATTTACATTATATTGACAAAAGCCTTTCTTACGTGTCTCAGCCCTTTTGCAAGCAATCCCGTAATTTTGACGACCCTGAGAAAATGGGCTTTTGAAAACATTGTGGGAAAAGGAGAAAATGCTGGTAACCAGCATTTTCTCCTTTTCCCAAAAATGTTTTCCATCCTTCTAAAGACAAATCCCTTTTTTCGCGGCCACGTTTAATTTGCCGTCTGCAAGCGCTTTTTATATCAATGAAATTTTTGTCTGGGGGATTCAACCACAAAACCACGATATTTATGTTAATGTAGAGATATTTCACAACAAGCATGCATACGTTTATACCACTGACGTCTTCTTTATCCTTCAGGGGGCGGACGACAGGTCCAGATCTCTTTGCAGACAATGTAGACCTAAGACCAGGGAGCAGAGAACGTGTGGGCTGATTTGAGAACTACACAACAATGAGTGACGTTGTTGTGTTATTCTGTCCATAAATACTCATGAATTTAACCCTTTACCAAACAACAAAATTTTAGACTCGTTAAATTGAAAGCAATTGCAGACGACAACATAAATGTGACTTAAAATTGAAATTTGTTTTGGGAGTGATAGAAAACATTGTGTGAAAAGGAGAAAATGCTGGTTACCAGCATTTTCTCCTTTTACCACAATGTTTTCAAAAGGCTTCTTTTTCAGGGTCGTTAAAAGTCAGGATTGTGTGGTAAAGGGTTAAACATCTGGGTCATTTTTACTAACTGAAAAACGTTCACTTGATTTCGCTGTCCTGTATAAATTCAAGAGCTTGCAATTATGGTATAAAACAGAATCCCAGACAGTGATAAGTACTTTAATTAGTTATGCGTTATTTCGTGGTTAACTATTAGGCTGCTAAGCGCGACTCTAAGACCTTTTGCGGTCAGTGCAGATCAAGATCAGACTGCACAGAACGTGCAGTCTGATCTATGATTTACACTGTCCGATTGGGGGATATTTTTTCTCCAAATTTTACCTTCTGAAATAATAAAATTTGGATTTTTACCATTGGCTTGCAAGTTGCGTTTCACTTCTTCAGCAGGTTAAGGGTTTGGTCTACACATGCCTAATCGTACAATGATTTGTAAAGTTAATGTTCATTTCAGGTTGGCCTTCTGCCTATTGATGCTAAGATAAATTACTGGCCGTTTTTCAAACCATGCACATCCAGACTTAGCCTGGGTTCCAGCCAGATCATTTTTTCTTTTATATATTTAGATGTTACTTTGTCAAAAATGAGAGGGTAATAATTACGGAAGTGATGAACCGTTTTGCCACAGATCTGTATAGACCGTGAATGGAGACCGCGGTAAGGAATGATTAAAAGATTATTACCGCCTGGATCCAGGCTAATCCAGACGCGGGTTACACATTCTATGTAGTCTGATCTTTGATCTGCACTGTACGATTCTGTGTAAGATATTGTATCCAACTAAACTGCGAAATTGCGAGTGTTTCCTTTTTCTATTTATTTGACAGATTAACTGTACGAAAATTTCATTCAGGACCCCTTAACGTAAGCAAGGTTGTAACTTAACGTTCCAATTTCGCTGTCTAATGCTTTTACCTTTCTGCAGTTTTCAACAAAATTATTTTCACATTAGCATACTTATCACTGTTGAGAGAGAGAGAGAGAGGGAGAGGGAGAGAGAGAGAGAGCGGTCTCCTTGAACCACATCAGCAGAACCCTTAAGCTGCTATATAAAATGAAAGGAAATTTTCAAGTCGAATGTAAAAACCCAATTTTTGCTATTTCATGGGTATTTTTTTTTTGGGGGGGGGGGAAAGGAAATATCTCCATATTGGACAGTGTAGATCCAAGATCAGACTGCACGTTCTGTGCAGTCTGATCTTGATCTGCACTGTCCGCTAAAGGTCAGTGAGTCGCGCTTAGCACCTTCAGGGTTAAGATATAATCTGAAATCTTATAAAAGTAACAACACATCGACCTTCTTCATAGGTACACATCGACCTTCTTCATAGGTAAAAAAAAACGAGACTGCTTATTACATGTAATTAATAAGGAATTCCCGCTTTTACAAAAGATGTATTTTTTACGAGACGATATGTGCGAAAGGTGTGCGGGAGCGAAAAAAAAGGAGAAATTAATTATTGTTACATATTTCTACAGAGCTTGTGATGAGAAAACGAACCTCGATGTACTTATACCAACTTAAAACTGAACCATTAATTTATCGTAAAACAGATTACCACTAGATTCAAAATTAGCTTGCATCATAAATTTTCCGGACTTTTATCTTCCTTTAAACACGGTTTTAAATATGCAAATGAGTGCAGCCGGTACAAGGTAAAGATCGTTTAGAAGTAGTTATAAGCTAGGGTTGAAACAGCTTTGGTTACGCAGAGCTCCAGATAAGAGGGAGTGATGGTAGTCTAAACCCATTATTTCTCTTCCAAACCCTATGTTGTGGGTACCTATTAGAATCGTCTCGATGAGACACTTCTAATGAGTTCCTATAACATAGGGTTTAGTAGAGAATAAGTAATATTTTCAGTCTTGAAATCAAAATCACTCCCTCTACCTGGAACTGTGGTTACGTATTGGCTTTATTGCCAGTATTCAGTTCTAAACCTAGGCGATGTTGTCGTATGTGATTGTAACTTGGGCTAAGCATTTATTGCGACCGACTGTGTTAGTAACTATGGTATTAAAAGTCAGCAGACAGTTTTTGACGGTATATAAAACCATGGAACAATTCATACTTCACGAGAGAATCCCATTTCTTGCAATTCATTGCATCTATGTAAAGTGACATTCAAAATATCCATTTAAGAAAAATGTCCGTGAGTATTCATTATACCATGGTTCCAGTTCAAACAATTGAGCCATGCTTTGGCAAAAGGGGATTTAATGCATTTATGTCATGCATCATACCGTCAAAAAACATTACATAATTATGAATATATCTAACCAATTTAGCCTAACATTCGGCTAAAACGAGAGGTAGACTGGTCCTTTGACATGCAGAAAATAGACCAATTGCAAAAAGGTTCGACCCAGGTCAGCCAGCGCGGAATGCACAGGCTGACCTCGGTCGATACCTTTTGCAGATGCATTAAACTCCCTTTTCACAGAGCATTGCTCAATTAAATGTGCTCATTAAGGTGAATAAGGTATAATACTACAGCAGCTGCTGTAAATTTTGACGTTCGGTCGAGAAATATTACAAAACTAGTTTTGTAATCATGTTAAAATCATTCTTGGTCTATTTCTAAAGAATTTCCTAATTTGAAAGTAACACAAATACTGACTGGCTTAACCAAATGGAGTAGTTTGTCAGAAGTAGCGGTACTTTTTAAATCTAGAGTTAGACTAAAAATGCAATTTTTCAAACTTTATAAGCCACGTCTATCGGTATGCGAGGGCCCCGGCCATCCCTCACCATAACTTACAATTTGATAAACATATATCCAAATAGACATACACAACAAAAACCTTTATAAATAGAACGTTTAGATAATATATGCCATCAAATGTTGAAATAAAGCTTTTTTTTGGGGGGGGGGGGGGGGGGGAGGCGGGGGCGGAGTGGGGAAAAAAAACAGGAAATGAAAAATGCCATGAATGGTTGGTGAATACAGCCAGTATTGCTGCTATATTTCCAAAAAATTCTAGGTATTGTTTTGATGGTAGTTTCTAAAACTAGCAATCTCATTGGGGAAAATTGACGAAAATTGATGATAGCCATTGCGACAAGAAGGATTCCTTCCCTGATCATAGTTGAGAACCCAATTTAAGGAGGGAAAGCAGCCAGTAAAGAGAGATTTTCTTCCAAAAAAGTCCAAAAACCATTTGATAGATTTACTGGGCGCCGTAACATCATATGACTACTCATGAAAATGGCGTTAAACACAAAGCAAAGACACATACTAAATTCAAGCCATTGTTTAACTCTTTGCAAACTCTACAAAACGACAAAATTTTAGTCTCGACCAAAATGAAAGCACTGGTAGCAGACAAATTAGGTCTGTCCCATATGATGGGATTTGATTCTGACAAGTAGAAAACATTGTGGGAAAAGGAGAAAATGCTGGTTACCAGCATTTTCTCCTTTTCCCACAATGTTCCCAAAAGATTTCTTTCTCAAGGTCGTAAAAACTAAGGGCTGTGTGGCAAACGGTTAAAAAACTTTTGCGTCAATCATAATCCACCAGTATCGGTTATAAACCGTCTATGTTAATCATAAACCTGTGTTATCAATTATAAACCTGTCTTGTCGATTATAAACCACCAATGTGCAAATTCCTGTCCTATATTCCAATCTCAGACACTTTCTGCTTTATCTCTGTGAAATAAGATATGCGGTTTATTGCCCTCGACGATGATGAACCACAAATTGTCTTGTTATTTCGAGTTTTTTATTATGACAAGATCTGTCACAAGATGTCTGTTCAGAAGTTTTTGCTAATTTAGCGAGACTGGCAAACTTAATTGCATTTTGGTTCTTGTGGCTGCAACACAACTATCGCATCCTGGTAACCCAGCCACATGCTTTGCTGTCGTGATTTTTTTTTTTTTGAAAATCGGAAGAACGCCCCTACACCCTCTATTATTGCAAATATCGGTGTTTCTTATTCCTTTTTCATTTTTTCTGTTTTTTATACCTTTATTTCTTTCAAAATTGCGTGAAACAACGCTAAAACTAGCTCAATAAAAAAGCTAACAAATGATGCAATCAAATTTACAATTAATCATTTTACCCTTTACCACACAGTCTCCAATTTTAACAACTTTGACGATAAAGGCCTTTGGAAACATTTTGCGAAAAGGAGAAAATGCTGGACACCAGCATTTTCTCCTTTTCCCACAATGTTTTACAGCCTATCAAAGACACATTTCATTATTGCAGTCATATGCAAGTTGTCGTCTACAAATCCTTTTCATTTGGATGTCTTAAATTTTGTTTTGTCTAATACAGAACTAAAGCACTTAATGTTACTCACTGTACAGAAGATTGCAATCTACAGACCATAAGAGGCGAGTTGGCTGTACGCACTTGGGTACAAAGCCAAGCCTTCATATAGCTGCGGTCTACAGTCCTTCCGTTGAAATTTACCAATTCTTATTTATGCTTTTTGGTTGTTTATCGAAACATAACGGTGGATTATCGTTTAATAATCTCACCGTTTCGACCAGTGAATTTACCGATTGATAAATTCACAGGTATGGAAATACCGACAGCTCAACTGTCCCAATAAAGAAAGGGTTAGAAGCATGAAATAAATAGAATATTTGGTGGAACATCGAAATTTAGTTTAGCTCGTGAACATTATAATGTAATATGTTCACCCATGAAATGAATTTCGATCTTTCACACAAAATTAACGCAAATATCTTCTGTATATATCTTTCCTACCTATTTACCAAACGACAAAATTAACAGCATCTGCAGACGACAAATGAAATGTTACTAAAATGATTATTTCGGTCTTTGATAGGGAAGAAAACATTGTGGGAAAAGGAGAAAATGCTGGTTACCAGCATTTTCTCCTTTTCCCACAATGTTTTCAAAAGTCTAATATACCAGGATCAATAAAACCCGGGATGTGTGGGCATGGGTTAAGGCCTACAATGTTTTACAACCTGAAAGAATTAACAAATGTTATTTTATGGCGCATCGACAGCTTTGGTCATTTAGCATACCTGTAGGGGATGATAAAGCAATGATTAAAGCAGAATTTTTTAGCTAAAAGGTTCGAGACATGCTGACAGTAAAAGAGTTGATTTACAACTTGAAATGTAAACGTCTTTAGTAATATTTCAGTGTTGTGGTCTGCGAAACTTTAAGACCAGACTGCACTTTCTGGGCCAGTATTCACCAACCATGCAAAACTGTATCTTTAGTTTCAGTCTAGATTTAGAATGTATTGGAATTTCTGATTGGCTACACCGCTTGGCTCAGTCGATCAGATATTGCGTTACTTTGGAATTTATGAAATTTTCTAGAATTGGACTATGAGGGATATTAAGAATAGTTGGAAACTACGGGGTCCGAACGGAGAATACGGGGTACCTGGGTCCGTATTCACCAATAATTTTTAAGAATATTCTTAGTCTTATTCTCCACGATTTTCTTACTTTGAAAGTAACGTAACTCCTGATTGGCTAAGTCAGTTGGTTTGGAAAAGCAGTAATCTGACTGGCTGACGCAATCCCTCACCAAATCATATAGCTAGTGTAGGGATTTATGAGGGCCGATTGATAAGGGTTTGACCTTTGGCGGACAAATTGCATTTTTTTTAAGCATAACCCCTTTCAGAACCTATACAATGTTCGTTTAAGGGCCCCAACGCCACTTTCATAAAAAAGTCCTTCTCTTGACAGTTCAGAAAGTCCTCCACTGCAAGTATGACGTCATTATCTGACCCAAAGTGGGTGACGGAAATGGCCTCTTTCAATTTTGGAAATAGGCCTTAGTCTGATGAAGTGAGATCAGGTGATTAAGGCGGATGCTCAATCAATCCAAAGCCACAACCGTTGATGGCAGCCATGGTTATGGCAAACTTGTGTACAGGGGCATTGTCCTGGTGGAACAACAAACCTTTACCGAGTTTTCCGCGGCGCTTGAGGTTTTTTTTTTCTCTCTCTTAACTGCCAAAGTAATGCATAATGTGTACCAACGCTTTTTTAGCTCTTTGCAGATAATCTACCATCAGAATACCATCAACATCCCGGAAAACAGGCCATATCTTTTCCAGCTGATGGAAAAGTTTTTGCCTTTTTGACAGGGGTGAACCAGGGTGCTTTCATTGTTTCGACTGTTTTTTGGCCTCTGGACTGAAATGATGGACCCACATAATTATCATCCATAGTCACAAACCTCCCGCAGAAAGTTGGCATGATCTGCATCTAAAAGGTTCAGATATGCATGCGACAAAGTCCGCCTGGCGTGATTCTGGTCAATTGTCACAGGTCATGGTACCCGACGGGCTGAACGCCTTCTCATTGCAAGGTTTTTCCCAGGAATGGATTGTACTCTTTCCTGTGAAACCTCAACTGTAAGGGCTATATATATCTATGTAACTTACCTGTCAGCCATAATAGTATCATAAACTTTATTGGCCATTTCTGATGTTGCAACAGTGACAGGCTTTGCTATGTATAAATTCCACCATCCACCTTTTCACTGTAGCATATGAAGGGGCATCATTTCCTTGTGTTGATAGCATATCAGTATGTATATCCTTAGGCGCTAGACCTTTCTTATGCATATATTGAACCACTTTTATTTTAGCGACTTTTCCATTTTGCAAAATCCACTCGCCTTGTTTAATTTAGAATGCGACTTCTTTGACATAAACTGACCAAATGACACCAGTCTTCGGGTAAACAATCTTAAACAGTCAGGGAAATGTAGGGATGGAAAAGGACATCCCCGCATAACTCCTTGTATAGAAGGCTCATAACTTATCAATCAGCCCTCTAATGATTAGAACACTATTAAAAACTGTTGGTGAATACAGTCCCAGAAAAAGATAAAACAAATAACTTACACTTATTTTTGTCCTGAAGCTGACGCAATGATACAAATAAATTCCTATAACAGAGAGAAGTGCATATATATGCAACGGTGACACATCAAAATAAATCTATGTTCGCATTGCACAATAATTTTCCGCACGTGAACTTGCCATTTTCACTTTATTACATGAACTCTGAACTACACTTGAGGTGTCTACGAGATAATTGGTTGATTCACAAACATTTGACTTAACCCTGAAAGCACCTTTCACAACGATGGTTGCCTCTGCGGCCAGTTTAGATCAAGATCAGACTGCAATAAAACGTGCAATCTTATTTTGGACCTATGCTGTTTGCTTAGCTGAAACATTCTGAACAAGAGCAACCTTATAATTGCAATGATTTGGGTCTACCATATAAACTGAACGTGTGTGTTGGGTGTATTCGGCAATCTAGGGGTAAATATCTAGTAAAAACCCAGGGCTGTGTGGGAGGGAGATTTAAAAACATTTTTTTCTCGTGTCGTTAGAAACACCGGGGTTAAAATTAAATACCATTGTGGCGAAGATTAAGTCAATGATAACACGTGAACTACAAGTGATTGATTGATTGACTGAATTGTGTTTTACGCCGCTTCCAACATTATTTCAGTCAAATCACGGCGACAGCTCACAAATTCATGCATTTCCTGGGTTCCATCAGTACTAGGCTAGGGCTCTGAAGTGTTTTTGGCAGCAAGCAGTGAACTATGAGTATCAACATAACTGATGATGATGCTCAACATGAGGATGATGAATAATTATGATGTTCATTTTCGATCATGAATGAATGAATGAATGAATGATGATGATGATGATGAACATGAATATGAGAAGTATAACGGGTAAATGTCCAGATGCCAGACACGGCAAGCGGATTCAAAGCACTGATAGCACTGACTGCCAATTTAAAAAAAAAAGAATTAATGGATGTAAGGTGTTTTATGGCGCATCGTCATCTAGGGTCATTTAGCGTGCAAATATAAAAGCTAGTGAAAGGTAAAAAATAGCTAGTAATACTGTGAGTAATGAGTATATGATGAAAGACGATTTATGAAATTGATTCTGTAATAGAAATAAAATAAAATAGATATATAGCGATAAGAATAAAATAGTCCGAGTAGAAAGAAAAAGTTTTAAAACAATATCACAGTTTTGTATAAGGTCAAATCTCCTTGAGGAAAGTAATGTCCCTGATTAGATCGACAACCTTTCTGGTATGCCTTGATCCGTCATTGGTGACAGTTTTGCTGGAATTTATTTCAATTTGATAAAACTGATCCATTTGAATGTCTGATTATTGATTATTGTACAAAATATACAGGTGAAATTTTCAAACAGACAGATCTTGTAATAGCAATACCAGCAACTAAATTAAAGTGACCTTTTGTATAATTATTTATATTTATCTAAGGACATTTATCACACAAGATAAACTATCAAAACAAATAAATGACACAAATAGAACGTAAAAATGCGAGTAAAGATTATAAGATGAAATATGTGTTATGAAATGATTCTGAAATGGAAATAAACTAGATATACAGTGATATGAATGAAATAGTCTGAATAGGAAAGTAAAAAAAAAAATTTAAAAAAACTAGCACAGTTTTGCATAGAGTCCAGTTTCCTTAAGGAAGGCAATTATTGCCTCAGTGTTGACAGTATCAAAGACAGCTCTCATATTGTCAACACTGAAGTGTTTGGAACGAATTGGATGAAGATCCACACAGTCAAGAAAAATGTGTTCAACAGAAAAAGGTGCATTACAGGGAATGCACTCTGGTGCCTCATCACGTGTTAACAGCCAAGACTGCGTTAAACGCGTGTTTTCAGTTCTGCAGCAGGACACTATTACCTACCTGTAAGCAGGGTACAATTCACCAGGACTGGTTTAACTGAATTTAACTTATGAAAAATGTCAGCATCCCATTGTGATTGCCAAGACCATTGAACATAAGGGTTAAAATTTGTGTATGAAACTATAATTGGATTGAGGAAGGGACAATGCCGACTTCGCAGTTACGTTGGCCTTTTCATTGCCCCTTATGCCCATGTGACTAGGGAGCCAGCAGAACACTATTCTTTTAGACTCAACAAAAAGAGATATGCGTTCAAGAAGGTGGAAAACAGACGGATTCTCAAGTTTCTGGTTGTGCAAAGCTTGAAGTGAGGATAATGAATCAGAAAAGATAATGAAGGGAGTAGAGTCAGACTGCTACAACGAGATCAAGGGCCAGGTAAATTGCTTTCACCGCTCCCGAAAAGACAGAGGATTTATGGGGAAGGCGACATTTTTTAATTTTAGTTCCGTATACAGCGGCAACTGAATCACCTTCTTTAGACCCATTCGTGTAAATAGGCTTGAAAGGGTAGTACTGTTCCTTAATCTCGTTGTATCGGATTCTAAATATATTTTGGTCTGTTTCTGATATCTTATCAGAAATAAGGTCAAAGCGAGACTCTTCTGTTCCCATTGTCCATGGTGGAATGTCTGGAATTTTATATTGACCAATGGTATCTAGATCCACATTAAGATTACTTATGTGAGATTCCAAGCGAATACCAAAGGGCAGTATTGCATTGGGCTCCTCTCAAACAGACGTTTATATTGAGGGTTAAAAGTGCCAGTTTTTGTCTATCATTCACAGAACAAATACGTAATATAAGTTTTGACAATCTCGGTTCATAATTTCTTTTTGGACAACTTTTCGTCAAAACAATGGTCAGCGGTGAGACAGGAATGAATTCTACTACAATGATTATCATCAATACTGTGAAAGAAACTAGCCAAGCTGGGGACTCGAATCAACGTCCGCCTGGTTTCAAGCCATCAATTTAAAGACTAACCTACCGGGTTCGGCTTGCAGAACTTGGAGAAAAAGAGTTGTCTGCACGAAAACACGAGTAAATCAATTACGGTACAAGTGCTACTTTTTCATTCCTTTAAGACATATGTGGCCATCATTGTGCCACGCCTCGATAGCGCAGTTGGTAGCGTACAGGACTTAAGACGAGGGCTTGTTAGTTCGAATTCCATTTCGTTCAATTTCTTCCAGAGGATTGATGATAGTTGATGATAGTCATTGCGACAGAATTCATTCTTTTCTCACGGCTGACTACTGTTTCGATAATGGTTATGTGGGAAAGTAGCCACTTGTTTGGCTACTATTATTTCATGATTTTCATGACAAATATATAAATCCGCGATTATACCTGCATAACCAAGTAGCCTGTCTCTGTCAGTTGGGTCATGCTCTCTGAAATAATATTGTGAACGTTCAATACGAGTTGGATTTGATTTGTATTTTAGAAAAACTGTGATCAACCCAAACATACAGGCATGCAGAGTTTCATTTCCTTTCCTGAAGATTAAGACCACGATTATAGGTTTGGCGAGGGTAATTCATAATAATTTTTAGTGGTCTTCTAGCTAGCTAGCTTGAATAGTCTCTGACTGATTGCATAGCAATCCTTTGCTACAAAGATTTATGCAACATTATTCACAGACAAACATTAATCAAAACCTTAAGATCATGAAATCTAAAACCACCGGTTAATCATAAACCGACATTTGAAGTGCACATTAGGTGAGTAATTATGTTTGCACAGTACAAAATACAGTGCACTCTGGAGCAAAAAATGGATCCTTGTCAACTTTTACAGGTGAAGACAGAATGGAATATCCTGCCTTCTGTCATTATAATTATCAAAAAGCTGTAGCGAGGATGCAGATGAATGCTCTCGAAGAGACAAATGAGACAAGCACCTACAACAGTGGCTTTTGAGAAGAATGAATTTGTCTAGAAAATCCCATTATATGTTATATTTCTATAAAATAGTCTTTTTCGGAAGAAAGGTAGGATTTATATAAATATTTTTTGGAAGAAAGAAAGGAAGGGAAGAGGGAGGCAAGGAAAGAAAGAAAGCAAGAAAGAAAGGTTTCCGTCTTTCTTAGAAAGTAAACGAAAAAATACAACAGGAGGAAAATCGACACGCGACCAAGGAATCTGACGATGAACTTAATGATATCTTGAATAATATAATTAAGATTATATCATCAAAGAAAAATAAAATCCATCCACTTAACGTAGGAGGTAGATAATGATATGAGCTATGCTCTGTGAAAAGTGGGTTTATACATCGACAAAAAGGTATCGACACAGGTCAGCCTGCGCAGTCCGCGCAGGCTGACCTGGGCCGAGACTTTTTTGCTATTAGTCAATTTTCTGCAGCTCAAAAGGCTACCTCATGATTAAGTTGGTTGTTAGAAAATGTGGATCCTACAGATAAAAAATTACGACTATGTGATGACTTGCCAGAGCATGGCTTATGTTTTGCTTGTTTGGTGCTATACGCCATTTTTAATATTATATCCGTCATATCCCAGTGATCAGTACACCTTTTCATGTCTAGTGGGGGTTTCTTTCACAAACTTTCAGACAATACGCTTTACAAGACCCTGGCTGCTTTCCCACAACTACGTTCAGCGGTGAGAAAAAAATGCATCTCGTTGCAATGACTCTCGTCAAATGATCAATTCTTGAAAGATGTTGATAGAGTTGGGAATTTTAACTCAAAAAGCCTTGATTACTTGCCCGATTGATTGATTGATGTTTAACGCCATTTTCAACATTATTTCAGTTATGTTGCGGCGGCCAGTGCCCACATCCATGCTCTGCTAGAGTTTCTTTAACCAGTACTTCGTATAATAATTATGCTTTCCATGCCACTGGCTGCTTTTCCACAGACCCATCGTCGGAACTATGATCAGAATTGTCAGAGGAATGAATCCTGTCGCAATCACTTATCATCAGTTCTCGGAAAGAAATAGGCCATGCTGGCGATTCGAACTACCAATCCCTTTTCTCAAGACCTGCACGCTACCGAATGCGCTATCGGAGCTTGGCCTTACTTGCCCTGTACGGTACCGTCTGGACGAGCGTGCTCAGCATGTTTAGTGAAGATCTAGAACAGTCGAGTAATACATCCTTAGGCTGCTATGCATGACTCAAGGACCTTTTGCGGACAGTGTAGATCACGATCAGACTGCACAGAACGTGCAGTCTGATATTCGATCTACACTGTCCGATAAGGAGATATCTTATTCCAAAACTAACTTTGAAATAGCAATATTTGGGTTTATAAAATGGCTTGAAATTTCTTTTAACGTATTTAGCAGGTTCATGATTTGTGCCACGCTCTGGAAAAGGGGGTCTAATGCATCTCCGTTATCCATGATACCGAGAGCAAGTCATCACATGAGCATGGATCCATAAAGTCCAGTTTGTTTAACAACGGACTGAATCATGATGAACACATTTGACATACAGAAAATTGACCAATAGCGAAAAATTTTGGCACGGGTCAGCGCAGTCCGCGCAGGCTGGCTTGGTCGATACTACCTGGAGATGTATTAAGCCCCTTTTTGACAGACCATGGCTCATTTCTTTTTTATTAGATACTCAATTAATTTTACTCTTTGCTGTGTAAAAATAAACCCACAAAAAAGGTTTGAACGCTTTACCAAACGACAAAATTCTAGACTGGTCGAAATTGAAAGCATTGGCAGACATAATAAATGCGACAGAAATAATGGAATTCGTATGTGAACGGTCAGAGGACATTGTGGGAAAAGGAGAAAATGCTGGTTACCCGCATTTTCTCCTTTTCCCGCAATGTTTTCAAAAAGCTTCTTCCCCAAGGTCTTTAAATACATTGTATGGTGTTTAACGCCGTTTTCAACATTATTTCAGTTATATCACGGCGGCCAGTGTACCTATCCATGCTTTCCTGGAGTTTCTCTTACCAGTACTCCGCACAATATTCTTTCCAAGCCACTGGCTGCTTTCCCACATAACCATCGTCGAAACAATGGTCAGCGGTGACAGAGGAATGAATCCTGTCGCGATGACTATCTTCAGTCCTCGGAAAGAAATTGGCCAAGCCGGGTATCGAACCAGCGACCTCCTGTTCTCAAGTCCTGTACGCTACCGACTGGGCTACAGGGGCTTGGTCAAGGTCTTTAAAACTCGGGATTGTGTGGTAAAGAGTTAAAAAAGCCATGGCACTTGAATTCAACCCTGAACCAAATAATTCCCTGTTTACAAAAAACAAATTTGAAAAGGTTGTGGGAAAATATGAGAAAAAAATGCTGGTAATCAGCAACTCAATGTTTTCTACCTTTTTCTAACGCAATATATCTTCAATCGAATCACATTTCAATCCTTGAAAATTCTTTCAATTTATATATATGACTAATTTTGTCGTAATGTAATTCGGAATAATAATAGTTCGGCGAGAACCGTAATAACGGATAGCTCATTCTAATTTCTTGATCAATCGAATGTTCGAATAAATGCAACTGACAAAATCGTAGACTCGTCCGTAAGGAAAGCATTTGCAGACGACAAATAAGATATGGCTCAAATGATAATCGTCACTGGAAGGGTGGAAATGGATATAGATTAATGATCAGATTACTTTTTTTTTTCTTTGAAGACTGATCTTAATCCACACTCTCTGATCTTAATCCACACTCTCTGAAAAAAAGTAAACTCGTGCATGCCAGCATAAGAGTTAATCAAAACTACCATGTAACTAATTCTCTAATTAATAATAAACGATAACGATAAAATCTAACCTTTACACCACTAGGGTAATATCCCAATGATAAAATTTTGGCACTATTCAAACTTTGACAGCGGTCTAAATAGCTGCAGTAGTAAGTAACTAAACACTTCTTCAATTCCGATAGGTGACAAAGTCATTCATAAACTACCAGACGCTTTGGCGGCGTGGAAAAGCCTACGGTATTCGCACCTAACGGTCAGATACCAAGAAGTGAATAAATGCTGAACACTCTAGATACTTATAGTAGAGAGAACATTTACATTCGTCTACTAGAATAGAATATGAGTGGTTATACTTGAAGCACTTTATTCGCCACGTCAGTTGCTGAGTAGGCTTTCGGAGGGCAGAAAAAAAAAAGTTAAACCCGCTAGAGTCTGAATGATACAAGTTTCGTTAAAAATTCGGCGGAAACTGTTTGCTTGAAATATGTGTTTCGCTGCTCGCCTATTCGAGTATTTTATGACCTTAACCGACATATGACTGGGGTCTGTAGTGCCTTGTCAAAGGACAATGGCACATGACAAGTGTCTCGAGCGGGAGTCGAATTCAAGATTTCCTGATTACGAATCGAACGCTTATATCCTGTCTATGTCAGAGACGAAAACCGAAGCTTCTGTGGATGGGATAGATCCAAGATCAGACTGCACAGAACGTGCAGTCTGATCTTGGATCTATACCGTCCGCTTGTTTAGCAAATTCCTTTAAGATAAAAAAAAAAGAAATCCAGAGTTTCACTGGATTATATCTTTCAGTCGTCGAAAGAGGTCGAATTTATTTTGGGGCGGAGGGAGACTAACGTTATCCTGTCCATTCTAAATTCTGCACGATTACACAAATGAGCCATGCGCTGTGAAAAGGGAACTTATGCATCTCCGTGATGCATTATACCAAGCAAGTCATCACATAAGTATGGATCCATAATAGCCACTCTTATTCTAACAACCCACTTAATTATGAGGTAGACTGGTCCTTGGACATACAAAAACTTGTCTAATAGCGAAAAGTTTCGGTCCAGGTCAGCCGGCGCAGGCTGACCTGGGTCGATACTTTTCTCAGATGCATTAAGCCCCCTTTTCATAGAGCATGGTCCAAATAGATTTCGTTATGTTTATATTCACTGAATTTGTATTACTATGACTGAAACCATTGATAGAGCAGCGGAGAGTGAAGAGCAAGATCAGACTGCACGTATGTGCCAGCTGATCTTGCTTTACACGCTCAGCAAAAAAAAAGCATCAAAGATTGTGTAGGGCAGGATTAACCCTTTCCCAAACGACAAATTTTGGACTGGTCCAAATTGAAGGAGTTTGCAGACGACAATTTTAAATTTGATGAAAATGGCAGAAAGTTCTCAAAATGGGTAGAAAACACTGTGGGAAAAGGAGAAATTGCCCGTAACGAGCAATTTCTCCTTTTCCCACAGTGTTTTCAAAAGACTTGTACTGCAGACACGTGAAAACCAGGGCTCGTTTGGGAAAGGATTAATGTTTAAGGACTCCTTATTAAAATTCAACCAGTCCTTAACATTTTGCTATAAATATTGCATACCGCTGATACGTGTTTATATTGCAGACAAATACTTCTATTCCTGAAGCAAATATCGTAGACCAAGATCGGATTCTGCGTTTGGCCTAAGTCTACATTCATTTTGTTCCATTTTCCACTCTCATAAACAACAGGATTAAAAAAAAAGAATAAGTTACAACCAGCCCGGAGAGCTCAAGTAACAGGCCATGAGACTTGCAAGCGACAATTCTCGGAACTCTTGAGGGTGTGGGTTCGATCCCCATGTCTCGCGAACTAAAAGTTACAAATACTGTTTTCAGATGAGACGCTAAACCTACGACCCGTTTGGCTACACGCCGAGGACGTTAAAGAACCAGGCATAAGTTAAGTTCGGTTTTGGTCCTGTATCTTGCACAATCCTTCGTATCATAAACTAACGGCCTTCTGGCGGCATCGCCATCCGTGCAATCGGTAGCGACGATAAATAAACGAAAAATCAACCAATCAGACTAAGTTGCACCAATATAAGTTGTATTCAACTCTTTAGCAGACGAAAAGAAGAAAACGTTTGAAGACTACAAATCAATAGTGACCCAAGTAATGATATTAATTTTGGCTTCGAAATGGTGGAAAGCAATATGGAAAAAGAAGGAAATGCTATTGACCAACAATTATCCTTTACTCACAATGTTTTCGAAGGCCTGTTCCTCAGTGTCATCAAAATGATGATTTACTACGAAGGGTTATTCGCCCCGATGGTTGTTAGTCGTTAGACGATAGAGTTCGTTTAAAGCGGGAAGTCGTGTGTACAAAACTCTGCCAGTGTCATAACAGTGACCATAACATATTTGAGATGGTGTTTTTAAATATCAATAATACACTTATAAATATTGTGACAAGAGGACACATTGCTTGTTAAGAATACAGTGTTTTAACCATTTATAAGGCCTGTTAGACGAATCAGATCTGTCAAAACTATTTTTAGCATTACATCTTTACTTTAAAGCTGATGTTCGAATTTCATTGACCAATCAGATTTGTCCAATATATTCACTGCGGTATTATCCATCTCACGGTGGGAAGAGACGAACTTGTTAGTCTGGTACCCTGCCGTACCACAAGAGTACGTCAGGCAAAGCGCAATAATGGCGGCCCCCGTTGGTAATATGCAGGAGACGGGATATTGTTATTTCACATGATCAAATCGGACTATAGGCTGAATTCAAAACAGATCGCTTGCAATAAAGTCATTGCATTGAGTTTTTCTACATGTCATTCTTAATTAGCGAGAAAAACTACATATCAGAAATGCTTTAAGTATCCGAAATGTCAATAGACCTATATAACGTCCGAAAACAGGGCTACTTTTATAATTATTCATAGTCGAATTTATATTTAAACCATACCCCAATAGCACGTTTTAGATTCGGTAATGTATTTTTTGTACAAAATTGATCTCATTTTACTAACTGATTAAACTGGATCACATGAAATTGGGAAAAACGGGAAAGCATGTAGGGTTACACTTGAGGACACATAGGAGGCCGCCATTATTGCGTTTTGCCTGAACCGGTAACATAGTTGTAGGGGCAGGTAATCCAGAATATGAACTTGTTCGCTTCCAAAGTTTCGACCTTTATTACTCCCTCAATACTAAGGTTCTAAACCATTTTTTTTCTGTTCCATGTACCAGTTTGAAGCTAAATTATTGCAGAACACGATAACAGTAACGAAATTTTCTATTCGAGTTTAGAAATATGTGGATAATGCTGACAACCGATTCCTTGTGGTGTTCGGCGGGTAATATAGTTAGACGCCTTGTCTTATATAAAATAGATTATAGAGCGTGAAGCGTGTCAAAAACCAAGCGCCTGTGGTAGAGAGACCTTATTCAACAACCATTCCTAATAACATTTTGAGTGCAATTCTCTGAATTTGAAAGTAAGACAATTTTTGATTGGCTGAAGCAAAACAGTTTAGTTTTTCGCGGCGACCAGTGCACCTATCCATGCTTTCCTGGAGATTCTTTTACCAGTACTTTGCACAATATTGTTCCCAAGCTATGAATCCGGTGATGAATTGTTGGTGATACGGACCCTGGGTCCGTTTTCACCAAGCATTCTTACTAACATTTATTGTATAATTTTCCAAATTCTTCAAAATTTCAAAGTCCCCTCTCCGCTGAAATATTCATGACCATAATATGGCGTGCAACACACGAAAAGGGGCCTTCGGACATTTGTGTAAAGTGTTGTCCCGGATTAGCCTGCGCAGCCCGAGAGAGCACTTTACGACTAAGTAGATATTTCCATACAGCAGACTTCCGTGGAACAGAAAATCACGCAAAAACGAGAAGTGTCGTCTCGGATTAGTCGCAGACCGCACAGGCTGATCTGGGACGACACACTTTTACGTATATGTCCGAAGGCCCCTTTTCGCGTGTTGCACGCCATATTATGAAAGATATATATAAAACAATGATAAACATAACGATAAACATATTACGCTAGGAAGAACAGAATTTTGTTTGATTTCACAGATAAGCACTATACGAAAATAGTAACTATCCTTCATCTGGGTGAACAGCTCATTATGAGATAGATTAGCTTAATCACATAATCTTGAACAGGATTAGTATGCTAACAAAATAACTTATTTGATTAATGACATGCTGTTCACGAAACTATGAAACCTCATAAATCCCTTTACCACACAATTCCGAGTTTCAACAACCCTAGCAGAGATGGCTTCTGTAAACATTGTGGGAAAAGGAGAAAATGCTCGTAACCAGCATTTTCTCCTTTTCCCACAATGTTTTCTATCCTTTCCCAGACATAATTCGTGAATTGAGTCTCGTGTAATTTGTCGTCTGCAAGCGCTTCCAGTGCAGACGAGTCTAAAACTCTGTCATCTAGTTAAGAGTTAAATCCATATTCACTGGAACACCCAAACGCAAAAGAGCATTCCGTTGGCATTCTAGCTGTAACATAATCTTTATCATCCATGATGAATTAACCAACAATAAGCTAAACTGGAGTTAAGTCCCTTTTTCGGACAGTGTATATCAATTTCAGACTGCAGAGAACCTGCATACTGATCTTGTATCTATGCTGCCCGCTAGCTTGTCCGGAAAGTGCGACAAGAGCAGCATTGTAATTGCAATATGTGCATATATTTCACAGAATGAAAATGTCCACTTCCTCTGTTTAGCAGTACAAGTATGTAGGTAATCTGTGCTGAACGAACCGCCTCGTATTGTTTAGGCTCGCCTTTTTAACCTAGACGTATGAGGTACAGCATAAATAAAAATTGGTATCGAAAATAACTGGCCAAGATCAGACCGCAAAAACGCGAGGACTAATCCTGCTCTAACAGGGCTCTATAAGAAGACCACGCATTAAGTCTGTAAGGCATAGATACTAGTTACGTTGATACTGTTGTAAATGCGAAGTGAGAATTTTCAATGATAGATAAGACACAAGGTTTGTATTTTCAAGATTCCTTTGGCGAAAATCTGTCACAAGATATCGGACAGTGTAGATCCAAGATTAGACTGCACGTTCTGTGCAGTCTGACCTTGATCTGCATTGTCCGCAATATCTTTATAGAATTCCCGATATCCGCTGTATACTAAAGCTTAACACAACCTTATGACGAAGAAAACATTCATTAGTGCTATCCATATGGAATAAGTTAGTTTAATCGCTTCTTACCATGTTTTGTACTTTTGATGTTTCTGAGATTCTCATTTAAAAGCAATTAAATGCCGTAACAACCATTTTATACTACCGACTAGACTCATGTTTTGTAGAAACCTGTTTTAATAGTATTTAAGTGCATAACCTTTAAAACACGCTCCAAGAATCAGGAGCGAGAGATGGGTTGGGGATCGGGAAACATAAGCTTCAGAGCACAATAAGTAAACAGACAGCACCAACCTTGAACAAGCTTTCATGTTACGATAACAACAAAAATAATAAAAACCAAATTTAAGATTGGATATACTGGATGGTGTGTTACGCCGCTGTTACCATTATTTCAGTCATATCACGGCGACAGCTCACATATTCGTGTATTTCCAGGGTTTCACCAGTACTAGGCTAGGGCTCTGAAGTGTCTTGCCCACGGATACTATCGAAAAACCGATTGGATCAAGTAAGACTCGAACCCCGGGCCTCCAGGTCACGAGTCCTACACTCTACCACTTGGCCACGCAGGACATCTTTATGTTTTGAATACTGCTGTTAAAACTAGCTTAGAAACAATGCCATGCATGTTGTTAGTTTCCGTAAATAGGTTTCATATTAACGATAAAAGAAAAGTACATTTTCTATAAACAACAGGTTAAACAAATGCACAGTTCAACAAACGATCTGTCAAAACGACAATTTAGCTTGGCAAAGCACTGAAAGTAGACAGTAGTTTAAGTATCCCGATTTTTCGATTTTTGAACAACAAATTACAATCCCATGTTATATATATATCAACAATTCCCTCACTCCCCGTGCTGGATGAACTCGTTTGCATATCATACGCTATGTATAAAGGGAGGTGATTGTGACATCATTATTACAGAGTTCCAGGTAGAGGAGTGATTTTGATTTCAAAATTGAAAATATTAGTTATTCTCCACTAAACCCTTTGTTATGGGTGCTCATTAGAATCGTCTCATCGAGACTATTCTAATGAGTACCCACAATATAGGGTTTGCAAGAGAAATAATGGATTTAAAATACCATCACTCCCTTTTACCTGGAGCTCTGTTATTACCTTCCGGAAACCATAACCAGTACTCATGCAGGATTGTTTTCTGGAAACCAGTACTCGTACATGATTGTTTCCTTGAACCATTTACTAAAACTCGAACTGATTTCTACCTGGACAACCTAACCAGTACTCGAGCATGATTGCTACCTGGACACCCTAACCAGTGCTCGCGCATGATTGCTACCTGGACACCCTAACCAGTGCTCGCGCATAATTGCTACCTAGAGACCCTAACCAGTACTCGTGCATGATTGATACCTGAAGACCCTTACCAGTACTCGTGCATGATTGATACCTGAAGACCCTAACCAGTACTCGTGCATGATTGATACCTGAAGACCCTAACCAGTACTTGTGCATGATTGATACCTGAAGACCCTAACCAGTACTCGTGCATGATTGATACCTGGAGACCCTAACCAGTATCAGGCCTAATTGCTCCTTTAAATCCTTAGAGTGATAAATGTAAATTGCGAGATCTTGTTTCAAAATCACTTTGAAATAAAACAATATCCACATATACAGTATTTAACATTTATAATGAATAGGTCTATTTTATCAAACTATCGTTGGGTAGTTCGAATGTGACCCGACTTAGGACACACTATCGCAAGAAAATACTGGCACAAGACAATCAACTGGCCAAACTGGACAGCATACCACAGCAAAAGTCCAAAATGTAAACTAGAGATTGAGACACGCAGACATCACAGGAATAATTCCTTAACTCACCCTAACATCATATGTATACCGAAATGCTCTGATCATTTTGTACTTTTGAACTTACTTTCAAATAACGGGCTTCATAGTTGGGGGGTGGGGGGGAGGGGGGGGGGGAGACATGGACAGCTCGTTTGAACAGTATTCATTTTAATGTTTCTATGGGCTTTGACTAAAAAATTGTACGGTATAGTTAATAGAGCATTCTGCACCTTCTGTGCAGTCTAATCTTGATATATGCCTTCCTCAAAATCCCTGGTTTCACTTGGCCCTGAGAGGGTTAATCCACAGATACCGAATACAAGAAATAAAGATTTTCTTTCAGCAGAAAGTCAAGTTATGGAGAGTTCAATGCCATTTTAGGATAAATATCTCACACAATATAGGACAGTTCATATCAAACATCAAACTGTAAGTCCTGTGCCGTCTGATCTTGATATACACTATCCACAGAAAGCATCTGTACATATAGTTGTCCAGAGACGATGAAATCAAAGACTGGTCCAAATTCAAAGCGTTTGCAGAGACCAAGTTCAAGGTGTTTCAAATGAATCGAATTGTCTTTGAGAGAATATAAAACATTGTGGTTACCAGCATTTTGTCCTTTTCCCATAATGTTTTCATATGGCTGCCTCCTTATAGTCGTTAAAACATGATATTTGTTTGGTAAAGGGTTAATTAATTGGTTAAAACTTAACGCGCGTTTGATGCATTCAAGCACCTGCATCTTCTATCGATGCATTATGGGATTGCACCATTTTCAATCACAGTCTTCAAAATACAATGTATTCTGACAAATATCACTTGCAACGCCTTATTCTTTGTGCCTTTATCCAGCTCTGGACAAGTAATTGCCCATCTCTTGCACTGCAAAATGCAATGACTCAATCTCTTATGACGACAGAAATTACCACCATCTGACACTGAGAAAGTTTTTCACTCTTTCCAAAACCAAAAAAAAAAAAGCTTTGAAATAATTACAGACGATATATCAAATGAGGCCCATATCAAGAAATTTGTTTTTGATAGGATGGAAACATCGTGGAAAAAGGATAAAATGCTGGTTACCGACATTTTCTCCTTTCGCAACAAAAATTTCCTTCGTCAGGGTGGTTAAAACCCGGGATTGTGTGGTAAAGGGTTAACCCTATTAGCTCGAATTAACAAGTGGACGGTATAGATCCAAGATCAGACTTCACGTCCGCAAAAACCGTTAATTTCTTCTACGGCCCTAAAAGGGATGAAAAGCCAACTAATACACATGAGGCTTGTTTTGTTCATGAAATATCATAGCACTATACTGTATAGATCCAAGATTAGATCAAAGGTACTGTGAAGTCTGGTCCTGATCCACACAAGGAATAAATTCGCGATGGTGCCAAAATCTGTTTGCATAATGTTAAACAAGGTTGTCAACATAATTCAGTTAAATCGCCAAGGTCGGTGCACCTATCTGCGCTTTCCTTGAATTTCTTTTACCAGTATTTCGCACAATATTGTTCCCAAGCCAGTGGCCGCTTTGCTCTATGAGCAACGTTGACAAAATGATGAGCAGTGAGAGAGAAATGAATCTTGTCCCTGTCATTATCATTAGTTCCCGGAAAGAAATAGGCCAAGTGGGGGATTTAAATTAGCGACTCCCTGGTTTCAAGCCCTGTACTTAATCGATGGGGCTACGGAAAGGTAGACAGTACATAGATTATTATAATCTCCTCGTAGAAAGTTTTTTTTTTTTATAAATATTACTTTCTGCAAAGCTTAGCTCCCAGCTGTATCGCACCTGTTCGGACTTTTGATGGCTGTCAGTTACATAATAAAAAAAATATTTGGAAGGTTAGCAGACGATAAAATTCTGGTAACGATATTTTCGGATCATTTATTGTTTAACGATATACCTTAATCTGCTTTTCATATCTTCATGCTTTCGTTTTCGGAATCTAAGCATCTCTGTATACAGCGAAAGTTGATCGAAAGCTCTACAGCTCACCTTGAATGATTCCTCTTGACTGTTTACCACAAGTACAAAATTTGAGACTTGTCCAAATTCAAAGCATATGCAGACGACAAATCAAGAGTGGCTCAAACGATGAAACCTACATTTACAATGTAATTGAGTAGAAAACGTTTTGGGAAAGGGATACAATGCTGGTTACCACATGGCTGGTTTTCACAACAATGGTTTAAGCGAATCGTCAATTTTCAACAATCTGCTGAATGCCAGTTCAATTTATATAACCTTAAAAAGTGTACGAACTCGCAACTGTAAAACTCTAGCCAATTTCACAGTTCAGCGTGCAATTCGCTTGAGCATAGGAGTATCACTGTTTCACCGAATTATCAGCTGTCAAATGTCTACAGAATGCCAGTGTTAAATTCATGTACCTATAAAATTTAGGAGCCGAATAGCAACAGGAAACCAACACAATAGCTTCAAACTTCAGCTGCCAATTCCTTTTTCAAGCAAGTAACACCGGTGAAATCGAAGCGTTAATTGTAAGCTGGCAGCTGATGCATTTTTGATTTCCAAGGTTCTTCAAGAGAAAAGTAACGAATCGGGAGCGGTTGACTGTCAGCCAACTTCAATGGTCAGCAGGCACTGCTACCCAACATTATGCTTAGGCTGCAAATTCGTTTTAGTAATGGCACCGTTTGTAAAACATAAATGTTAGTTTTAAGATTCCAAATATGAGCTTCTTGACAATTAGATTTTTAAGTGCCTTTTGAGAATGAGAGAAAGTAGGCAACTGGCAAACGTCAGCAATCTTCACTCTCCCAACTTTATTTCTAGTTTTAGCATTTAGTGATCTGCGAGTTATTTGAACTGTGATCATCCATACCATAATAAATCGTTAGACTCATACTAAACGCCATACTTTAATTAAAATTTATTGTACATTTCTTGCCAGCGAATTGATCTTGGACAGGCTGTACCGTTACGCACTGTCCTACTTATAATAATGATATACATACTTTTAAATGCTATACACTAAATTTGCCTGCATTTTAATTCCCGGACTGTTTATTTTTGGCCCCTAATGGGCCTGTAATTGGTTTGCAAGCGAATATTTTAAAGGCATTCTTGAAACTGTGGATAATCGCCATAGATTATGGTTTAATGTTTTATTTATCTATCGTGAACACATTGTAGCAAAAGGAGAAATTTCTCGTAGTCAGCATTTTCTCCTTTTCTCACAAAGTGTTCTAAAGCGGTCTACCGCAACACGAAAAAGCAAGAAATATCTTTCAGAAAGATCGACGGCGTAAATTTGCCCGCAAATAGGGCCTGTAGGGGACTTCAAAATAAACATGGTCACATTTTGACTAATCACAAGTTTGTTTAATTCATTCGAATATATCAGTACCAAGAACAATGGGTCCAGGATGGTCTAGAGTTCGCTCACCTGAGCTTTTTGGCCAAATAAGACCAATTTCTAATCTTTTCCTAGATAACATAACAAGCATTCTAACAAGCTTTCAAAGATTTGACCTGGTTACCTAGTTTTAACCCAATATGACCTATTTTCAAACTCTAAGAAATTATCAAGACAAACATTCCGACCATTTTTCATGAGTATTTGATTAAAAGTCTGGCCTCTATAGTTGACGAAGGACGACGCACACAGCACAGTCACAAAAGCTTACCTTGAGCACTTTGTGCTCAGGTGAGCTGAAAACGTCAAATGCATTCGCATTCAGATATGCCGAAAAAAATCGTCTACGGGCAGTAACGAGACAGAAAGGAACATATCAATCGGGGTATAAAATTTAAGTGGTCTGCAACGCGTTATGAGTTGGGAAACGAATACATCAATAGCTATAAAAGGTACGAAATTCGCAGACATCTGAATTGTATGTTCTCTTTTAACCCTTAAGCTGCTCATCGCGACCCACTGACCTTTTGCGGACAGTGTAGATCAAGATCAGACTGCACAGAACGTGCAGTCTGATCTTTGATCTACACTGTCCGATACGGTATTTTCTTTCCGGCGAAATCAACTTTGAAAACGCAATGTTTGGGCTTTTAGTATTGAGTAGAAATTTGTGTTTCATTTATTCAGCAGCTTAAGTGTTAAATGAACCATGCTACCTGAAAAAGGGGTTTCATGCATCTGAAAACAGTATCGATTTAGGTCAGCCTGTGCATCTTTTTGCATTTGGTAAATGTTCTGCATGTCCAAGACGACCATTCTACCTCGTGATTCAGCCGGTTGTTAGCCGCAATGGATTTTATAGATCCACAATAACGGGATGATTTACCTGGTATAATACATCTCCATGATGTATTAAACACCCTTTTAACCCTTTCCCAAACAAGCCCTGGTTTTCACGTGTCTGCAGTACAAATCTTTTGAAAACACTGTGGGAAAAGGAGAAATTGCTCGTAACGAGCAATTTCTCCTTTTCCCACAGTGTTTTCTACCCTTTTTGATAACTTTCTGCCATTTTCATCAAATTTAAAATTGTCGTCTGCAAACTCTTTCAATTTGGACCAGTCCAGGATTTGTCGTTTGGGAAAGGGTTAACAGAACATGACTCACATGCAATGGCTCTAAAACAGAGCGTGGGTGAATCAGCTGTCGAGATCATATGGGTTTGAATATCTCGTTCATCCAGTAAGAAATCTTTAGGTTAACTCTATATCAAGTAACTCTTTGTGTTTTACCGACCCCTGGGAAAAAAAATTTAGAAAGCGTTGTTGAATAAGGAGGACATGCTAGAAACCAGCATTTTTTCCTTTTTACAATAATGTTTTTTAATTACATGTTGGAAGATGAATACCTTAATTTAAGCCACATTTATTTATTATAGTGTGTCGTCTGTACCTGTTTTCAATTGGAACGAACGTAAAATTTTGTTGATTGATATATAGTTAACTTATTGCCCGAGGTGGGTGGATGGGTAGCCGAGATTTCATGGATTTTCCAGATCTCATTAATCCGATAAGAATTCTTTGGATTATTTTTTTGCCTTCTTATTTCCATTTGGTGTCTTACACTCCATCATCTTTGAAAACAAATTTAGCAACTTATCTTAGTGCCACATTGTTTCTACCGCCTGCAGTCAACTCTTTGCGTCGTGTGCTAGACCAACTTTGAAATATATCAAGCAAGTTCTTCTCGTGTAACCCTGTTTCAGGTTGTTTGTTAGATAATGTTCATTATCTGCAGACAATTTTTTTTGCGTCCTGAAGTAGAACACTTTAGAAACACTTCCGCCATAGACGGGCTCCTAGTAAGGGAAAAAAAAAACTTTTGTGACACTGTTTTCTCTTGCATTCAGGCATTAGATTAAAGCATCATGTTGATACGTTCGTAAAGTTAGCTACCAGTTGACAGTTGACAATTCAATCGTCAACTGTCAACTGTCAGCTAATTTCACACATACGAGTAGCTACCAATTCATATTTTTCATCCAGCTGTCAGTTCCATTTTTTCAACGCTATAAGGAAACTGTCAACCGTCAACCGTCAGCTAACTTGACGCTTCAGCTGCCGATTTATTTTTATCAAAGGTACCGTATGTTTACCGAATCGTCAACTCTCAACTGTCAGCTGGCTGCCAATTTGATTTTCATGCGTTCAAAGGAGATAAAAGCCAATTGGCAACTGTCAACCGTCAGCTAACTTCACATTTCAACTGCCAATTCGTTCTTCATAACTTTATGTTAGTTTCAGTAAATTGTCAAATGTCAAGTGTCAGCTGGCTTCCAATTCAGTTTTCACGTGCCTAAAGGAAAAAAGGGTACGAATAGGCAACTGTTAGTTGTCAGCCAAAATCGCTTTTAAGCTGCCAATTCGATGCTATTAGAGGTATCGTATGTTTACCGAATCATCATCTGTCAACCATCAGCTGGCTGCCAATTCGATTTTTATTCGCTCAGAAGTGATAAATGCGAATTGGCAACTGTCAACTATAGCCAACTTCACACTTCAGCTGACAATTTATTTTCATCAAAAGTACCGTATATTTACCTAATCGTCATCTGTCAGCCGCCAGCAGGCTGCAAATACGATGTTCATGCGCTCTGGTGTGAGAAATGCGAATTGGCAACTGTCAATCGTCAGCTAACTTCACACTTCAGTTGCCGATGCATTTTTATCAAAAGTACCGTATAATCTTCAACTGTCAATTGTCAGCTGGCTGCCAATTTGATTTTTATGCGTTCAAAGAAGATAAATCCGAATTGGCAACTGTCAACTGTCAGCTAACTTTGCATTTCAACTTCCAATTCGTTATTCGTGACTTAACGTTAGTTTTAGTGAATTGTCAACCGTCAACAGTCAGCTGGCTGCCAATTCGACTTCTAAGAGGTTTGAGGGGAAAATTACGAATTGGAAACTGTCAACTGTCGACAAACTTCACACTTTGCCAGCTGCAATTTCGTTTTTTTTTTTTTTTTGAAGTATGGTATGGTTATTGAATCGCCAACTGTCAACTGTCAGCTGGCTGCTAATTCCGTTTTCACGTGCCTCTTGAAAAAGGGTACGAATAGACAACTGTCAAACGTATGCCAACTTCACACTTTAACTGCCAGTTCGTTTTTCTTAGAAGAATAGTATACTTATTGAAATCGTCAACTGTCAATTCTCACCCTGCCGCCAATTTGGTCTTCACGTGCCCAAAGAAAAAGGGTACGAATTGGCAACTGTCATTTGTCAGCCAGCTTCACACTTCAGTTGCCAATTCGTTCTTCCAATTTGATTTTTATGCGTTCAAAGAAGATAAATCCGAATTGGCAACTGTCAACCGTCAGCTAACTTCACATTTCAACTACCAATTCGTTATTAATAAGATAGCGTTAGTTTCACTGAACTGTCAACTGTCAGCTGGCTTCCAATTCAACTTATATGAGGTTTAAGGGGACAATTGGCAAACGTCCGCTGTCGACCAACTTTACACTTCAATTGTCATTTTGTTTTTCTTAGAGGTGTAGTATGTTTATCGAATAATCAACTGTCAACTGTCAGCTTGCTGCCGAATCGGTTTTTCACGTACCTAAAGAAAATAGTACGAATAGGCAACTGTTAGTTGTCAGCCCAAATCACTCTTTAGCTGCCAATTTAATTCTACTAAAGGTATCGTATGTTTACCGAATCATCATGTGTCAACCATTAGCTGGCTACCAATCAGATTTTCATGCGCTCAAAGGTGATAAATTCGAATAGGCAACTGTCAACCGTCAGCTTACTTTACAATTCAGCTACCAATTTATATTTATCAAAAGTACCGTATGTTTACCGTTAACTGTCAACTGTCAGCTGGTTGCTAATTCCGATTTTTATATCTTCAAACTAGATAAATTGGAGTAAGTAACAGCCAATCGTCAGCTTGCTGCACATTTCAACTGTCAATTCGTTTTCTATAACTTAACGTTAGTTTCAGTGAATATGAAGTGTCAACTGTCAGTTGGCTGCCAAATTGACTTACATGAGGTTGAGGAGAAAATTACGAATTGAAAGCTTTAAACCGTCAGTCAACTGCAAAGTTCAGCTGCTAATTCTTTTTTAGTAAAAATGTCGTGTGCTTTTTGAATTGTCAACTATCAACGTTCAGCTGGCTGCCAATTCGAATTCAATATCCTAAAACAGCAAACTGTCAACTGTCAACCCTCAGCCAACTTCATACTTCAGCTGCCGATTCAGTTTTATCGAAAGTATCGTATGCGTACCGAATCGTCAGCTGTTAACTGTCAGCTAGCTGGCTGCCAACTCGATTTTTATGTGTTCAAGAAGATAAATTCGAATTGGCAATTGCAAACCGTCTGCTTACCTCACAATTCAGCTGCCAATTCGTTTTTCAGAACTTAACGTCAATTTCAGTGAATTGTCAACTGTCAACTGGCAGCCAATGGTATCTATATGAGGTTTACGGGAAAAATTACGATTTGGCAACTATTAACTGTCAGCCAACTTTACAGTTCAGCTGCCAATTTATTTTAAATAGAAATAATGTATATTTACTGATTCGTCAACTGTCATCTGTCAGCTGGTTGCAAATTTGAATTGAATATGCTTTAACACCAAATTGTCATTTTTTTTTTGTCATCAGCCAATTTCACACTTCAGCTGCCTATTCATTTTTATCAAAATTACCGTTTTGTACCAAATCGTCGTCAACTTCACACTTCAGCAGTCAATTCAGTTTTATCAAAGTACCGTATTTTTATCGAATCGTTAACTGTCAATTGTCAGCTGGCTGCCGAATTGATTTTCATGCAATCAAAGAAGATAAATGCGAATTGGCAACCGTCAGCCGTCTGCTAACCTCACATTCCACATGCCAATTTGTTTTTCGTGACTGAACATTAGTTCAATGAATTGTCAACTGCCAGCTGTCAGTTGGCTGCCAATTCGACTTATATGAGGTTTGAGGGGAAAGTTATCAATTGGCAACCGTCAACTGTCCACAAACTTTACATTTCAGCTGCCATATCGTTTTTCTTAGAAGTAAAGTATGATTATCGAATTGTACCAAATCGTCGTCAACGTCACACTTCAGCAGTCAATTCAGTTTTATCAAAGTACCGTATTTTTATCGAATCGTTAACTGTCAATTGTCAGCTGGCTGCCGAATTGATTTTCATGCAATCAAAGAAGATAAATGCGAATTGGCAACTGTCAGCCGTCTGCTAACCTCACATTCCACATGCCAATTTGTTTTTCGTGACTGAACATTAATTCAATGAATTGTCAACTGCCAGCTGTCAGTTGGCTGCCAATTCGACTTATATGAGGTTTGAGGGGAAAGTTATCAATTGGCAACCGTCAACTGTCCACAAACTTCACATTTCAGCTGCCATATCGTTTTTCTTAGAAGTAAAGTATGATTATCGAATTGTACCAAATCGTCGTCAACTTCACACTTCAGCTGTCAATTCAGTTTTATCAAAGTACCGTATTTTTATCCAATCGTTAACTGTCAATTGTCAGCTGGCTGCCGAATTGATTTTCATGCAATCAAAGAAGATAAATGCGAATTGGCAACTGTCAGCCGTCTGCTAACCTCACATTCCACATGCCAATTTGTTTTTCGTGACTGAACATTAGTTCAATGAATTGTCAACTGCCAGCTGTCAGTTGGCTGCCAATTCGACTTATATGAGGTTTGAGGGGAAAGTTATCAATTGGCAACCGTCAACTGTCCACAAACTTCACATTTCAGCTGCCATATCGTTTTTCTTAGAAGTAAAGTATGATTATCGAATTGTACCAAATCGTCGTCAACTTCACACTTCAGCAGTCAATTCAGTTTTATCAAAGTACCGTATTTTTATCGAATCGTTAACTGTCAATTGTCAGCTGGCTGCCGAATTGATTTTCATGCAATCAAAGAAGATAAATGCGAATTGGCAACTGTCAGCCGTCTGCTAACCTCACATTCCACATGCCAATTTGTTTTTCGTGACTGAACATTAGTTCAATGAATTGTCAACTGCCAGCTGTCAGTTGGCTGCCAATTCGACTTATATGAGGTTTGAGGGGAAAGTTATCAATTGGCAACCGTCAACTGTCCACAAACTTTACATTTCAGCTGCCATATCGTTTTTCTTAGAAGTAAAGTATGATTATCGAATTGTACCAAATCGTCGTCAACTTCACACTTCAGCAGTCAATTCAGTTTTATCAAAGTACCGTATTTTTATCGAATCGTTAACTGTCAATTGTCAGCTGGCTGCCGAATTGATTTTCATGCAATTAAAGAAGATAAATGCGAATTGGCAACTGTCAGCCGTCTGCTAACCTCACATTCCACATGCCAATTTGTTTTTCGTGACTGAACATTAGTTCAATGAATTGTCAACTGCCAGCTGTCAGTTGGCTGCCAATTCGACTTATATGAGGTTTGAGGGGAAAGTTATCAATTGGCAACCGTCAACTGTCCACAAACTTCACATTTCAGCTGCCATATCGTTTTTCTTAGAAGTAAAGTATGATTATCGAATTGTACCAAATCGTCGTCAACTTCACACTTCAGCTGTCAATTCAGTTTTATCAAAGTACCGTATTTTTATCCAATCGTTAACTGTCAATTGTCAGCTGGCTGCCGAATTGATTTTCATGCAATCAAAGAAGATAAATGCGAATTGGCAACTGTCAGCCGTCTGCTAACCTCACATTCCACATGCCAATTTGTTTTTCGTGACTGAACATTAATTCAATGAATTGTCAACTGCCAGCTGTCAGTTGGCTGCCAATTCGACTTATATGAGGTTTGAGGGGAAAGTTATCAATTGGCAACCGTCAACTGTCCACAAACTTCACATTTCAGCTGCCATATCGTTTTTCTTAGAAGTAAAGTATGATTATCGAATTGTACCAAATCGTCGTCAACTTCACACTTCAGCTGTCAATTCAGTTTTATCAAAGTACCGTATTTTTATCCAATCGTTAACTGTCAATTGTCAGCTGGCTGCCGAATTGATTTTCATGCAACCAAAGAAGATAAATGCGAATTGGCAACTGTCAGCCGTCTGCTAACCTCACATTCCACATGCCAATTTGTTTTTCGTGACTGAACATTAGTTCAATGAATTGTCAACTGCCAGCTGTCAGTTGGCTGCCAATTCGACTTATATGAGGTTTGAGGGGAAAGTTATCAATTGGCAACCGTCAACTGTCCACAAACTTCACATTTCAGCTGCCATATCGTTTTTCTTAGAAGTAAAGTATGATTATCGAATTGTACCAAATCGTCAACTTCACACTTCAGCAGTCAATTCAGTTTTATCAAAGTACCGTATTTTTATCGAATCGTTAACTGTCAATTGTCAGCTGGCTTCCGAATTGATTTTCATGCAACCAAAGAAGATAAATGCGAATTGGCAACTGTCAGCCGTCTGCTAACCTCACATTCCACATGCCAATTTGTTTTTCGTGACTGAACATTAGTTCAATGAATTGTCAACTGCCAGCTGTCAGTTGGCTGCCAATTCGACTTATATGAGGTTTGAGGGGAAAGTTATCAGTTGGCAACCGTCAACTGTCCACAAACTTCACATTTCAGCTGCCATATCGTTTTTCTTAGAAGTAAAGTATGATTATCGAATCATCAGTTGTCAACTCTTTGGCTGCCAATTCCGTTTTCACGTTCCTAAAGAAAAGAGGTACGAACAGACAACTGTAAACTGTCAACTGTCAGCTGGCTGCCGATTCTGTTTTCACGTGCCAAAAGAAAAAAGGTGCGAAAAGGCAACTGTCAGTTGTCAGCAAACTTCATTCTTCAGCTGCCAATTCGATTCTATCAAAAGTAAATTCTTTTTTCGTTACTTAGCGTTAGTTTTAGTGAACTGTCACCTGTCAGCTGTCAGCTGGTCCAGTTCGACTTATATGAGGTTTGAGGGGAAGATTACGAATTGGCAACTGTCAGCTGTCGGCCAACTTCACACTTCAGCTGCCATTTCGTTTTTCGCACAAGTTAAGTATGTTTATCGAATTGTCAATTGTCGACTGTCAGCTATATAGTATGTTTATCGATTCGTAAACGGTCAACTCTTAACTGGCTGCCAATTCCGTTTTTTTTTTTTTTTTTTCACATTCCTAAAGAAAAGAGGTACGAATAGGTAAACTGTCAGATGCCAGCCAGCTTCACAATTCAGCTGCCAATTCGTTTTTTTCTTAGCAGTATATTATGCTTATCGATTCGTAAATTGTCAACTCACAGCTGGCTGCCAATTCCGTTTTCACGTTCCAAAGGAAAAAATGGTACGAACAGGCAACTTTCGGTTGTCAGCCAACCTAACACTTGAGTTGCCTATTCGTTTTTCTTAGACGTGTAGTATGTTTATTACATCGTAAACTGTCATCTGTCATCTGGTCATTTGGCTACAGATTTTGTTTTCGCGTGCTAAAAGAAAATAGGTGCGAAAATGCAACTGTCAGTTGTCAGCAAACTTCATTCTTCTGCTGCCAATTCGATTCTATCAAAAGTGTCGTATGTTTACTAATGTTACACGTTGAAAGAAGATAAATTTATGCGAATTGGCAACCGTCAACTGTCAGCTAACTTCACATTTCAACTGCCAATTCTTATTTCCTGACTTAACGTTTTAGTGAGTTGTCAACTGTCACCTGTCAGCTGGCTCCCAGTTCCACTTATATGAGGTTTGAGGGGAAAATTACCAATTGGCAACTGTCAGCTGTTGGCAAGCTTCACACTTCAGCTACCATTTCGTTTTTCGTTCAAGTATAGTATGTTTATCGAATCGTCAATTGTCAATTGTCAGCTGTATAGTATGCTTATCGATTCGTAAACAGTCAACACTCAGCTGGCTGTCAATTCCTTTTAACGTTCCTAAAGAAAAGATGTACGAATAAGCAACTGTCAGTTGTCATCCAACTTCACACTTCAGCTGCCAATTCGTTTTTCTTAGCAGTATATTATACTTATCGATTCGTGAACTGTCAACTCTCAGTTGGCTGCCAATTCCTTTTTCACGTGCCTAAGGAAAAAATGGTACGAACAGGCAACTGTTGATTGTCAGCCAACCTAACACTTGAGTTGCCAATTCGTTTTTCTTAGAAGTACAGTATGTCTATAACATCGTAAATTGTCATCTGTCAGCTGGTCATCTGAATACAGATTCTGTTTTCACGTCGTAAAAGAAAAAAGGTGCGAAAATGCAACTGTCAGTTGTCAGCAAACTTCATTCTTCAGCTGCCAATTCGATTCTATCAAAAGTATCGTATGTTTATTAAATGTTACACGTTGAAAGAAGATAAATGCGATCTGGCAACCGTCAACTGTCAGCTAACTTCGCATTTCAACTGCCAATTCTTATTTCGTGACTTAACGTTTTAGTGAATTGTCAACTGTCACCTGTCAGCTGGCTTCCAATTCCACTTATATGAGGTTGAGGGGAAAATTACGAATTGGCGACTGTCAGTTGTTGGCCAACTTCACAATTCAGCCGCCAATTCGTTTTTTTATTAGCAGTATATTATACTTATCGATTCGTAAACTGTCAACACTCAGCTGGCTGCTAATTTCATTTTCACGTGCCTAAGGAAAAAAATGGTACGAACAGGCAACTGTCAATTGTCAGCCAACCTAACACTTGAGTCGCCAATTCGTTTTTCTTAGACGTGTGGTAGGTTTATTACATCGTGAAATGTCATCTGAAGTCTGTCATCTGGCTGCAGATTCTGTTTTCATGTGCCCAAAGAAACAAAGGTGAGAAAATGCAACTGTCAGTTGTCAGAAAACTTCATTCTTCAGCTGCCATTTCTATTTTATTAAAAGTAATGTATGATTACTGAATGTTACACGTTCAAAGAAGATAAATGTGAATTGGCAATTGTCAACTGTCAGCTTACTTCACATTTCAACTACCAATTCTCTTTTCGTGACTTAACGTTAGTTTCAGTGAATTGTCATCTGTCAACTGTCAGCTGGCTTCCAATTCGACTTATACAAGGTTTCGGGGAAAATTACGAATTGGCAACTGTCAGTTGTCGGCCAACTTCAGACTTCAGCTGCCATTTCGTTTTCATGTTTATCGAATCATCAATTAATTGTCAGCTGTATGGTATGGTTATTGATTCGTAAACCGTCAACTCTCAGCTGGCTGTCAATTCCGTTTTCACGTTCCTTAAGAAAAGTAGTACGAATAAGCAACTGTCAGATGTCAGCCAACTTCACACATTAGCGGCCAGTTCATTTTCTTTAGCAGTATATTATACTTATCTATTCGTAAACTGTCAACTTTCAGCTAACTGCCAATTCCATTTTTACGTGCCTAAGGAAAAAATGGTATGAACAGGCAACTGTCGATTGTCAGCCAACCTAACACTTGAGTTGCCAATTCGTTTTTCTTAGAAATATAGTATGTTTATTAAATCGTAAACTGTCATCTGTCATCTGGCTGCAGATTCTGTTTTCAAGTGCCTAAAGAAAAAAGGTGCGAAAAGGCAACTGTCAGTTGTCAGCCAATTTCATTCTTCAGCTGCCAATTCGATTCTATTAAAAGTAGCCTATATTTACTGAATGTTACAAGCTGAAAGAAGACAAATGTGAATTGGCAACTGTGAACTGTCAGCTAAGTTAACATTTCAAGTACAGATTCTTTTTTTGTGACCTAACGTTAGTTTTAGTAAATTGTCACCTGTCAACTGTCAGCTGGCCTCCAATTCGACTTATATGAGGTTTGAGGGAAAATTATGAATTGGCAGCTGTCAGTTGTCGGCCAACTTCAGACTTCAGCTGCCATTTCGTTTTTCGCACAAGTATAGTATGTTTATCGAATTGTCAATTGTCAACTGTCAGCTGTATTGTATGCTTATCGATTCCTAAATGGTCAACTCTCAGCTGGCTGCCAATTCCGTTTTCACTTTCTTAAAGAAAAGAGGTAACTGTTAGTTGTCAGCCAGCTTCACAATTAAGCCCCCAATTCGTTTTCCTAAGCAGTATGTTATACTTATCGATCCGTAAACTGTCAACTCCCAGCTGGCTGCCAATTTCGTTTTCACGTGCCTAAGGGAAAAATGGTATGAACAGTCAACTGTTGATACTGTCAGCCAACCTAACGCTTGAGTTGATAATTCGTTCTTCTTAGAAGTAAAGTATGTTTATTGAATCGTAAACTTTCGACTGTCTGCTGGTTGCCAATTAGGTTTTCAAGTGCCTAACGAAAAGAAAAGGTGCGAAAATGCACTGTCAGTTGTCAGCCAGCTTAACCCTTCAGCTGCCAATTCGATTCTGTCAAAAGTATGCTATGTTTATTGAATCGTCATCTGTCAACCGTCAGCTGGCTGCCAATTTGATTTTCATGCGCTCAGAAGTGATAAATGCGAATTGGCAACTGTCAACCAACTTCACGCTTCAGTTTCCGATGCATTTCTATCAAAAGTTCCGAACAATGTCCGAATCGTCATCTGTCAACTGTCAGCTGGCTGCAGTTTGGTTTTGATGTGTTCAAGGTTTGGTTTGTATTAGAATCTAACGCCATTTTAACAGCTCAGGTCATATCATGGCGATCCGTGACGCGACCATGTGTTTCCTGGCTATCTCACATCACTACTCACACAACTTCTTTCCAAAGCCACTGACTTCTTTTCTCACGTGCATCACAGATGAGAAGCGAAAAATCGCCGGAAAGAAAGTTTCCCTACATAAGGTATTATACTCATAACCACCAGGTCACGAGTCAGATATGCCAACCACTGCGCTACCCGGGTGGGCTTTTACGCGTTCAAAGAAGATAAATGCGAAAGTGGCAACGGTCAACTATCAGCTAACTTCACATTTCAACTGCCAATTCGTTTTTCTTGACTTAACGTTAGTTTCAGTGAATTTGGCAACTGTAAATTGTCGACCAAAATTACGCTTCAGATGCTATTTCGTTTATTCTTAGAAGTATAGTATGTCTATCGAATCGTCAACTATTAACTGTCAGCCAAATTGGTTTTCACGTACTTTAAGAAAAAAGGGGGGGGGGTACAAGTAGGCCACTGTCAATAGTCAGCCAACTTCAAACTTCAGCTGCCAGTTCCTTTTTCTTAGAAGTATAGAATAGCTGTCGAGTCGTCAACTGTCAACTGTCAACTGTTCGCTGGCTACCAATTCGGTTTTCGCGTTTCCTAAAGAGGTTGCAAATAGGCAACTGTGAGTCAACTTCACTTTTCAGCTGCCGTTTTGAATCTAAAAGTATCGTATGTTTACTGAATCAGCATCTGTCAACCGTCAGCTATTTGCTGGCTACCAATTCGGTTTTCATGTGACTACAGAAAAAAGTACGAATAGGCAACTGTTAGTGGCTGCCAACTCCACTCTTCAGCTTCTAATTTGATTTTATTAAGAGTATCGTATGTTTCTGAAGAAAATCATCTGTCAACCGTTACTTGGCTGCCTATTCGATTTTAATGCGCTCAGAGGTAATAAATGCGAATTGGCAACTGTCAACCATCAGCTTACGTAACACTTCAGCTGCCAGTTATTTTTTTTTTTTTTTCAATTAAAAGTACCGTTCGTTTACCGAATCGTGAACTGTCAACTGTCAGCTGGCTGCAAATGCAATTCTTATGTGTTCAAAGTACATAAATTGGAATCGGTAACAGTCAACCGTCAGCGTGCTTCACATTGCAGCTGCAAATTCGTTGTTCATAACTTAACGTTAGTTTCTGTGAATTGTCAACTGTCAGCTGGCTGCCAATTCGACTTGTATAAGGTTTGAGGGAAAAACTGCGAATTGGCAACTGTCAACCGTCATCCAACTTTACAGTTCAGCTGCCAATTCATTTTTAATAAAAACCGTGTATGTTTACTGAATCGTCAACTGTCAATCGGCTGCAATTTCGAATTCAATATGCTTTAATACTAAATTGTCAACTGTTAACTGTCATCCAACCTCACACTTCAGCTGCCTGTCAATTTTTATCAAAATTACCATAGGTGTATCGAATCGTCAACTTCACACTTCAGTTACCGATTCAATTTTATCAAACGTACCGTATGATTACCGAATCGTCAACTGTCAGCTGGTTGCCTATTCGACTATTATGCATTCAAAGAGGATAAATTTGAATTAGCAACTATCAATCTTACTTTAAATTTCAGCTGCCAACTCGTTTTTCATAACTTAACGTTAGATTCATTAAATTGTCAATTGTCAACTGTCAGCTGGCTGCCTATTCGACTTACATGTCTCTTGAGGGCAAAATTACGATTGGCAAATGTCAACCGTCAGCCAACTTTACACTTCATTTGCCATTCGTTTTTAATACAAAATTGTATGTTTACTGAATCATCAACTGTCAACTGTCAGCTGCTTGCAATTTCGAATTCAATACGCTTTAACGCCGAATTGTTAACTGTTAACCGTCAGTTAACTTCACACTTCAGCTTCCGATTAAATTTTATTAAAATTACCGTATGTTTACCGAATCGTAAACTATCAGTTAGGTGCGAATCCGATTTTTATGCGTACCAAGAGGATAAATTCGAATTGGCAACTGCCAACCGTCAGACTTCACACTTCACTTGCCAATTTGTTCTAAATAACAAAAATATCGGATTTCTACTGAATCGTCAACTGTCCGGTGGCTGTCAATTTGAGTTCAATATGCTACAACAGCGAATCGTTAAATGTCAACCGTCAACTGATTTCACAGTTCAGCTGCCGATTCAATTTATCAAAAGTACCGTGTGTTTACCGAATCGTCAACTGTCAACTGTCAGCTGGCTGCAAATTCGATTTTTATTCGTTCAAAGAAGATGAATTCGAATTGGCAAATGTCCATCGTCAGCTAACTTCACACTTCAGGTTCCATTTCGTTTTTCATAACTTAGCCTTAGTTTCAGTGAATTGTCAACTGACAACTCTCAGCTGGCTGCCAATTCGACTTTTATGAGGATTGAGGGGAAAATTACAAATTGACAACTTTCAACTGTCAGCCAACTTCACACTTCAGCTGCCAATTTGTTTTTCTTGGATGTATACTCTCCTCTACCTTGCCTGATATATTGACCAAAAACAGCCTTGCAATCATAATATCCACATCCTTTTTACCGACTAAGAATGCCAAATACATCTATTCAGCACTGCAAGAGTGCAGGTAATCTTTACGGAGCCAACTACCTCGTATGGTTTAGGCTCATCTTAATGATTTTAAATGACTTTTGTACAGCATAAATTAAATAGGTATCAGGGAAAGATGAGACTGTAAAAATGTGAGGTCTGATCTTGACCGACCAGGGCTGTATTAAAAGAAAATGGAGTTTACATTTTTACTGTTATAAAAGTGAAGCGAGAATCTTCAATCACCGAAAAGATATCGCTGACCCTAACCCCTCAAGGTTCCTTTAGGAAAAGTTATGTCAAGAGATATTGGACAATGTACATCCACGATCAGGCTGCACGTTCTGTGCAGTCTGATTGATCGACACTGTCCGCAATAGCTTTTCAAAATAACCGATACGAACCCGCTCTATAAGAAAGATTAACAAAACCTTATGACGAAAAACACATTCATTTTTGTTGTTCATATAGAGTAAGTTCTTAAAGCTTAATCGCTTCTTACAGTCTTCAATGCTTTGGATGTTTCTGGTATTATCATGTAAAAGCAATTAAATGGTGTAACTACCCATTATTACTCATGTATTTTAGAAACCTGTTTTAATGTTTTTCTTTTTTAAGTACATGACCTTTAAACATGCTCGCATAGCAGACTAAGCAGGCGACCTTTTGCAACAATTTTGAAAGGTGAGCACCAGCCTTCAACAAGCTTACATAACTATTGTTATTATTATAAGAACAAATAATAGAAATCAAGTTAATGTTTTGAATACTGCAATTCAAAACTAGCTTAGAAACAATGCATGTTGTTAGTTGACGTGAATAGGTTCCATATTAACGATGAAAGAAAGTGTATATTTTCTATAATCAACGGTTTCAACAAATACACGGTTCAAGAAAACGATGTAAAAGACAACAATGTTGCTTTGCATAACATTAAAAGTAGACAGATGCTGGTGTTTTCCGAGTTTGAAAAATCGAAGTGTAGCTCTAATTCCCTGCACCCGTTGAACTCATTATAATTTTGCATATCATACGCTATGTATTAAGGGAGGTGCTTGTAATAGCATGAATACTTCCCGGAAACTATAACCAGTGCTAATGCATTATTGTTTTCTGGAAGTCGTGACCGGTACTCGTACATGGTTGTTTCCTTGAACCCTTTACCAGTACTCGTGCATGATTGCTACCTGGAGACCCTAACCAGTGCTCGTACATGATTGCTACATGGAGACTCTAGCCAGTACTCGTGCATGATTGCTACCTGGAGACCCTAACCAGTATTCGTGCATGATTGCTATATGGATACCCTAACCAGTACTCATGCGTTATTGCTTCTTTAAAATCTCAGAGTGATAAATATTAATTGCGAGATCTTGTTTCAAAATCAGTTTAGAATAAAACGATATTTACATAAATAGTATCTAACAGTTTTAATAAAAAGTCTATTTTATTAAACAGTCTGTGGGTAATTCCGAATGTGACCCGACTTAGGACACACTATCACAAGGAAATGCCGACACAAGACAACAAACTGGCCAAGTTAGACAATATACCACAGCAACAGTCCAAAATGTAAACAAGAGACTGAAATACACAGACATCACAATAATAATTCCTTAACTCGGCGCAACTTTTTAAGTACACCCAAATCCTCTGATCATTTTGTACTTTTTAAATTATATACAAACAACAGGCTTCATGGAGGGTGGGGTGGTGGGCAAGGATATGGTCAGCTGGTATGGACAGTTTGTCTGTTTGTATTGGAGTCTTAAGCTGTTTCAACAGCTTAGGTTATATCACGGTGGTCAGTGCACCTACGCACGTTTCCTGGCACTCTCACACCAGTACTGACACAACTTTCTTTCCAAGTCACTGACTACTGTTCTCACATGCATCAGAGGTGAGAGGCGAAAAATCGCCGAGAGAAAGTTTGCCTCAACCGGGTATCGAGCTCGTAACCACCAGGTCACGAGTCAAATACGCTAACCACAGAGCTACCCAGGCGGGCTTGTATGGACAGTATTCATTTTAAAGTTTCAATGGGCGTTGACTAAACGAGAGGACGGTATAGTTAATAGAGCATTCTGCACCTTCTGTGCAGTCAGATCTTGATCTATGCCGTCCCCAAAACCCCTGGTTTCACTTGGCCCTGAGAGGGTTAATCCACAGATATCGAATACACGAAATAAAGATTTTCTTTCAGCACCAAAAGTCAAGTTATGGCAAGTTCAATGCCATTTTAGGATAAATATCTCACAAAATATAGGACAGTTAATATCAAACATCAGACTGTAAGTCTTGTGCAGTCTGATCTTGATATACACTATCCACAGATAGCATCGGTACATATAGATGTCCAGAGACGATGAGTAGCTTAATGCACAGACATCGAATACACGAAATAAAGATTTCTTTTCAGCAGAAAAAGCCTATTAGCATAATTTCGATTTTATTCAAGAGAAAATATCTCAGAAAATATTAAAATTTGCATATTAAAGATCAGACTGCAAGTCCTGTACAGTTTGATCTTGATTTACACTATCAAAAAAAAGCTGCACACATAGTTGTCCACAAGCATTAACCTCTTCACCAAACGAAGAAATCATAGACTGGTCCAAATTCAAATCATTTGCAAAAACCAAATCAAAGCAAATGATTGAAATTGTATTTGAGTGTATATAAAACATTGTTGGAAAAGGATAAAATGCTGGTTACCAGCATTTTCTCCTTTTCCCACAATGTTTTCATAAACCTGCCGCCTTAGCATCGTTAAAGCACGGGATTATTTGGTAAAGGGTTTAATTAATTGGTTAAAACGTAACGCGCGTTTGATGCATGCACGCCCCTGCATCTTCTATCGATGCATTATGGGATTGCACCATTTTCAACCCCGTCTTCAAAATATTCTGACAACTATCACTCGCATCGCCTTCTTCTTTGTGCCTTTATGTGGCTCTGGAGATGTAATTGGCCATCTCTTTCATTGCAAAATGCATAATCTCGATTTCTTTGACGGCAGAAATTACAATCAACTGACACAGAGAAAGTCTTTACAAAACGACAAAAATTTCATTTTGTCCAAATTGAAAGCAGTGCAGACGATATGACTAATAAGGCTCATACCTACATATACGTCTTTAATAGCATAGAAAGTCTTGTGCAAGGTTTTCAAAAGCTTCCTTCGTCACGGTCGTTAAAACCCGGGATTGTGTGGTAAAGGGTCAATCCTATTTGATTGCATAAACAAGCGGACGGTCTAGATCCAAGATCAAACTGTACGCTGTATGCAGTCTGATCTTGATCAATGCCGACCGCAAAAGCAGTTGGTTTCACCTACAGGTTTACTAGGCAACTAAAGCACCTATAGGTTGTTTTATTCAGAAACATAGCATCATGCAGTATAGATCCAAGGTAAGACCGCACGCTCTGCGCACTCTGATCTTGATCAACATAAGAAATAAATTCTCGGTGATGCCAAAATTTGTTTGTATAGTGTTCAATGACCTTTTATTACATTAGGTCAGTTATACCGCTGCCATTGCACCTATCCGTGCTTTGTTAGTTTCCTTTACTGGAACTTCGTACAATATTCTTTCAAAGCCACGGGCTGCTTTCATTTATAACTAACCTCGACACGGTGAGAAAGGAACACTGTTACAATGATTATCATTAATACTCGGAAAAAAATGGCCGGCTTGGGATTTGGACGAGCGACCATGGTTTCAAGCCCTGTATGTCATCGACGGGGCTAAGGAAAGGGTTACAGTACACAGACTTATTATAATCTCCTCGTAGAAAGTTTTTTAACTATTATTTTCTATAAAATTAAGCTTCCAACTGTATTGCACCTGGGGTCCTGCGTTGCTCAGTGGTAAAGTGTAGGACTCGTAACCTGGAGGCCCCGAGTTCGAGTCTCACTGGATCCACTCGGTTTTTCGTCGGAGTGTCCTTAGGCAAGACACTTCAGAGCCCTAGCCTAGTACTGGTGAAACCCAGGAAATACATGAATATGTGAGCTGTCGCCGTGATATGACTGAAATATTGTTGAAAGCGGCGTAAAACACCATTCAATCAATCAATGTATCGCACCTGTTCGGACGCTTGATTGCTGTCAGTTATATAATACAGAACTATTTGGAAGGTAAGTAGACAATAAAATTCTGGTAACGATATTTTCGGGTCATTTATTGTTCAACTATATACCTTAATCTGCTTTTCGTATCTTCACGCTTTCGTTTTCGAAACCAAATCATCTCTCTCTCTCTCTGTCTCACCGCTGAATATTGTTTTGACGATGGTTATATGGAAAAGCAGCCAGTCGCTTGGAAAGAATATTGTGTGTAGTACTGGTAATAGATATGCGTGTCGGCCGCCGCGATATAACTGAAATAATGTTGAAAACTGGCGTTAAACACCATACAAATCAATCACAAAAATAACGTTGGTTCGAGCGAATCGTCATTTGTTAGCTTTCTGCTAGTTCGATTTATATAAGCTTAAAAAGGAGTACGAACTGGCAACTGTAAACCATGATCCAATTTTACACTTCAGCTTACTATTCGTTTGAGCTTAAAAGTATTATTGTTTTCCCAAATTACCAACTTTCAAATGTCTGCTGGATGCAAGTTTCCTTTTTATGTCCCTATAAAATATAGGTGCGAAATGGCAACTGGAAACCGACATATGGCGTCAAATTTCAGCTGTCAATGCCCTTTTTTCATGCAAGCAACATTGTTTTAACCGCAACGCCAATTGTAACCTAGCAGCTGGCTGCCGAGTCGATTTCCAATAAGCTCTAAGAGAAAAGGTACGAATTTGGAGCTGTCAACCGTCAGCCAATTTCACTGTTCATCTGGCATCCGTTTTTCCTTTACATTTTAATTCTTTTTTCTAATCGTCAACAGTCAACTTTCAGCTTTAATTTTTTATGTACTTAAAGGGCAAAGTAGGATTTGACAACAGTCAACTGTTAGCCGACTTCATGTTTCAGCTGCAAATATCGTTTCCTTTGTAAAACAGAAATGTTGGTTTTAGCGACTTCCAAATGTCAGCTTGTTGACCATTAGATTTTGCTTATAGATACTATAGAGAATTAAGGTAAATAGGCAACTGGCAACCGTCAGCTAACTTAACTCCTCCAAATTCATTTCTAGATTTTGTACTTAGCGATCTGCAAGTGACTGGAACTTTGCCCACCCATACCATATTAGATGGTTAGACGTATACTACAAGCCATATTTTATTAGTTGTCAGGTTAGGTGGCAGGGGACTTGGAAACTTGTTCACGGCTGTGGCGAGCCATGTCGCCCCGAGCCGAAGGCAGTGCACAGCAATATATGTTCGGAGCATATTATCCAATCAGATCGCGAGAAATTTCTTTGCAGTATAATAATAATTCTAATTCTACTGTACATATCCTGCCTGCAACTTAAACTTTGACAGGTTGTACCGTTACACATTGTCAGACTAGTATCAAATATTCGTATCCGTACTTTTAAATGGTATAGGCATCTCGATTCCCGAACTGTTTACATTTTGGTCACTAGTGGGCCTTTAAAAAGAGCAGACTAACTCCCTGTTATTGGTTTGCAGGCGACGATTTTGCAAAACAGTAGACAATCAATACCAATTAAGTTTTATGATTACATGTGAAAACATTTTAGTAAAAGGAGAAATTGCTCATCATGAGCAATTTCAGCTTTTGGCACCATGTTTTAGAAGAGTTTTACCACAACAAGAAGAAACAAGAAATATCTTGAAAAAAAAAAAAAAAAAAAGCCAGACGGCTTAAATTCTGTCAAAATTGTCTGGAATGGGCCTCAAAATAAACATGTCCGCAATATTGACCAATCACAAGTTTCTCTTTATTCATTCGAATAAATCAACACCAAGAGGTTGGTCAAAAGCATTAGGCTACGCCGATTCAGGTCATAAGTACTCAGCTACGCCGATAAAATCGTCTACAGGCAGTAACGAGACACACAGGAACATATCAACCAGCGTATAAAATTCAAAAGTCGTTTGCAACACGTTAGGAGCTAGGAAACGAATACATCAATAGCTATTAAAAAAATTTGAACTTCGCAGACATATGAATTATATATTCTCTTTTAAATGAGCCATGCTCTATAAAAAGGGGGTTTGAACATCTACAAAAAGTATCGACCTAGGTTAGCGCAGTCCGCGCAGGCTGACCGGTGTCAAAACATTTTGCTTTTGGTAAATTTTCTCCACGTCCTAGAGGACCATTCTACCTCATGATTCAGCCGGTTGTTAGGCAAAAAGGATTTTGTAGATCGACAATAATAGGACGACTTGCTTAGTATAATGCTTCACAGAGATGCATTACACATCCTTTTCCCAGAGCATAACTCAGAGCTCCAGATAGAGGGAGTGATTTTGATTTCAAAACTAAAAATATCAATCACTCTTTCCTAAATCCTATGTTATGGGTACTCATTAGAATCGTCTCATCGAGACGATTCTAATGAGTACCCACAACATAAGGTTTGGAAGAGAAATAATGGATTTAGAATGCTATCACTCCCGTTTATCTGGAGGTCTGATAACTCATATGCAAGACAGAGCGTTGGTGAATCAGCTGGTGAGATCAAGAGGGCAAGATCTCGTTCAATCATTATGCAGAAATCTCTGGGTTAACTCTATACCAAACAATCCCGTCTTTTAACGACCCAGAGCGAGGAAAAATACTTATCAAAAAAGATAGTGTTGAAAACGGAGTAAATATTAACAGCCCAGCATTATCTGCTTTTACAAGATTTCTTTTTAGTTTTTCACTCTTTGAAAGACACAAACCTTGATTTAAGCCACATTACTTTATTTCAATATATCGTCTGTAAATGCTTTCAATTGGAACAAGTTTAAAATTTTGTTGTTTTGTGAAAGATTAACTTATTGCCCGGCGTAGGTGGATAAGAAGCCGAGATCACATGGTTCTGCAGATCTCGTTAATCCTATGAGAAATCTTTGGATTAACTTATTGCCTTCTTATCTTTTTCAGACAACTTTTTGCGCCTTGTCCTCGAACATTTTGAAAACGAAATAAGTAACTTATCCAAGTGCCACATTCTTCCTACCTCCCACAGCCAACTTTCTGCGTCGTGCGCTAGATCATCTTTTGAAAATATATCAAGCAAGTTCTTCTCGTGTAACATTGTTTCAGGTTGTTTGCTAAATAATGTTTATTACCTGCAGATAATTTTTGCATCCTAAAGCGGAACACTTTAAAAACACTTGTGCTCAGATGATAATGGGAGAAGCCCAGGTGTCAACACCCACGGGAAAGAAAAGTAGTATATAAGTATCGCCAAACACGACGAAATATTGTTACTAAAGAATAAAAAGAAAAATAATCGTTATGAGCAATTTCCCAAATAGGGAAAAAGCTCTTAACCCTTATTCTGCTGTATAAAAGAAATGAAAGTTTCAAAACCATAGTAAAATCCAAAAGTCTCCTATTTCAACAGTATTTTTGGAGGAAAACATTTTTCTATATCAAAGGTATTTTGGGGGAGACATATATCTCCTTATCGGACAGTGTAGATTCAAGATCAGACTGCACGTTCTGTGCAGTCTGATCTTTATCTACGCTGTCCGCAAAAGGTCAGTGAGTCACGCTTAGCAGTCAAAGGATTAAACTTTTTTGTTTCACTTTTTGAATTGAAACTGGCAATAATCAAAACCAATCAAGATATATAGACGATTTTATATGAAAGCATTTCGTCAAACTATGAAACTTCTCATAAAAAAAAGCTTCATCTTTTTTTTTTCTTTAACCACAGCTCTTGCAGAGATAGTCCGGTGCAGGATGAGAAGTCGTCTGCAGACGACAAAGGATTATAAAATGTTCAAGAGTGCTCGTGGTAATTTCATTAATGAGTCAGTTTATTATAGTCTCTTAGTCTGATAATTGCAACCACTGGATCATCCTTTGAATAAATTTTATCACATAACCTCATTTGTTTTCAATGTAACTCATAGCCATTACGCACTTCCTCACGTGTGAGATAAACATTACGTGACGTCATATGTGACGTCACGTAATATATCTTTAAGAGGAGGGGCTTTATTAAAGGCCCATTAGCGGCCAAAAGTAAACAATGTGAGTGTTAAAATACATTCAAATTGAAATCATAGCTTTTGAAAGTATGGAAATTGTTTTGAGGTTGTTACAATCTGTTATTTCAGAAGGGGCAACCGCAGACTTATATAGGCAAGGAGACAATAGTTAAACCAAAATAATTGAAATAGTTCGTCTTTATTTGGGCACGGCACTTTTCACGTACACAGAATAATCTGCCAACAATACGGCATAAATGGGCAGGTAAATGGCAAGCCCCAACAACAAAAGCTGAAACTGGTGAACAGACAAATAATAGCAGCCTACTGTGTGCTATGCCTTGGAAAACAGAGATTGGCTGAAGTACACATTAAAGCTGAAAAACTACAGTTTCAAGAATATTGTCAATGTTCACAACAAAAGAAAAAGAATACCATCACCTCCGAAATAACGATGACTCTCGTGTATCGATAAGCACTGTATTTAATGGTCCGTCCAAGCGTAAGTCGCTGGCAAAAAAAAAGAATTTTAAGACAAGGTGATGTTGCCACGTCGTTCTATCTTTCGTTGACTTTTTACCTGATTTTACTTTTTTTTTTCTGCCAGCTGTTAACACTTGAACCGACCGTATCAGATTGAATCGATTGAATATTGTGATTCGTGTTTTTCACTGGATGTCTTATGAATTGTATGAGTTGTTAAGCGCTCTATTTCTGGCGAAGAAATTTAAGGGGTATGTGAAGATCAAAGGATTACCCTAGATTTGCCGGAAGAAGGAATATTGTGTTTTTATCAATATTACTACAACAATGTTGTTGTTTTTTGTCTGTACTTTTTGTCGCAAGCGTTTACCTAAATGGGGCGACGCCCACAGAGGCTGTCATTTATGTCATTGGACATAGTGCAAATAGTGCACGATAAAGGGCAAAAGTTATCCTAAGTCACCCCTGCTTCTTTAACGTGCTCGGTGTATAGCACCGTCACATGGGTTCTGGGCTTTTTCGAAGTCTCATCCGAAAGGCAATTAGTAATTTTTGTTGCACAGCAATAAGAACCGAACCCACACCTGCCAGTTTTCCCACATTACTAATCTCGTGGTCTACTACCTGAGCTAACCCGGCTTCCCCAACGTGTAGATATATCGCAACTGATATATACACTCGCTATAGTAAGGAGGGTAACCAAGGAAGAGACTCCGCACCGCCTTATCACTTTATTTAGGATTACTTTCAGTACTTTGATTTATAGTTCACTCAACTGTAAATACATTTTTAACAGACGGTAACTTTTAGACTTGTCCAAAGTGAAAACATTTGCAGACAACAAATTGAAGGTGACTCAATGATTCAATTTGTTTTGGGGAGGGTAGAAAACATTGTGGAAAAGGGAGAAAATGCTAGTTACCAGCATTTTCTCCTTTTCCGACATTTTTTCCTAAAGTCCTCCTCACTTGGGTAATTTAAACTCTGGATTGTTTGGCAAAGGGTAGCTGCGACCGATTACCTTTTTCGGACCGTGTCGATTAAGATCAGACTGCACAGAACGTGCAGTCTGATCTTGAAACTACGCTGTCCGATAACCCTTTACCAGACGACAAAATTTAAGCCTTGTCCAAATTGAAAGCACTTATAGACGACAATTTCAATGTGGCTCAAATGGTGCAATTTTTCTTTAATAGGGAAGAAAACATTGTGGGAAAAGGAGAAAATGGTGGTTACCAGCATTTTCTCCTTTTCTTACAATGTTTTGAAAAGACTTCTTTCCCAGGGTCGTCCAAAGGCGGCATTGTGCGGTAAAAAAATACTTTTGAAATAGAAAAATCTTGGTTTTTGCCATCGGCTTGAAAGTTTTATTTCACTTTTTCAGCAGGATAAGGGTTGATTAATGTACTTCTATTTAATGAACGTTCGCTCTGTTCTGATCCGCTTTCTAATGTCGAAGTAATTACTCGTACACGAAACGAAGAAGATTCCTTTAATTACTGGCTTGATGGAAATTAGCTTTCTTATTTTGTATTTACGGTCCATTAAGAATATGACACATAAGTCCTTTATTCATTGCAATAACGTTCCAGCTTAACTTTTCAAAGAATTTTGGAAAGTGTTTTTGCCTGAATGCATTCTTTTAATTCAATTAGGCCATCAGACGTGTTTGACTTTTTGCGCCCTGCAGTCAGCAATCTTTGAAAACATTATTGATAAATTAGCGATTCCTTCCCCCCACCCCTCCCCCTTTACAATGTTTTATTTATCCTATAATAAAGACAGTCTCCTATTTCAATGTGATAAAACACATAGTGCTAGCACCTTTAAACCTTAGGCTGCTAAGCGCGACTCACTGACCTTTTGTAGGAAGTGTGGATCAAGATCAGACTGCACACAACGTGCAGTCTGATCTTTGATCTACACTGTCCGGTAAGGAGATACATGTACTTGTAATCCAAAAATTACCTTTGAAAGAGCAAAAATTGGGTTTATACTATCGGCTTGAAAGTTTGATTTCATTTATTTAGCAAGATAAGGTTTAAATGAAAATAACTTGGTAATAGCTCAAAGCCAAAATCAAAAGCCCGTCACTGGAATATCGTTAATTACAGGACACCATACAATATTCTGGATATCTCTTTTCTTTTTCCTTGAGAAAGTCTCCAACTATTCAGCTTTTCAGCCAGCTGTTCTCCTAGAATGGTCGGAAAAAAAACTCACGAGCTTCCGTCTATTGTAGGTAAATCTAAGACAGAAAAATCAAAAGTTTTTTGACGATTTTCTAGAGAAAAGCTTCTGCTTTCTGCTTTGTGCAGTAATAATTTACCGAGAACAGTCGAGATGTGGGCGCCTAGCTTCTGATTTTTTACTTCCGCTTCGGTCTAAAAGTCGATGGCGGGAACAGGGTTCGGGGAAACGCCATTCGGCAAACCTCGGGTGATCCGCTGTTCGAAGCCCTCGGCTGTATTACTGTCAGTCACATGATCTTAAACATGGCAGCGGGGAAGATGTAAATCGATTAGCAAAGCCATCTACATCCACAGTGAAGTTATTCACATCAATCAACTTATCAGTGAAATCTGCAAGCGGTTTTGATAGACCACGTTTAATTATAAATGTACAAACTGTTTGTGAACGGAAATGTATTTAGAAAGATTTCGATAGAAATTGTGACACGTGTTTTCTATTCTTACGTGGAGCCTTACAGTTTTAAGAACGGTAAAGCGGTGCATTTCTGGATAATAAAGTACCGTGTAGGTGCTTATCACCCATTGTAACACAACCTAAGGATTTCTTTAATCAACTGATCACCCGAGGTTTACCGAGTGCGGTCGAGTTGTTTTTGATTGCGTAAAAACATGTACATTGATAACAATACCGTAGTCGGCAGTGCGTCTGGTACAAAGATAGATTTTGCCGGCCGAATATGGAACTCGGCGCAATAACCTTTGAAATAAAGCCAATAATCATGGAATTAATAGAATTTAACGGGCAAAAATTGCCACAAAATGCACCAGGTATTGACTTTTATGTGCAATTATCCTTTTCGCATAAGCTGAAGTATGATTTTTAACTCTTTACCAGATGACAAAATCTAAACTCGGCCCGATCGAAACAATTTGCAGACAACAATTTAAGCATGGCTTAAACGATAGGATTTGTATCTGTTGATGTTTTGAAAAACATTGCGGGAAAAGGAGAAAATGCTGGTAACCAGCACTTTCTCCTTTTCCCACAATGTTTTCAAACGCCGTCTTCCTTGGGGTCCTTAGAACCCCCGATTGTTTGGTAAGGGTTAAATCATCCGAATTCATGATAATTCGAACATATTTCTTGTTTTTACTCACATTTGAATAATCCGGGCTCTGTTATAATTCAAATGGCATATCAGCACCGACTAAATGATTCCTATACGCCTTTCCTGTGATGACATAACACATTTTAAAGACGTTTTTAAACCACTTCCTAAATTAAACTAACATTTAGATTAAATTTTTTGCGCGTACTGTTAGAATTAGAGTTTGGTTTCATTCCTGCTGGAAATGCTTTTGAAAAAAACGTTTATATTAACCTTTTACCAGACAACAAAATTTTAGCCTTGTCCAAATTGAAAGCATTTGCAGACGACAATTTCAATGTGGCTCAAATGTTGCACTTTTTCTTTGATAGGGTAGAAAACATTGTGGGAAAAGGAGAAAATGCTGGTAACCAGAATTTTCTCTTTTTCCCACAATGTTTTCAAAAGGCTTCTTTGCCAGAGGCGTGAAAAGGCGGCATTGTGCGGTAAAGGGTTAAGAATGCACTGCCTATACCTCTTTGCTTGAAGCCATTTCCAATATTATTTCAGTTCTATCTCCGCAGCCTGTGCACCTATCAATATTTTCCTTGAGTTTCTTTTACCAGTTCAAAGCTCAACATTCTTTCCAAGCCAATGGCTGCTTTCCCAGAAAGACATCGTTAACAAAAGTGTTAAGCGGTGAGAGAGGATTGATAATCTCCGAAAAAGGATCAGTTACCATCTGTAAAAAAAAAGTGGCGAGCTGTGGATTCGAACAAGCAACCCGACGATTTTAACCCTTAAGCTGCTAAGCGCGACTCACAAACCTTTTGCGAACAATGTAGATTAAGATAAGACTGCACAGAGCATGCAGTCTGATCTTGGATCTACACTGTTCGATAAGGAGATATTTTCACCTCCAAAAAATAAGTTTGAAATGACATTATTCGGGTTTTTACCATCCGACTGAAAGTTTTATGTAACTTATTCAGCACGATAAGGGTTAAGTCCTGTCAGCCAGCAGTCACCACTGCCTATTTATAATGATGATCTGTTCATTGCCTGAGAAATGTCTTTGTCGAAATTCTCGGTCGTAATTAAAATATTCTGGAAAAAATACAGTTGCTTGCTACAGGTAACTGCTCCTCTTCTCCACATCGTTTTCCCCATTCTTTACCAGAGGAAAATCCTTTCTTGAAATATTTATCTTTTATATCTTTCGGATTAAGGCGATTGAGACTATTAAGGCGACACATCAAAGCATGCTTGTCTCCGAACTGTCTCTTTCCCTCCCACTTATTTCCGTCCGTCCGTCTGTCCGCCTATCCGTACATCCGTTCCTCCGTCCTGCATACAAAATTGCTCCCTATTCAGGTATTCAACGGATTATCCGAGGTTTGCCGAATGAAAACGACGCGTGTCATTGAGCACGTGACATTTCCACAACCCCTTTGCGATGCAAAATGTTTAAATACCTCCAGAGGCTACTTAGCACATTAAGGAAATACCACTGAAAAATCTTTTTTCTACATCTTTTTTCTTCCTTTTTTACAGATGGTTTGCCTACTATCGCCTGAGTTAATTCTAGGACGAATCTGGAGTTTCGAGAGATTATACTCGTACGAAAGTAAATAGACCCCTTTAACGGTATGAAACAAAAGTACTTTATCCGAAGTATTCTGATGAGATTAGCAAACTTTGCAAAGTACCTTGGTTTTATGCTATCCTTGAACGCATTCTTTTAATTAACCAAATTATTTACAAAGAAAGGCTTTATTCAGGATACGACAGAATAAATCCGCCTATTTAGCTTATAATTTCACTGCTAATATCGTCTTAAATAGCTTTTGCAGGTGGGGAGGGCGTAGACGAAGATCAGACTGCACAGAACGTGCAGTCTGATGTTGGATCGACACCGTCTGCCTTGCTTAACTATAATATTCACCATCTTCAAATATGGACTGCTATTTTTTTACACCTCGGAAAACAAAATGAACTTTATTTTGTTGGCAGCGAAAAATTTAACAGAATACCCCTGGTTAATGATATGAAATTTAAAATAGCGATTGCTTGACACAGAAATAGTTTTAGATACTAAAATATTTCTAGAAAAAAAAAAAAAAAACATTCTTGACACTGTTTTTCCTTTATATATATTCTTAGATATAATTCTTGTAATAGAGAATGCAAGAATTAGAAAACAATATAAAACACTTCAGTGGTTTTCAACAAAAACCTTATTTTCAAACATTTTCCTTTTCTAAAACAGGGTCTTCTTGGCAATGCGATTGCCAGACCTAGAAATATCTGAAACAATGACCTCTTAAAACGGTATCTTTTTCTTAAATCAGCAGTCTTCATAAAATAGCGATTCCTATAGACTTAGAAATGAGCAATGCTCTGTGAAAAGGGGGCTTAATGCATCGGCGAAAAGTATCGAACCAGGTCAGCCTGCGCAGTCCGCGCAGGCTGACCTTGGCCGAAACTTTTCGCTATCGGTCAATTTTCTGTATATCTACCTCATGATTCAGTCGGTTGTTAAAATGGTGGCTAGAGCGGATCCATAATCATATATTACCTGATTGGTACAATGCGTCATGGAGAGGCATTAAGCCCCTTTTGCCAGAGCATGGCGCAAATGATTTCGAATACCAAAATAGTTTTAAGCAAAAACATGTTTTTAAAACATTTGTCTGTTTTCTTGAAAAATTCTTCTTGAAATAGCACCTGAAAGACTTCGAGACGATTTCATACACCAACATGTCTCTTTTTCCTCTTGTTATATCACAGCATCGTAAAACGCTAAGATTCCAAGGCAAACACCTTGTTTATGAGATCGTTTATCTAATTCTTATTGAAGTCAAAACTGCGCTTTCAACGTTATTCTGGGCAGGTGCGATTACTTCTTAAAACTAATACTTTTTGTATAAAATCTAAATATTTATGATCAAGAATAGATTACCAATGTCTTTGGCCTCGAAGTTAACTTGATTGCTTTATGGATGAGCTATACTCTGGCAAAAGGGGGTTTAATGCATCTCCGAGACCCATCACGGAGATGCATTGTACCAAGCGAAGCTATGGATGGATCAATAGAATCCATTTTGTTAACCCTTTCCCAAACAAGCCCTGGTTTTCACGTGTCTGCAGTACAAGTCTTTTCAAAACACTGTGGGAAAAGGAGAAATTGCTCGTAACGAGCAATTTCTCCTTTTCCCACAGTGTTTTCTACCCTTTTTGAGACCGTTCTGCCATTTTCATCAAATTTAAAATTATCGTCTGCAAACTCTTTCAATTTGGACCAGTCCAAAATTTGTCGTTTGGGAAAGGGTTAAACATCCGACAGAGTCATTTAGTAGACTTGTCCCTTGACATCCAGAAAACTAATTGAAAAGAAGATTTAGACTAATGTCAGCCTGTGCAGACTCCGCAGGCTGACGTGAGTCGACACTTTTTGCAGATACATTGAACCTCCTTTTCACAGAATATGGCTCAGATCTATTTTGGAATTTTAAATCAACTAAAAAATTAGATTCCATGCTTAAGATTTCTTTATCCTCAGGTTGCTAGAGCGTGACTCAGGGAGCTTTAGCAGACAGTGTAGATCAAAACCACACCACACACGGAACGCACAGTCTGATGTTGCCTATACACTGTCCGATTGGATTCGACGTTTCTGCAAAAAGATCTTTGAAGTCGCAATATTTTTTGTTAGTTCTTTAGAGGGTCGAACTATACAATTATTTGATATAGCAGTTTGCGGTTAAACATTTACATGAATTCGGCAAGTGCTCCAAACCAGTGTATCTATCTATGTTTCTATTCTTTTTCGACAAACAACGTTGGCTGCATTCCCACATAAACAGAATTGATTAATCTTTTCCCTTAACCTACCCTTAATCTTTTAACCTACCCTTTCAGTGCCTCAGACGAAACAGTTCTTTTTTCACGTACGGTATGGATCCAAAATCAGACTGCACAAAACATGTAGTCTGATTTTGGATCTATACCGCCCGCAAGTGCCCCCTGCGAGGCTTGCTGTTAAGGCGTAGGATTCGAAAACACAGGTTCGATCCTCAGTCAAAACACTGGATTTTTCGTGGGAGTGCCCTTTGGCAAGACAATACGAGCCATAGTCTATTACTGTTTAAACCCCAGACATATAAGAGTAATTTAGTTATCAATCAATCAATCAAATAATCAATCAATCAGCAAAAAAAAAAAAAAAAAAAACGAACCGATCAATCAATCAGCCAATCAATCAATATGACAGATCAGATTGCACGTACTATGGAGTCTGATTTCAATCTATAATCAAATAGGTAGGCAATGATTCGTTATTTCTGTTAACTGATGGAAAACGAAACAAAACAATAAATCGTTCACTCAGACGTACCTGTTAAATTTTCTCCACAATCTGACAATCGTAGACAGGGTGCAGTTAAAGGCAGGAGCTACCTGTCACTTCGACTGGCCAGCTTGCAGCAGTCCAAATGCCCGTCCCTGAGCCTCTATGGTCAATCTCGGCACCTTCCGCGCGGCTTAACTTTGCAATACATACTCCATAATGACGTTTAAGCCTTCTTCAACTCGCAACAAGAAGAGAGTGATATCCGCGAACAATTCCGTGCTGCACGTGCAACTCACTTTGCGCCAAACACGTGTTTTGTTACTTGTTCAGTCAACTGTAGCAGAAAATCAATAGAATGTAGATAGCGAATTTCACATAAATTTGGGGAATTGCTTGTGAAAAGTGCACACCCTAGAAATTAAATTTAAAAAAAAATCAAGTAATTTTTGTGTTGCGTTGGAAGGTTGGTATAGTATGGAAGAAACGAGGAATTACCAAAGTTTTTTTTTTTGTATTTTTACTGTAAAATTTCCTATTCCGTGAGTCACGGTATCGACGTTTTTGCAAAATACGAGATAAATACAAAAAGCAATATCGGTTGGCCTGATTGCTTAGTTTGTGGGTAATGAGTTCGAGGCCCCCACAGGCAATTTTTCAAGCATTTTTTTGCCCTCCAACTAAGGCTATAACATCCGTATGATTTTCCTTACAATATATCACGTTCTTCCTCCGCCTCAAGCCTGGCCGGATGGCTCAGTAGTTAACGTATCTAACTCGTGACCTGGTGGTTGCGTGTTTGATACCCTGTTACTGCAAACTTTCTTTCCGGCGATATTTCGCCTCTCACCTCTGATGCATGTGAGAAAAGTATTCAGTGGCTTGGAGAGAAGGTTGTGTCAGTACTTGTATGAGAAGGTCGAGAAACACATGCATAGGTGCACTGGCCGCCGCGATATGACCCAAGCTGTTAAAACGGCGTTAAATTCCAACACATACAAACAAACGAATCCTCTGCCTTCAACCCCCCCCCCCCCCCTTAGAAAACTAGAACTTCGCAAAGCGGACAAAAATACCCCCACTGGCATCTTGTCAATGAAGCACAGAGAAAACAAAGTTTACCTGTGACCTTGACCTTTGATCCGTGTGACCAACTAAACAATAGGGCACCTCCTTGGGTCATGAAGAACACTTGTATAAAGTTTCAGGGTGCTAGGTCAAACGGCTTTTGAGTTAGAGCACGGAAATGAAAAGATGGACGGATTGGCGGACGGACGGACAGACATGGTTAAACCAGTATACCCCCCCCCCCCCCCAGTACGTCGGTTGGGGGGGGGGGGTATAAAAACCGATCAAAATCTGGTTTGAAACCCTGTAAAGTCAAATCCAACATCTGCGCCTCATTCAACTTGTATGCAAATTCTTTCAAAATTTGAGGACGTCTGTAATTCTATCGTCTAGTAAAGAGTTAACCCTTTACCAGACGACAAAACTGTAGCCTAATCCAAAAAGAAAGCATTTGCAGACGACAATTTAGTGTGGCTCAAATGGTGCAATTTTTCTTGGATATGGTGGAAAAAACATTGTGGGAAAAGGATAAATACTGGTTACCAGCATTTTCTCCTTTTCCCACAATGTTTTCAAAAAGCCTCTTTCCCACAGTCGCTAAAAGGCGGCATTGTGCAGTAACTGGTTAACATTTTCGCAGCCAGACTTTTCAGGACGTCTGAATATACAGTACATGAATCAAGAAGATATTTTAGGTTTAGAATATAAGATGCGAGTGATGTAGATGCAAGATCAGACTGCACGCTCTGTGTAGTCTGGTACTGATTTACGCCACCAGCGAAAGCTTTTCATCCATGAATAGCAAGGACGGATCAAAGAAGGACTTGTTGGTGTTTTGGAAATCGAACTTCAAACTAAGACACTCATCACCTACGAAGTAAACAATCTCACGCCATTCAGCCCCCTTTTCACAGATAAAACCGAAAAAATCACAGAGTAAGGAACAGTCTAGAATCATGTTCTTTGCAGTCCGATAGTGATCTGCAGGATCCATAAAAGTGCATTTAGTCGAGCTCAGTAGATCCAGGGTTTGAAACAATTCCAAGATTCCAGGTACCGTATACCAGACAATAAAATAAACACAATACAATACAATAGTATTTTTGCTCCAATCCCAGCAGTGTGCATTCAGCAAAATACTAAATCAAACACATAATTGTCACCATGATGTGCTAGGATAATGAACTGATTAATGGACCGTTTGGTCCATTGATTAAATGGGACTTTTTTCACGCCGCTTTCAACATTATTCCAATCATATCACAGCGACAGCTCACAAATTCATGTATGTCCCGGCTTTCATCTGTACTAGCCTATGTTTCTAAAGTGTCTTGCTGAAGGACACTCCCATGAAAAATTCAATGATTCCAGTGAGGCACGAACTCGGGGCCTCCAGATTATGAGTCCTATACTGTATCGCTCCACTGGCTTATAAATATAAACCATAAATACTAAACATTTCAATTCTGAGCCAAATGGTTTCAAAATGAAGACTTACAAAGTTTTCTCTGTAAAAGCCCATGTGAAAGTTGAGACCCGCAGGGCAAAGCCATTTTTGATCCCAGAGCTATAATTACCTGAACTCTGGTAGAGGTCCACAAGATAAAGCCACATGCCAAAATAATACAAGTCTATGCTGCATGGTTATAAATAAGGTGATTTTCAAGTTTCGTCCATATGAAGCCTCTGTAAAACATAAGACCCCTGATGCAAGGCTAATTAAAAAAAAATCAAAAGTGATCCAGATTTGGTAGCCCTTGGGTTTGCGGTCAGGAGCAAAAAGATTTTTTGAATTTTCACGCTATAAGCACACGTTTATGACCCATGAGATAGGACTAATTTTGACATGATTTGAATAACTTTGGAAGAGGTTATTTAGATTACACTCATACAATATTACAGCTGTAACTCAAGGTAAGGAACAAGAAGACCTTTTAAGTTCTCACTATCTCAGCCTATGTAAAGCTTGTGACTTATTGGGTGAAGCAGTTTCAGAGACGATAAGCTTGCTGGCCTTAGGCCTGTGGAGCTAAAAAGCAGTATCTTTTTCATGAGCTACAATGACGTTAGCAAATACAAGCTTTTGGAAAAGATTTTAAAAGGTTTTTCAGTACTTTTCAGTTTTGTAGCCATAGCAACCATTGCTTTTAACAGAACTTGATTCTTTGAAGACATTCTGAAGAACATCATGGCAAGATGATATCTGTAAAGTTTGGTAAAAATTGGAAGAGTGGTTTCAATGAAAAAGATGGAACAATCTTGGTAGAAGTCTACAATATGAATCGGCATACCAAATTTTTATAGCCCTAGGCCTTACAGTGGGGATAAAAAAAAAAGATATCTTAAATTTTCACTAAGTAAGCCTATCTAAAATTTGTGAACCCTGGAGTGGGAAAAATTTTGATCCCAAGGCTAAAAACATGTCAAATTTGTTAGTCCTATTCTTTGTGGTTAGAAACAAGAAGATTGGCGAGAAGTCTTCACTATATAAGCCCTTATAAAACTTTGACCCCAGGGCTACAGTCGGACTAAATGGGGAATATGTGTATTAGAAGAATAACATGCCAAATTTGAGAGTTCTTGGCCGTATGGCTAGTAACAAGACGGTTTCTGAAGTTTTCACTCCATAAACCCATGTAAAACTTGTGACCCCTGGTGCAGGGCCAAACTTGATCCTAGGGCTGTAACTTGGGCCCTCTTTGTAGTTGTCCAATAGATAATGCTATAATTATGCAAAATTTGGTAGCCCTAAGCCTTATGGCTATGTACACCAAGATTTAAAAGTTTTTCCAATATAAGCTAATGTAAATCTTGTGAACCCCCCCACCCCCTACACCCTCCAGCATGAGGCCAAATTGACACCAGGACTGTAATTTGGGCACTTTTGGTAGACCCCACTAGATCAAGCTAAATGCAAAATTTGGTAGCTCTAGGCCTTATGGCTAGGTACAGGAAGATTTCTTAAGTTGTCACTATGTAAGCCCATGTAAAACTTGTGACCCCTGCGGCAGGGCCAATTTTCACCCCAGGGCTAAAATTTTGGCTCGTTTGGTAGAGGCCCACTAGATATAGCTACATGCAAAATTTGGTAGCTCTAGGCCTCATGGCTAGGTACAGAAAGATTTTTTAAAGTTTTCTCTATATAAGCCCATGTAAAACTTGTGACCCCTGGGGCAGAGCCAATTTTGACCCCAGGGCTATAATTTGAAGAAGCATGATAGAGGTCTACTACATAAAGCTACATGCCAAATTTGGTAGCCCTATGCCTTATGGTTTCAGACAAGAAGATTTTTAAAGATTTCCAATATTTTTCAGTTTTGTTGCTATGGCAATCAGAGTTCAAGAAATTCTAAAGAGGACCATGGCAGGATCATTTCTCTGAAGTTTCATGAAAATTGGATGGGTAGTTTCAGAGAAGAAGATGTTTGACATAAAAGTTAACGCACGGACGGACGGACGGACAGACGCACGGACGGACGGACACACGGACGCACGACGGACACCGGGCCATGACATAAGCCCGCTGGCCTTCGGCCAGTGGAGCTAAAATTTAAAAAAAAGAGAGAGAGAGAGAGAGAGAGAGAAGAAACTCTACTATAAATGGAAAAGTATTTGAATCGTGCTCTGACAAAAGGGGTTTAATGAATCTCCGTAACGCACTGCACCAAGTAAAACATCACATAATTATGAATTTATAAAGTTTTTTTTTTTCCTAACAACCCACTACATACGGAAAGAGCATGGTCCTTTGTCATGAGAGAAATTAAACTCTATAAAAAAGTTTCGACCCAGGTCTGCCTAAGCAGACTGCGCAGGCTGACCTGGGTCGATACTTTTTGTAAATTCATCAAACCCCCTTTTCACACAGCATGGCTCATATACACGTGACAGTGTTACTTTTTTTTTTTATATTTTCAACGGATTTTTTTTACGTCGTTTTTGACAATATTTCAGCATAAGTCAACCATTCTGATTGCATTTTTACTTCAATTCTAAAGAATTTTGTAAACTTGAAAATAACGCAATTTCTAATTGGCTAAACAATTTGCTATAGCCAATCAAAAATTAAGTAACTCTCTGAATGAGAAACTAGTATGAGAATATACTTAATCCTCAGTCCCTGATATGGCAAGAGCTATAAAGATTTAGAGTAATTCCATTGTCGATAAAAAATACTGTGGTGTATATAGCCGAGAAATAAACTTGTCATATACAAATTACTTAACTGACTCTCGGAATTCAGACTTATGAAACCCGTCAACTTCCATTTGTTTTTGCATTATTACCCAGTCAATTTCCGCTTTACCAAGCAATCTTGTGATTTAAAGATCCTGGCGGTAAAGGCTCTATTTCAACATTGTGGGAAAAGGAGAAAATGCTGGTTCCCAGCATTTTCTCCTTTTTCCACAATGTTTTCTACTCTTTCCAAAAATTAATCTCAACAGTTCAGCTAGAATTTATTTGTAGTCTACAAATGCTTTCTATTTCGACAAGTCCAAGACTCTATCGACTGCTAGAGATTTAAGAAGAAAGTAATTTGGAATGTCAATTCACAATAATGAAAATAGATTGGCAAAGTCATATGGGAGGATAATGAACAGTGATAAACCCATCTGTGTTCTGGCAAAGGGGGTTTAACATAGCAAAATTTTATACTGGAACAAATTAAAAGCATAATTATGCAGACAACAAATAAAATGTTAATCAAAATGAAAGTTTTTGTTTGTGAAAGGGTAGAAAACATTGTGGTAAAGGAGGAAATGCTGGTTACTGGCATTTCCTTCTTTTCCCACGATGTTTTCGAAAGCCCTTTCCATGGAGGTAGTTAGAATTCAGAACTGTGTGGTAAAGAGTAGATGCATCCCCGTGATACGTTATACCACGCAAGCCATCATATAATTTCATAATATGGATCTATAAAATCCTTTTTGTTTAACCCTTTCCCAAACGACAAATTTTGGACCGGTCCAAATTGAAAGAGTTTGCAGACGACAATTTTAAATTTGATGAAAATGGCAGAAAGTTCTCAAAAAGGGTAGAAAACTCTGTGGGAAAAGGAGAAATTGCTCGTTACGAGCAATTTCTCCTTTTCCCACAGTGTTTTGAAAAGACTTGTACTGCAGACACGTGAAAACCAGGGCTTGTTGGGGAAATGGTTAACGGCCGACTGAATCATGGGGGTAGAATGGTCCTTAGACATGCAGAAAATTGACCGATAGCAAAGTCTTAATCCAGGTGAACCTGCGAGGACTGCACAGGCTTACCTGAGCCGATACTTTTTGTAAATGCATTGACCCTTTCCCAAACAAGCCCAGGTTTTCACGTGTCTGCAGTACAAGTCTTTTGAAAACACTGGGAAAAGGAGAAATTGCTCGTAACGAGCAATTTCTACTTTTCAAACAGTGTTTTCTACCCTTTTTGAGAACTTTCTGTCATTTTCATCAAATTTAAAATTGTCGTCTGCAAACTCTTTCAATTTGGACTAGTCCAAAATTTGTCGTTTGGGAAAGGGTTAAACCCCCTTTTCACGGAGCACGTTTCAGATTACTGCAAGTGATGCATTAAATCCCCTTTTCACAGAGCATGTCTCAGATTAAAGTAAGTTATCTTTACTCTGCACGAAACGATAAGATCTTAGACTGGTATTTATTGACAGTATTTGCTGACGACAAATTAGATAGCGGACGACATATTAGATAAGCCCAAATTGAAATGACTTCTGTTCAAAAGGGTAGAAAAACACTGTTGGAACTGGATTTGCCTGTAAAACTGTAGAAAATATCGTAGGAAATGGATAAAATGCTTGTTTTCAGCATTTCTCTTTTCCAGCAATGTTTTCAAAAGCCTCATTCTCAGGGTCGTTAAAACTCGGGATTGTTTAGTAGAGTTTTGTAAATTGATTTAAAGCAGGAAAGAAGAGAGAAAATACCGGTTTATTTATTAGTTTATGGTTTTGTAGAAATTACATTATTATCGGTGGCAGAATGTTTTGTGATTCCTTTCATAGGACAAAACGGTAAAAATAAGCCATGCTTTGTGGAAAAAGGGGGCTTAATGCATCTACAAAGCAGTCCGCGCAGGCTGACCTGTATCGAAACATTTTGTTATTGTTCAAATTTCTGCATATCAAAGGACCGGTGTACCTCGTGATTCAGTCGGTTGTTATACAAACTGGATTTTATGGATCCATAATTATATGATGAACTGTTTAGTATCATGCATAAAAAGAGATTCATTAAACCCCCTTTCGCCAGAACATATCGTTACCAATACAAGGTCGTGTGGGACAGAGCGTCTGCCTTTCACACTTAAGGTTTTCAGTTGTATCTCCTGATTAGTGGCCGGTTTTACCTCTGGAACTACCAACACCACGGTGACAGGACTGATTAATATTCGTGGAAACCGTTGTCGAGACTGAGTTAACTTGTAAAATTTCTTTCACAATCGAAAGTAAAATCATAATTGTCAACATACCTGTTTTCGAGGGGTACCTGTTTTCGAAGGGACGCAAACTCTGAATTTTCCTGGGTACTAAGCGGTAAATGACATCAAGGGTCTGGCTTATGTTAACCTATGGAAATAAAAAATTAAAGTAAAGTTATTTTAAATGGGAAAACATTTTCAACCAAAAAAAAAATTCCTCATACTTTTTCTGACCCAATATCTATTATCTTTAATACAATACAATAAAACACAATGCATTGCAATACAATACCCTTCATTAGCATGATACGGCCTCTGGCCCACAATACCGATATAACATTCTTTAGAGTTAATGTCTTATATAACCTCTAATTTGTAGCCAGAAAGATCCTTGGCAATTTATCTGCTCATTTCGGCTGCTGTAAAGTCAGATGACCATACAGGGGCCATTTCATAACATTCCAAAGCGCTATTTGGTTAATAAATCTAGTCACCAATTTTGTCCCCTCACTTTAGACTTAACTTTAAATCAAAATACTGAGAGTACTATTATTGGAAGGTGATGTTAGAATTTTCTGCTACAAAATTTAATATGCTTTAACAGTGGACCATTGTATCAAAAATCAATGAGCCATGCTCTGTGAAAAGGGGGCGTAATGCATCTGTGAAAAGTATCGACCCAGGTCAGCCTGCGCGGACTGCGCAGGTTGACCTGGGCCGGCACTTTTCGCTGCTAGTCAATTTTCTGTATGTCAAAGGACCAGTCCACCTTATGATTCACTCGGTTGTTAGACAAAATGGGCTTTATGGATCCATGATCATATATCGTATCATGCATCATGGAGATGCAATAAGCCCCCTTATGCCAGAGCATGGCTCATATTCACCTGACAGTTGAGAAATTTTTTTCTTGGATCGATAGCATAATTTCATGTCTGTTTTCCATAAGCGTTTTGCATGCGGTTTTAGGTGTAACGAAAGTAGCTTTGGGTGTAATGACAGTAGTTTTGGGTATTTTCGAGTGGTTTTGGGTGTTTCGGGGCTGTTTCTCAGTACTTAGTCATCCACGATATTGACCTAATTCTGAACTTGACCAAATTAAAAAAAAAAATTGCAGACGACATATTAAATGTTGCTCAAATTATGATTTCGGTCTTTGATAGTGTAAAAAACATTGTAGGAAAAAGAGAAAATGCTGGTTACCGGCATTTCCTCCTTTTTCCACAATGTTTTCAAGGGCCGTCTCTTTCAGGGTCGTTAAAACTCGGGAGTGTGTGTTCGGTTCTACCGGAAGCTATAATCAAGCGGAAATGTCATTTGGCTTTGCTATTCAAAGTCCCAGTTCAGTACAGGTTAAACACGGGAAAGACGTAAATAAGTGAGCTATCGACCGTTAATGACTAAAAAAAATGTTAAAAGCGATATGAAAACCGCATTCAAACAAACCAGTAAACAAACAAAAAGCCTTCTTTGATGTGGCAGATATTTATATATCCTTGGCAAATACGATCGTGCTATTGCGCAGTAAGTACCACAGATTTTTTTCAATAGTGACTATCTTGGGCTTGGTGTGTCACATCAAATGTTTTGTCGTTTTTTGCTCGTAAATGTAAGAAATAACTCTTGCTTAAATACAAAAAAAAAAAAACCCACCAACAATAGTTATAATTACTGATAGTTATCCAAAAATATCCATGACTAACGGTACTTTTCCGATTTTTTTCTACTTTTTCTCATAACGGCATGTCGATGCAAAATACCAATTTGTTAGTGGCACCAATCGTCATAAAGCAAATCTAATTATAAGCCACTTGCAACATTAGGAATAAGAAGATCTTACATAATATAATCTATTTCTATTACTCCACTAAGAACTTGCAATGAAAAAAAATTGCGTCGAACAGAAATAAACTGAATAGAAAGCAAATGGCTATGTATATTTTGGTCCGGACCTTTAAAAAAGCAATTAGCTGATACCAGGGTTCGCTGTTTCGGCCAATGTCTTTCCGAGGATTGATGATAATGATTGCGACAGGATTCATCTTTCTCTCTCTCTCTCTCTCTCTCTCTGTTGAACATTGTTAGTTGAACATACATGTATTTATTTTACATCGACTTAGAAACAAGTTCTTACAACTTATACTAATCTCTCTCGGTTCTGCTTCCTGGGAAGTACACCAGCACTCGCGCCGAATTTGTGGGCCCATAAACAATCCCAAAGTTGAAGATTATTTCAATGATTGTCATGTGAAAAGTGGCTATTATCTTGGGAAAAATATCGTGCAAAGTACTTGGAAAAGAAACTCCTGGAAAACATGAATAGGGCCCCCGAGATATAACTGAAATGATGTTGAAAACGGCGTAAAATACAATATAAACAAACAGAGAATCTATTACAGTTACTTCTGTAATAGCTTGCAATGAAAAAAGATACGTGGAAAAAAAAAAATCATGTGAGCTATGTTCTGGCAAAAGGGGATTTAACGCGTCTCCGTGATGCATGATGCCGAGCAAGTCATCACATAATTACGTGATGCATGATACCGAGCAAGTCATCACATAATTATGGATCCATAATATCCCTTTTGTTTAGCAACCGACGGAATCATGAGATAGAATGGTCATCTGACATGCAGAAAATTGACCGATAGCAAAAAGTTTCGCGGACTGCGCAGGCTGACATGGGTCGATATTTTTTGCAGATGTATTAGGTCCCCTTTTTCAGTGCCGCGATGGCTCATGCTGAAATAATGAACGGAAAGTTACGTAACGTAAGGGAGGGTAAAGTAAATAATGATTTGCATTTTGATCAGGTCCTCACAAATGTCGGTAATTTCGCGTGTTTCGTTGATTTCTGCTGTTACCTTTCAGTGAAAGATATGAATGCATTACTTAGATGTTAAATTCCTTAGCAGATGGCGACAATATTTACACTTGTCCATTCTTTTCGTGTAGTGTAGACTTAAACAGTACAATGCACTTATTTTTTATTTGGAACGCAAAGACAGTTCTAACATGACACGTGAATTAGGCCCTGTAAACACAGATCAACGGAAGCGTGGTAAAATCACATTCTATTGTCTATGTCAAGCGTACCCCTACATGCTTCCCCGTTTTCCTCAATTTCATGTGATCTAGTTTGATCAATTAATAAAATTAGATAAATTTTGTACAAAAAGTACATTACCAAATCTAAAACGTGTTGTAGGGGTATGGTTTAAATATGAATTTGACAATAAATCATTTTAAAAGTGGCCCTGTTTTCGGACGTTATATAGGTCCAATGACATTTCGGATACTTAAAGCATTTGTTGTATATATACATTTTTTTTCTCGCTAATAAGAACGACATGTAGAAAAACTCACTGCCATGACTTTATTGAAAGCGATCTGTTTTGAATTCAGCCTATGATCCGATTTGATCATGTGAAATAACATTATCCCGTCCTCTCTGCATATTACCAACGGGGCCGCCATTATTGCGCTTTGCCTGACGTACTTTTCTAGTACGGCGGGGTACCAGACTAATAATAAGTATGAACTTGTTTTCCTGAGCTGGCCATGTTAGAATCGAAATAATCGTCTTTCTATCGTGGCTTATCGTTCAATAAACCACGGTTGTGAATTATAATGAATGAATGAATGTTGTTTTATGGCGCATCGACAGCTTTGGTCATTTAGCGCGCATATCTGTGTTGAAGGAACGATTAAGGCGGATTTTTTTCTAAAAAGATTTGAGACATGCTGACAGTAAAAGAGTTAAATTAAGAAGGATCATGTGAGATCTAAATATGTATAAAAGATATAATTGAGCAACAGGGCTTCCCTATTAACTCAAAAAGGTTTTGAATAATGATGTTAAGACTGTGATAAAAAGATTTGAACAGTCTTAAATTGATAATAAAGGAGTCTTTAAATGAAGAATGAATGTCTCCAATGAGATAAGATGCCCTCAAAAGAGGTAATCCTCCCATTAAGGAGATGCAAACTTAAGATTGTGATAAAAAATTTGAACAGTCTTAAAATGATAAGAAAAAGTCTTTAAATGATGAAAGGTTATGTGTAACTGATAATGTGCATAAAATATAATATTGAGTGGCTGGGCAATCCCTGCCTACTCAAAGTAAAGAATGTAAAAAGGTGGATAAGAAACTAAAGAGTAAATATCACAGTTTATTGTAAATGCCAATCTCCTTTATGAAAGCGATAATAGATTCAACGCTGACAGAATCAAAGAGATTTTTTAAACTATCGACGTTGAAATATTTTGTACGAACTGGCTGAAAGTCAATGCAATCTAGTAGAATGTGTTTTATAGAGAAGGGTGCATTGCATGGAATACATTCAGGGGCATCATCTCTGGTCAAGAGCCAGGAATGTGTAATGCGTGAATGGCCAATTCGAAGTCGTGCAATTATCACTTCTTCTCGACGAACAGACCTGTAAACGGGGTACCATTCACCGAGGGAAGGTTTAACTGAATGTAGTTTATTGAAAACATCAGCATCCCACTGGGATTGCCAAGAAGATTGGATATGTGTTAAAACAGAGGATTTAAAATCAGTGTGTGGAACTTTAAAATCTGAAATGGGAAGGTTAAGTGCAGATTTGGCAGACCTATCGGCATTTTCATTGCCTTTGATGCCTACATGACTTGGAAGCCAGCAGAACACCAATCTATTCATAGAAGAAATTTGTGAGATCCTTTCAAGTAAAGTACAGATCAAGGGATTCTCAAGTCGTTGATTTGAAAGGGCCTGTAATGTTGACAAAGAGTCAGAAAAGATAATGAAACGGTTGGAATTAGAATGTTCAGCTAGATTAAGGGCAAGATCAATAGCTTTAATTTCTGCAGAGAAGATAGAGGAATTGTTTGGAAGGCGGCACTTTAAGCTCCTTTCTCCATAAATGGCGGCAGCTGCTACAGAATTTCCTTCTTTTGATCCATCTGTATATATTGGTTTGAAGGAAAAATAATGCTCCTTTATCTCATTGTATCTAGCGTGAAACACAGTTCTATCCGTGACTGACTTTTTGTCGGATGCAAGGTCAAATCTGAAGTCTGCACTGTTTAGAGTCCATGGAGGGATTTCAGAGATTTTATAGTCGGCAATAGATTCAGTGTCTATGCCAAGGTTATCTACTATGGGCTCCATGCGGATACCAAATGGAGGAATAACATTTGGTTTCCTTGCAAAAAGATGTTTATATTGAGGTTTAAAAACAACTTTATGAGTTGGGTTAAAACGATTCGACTTCAGTTTTAAAAGATATTGAAGTGATAGTTTTTCCCTCCTGTAAGAAAGAGAAGGTTCATTAGCCTCAACATAGAGACTATTGACGGGAGAAGTTCTGAAAGCGCCGAGTACAAGACGCAGGCCTTCGTGGTGTATAGGATCAAGAATTTTAAGGCAAGATTTACGGGCTGATCCGTATACGATAGATCCATAGTCTAATTTGGAGCGAACTAAAGACCGATAAAGCCGCAAGAGGACTTTACGGTCTGCTCCCCATTCAGAATGGGCCACAACCTTTAGAAGATTAAGAGCCTTCTTGCATTTCTTTTTAAGTGCAGTGATGTGAGGAAGGAAGGAAAGCTTTCTGTCAAAGATGACTCCGAGAAATTTAAATTCAGAAACGACTTCAATTTTGGTTTTGTCCAAATACAGTTCAGGGTCTGGATGAACACCACGTAGATTACAAAGGTGCATGCATTTTGTTTTGGACTTGGAAAATTTGAAGCCATTTTCATCAGACCACGTTTGGAGTTTGTTGAGACACTGTTGAAGTTGTCTCTCAATAATATTCATATTTCGAGATCTGAAGCATATAACAAAGTCATCAACATAAAGAGAACAGTCTACACCAGGACAGATAGCTTTAACTATACTGTTTATTTTTACACTAAAAAGTGTAACAGAGAGAATACATCCTTGGGGCACACCCATCTCCTGTTCACGGGCTCCCGAGACAGTATTACCAACTCGGACACGGAAAAGACGTTCATCCAAGAAGGCTGAGATAAAAAGAGGAAGACGGCCTCGAAGACCAAAGTCATGTAAGTCTTTAAGAATTCCGTATTTCCAAGTCGTATCATAAGCGCTTTCAAGGTCGAAAAAGACAGATACTACATGTTGTCTATTAATAAAGGCTTCTCTGACAAAGGTTTCAAAGCGTACAAGATGATCGATGGTGCCACGTTGACGACGAAATCCACTCTGTACATCAACGATGAGGTTGTTTTTTTCTAGAAACCAGACAAGCCTGTCGTTGACCATACGTTCTAGAGTCTTGCAGAGACAACTAGTAAGAGCTATTGGACGATAGTTGGCTGGGTCACTAGCATCCTTGCCAGGTTTTGGGATAGGAATGACTAGTGCCTCTCGCCAGGACGAAGGAAAATCACCGGACTGCCAGATATCATTAAAAATATCAAGTAAAACAGAGAGAGAAGTAAAAGGTAAGTGTTTTAAAAACTGGTAATGAACTTTATCTTGGCCAGGAGAAGAATCGTGAGCTTTATTCAGAGCAGATTTTAATTCTTTAAAAGTGAAGAGTTTATTATAGTGCTCTGAATTAGAAGAATTGAAATTAAGTTTTTTCTTTTCTTCTCTGGCTTTATTCCTCTGAAACTTTTCAGAATAGTTTGCAGAGGAAGACTTTTTACAAAAGGTGTCAGCAAGAGCATCAGCTATATCCTGGGGGGTTTCCAACGAAGTATTGTTAACTTCAAGTTGACTGAGAGGGGGTTGGCCTTTGCCATTGATCTTTCTGATCATGTCCCAGGTTTTTTTAGTAGTAGTTCTACTATTTAATTTAGAGACATATTGTCTCCAGGCCTTGCGCTTACTTTCTCTAATGGTACGACGAGCCTTTGCCCTGGAAATACGGAATAAGTCATGATTTTCTTTGGTAGGTCTGAGGTTAAACTTTCTAAGGGTTTGTTTTCTGTCTCTGACAGCCTGTTTACAATCATCATTGTACCAAGGCTTGTCAGGACGTTTTGGATTTGTCGAGGTCTGAGGGACAGACTGTTTAGCTGCATCAATTAACAGCGAAGTAAAAAGTTTTGCGGGATCATCGCAATCTCCAAACTTGTCATGTGTAATGGTCTGTTCACAGAGGGTTTCAAATCTATTCCAATTGGCTTTGGAGAGCTTCCATTTCTGCGGTTTTATGCTGCTGGATGGTTGTGTAGATGAAAAGATAATAGGGAAGTGATCACTTCCACACAAATCCTCTTTCACTTTCCAAGTGAAATTGGGAAGTAAGACTGGGCTGCATAAGGTTAAATCAATAGATGAGTAAGATCCAGTTGCTGGATGTAGGTAGGTTTTGGACTTGTTATCATTCATGAAAGACAAAGAGTTGTTCGAAATGAAGTTCTCCAACTGTAAACCTCTCTGGTTAGTGTCATCGCAACCCCACATAACATTGTGACCATTAAAGTCCCCAGCAAGAATATAGGGGGATGGCAATTGGGAAATGAGATCATTCAGATTGGTCTCATTAATAGGTGTGCTCGGGGGGAGATATAAAGAACATAGTGTAACAGCACTGTGTAAAGATAACCTGATGGCAACAGCTTGCAAGTTTGTATTAAGAGACACAACTTTATGAGGAATGTTGTTATTGACAATAATAGAAACACCACCTCTAGCTTTCTCGCCTTCAGTAAAGACTTTATTGTAAATGGAATGATATTTGACAGAAATATCATCCTCCCGCTTAAGGAAGGTTTCTTGCAGACAAACAGCAACTGGTTTGTGATCATTGATTAAAAGGGAAAGTTCGTCAAAGTTTGACTTTAGACCTCGACAATTCCACTGGATTATGGTATCCATAGTGCATGAAGAGAGTATAAAAGCTAAAGTAAAAAAAGAGGCCGTAAACCAATACATTTTAAAATAGATTAAGATTTAATTACAGTTGTCTCGGGTTTGGACGATTGCCAAGTGTCAGTGTCCTTGTTCCAAGTATCCTTAGAAATGGACCAGATAGAGGCTTCTGAATCTGAAGCCTCACCTTCCAGATTTTCAGTATCTGCATCCATGTCCTCTAACTCTGAAAATCTGTTGGAGGTAGGGACCGGATCATCTACTGTGACTGCAATTTCACAGGATCCATGGTTATCTCTGGACTGTGGTTTAGATTTCGAGGAGGATCTTTTTGGTGATCGGGGTACATGATAGGATTTGTTGTCTTTAGGTGGAGTGCTAGATTTATTTGTAGACTGTGAAGATGGAGGTTGGGGTTTCTTAGGGGGTTGTTTTGAAGGGGCAGAAGGCTTTGAAGCTTTTTTTGAAGAGATATTTTGCGAAGAGGAAGAGGGCTTTGGGGTTTTTTGTGAAGGAATATTTTGAGAGTCTGTGGGTTTTGGTGGTGCAGAAGAGGGTTTGTTTGTTTCAGATGCAGGCTGAGTCTGAGTGGAAGGTGTTGTAACCTCGACATTGGGAACTAAGCTCTTCAACTCATTGGCCATTTCTGGAAACTTTTCAAGAAGTTTCTTTGCCAAGAGTTCACAGTTTGAGCAATGTCCTTGTGAAGATATGGGAGATGTGACTTTGGCATAAGAAGTTGCACTAGTCAGCAATGTCTCACCATTTCTCCGGTTTGTAACAATTTTTCTGGCTTCCAAGAAACTGACGTTTTCTTTAAATTTGATGGACAGAATTTCCTTCTCATCCTTCCATACTGAGCAGTTTTTCGAGAAGGTTGGATGAGAAGACTTGCAATTATAACAGAGAACTGGATTGTTGCAAGTTTTCGGATCATGGTCGGGGCCCTCAAAAGCACATTTTGGGCAAACAGGGGTGTTTGTGCAATTGCTTTCATGATGTCCATACCGCTGGCATTTATAGCAACGCAGCGGGTTTGGCACATATACATCGACATTCACCGACTGATATCCTATCTTGATGGAAGCAGGTAAGGAGGGTGTAGAGAAGGTTAAAATGTATGTGTGAGTATCTCTACGTACTCCATCTCTAAAAACAGAGATTCTCCTGACATCAGACACAGCTTGAGATTGTAGATTAGTTTTAATCTCTTCTATGGAGTCACAGTAAGACAGTTCTTTGCATCTGATGACTCCTTTGCTGGTATTCAATGACTTATGAGGATATATTTTTACATCTAGGTTGAAAAATTTTTTGTGTCCTAAAAGATTTTTTGCCTGCTGTTGGGTAGAGCATTCAACAAGCAGGGTTTCATTTTTCAATTTCTTTACGGATTTTGGGGTACCTAAGATAGAAGAGATTGTTTTTTCTATAACAAAAGGTGAGAGCTTTGTGATAACTTTTGATGTCTTAGCTGATTCAATTACAATAAACCTAGCAAAATTTGAATGTGAAGTGAAAGGGATATCTGATTCTGAATCAGAATCTGAAAGAACGCGCTTGGGTTTTTTTTGGGTTGCCATGATAGTTGTTATTAATTCATTGCCGATGCTCCCCACCCGCCTCGGAGCCCAACAAGGGGACATGATCTGGGGAAACCAAACACAGATCATGACAAGGATACATCGGCAATATACTCGAAGTGAAAGGGCTAGACCGGACAAATGTAGGCCCTCAGAATGTCACACCAAGCATAGACTGTCTTTGGGCGGTTACAAGTGTCAATCAAATACCAACTTTCACCCGATTAGCCCATGAGCCACCGCCTTCTAGGGCATTGATATATATGTTAGACAGTTGTGAAAATGATTTGATATTCTTGTTACAAATATGTGCATTTTTCAAATAATACACAGTAATACAAGTACCCTAGGGCTAGGCATGACCAGCCGATTGATCAGGACGGGCCCTCCTGACCTCTCGTTTAGTCCAATTCAAGGCCAAAGTGGTGTGTTGTGAAAGCAGAACAATTCAAGGGCCATATTCTGAATCCACTCAACCACCAGGATCCTGTCATCAGACGACACGAGTTGCAGCCCACGGCAAACGGGCAGGCACAGTGGGGGGGGGGGGGGGGTCTTACCCCTGCTGTAGTGCGACAGCTGAGCTATTTCTATCCCCCCACCCAGCTGGGGGTATGTGAATTATAAGGCGCAATGAATAAACCGCTAGGGCTATCGTGCTCGTGATTATTTATTGTGCCTCATAAATCACAATCGTTGTTTATCGAACGATAAACCACGATAGAAAGCAGATTATTTCTTAAGTGAATTTATAAAGCCATACACAAATATATCATTTATTTCGTAGTCTGATGGACCCAAAAAGGTGTTGACATTGAGGAAATGGTCGGAACTAAATCTCTACCAGACCACAAAAGAAATGTGGCCCAAATGGTAGGATTATTCTGTGAAAGAATAGAAAACAATTTGACAAAAGGAGAAAATTCTGGTATCCAGCATTTTCTCATTTTTTCACAATGTTTTCCAAGTGCTTTTCTGTCCGAGCGTAAAAAGCATGTAATCTCTTGTTCAGAGTAAATGAGCCACAAATCTTTGAGATGGTCTCAATTAGAGACAAATGGTATTTTGCTTTTGTGGTTTAATTTAACAGCTCATTTAGGTACTGATATACAAATTGCTTGATTCCTGGCATTCCATCATGCTGGACACATAATGCAAAGAATGTTACTTTGTTATTTCGGCCTCTAAATGTTGGGCACTTGCTCCAAAGGGAAAAAGAAATTTCGCAGATAAATGTGAGCGCTGTCTGTCTGTCTTTCTGTCTGTCTGTCTGTCTCAGTCTCTCTCTGTCTGTTCAGGGATCGTATATTATACGATCCCTGGTCTGTTTCAGTGTCTCATAGCCAACTTTCGCGGACATGCCTTATCAGCAGTCTCGCATACCGATGAAGATAACCTATGTCATACGTAAAGATTCGGGAGTTTCCGGAGTTTGGCGCACTTAGACCGTGTATCGATAGCCCGGAGCCATCAAAGATAAGAGACACGTAACATTTCGTAACAATAGCCCTGCTTCAAATTTACAATCCTTGCCTGGACTGTATATCTGAAGTTTTTTTTCTTTTGGATCTCAACCTGAACCTTTTGTCTGCTGAAGGATAGTGTAGATCAATATCAGATTGCACAGAATGTGTAGTCTTATCAGACCGCACAAAATCTTGTTTTTACACTTTCAGGTACGGCAAGATTTTTCTTGCGTAAGAGCATTAAATTTGCAATAACTGAGCTTTATTTGTCGGTTTGTAATTAATTCATTCTTCAGTTTAAGTGTTAAGCTTTTATTCTCTGAGACAAAAACTGATCCCAGATGTTCGGCCCTTAACCCTTTACCAAACAATCACAAGTTTAAACGAACCTAAGAAAGACAGCTTTTGAAAACGTTGTGGAAGAAGGAGAAATTGTTTGTTACAAGTTATTTCTCCTTTTCCCATGATGTTTTCTAACCTGTCAGAGAATTTAGCTTAACTTTAAATTTGGAAGTGCTAAAGGATATTGTAGATTAGTATCAGAATGCACAGAAGTGTACCCCTCCCCCTTTTATTTTTTGTTTGAGAAATGGGCAACCCTTTACAAGAAAACGAAACTTTGGACTCGACCAGATTGAAATCAGTTGAAGACAACAGATTTCATGATTGCCAGCATTTTCTCCTTTCCCCTCAATTTTCAAAAAACTTTCTACCTCGGGGTCGTTAAAACTCGGTTTTGTGTGGTAAAAGGTTAAACTGCTCAGAGCGACTAAATGCACATTTTGCCGAAAATGCAGATCAAAAATAAACTGCACAAAAGAAGCAGTCTGATCTTGAAACCTAATCCGTCCGTATACACTTTTGCTGACAATGTAGACCAATGACAGGCTACACAAAACAAGCAGTCTGACCTTGAACCTAACTGATCCTATGCGTCAAAATCCTTATAGTTAAAAAATTCTTTATATTGCAACATCATCAGGTTGCTGAATTCAGCAGAAAATTCGGCGTTGTAGGAAGTACCGGTTTAAACTTTTTGCAAGAAAAAATAAATTGCGTAGCAATTAAAACATGGTTTGACAACACTGAATGGAAGGCTTTTTTGAAAATATGCGAAAAGGGGAAATGCTTGTAATCGACAATGTCTCATTTTCCCACAGTGTTTTCTAGCTTTTCAAAAACAAGTTTCATTTTGACTCACATCTGTCGTCTTTAAAGCTTTTAATTAAAAAACAAACGAAATTTTGTCGTGTGATATGTAGAGTAAAGGGTTATATCTAGATGGGGTAATTTAGTCACTATTTCCAAATTTTACTTTGTGTGTGTGTGTAGTTTTTGACTTTTTGATTTATGCAGTTTACACTTTCTATGATTAGGATAAAGATTGGGAAGGAGGTGAAAATAAAATTCATAGATAGCACATACTGGTATATTAATTTTGAATACTGCTTAGAACCGTGAGAGTACATGGTTTTATACACACGAAAAGTTACAGATTCAACATATGAGAAACTACTCATTTAAAATTGGTTTTGATCGAAAAAAAAATAGAAAAGAAAATGTCTTGCTCCGAATACTTCATAGACTGTGTGGCGATTTCTATTTGGCAACGCTTAAAATTACTCATTGAACGATGTCGCATTTTCTCACAATGTATACTACTATCCATAGTTCTATCAAAATGTTTTCATTTTGGGCAAGTCTAAAAGCTGCATACCATGGAAAGGATGAATGCGATATAACCAAATAATGCTTCTTTTCAGGCAAAGTCTTAGTCCACCTATATGAAATCATATTTTGGTACATAAAAAGGGTACAAATTATTATTATAACACGAGGTTAAACTCTGTCAATGCACTATCATATTTAAAGGGATTGATATTCCTTTCAATGCATCTGAAACAAAATGTGCTCAAGACGAAACAGAAAGTAATGTAAAAGCAAATTATTCACCATCGAATAAACCATGGCAAAGAAAGGGCCTTTTTGCCTATGTGAAAAGCAATCCTGTCCGATTATCGCAGACTGGTTCGAGTCGGCACTATCCGTCTACAGGGATGATAAAGATTTAAAAAAAAAAAAGTTTTTCCCCCAAACAGCTATGTTTGACGCAGACAGCGTACATATAAATGACCATACATGGATATCACTTGCAGGAAGTTCAAACCAAGAGATAGCTGACCATTGTTTCGACGATGGTTATGTGGGAAAGCAGCCAGTGGCTTGGGAAGAATATTTTGCGAAGTACTAGTAAAGGAAACTTCTGGAAAGCATGGATAGGTGTACTGGCCGTCGCGATATGACTGAAATAATATTGAAAATGGCGTTGAACACCATACAATCAATCAATCAAACCGAGATAGACTTTTTGCAAAGTTTGATTCCTTTTATACGCTTTCTAATTCTAAACCTCAGCACTAGCCATATGATAGGCTGAGATGTTTTGTTGCAGCCAATCATGTGAGTAGTTTAAAAATTCAGAAATCCTAGAACAGTTTTAGTCCAGAGACATATTTATATGCAGTATTCATCATTCGTATTGCTTAAATAACACAACTTCATGACACAGATATATAGTTGCTAATAATGCAACAGCTAATTTTATAAATCACTGATACAGGAGAAATCCTTTGTATTACTCCTTTTACCCCATTATATTCATAGTGTCAGTTTTAATCTATTTGTACAGTTTTTTTTTTCGATTTGTTTTAAGGTTTGCGTTGTTTTAAATATGGACGGATCTACAATTAATCCATTACTGGACTAATTGTTACGAAATAACTATGAATACATGTAATACAAAAGAAAAATTATTTGAAACTAAGGCTAATCTGTGTAAGTGATGTAAAGAGAAAACCAACATTTCGGAAAAAGCAAGAGATAACTTGCTAGAAATTAGAGCGCCGGTTTCCCCAATTTTTCCAAAGCAATCAACTGCAGGGTCGTTAGAAGTCGTATTTGTACAGTAATAGCTTAATCTTTTTATTTACTGTTTACCGAATGACAAAATTGTAGACTTGTTGAAAGTGAAACCATTTTCATAAGACAAATAAAATGTGGTAAAAAGATGGAATTTGTCTTTAAAAGGGTCAAAAGAGGAAAGTGCTGGTAATCAGCATTTTTACCTTTTCCCTCAACGTTCTCAAAAGCCCTCTACTCCAGGATCGTTAACTCTTAGTATGCTGAATATTAATGAAATGGACCTCTTTAAACAGGAAATACCATTTGAAATATTGTCACTTCAAGCTTGTTTTGGCCAGAATGTGCAAAAAATTAGGGGACAGTGAAGATCCACGATCAGATTGCACATTCTGTGCAGTCTGATCTTGATCTACACTATCCGCAAAAACAACTTAAGTCTGTTCCAGTGCGTTATGGGTTAAAACTCGGGATTGTGAGCTAAAGGTTTAAGTATAACTTTTCCCCACAGAGAAATTTCAAAAAGACACTCCCCCCCCCCCCCCCCCCCCCCCCCATGTTTTATGAGTCTTTAAGGGCTTACAGGTACTTTATCGCAAATTTCGGTCGCGATGAAAGCATAACAAACTAGCCTGCAAGCTTCAATATGACGTGACATGTCAGGAAACGGTTTTAAAGTAGCCAGGAAACAATAATATGTGAAATGTCGCCATTAAATACTTTTGATATGGCATTAATCACCACACATTTGAATCTAAAAGCTGAAGAGTGGAAAATGGTAGCAACTGAACTTTTTCTAACTTTGAATCTTGATAGTTTTAAATCGATTCTAAACATTCTCATAAATATCAAAAGTCAGGTCCTATATTAGATCTGTAAAATACATGATGTCTTAGGGATACTGTCATGATCAAACAAGCCGGGTGTATATTTTTGGTCCGATTGATTGATTGATTTGTAGTTTTATTAGGTCCCTCCGTGCTCTAGGCATATTTGGTAGGGACCCAAGGATGCAACCCATCATCCCGTCAAACTGAAATTTAGAGTTGCCGAAAGGGGTTGTTTGTTTCAGTTTCATAAGAGTTATTATCCCCGAAATCAAGTTCCAAATTTTGAATTTTGTTCCCGAAGATTATGTGCACCGATGCGAATTCTGCAGAAAAACGGTGCACATAGGAATACTGATTATTGTGTTGTAATAGTTGGAATCAGATCCAACTATCAACTGACGAGCGACTAACCTGTCTATATGAGGTTATCATAATGATCCGCATTTACCTTTTTCCCCTTAAAGTAGATTATTTGCCTATGCTGCTCCAATTCATGATTCTTAGTGTTCCAGGCAATGCCATTATGTCAAAGAGCAGACAAAAACGTTTAACAAGCCTGACAATTGAATATATATACATCTATATACACCTTTTTCTCCAATTCCACCACCTCAAACATATTGTACATTTTAATTATTCATTTATTTTTTATTTATTTATTATTTATTTATTTATTTATTTTTTATTTTTATTTTTATTACTTTTTATTGTTTTATTAATTTTTATTATTTTCCCCGCTATTTTCATGAATATTCTTTAATGGTTGTATATATATTTCACCGAGATTATTTTGCAGTATTCTGTATTTTTGTTTGGAGGAAGCCTGCAGTAATTTGTAATAAAAATGATAATGTCAGGCTGTGTACCAGCTACACTGCTGACGTCAGGGATCACAAATTGCGATCTCTGCTAATATACAACAGCCCGACTTTCCTTTTTTAAATTTCTTTTTAATTTCTTTTTTTTTTAAACTTAGCTTCTTATTTTGATCTTTTCCATATATTTGTTTAGGGGACGTTTGCAGTGAAGATTAACTCTTTAGCACGCGTTTTAACGCTCTACGAAGAGAGCCTTTCGAAAACATTGTAGGAAAAAGGAAAAATGCTGGTAACCAGCGTTTTCGTCTTTTTCCACAATATTTTCTACCCTGACAAATACAGATTCCATCACTTCAGCCACGTTAAAATTGTCGTCTGCACATGCTTTTAAATTGCACAAGTCTATACTTTTGTCATGTGGTAACGAGTTAATAAAGACGAAATTGGCTGTGTATCAGCTACACTGCTGACATCGGGGATCGTAAATAATGATTTCTGCTAATGTACAACGTCCCGACTTCTTTAAGTTTTTTTTTTTAACTAATCTTCCTGTTGCGATCTTTTCCCGATGTTTGTATTGACGAATTTTGGATTAAAGTTGAATAAAGATGATATTGCCAGGCTGTGTATCGGGCTGATGTCAGTGATCGCAATTTACGATCCCTGCTAATATACAACAGCCCGACTTTCTTTTTAATTTCTTTATCTTTTGTTTTTTTTCCTTGGCTTCTTACTTTGATCTTTTCCTTATGTTTGTTTTGGTAAAGTATGCAGTAAAGTTTAACAGCCCGACTCTTCTTTTTTCTTTACACCGAGCTTCTTGTTTTCATCTTAAACATATTTATGGGCGTAAATTACGATTTTTTTTTTAACGATCTTGGAACTATTTAAAATTAAATGAATTGGAACAGAATTTAGTACATAGGGGGTAAGGGGCTTTACTTGCGGCGAAATAGTTATAGCGTTGTTACACTTCTTTTGTAATAAAACGGCTTTTTGTAATAAAATTTCAATCTCACCGTATTCCTTTAATATTCACTAAAACAGTTTGAAATTAATGTATTCGTGTAATTTTTACTGAATTCTTTTTGGAAACATCACGAACGGTGGAAAAAATGCATTTGAAAATGTTGTGACAAAAAGCCGTTTTATTACAAAAGTGGTTCTAACACTGGAATATCTACCTTTTGAAGTTGGTCCTTGAAATTTATCCTGTGGTCTTCATTATGCGTACATTCAAAATTTATATGATCAAATGTCTCAATGACTCCACAGTGTACGCAATTTGTTTTTTGATACCTTTCTGCTCCCAGTCGACTTACCCATAGTCTTAACTTCGTATACACTGTAACGAGTGTAACGAGTACGGGAGTTGCTGTATACTGTTAGAGATGATGGGCAAACACTGTATTCATAATAGTTTTTATATAGTGTTAATTCTACTTCCCTGAACTAGTATTTAATTTTTTGTTCTATCAAGTGATACATTTCCTTGATACTTCATTGGATATGAATACGCTCATCTGATCTTGACCCGGATTCAGCTGTCTGATCCGCTATTTCGTTTCCAAAGATACCAACATGGCTGGGGATCCACACAAATGCTATTGATATTCCAGATTCGGCTAATACTTTTATATATTTTAGAATCTGATTCAGAATTTCGGGTCGTGTATGGGATTTTCCTGATTTTAAAGACTGCAGCGTGCGTAAAGAGTCGGTGAAATTGGTGACATTTGTTGACTTGAACATTTCCTTGCTCCGTGTGGCTAGCCATTCAAGTACTATGCGCATGGCGGATACTTCACACAGATAAATTGATACTCTGTGATCGAAACTGACTCCTTTCCTCATGATGACGGAGTCGTTCTCGTCAAATATCACCATTCCAGCCCCGGCTAGATTTTTATCTGGGTCCTTACTGCCGTCTGTATATGCCTTGACAGAATTTTTGTACTTCGACATATGAACTTCTGCTTTTCTGAGATTTTGATCCGGATTGTCTGTTTTAGAAATAATATTAGTTAGCTCCACGTCAATTTTCGGCACGTTTAAATTAAATTCGTCGTTAAAAGATAGTCTAACGATATCTTCTTTGTCCAAATTATATTTTGAGGTTAAGTTTTGGATTTCTTGAGAGTATGGGTTTTTGACGGAGTAAACACGTTTAGGATTAAGCTAAAAAATTGGGTCTTTTTCTATCTTTTCATTGATAGGTAGGTTGAGACCATGACCAATTGAACATGCCCAATATTTTAACATATTCATTTCCCATTGAAGATTAAGCGGTAGATCTCCACATTCTGCAATTAATAGCACTGATGGTGTGTTCTTTGGGCAGCTGGTAAATACTTTAAGAGCTTTGTTCTGAACTTTTTGGAGCTTCTCTAACATACCAGTGTTTGACGAATTGTAGACTACAGAACCATAATTGAGCTTAGATTTGATTAAACTTTGGTATATAGTAAACATGGATTGTTTGTCTGTGCCCCAATTATTGCCTTTGACTGATCGAAGGAAGTTTATATCTTTTTCTACCCGCTTTTTACCAAAAAAAAAAAAAACTCTCTATACATATATCGAGAACGCAAAAGATGTATTCCATAACAATGGCATTCGTTCCCTATCCAAAACGTAATCATAGCATTTTAACATGTACATGTATATTGTCATTAGACGTGTGAGACGTGAAGGTATCTCACACACCTTCCTGTAAAAAATGAACAAGTTTACGCTACATGACAATTATTGGTTGGGTTTGGATGGCACCCACGGTTAAAAGTGATTTACTTGAATTCTGAAGATTCTTATCATTCGTGTTACAGATTGATAAGTAGAGAATATACGAGCCGTTCTCTAGCAAAAGGGGGGCTTAATGATCCAAAATACCAAGCAACACATTAATAGTCAGGGATCCATAAAATTCATTTTGTATAACAACCGACTGATTCATGAGGTACACTGGTCCTTTGACGTGCAGAAAATTGACCAGTAGCGAAAAGTTTCGGCCTAGGTCAGTCTGTGCAGGCTGACCTGGGTCGATACTTTCCGCAGATGCATTAAGCTTCCTTTTCACAAAGCGCGGCTCATATAATTAACTCATTCTCCGTGAAAAGGTAGTAGGTATGCATCTGCTAAAAGCGCAAGCTGTCCTCGGGTCAAAACCTGTTGGTAGCGTACAAGACTTGAGAATAAGGGGTCGCTGGTTCCTAGATCGGCGAACTTTGTTTCCGAGGATTGATGATAAGCATTGCGACTGAACTCATTCTTCTCCCACCGCTTGTCACTGCATCGACAATGGCTATGTGAGAAAGCAGCCACTGGTCTGGAAATAATATTGTGCGACGTACTGGTAAAAAAACAAGCATTCTGATAGTATTGCATAGCAATACCCAGTCCCCTACCGGCCGTATGTATCGCTGGCATGTCAGTGAAATTTTTAAAGTCCAAGGCCCGTAAATGCGTCAAAATGCAGTGGAGCGGGACGAAACTCGAACTTGATGTGTAAGTCATGGTGGTTGATGTACACACCTAAAATCAGCTCTATATGTAGCAGCGTTTAGAAAAAAAGTGCGGAAAAATGTTTTATCAGTGAAATTTTGTAAGTCCAAGGCCCGTAAATGCGTGAAAAAGCAGTGGAGCGGGACGAAACTCGAACTTGATCTGTAAGTCATGGTGGTTACACATCAAAAGTCAGCTGAATATCTACCAGCATTTAGAAAAAAAAAAAAAGTCCGGAAAACTGATTTATCAGTGAAATTTTGTAAGTCCGTAAATCCGTGAAAAAGTAGTGGACCGGAACGAAAGTCGAACTTGATCTGTAAGTCATGGTGGTTGAGTTACACAGCAAATCTGAGATCAATACCTACCAGCGTTTAGTAAAAAAGTCCGGAAAACTGATTTATCAGTGAAATTTTGTAACTCCAAGGCCAGTAAATCCGTGAAAAACGAGTGGACCGGAACGAAACTCGAACTTGATCTGTAAGTGATGGTGGGTGACTTACACACCAAAACTCAGCTCAATATGTACCAGCGTTTAGAAAAAAAGTGCGGAAAACTGAATTGCCGGACTGACGGACAGACGGACAGATGGACAGACGGACAGACGAAGTGCAAACCTAAAGTCCCCTTCGGCTTCGCCGGTAGGGGACTAAAACTCTTGTAATGTATGGAAAGGTGCACAGGCCGCCGCGATATAACTGATATAATGTTGGAAACGGCGTTAAACACTATGCAATCAATCAGTTGGTCGAAACTCTTTGTCAATGTTAAATTTTCTGCTTGTTAACTCTTTACCCACACAGTCCCGACTTAAACGACCCTGAAAAAGAAAGCTTTTGAAAACATTGTGGAAAAAGGAGAAAATGCTGGTAACCAGCATTTTCTCCTTTTCCCACAATGTTTTCTTCCGTTCCCAAGACAAATTTCAATTTTTGGGTTACATTTATTTTTGTCGTCTGCAAATGCTTTCAATTTGGACCAGTCTAAAATTTTGTCGTGTGGTAAAGAGTTAATGAACCATTCTACTTCATGATTCAGTCGTTTTTTTAATACGCCCCGAAATCAAAACCCTTAGCTCTTTTCCAGATGAAACAATGTTAGACTAGTCAATATTAAAAAACAGCTGCTATGACATCTTTAACGTGGTTCAAATAATAGGATTGCCCTTCAAAGAATAAAAAAAAAAAAAAAAACATTGTGAGAAAAGGAGAAAATGCTGGATACAAGCGGCATTGTTTGGTAACGGGATAAAGCACTAAGCAGCTGTAAAAAGAAGTTTTCATATACCTGTAGAGAGAGAGAGAGAGAGGGGGAGAGAGAGGGAGAGAGAGAGGGAGGGAGAGACAAAGAGAGAGTTATATCATGTTTAACACGTGAAATATAATTTTAAATGACTAATGATTCATTCAATAAGCACAGATTAATTTACAAAACAAGTAAGACACAGCATTAAGCCTTATCCTGCTAAATTAGGTCAATAAAACTTTCAATCCGGTAAAAAAAAACCCGGATAATGTTATTTCAAACTAATTTTGGGGAAAAAAATCTGGATACAGACTGCACGTTCTGTGCAGTCTGATCTTGATCTACACTGTCCGCAAAAGGTCAGTGAGTCGCGCTTATCAGCTTAAAGATTAACGCACACCAAATACCTAAGACACGTCTCATCAGCCAGTTGCATTCACTCCATAAACGCACGCATACAGACAAATAATCGTCAAAAAGCAGATAATGGTCAAAAGCTGTCAGCTTTTCATTATTCTTCAGATCATAATGAAGGAGTATCTCAAAAAAAAGAAAAAAGATTGGTTATCTCATAATATGAATTTAAAACAGGAATACTTTGATTTTATCTGATGATGATTTTCAAAACACATTTATCTTACGATAGGCAAAGCCTTGGCCTAGAAATCTATAGTTATCATTTTATAAGATTCGTTTTTAGTGATCATATCGAAGTTTTGTAGATAGGTAATGATATCAAAATAGGATTTTATCGCTGTTATTGTTTTCTGTTCTGCAGCTTTAGTATAACCGTGCCTCTGTGTCGCTTGTCAAAGGTTAAACGGAATGACTTTTGGGCAGAAAATATATGAGCTATGTTCTGTCAAAAGGGGGCTTAATACATCTCCGTGATGCACTACACCAAGCAAGTCATCACGTAATTATGGACCCATAAAAACCATTTTCCCCAACGATCGACAGGACCTCGGGATAGACTGGTCCTATAAAAAAAAAAAAAAAAAATGACCAATAGCGAAAAGTTTCGGCCCGGTCAGCCTGCGCGGGCTTCGCAGACTAGTCTGCGCAGGCTGACCTGAGCGGATACTTTTCGCAGATGCATTAGGACCCCTTTTCACAGAGCGTTATCATATAATAAACCTTAAATAAATCTTATACATGTAAAGGATCAATCCCTTTTCTTACTACTCATCTACAATAATTCCGAAATTCATACCTGCTCTGTGTAGTTGTTTTGCATATTTGTGTACGAGTATGTAAACAAGTGACATAACATCGACGTTGAATTATACGAGGGTATAATTTTTTTCAGAATAATTGTGAACGCCGGAAAATATGACATTATCAACAACAGGCAACTAAGCATGATGCATTGACAATATCTCAATATATTACAAATGACCACACTGCAACATGCACACGACTACTTTGGTCTTGCAAACTACTCATGAAAACTTTGTGGCAAAAAGAGAAATTGTTCATTACGAGCGATTTCTTTTTTCGCTACACGTTTTCATGCCATAAACCTAGGTAAAAAATGCGAGTTTTTTTTTCCAAATTATAATCTGTGAACTGTACAAAGTGTGTTTATAAAAAAGTTTTCCTTAGCAAAAACGTATTATCGCCAGTCAGATAGAGTTCTCTGTTTGGACACACTAGTGCGTCTATGGTAAGAAAAGACAGCGCGAACATACACGGTGCCAGTAACCTTAAGATACTTACTAGAAACTGCATCGCAATGAAATGTGCCCTCCGTTTGTACAGACGGCTGCGTTTGATTGTATTTCGTATGTGATGCCATTGGTTTTTGCTTACGCGTAGTTCCGGTGGTACGTCTAAACGCACCTTTAACCTGAAGAGTTCCACTAATTAAAATACGAAGTATTGTAGCTTTTTAAATCATTACGTTCTTTACCATTACATATGCGATCACGAATATTTTTTTGCGCAGAGTGTAAATCAGAATCAGAGCTAACAGGCATACAGTCTGATCTTGGTCTAAACGCTCCGCTTCTCTATCAATGGCTTGACCCATATAACGAAACCAGGGGCGTCGCTATTTTTGATTCCTCAGGTGGACCAAAATCTTTCCAAGGATTGGCAGGATTTATTCCTCTCCCGCCACAGAATATTCTTTAAACGATGTTTAAGTGGGAAAGCTGCCAGTGGCTTGGAAAGAACACACACGAAAGCTGAAACCGGTGTACTCCATGACGCGATATAACTTGAATCAAGAATGTTGAAATGGCGATAAATGTCGTACAAATAGACGATAGTTTGAAACTAAAGAATACTGCAGTTCAGAATCCAGTAACTTTTGTCGCTCGCCCTTTGTTTACTGTAATGTCTTTTATTATTAGTAAATTATGAAAAAGCCTTACACTTTGTACTTTATAAGTACTTCAATCATGCAAAGGTCTTACGTATTGGAAATTGCCCAACTTCTTATCGCAATGTGCGCCATTAAATTTTATTTACCGTTTTGCCATTCATCATGAAAAGAATGGAATTCCCATCTGACAAGGCTGAAGCGCGTTTTATTAACTCTTTACCGCACAGTCCCGAGATTAAACGACCTTGAGGTAGAACGATTTTGAAAACATTGTGGGAAAAGGAGAAGATGCTGGTAACCAGTATTTTCTCCTTTTCCCACAATGTTGTCTTTCCTTCCCAAAAACAAATTTCAATTTTTGAATCACATTTATTTTGTCGTCTGCAAATGCTTTTAATATGGACTAGTCTAAAATGTTGTCGTTTGGGAAAGAATTAACCACTTTGGATGCCACGGGAAAATTAAGGTGCAATATCGGGCAGTGTAGAACGAAGATCAAACTGCTCAGAACGTGCACAGAACGTGAAGTTTGACCTTGGTTCTACTTGTCGGATGCTACATGAGTTATTCCGAAGAAGAAGCCTTGACCTTGCAACATCTGTATTTTCCAATTATTTTTCCTCCACACAAACAGTGTCGGGCAAACCAAGGGTTCAGCCTTCCAATGATTTAGGAGCAGGCCGACATAGCCTTAGTTCAAACCCGTTTCTTTTTTTCAAAACCATCCTGACAGATGGAGAAATTTCTCAACCCAAGCTTTATATCAATTTATTACGATACTCTATTTCTCTGGCAACATTATCGTATTGTTGAATTAATTTGAGCCATGCTCTGGCAAAAGGGAACTTATTGCATCAAGAGATGCATTAGAGGCCCCTAAGTAGCAAATTGTCGCATAATTGGGGATCCATAAAATCCATTTTGTCCAACAAACGACTGAATATGATTTACACTGTTCGCCTCTTAGCTAGAAATGTTGACTAACATAGCTTTGTAATTGCGATATCTGCATCTTCTAGTACTGACAGAGAATGTCTATTTTTATTTCTTTAACCCTGTCCACAAACAATCCTTAGTTTTGACGACCTTGAGAAAGTGTGCTCTGGAAAACATTGCGGGAAAAGGAGAATTGAATGAATGAATGATGTTTTACGCCGCTTTCAACATTATTTCAGTCATATCACGGCGACAGGTCACATATTCATGTATTTCCCGCATTGGCTTGCCAAAAGACACTCCCACGAAAAACCAAGCCGATCAGGTGGGGCTCGAATCCGGGGTCTCCAGGTCACGAGTCCCACACTTTACCACTGAGCCATGCAGGTAACCAGCATTTTTTTTTCCGTTTCCTACAATGTTTTCTATCATCTAAAAGACACACTCCATCAATTCAGCCACATTCTATTTATCGTCTGCTAATGCTCTCAATTTAGTCCAGTCTAAAATTTTGTCGTTTGGTAAAGAGTTAAGTACAAGAAGGATTAGAAAGTTTTAGCATGTCGGAAATCTTCACCACGACCTGCGTACACGGAAATGGGTTTAACCCTTGAACTGCAAAGTAAATTAAATGAAACTGTCACACCGACTTTAAAAACACAAATTTTGTTATTTCAAAGTTATTTTGGGGGAGAAAAATATCTCCTTATCGGACAGTGTAGATCAAGATCAGACTGCACGTTCTGTGCAGTCTGATCTTGATCTACGCTGTCCGCAAACGGTAAGTGAGTCGCACTTAGCAGCCTAGGGGTTAATGCACGAGTTATTCAAGGTCGCTCTCTGTCTGGATTCACAAATATTCATTATTTCTCCCAAAACATCCCAGAGGGATAATCCCGTTGGATCATAATCTCTGCACAATGGTCGTTAACGTAATGTGAAACAGTATGTATCGTGACTCGTAAACTTCGTCGTAAAGTGCAGTGCTGGATGACGATAATTATGATGATAACATTTAAAATAATAATAATAATGATAATAATAAGAAAAAAAAAAAAAAAAAAAAAAAGAGGAGGAGAAGGAGGAGGAGGAGGGGAAGAAGAAGAAGACATGGTATGGTACAGAATTGTGTTTAACGCCGTTTTCAACATTACTTCAGTTATATCGCGGCGGCCAGTGCGCCTATCCATGCTTTCCTAGAGTTTCTTTTACCAGTACTTCACACAATATTCTTTCCAAGCCACTGGCTGCTTTCCCACATAACCATCGTCGAAACAATGGTCAGCGGTGAGAGAGGAATGAATCCTGTCGCAATGACTCATCAATCCTCGGAAAGATATTGGCCAAGCCGGGGATCGAACCAGCGACCTCCTGTTCTCAAGTCCTGTACGCTACCGACTGAGCTACGGGGCTTGGCAAGAAGAAGAACAGGAGGAGGAGGAGGATCACAAAAGGTTATCGTGCGCATTTACTCATGGTTGTAGCTATCGCTTATTAGTCTGAAAACAGGCATGTTACTCAAGGCTACACGCCTGAGAGCCCCTAACCGAAAAATTAGATTTTTTTGTCCTTTCTGGTTTGCATTAGGGACCCTCTTAAGAAGGTGACTGACCGTACCGAAATTTGCTTCCATTTCAATTATGAACAATTACAAGGCAAAGAGAAATAAACATACTTTTCATTGCCAGGTCATCTGGCAAGGTCTGTACATTAGGAGAGCTGTGCCTTACCTTTACGTGTAAGCACAGGCATTGTACGAAACATTTCATTAGCTCATTACCAAACGACGAAATTTTAGACTTATCCAAATTGAAAGCATTTGCAGACGACAAATTAAATGTCTCTTTAATGACGTAACTTGTTTTTGATACGACAGAAAACATTGCAGAAGAAGGAGAAAATTCTGGTATAAAAACCGAAAAAAATGCTGGATACCGCCATTTTATCCTTTTCCCCACAAGGTTTTCTGAAGCTTCTTTTCCCAGGGTTGTTAACGCGCGAGATTGCTTGGTTACAGGTTAAAATGCCATGACAAACGGAGAAAATGCAACTGAAAAACAATTTCCCAAATTTTAATAATCATTTTCTTTTTCTTTCATTTTTCTTTTTCCCTATTCATCGTGTATCGCTTTTTTTGAATATCATACCAATCTGTAGAAAGGATAGGTCAATTAAAATTATACATGGGGTAAATGGGGAATGCTTACATTCCACAAACAATTGAGCCATGCTCTATGAAAAAGGGGTTTAATGCATCTGCAAAAAGTATGCAAAAGTATCGACCCAGGTCAGCCTTCGCAGTCTGTGCAGGCTGACCAAGGTCGAAACTTTTCGCCTCTGGTCAATTTTATGTACCCTGAAGGACCATTTTATCCCATGATTAAGTCGGTTGTTAAAAAAAATGGCTACTATGGATCCATAATTATGTAATGACTTGCTAGGTATCGGGCATCACGGAGATGCATTTAGCCCCCTTTTGCCAGAGCATGGCTCAATTACAAACAGTCATAAATCCTAAGTATGTTGATAATCTGTTTTGTGACCACTGGGACGCTTTGTAGGCATTTTTGAGCGTCTGGTTTGGGTTTTAGCAGCTAATCGAAATCATCTTTATTTCATCTCTTTCAGTGCCATACTCTGCTCTATACTGAGCCATGCTCTGTGGAAACGGGGTTTAACGCATATCCATGCTGCAGTATATCAAGCAAGCAAGTCATCACATAATTATGGATCCATAAAAATCCTTTATTGTAACAATCGACTGGATCTGGAGGTAAAATGCATAATGTGCAGAGTATTTACAAAAAGCAAAACGTTTCAACTCTTGTCAGCCTGCGCGGACTGCGCAGGCTGACATGGTTCGATATCGTTTCCAGATGCATTAAGATCCCTTTTCACAGAGCATGGCTCCATTATAAATACGACCTCTTCCGACGATTGAAAATCAATCCGCTGAAATTCAGATTCTTTTTCTTTATCTGACAGGGTTGGCCTAACAAGCGGACCGCATAGATCCTAGATCAGACGGCACGTTCTGTGCTATCCGATCTTGATCTATGCTGTCTGCAAAAGCTCCTGTTTTCGCCCATGGCATCTAAGCACGAGTCTCAGATCAAACTGCCAATCGACCAGCTAACCTTGAAGTGAATAATAAAAAATAACACACTGATATTAACCCTTAAACTGCTAAATAAACGAAACGAAAATTTCCACTCAATAGACACTCAATACCGAAGTATTGCGGTTTCAAAGTTGGTTTCACCGGATATAAAATACCGTATCGGACAGTGTAGATCAAACATCAGACTGCACGTTTTGTGCAGCCTGATCTTGATCTACTCTGTCTGCAAAAGCTCCCCGAGTCGCGCTTAGCAGCCTAAGGGTTAATTTTAGAACTTTACCAAGCCATCTTGTGTTTTAAGGTCTCAATGGAAGACTTTTGCCGAAAATATCGTAGGAAATGGGGAAAATGCCCCTATTCAGCATTTTTCTCCTTCCTCACAATGTTTTCTATCCTTTAAAAGCTGACAAATCCCATCATTTGAGCCAGATTCAATTTGTCCATGGCAGGTGCTTTCAACATGAAAAAAATAGCCATGCTCTGTGAAAAAGGTGTTAAATGCATGGGGGGGGGGGGGAGTATCGACTTACATCGGTCTGCCCCGTCAACGCATGCTGACATGGGTCGAAACTTTTTGTTATTGCTAAATTTTCTGCTTCTCAAAGGACCATATAATCTCATGACACAGTCGGTTATTAGACAAAATAGATTTTATGGATCCATTGTTACGTGATGACTTGCTCGGTATAATGCATCACGGAGGTAATTAAACTCCCTTTTGCCAGAGCATGTCTCAAATCTAAAATTGTGATGGCTGATAAAGGGATAACCCATATCCAGAACGTAGCGAAAAGCATAGATCAACATTAGACTGCATGTCAGTGCAATTTAATTTTGTTTAACCCTTATCCTGCTGAAGAAGTTATGAAACTTTCAAGCCGATAGTAAAAACTCAAATAATGCTATTTCAAACTTACTCTTTGGAGAAAAATATTTCCTTATCGGACAGTGTAGTCTGATCTTGATCTACACTGTCCGCAAAAGGTCTGTAAGTCGCGCTAAGCAGCCAAAGGGTTAATACGTGTCACCCGGTTAAATGCGTTGGCCCTTTTTAACCGGTCCCAGTAAATACGTAGGTCATCAATGCTGACTTATTCCATTAGTTTTTCAAACATACACATAGTAGAAAAGAGGTTAAGCGCCGAATAAGCTATTTTTACGAGCATTCCTCCAGAAATGATTCTTTGGAAAACATCTACAATGACCCCATGCGAAGAAAATATTTCCACGGTAACATATATAATTGCTAACAGGTTTTTTGACAATTCTTATTTATGATACATTTATAACATTGAAAACCAATTATAGCCCCCCCCCCCCCCTCTCTCTCTCTCTCTCTCTCCCTCTCTCTCTCTCTCTCTCCCCCATATTATTCATTCCCTCAAATCACTGTGAGATAAAAGCACTTCCGACAAGAACGGAAGTTCATGGGTTCAAATCCTAGTCAGCTCATACTACAGACAATAAAAATCATTGAAACTGCTCAACTCCTTTGTACCAAGGGTCCGAATTCACCAACCAGTCTTAATTTCATTTGTAGTCTAAATCTAGATTTAGAAAGTAACGCAACACTTGAATGGCTAAACCATTTGGCTAAACCATCTGGTTTTGCCCATCAAAAGTTGTGTTACTTTCAAATGTCAGAAAATTCTTGCGAATTAGACTAAGAACGGTTGATGAATACGGGCCCAGGATTGGGGATGAATTTTTACTAGTCCGTCATTTTCAGTATAGCGACCGAGGAAATATTGGTTTTATAGAGGCTCGGACAGATAACTAAGCGACCCGTCATCGTTCCATAATTGAAATAATGTTCATTGTGCTCGTTTTAAACTGCTTGCGAAAGAACTACAGTCATATTACGACCGCTTTTTTTTTTAAAGAAAAATGAGCCATGCTCCGGCAAAAGGAGGTTTATTCGCATCTCCGTGATGAATTATACCTTGCAAGTCATCACCTAAATATGGACCCATGAAATTCATTTTGTATAACAACCGACTGAATTATGACGAAGCTGGTCCTTGGACATGCAGAAAATTTTCAAAAAGCAAAAGTTGCAACTCCGGTCAGCCTTCGCGGACTGCGTAGACTGACATAGGTCTATACTTTTTCCCAAATGCATTAAGCCCCCTTTTGACAAAGCATGACGTACACATTTCATATTCATGTCTTGTCTGGATTAAATTATTACTTGACGGGACCTCTGCAGTTCCTTGCCTAAGGAAACGCCCACCTTACAAGCGTAACAATCGAGGATCGCACTAGGATTTCAAGATTGATTGAACTGAATGGTGTTTTATGCCGCTTTTAACATTATTTCAGTCATATCACGGCGCAGCTCACATTTTCATGTATTTCCTGGGTTTCACCAGTACTAGGCTAGGGCTCTGAAGTGTCTTGCCCAAGGACACTCCCACGAAAAACCCAGCAGATCAGGTGGGGCTCGAACCCGGGACCTCCAGGTTACGAGTCCCACAATCTACCACTAAGCCACGCAGGATTTCAAGGAGGTACACTTTTACTGCATTAATTCCAATTTCACCAAGCCAAACATCGAAGAAAAGGAAACAAAAGCGTCGAGCGGTTTAAAATGATTGAATGGTGTTTTATGCCGATTTCAACACTATTTCAGCCATATCACGGCGACAGCTCACATATTCATGTATTTCTTGGAGTCCACCAGTACTAGGCTAGGGCTCTGAAGTGTCCTGCCCAAGGACACGCCCGCGACAAAACCCAATGGATCCAGTGAGACTCGAACCCGGGGCCTCCAGGTCACGAGTCCTACACTTTACCAATGCGTCATGCAGGACCTCTAAGCGGTATATAACACATAAAATGAGCGGCGCTCTAAAACGAGGTGGGTCAAACGTATCTTCGTAACGCTGTATACCAATCGCATTATACGGATCCACTTCTCTCAAAAACGGCTGAATCTAGACCTAGAATGGGCATTTGACGAGCAAAAATTTTACCAATAGCAAAAATTGTCGACCCATGTCAGCCTGCGCAGACTGCGTAGGCTGACATGGGTCGACAATTTTTGCAGATGCATTAATCAATATTTTTACAGAGCACGACTTATTTTTCACCTGGAAAGTGTTTATCATATAATGGACGGCACCATTCCAGTAAGGTCGACCTCAAACCAAGGCATTAAAGTGAAGTTCTGTCTCGTTTGTTTTTTTTTTGCTTTAGAAATTTTAAACTTTTACCATATAATTCCGAATTATACAGACCTTATGCATTAAGACTTTTGAAAAACATTGTGAGAAAAATGAGAAAATGCTGGTAACCAGCATTTTCTCCTTTTCCCACACAATATTTTCTATCCTTTAACAGATAAAATTCCACAAACTTGAGCCATATTGTAATTGTCGTCTGCAAATTTTTTGGACTTGGACAAGTCTAAAATTTTGCCGTTTGGTAAAGAGTTAATCTACGAGGTTCAATTCTTTTACGTTCAACATTTGTATCAAAATAAATCTGTGCATTCCTGGCACAGAGCCGGTGCGTGCTGTCTGGTTGCACGGTTCTCTTACTCTTAACGTTTTACCAAACGACAAAATTTTAGACTTGTCCAAATTGAATGCGTTTGCTGACGACAAATTTAGATTTGACTCCGATGATGTAAATTGCCTTATAAACATTAGAAAACATTGTAGGAAAAAAAGAGAAACTGCTGGTCACCTATAGCCTTTTTTCCCAGGTTCGTTAAAAGACGGGATTGTTTGGTAAACGGTTAAGTCTTTACTATGCAGCATTGATATTTTGTTTGTTTTTAAATGGTGTTTAATGTTGTTTTCAACATTATCTCAGTTATATGGCGGCAGCAAGTGCACCTATCAATGCTTTCCTGGACTTTGGTTTACAAGTGTTAGGTACAATATTCTTCCCAAGCAACTGGTTGCTTTCCCACATAACAATCGTGGAAACCATGGCCAGAGGTGAAAATAAAAAGAATGAATCTTGCAGCAAGGACTATCATCAATTTTTGAAAAGAAATTGGTCGTGCTAAGGATTCGAACCAGCAACCACCTGGTTTCAAGCCCACAACGTTGCTTACTGAGCTATGGGGCTCAGAACGAACTATACAACCAAGACTTGCCGAAACTGACAGTATTTGCAGACGATTATTAACTGTGACTAAAATGTTAGTATTGCCTCTGAAAGAGAAGAAAACATCGTGGAAGAAAGAGAAGAGATAACCAGTATTTCCTTTTTTCCAAAATGTTTAAAAAAAAAGTCTTCTTCCGGAGGGTTGGTGAAAGACAGCATTATCTGGTAAAGGGTTAACCAAATAATCTGTGATCCTAAGGAAGATAGCTTCTGAAAACTTTGTTGGAAAAGGAGAAAATGCTGGTAATCAGCATTTTCTCCTTTTCCAACAAAGTTTTCTATCTTATCAAGGACAAATCCCACTATTTGTGCCACATTCAACGTATCGCTTGCAGTTACTTTCAATACGGACATTTTTACACATAAGACAATTTTTGTTTTCGGATAAAAAGCTTATCCTAATCATTACGTTCTGCAGCTGACTTTTTGCCTCTCAGCAGACTATTCTTGAAAACTTCGCTATAGGAGATTTCTCTTTTTGTCACAATGTTTTTACCCGTGTTTATCCATTTGACATTAACGCCTGCATTTTTTTTTTTTTTTTTTCAAAAACGTTTTTCAGAAACGTACCGATGACAGAAAGAACAACTTTCAGCAAAGAGGAATGATTCCTGTTGCAAAAATTATCATCAGCCTTTCGACTGAGTACATTTTCGAACTCAAATTCCAGGCAATCGTCAACATTAAAACCAGACAGATTTATCCTTTATTCCAGTTTTACAACACAAGCAGTAATAAGAACCCAAGTGTTGAAGGAATCCTTGTGCTTACAACCCCTGGGCCTTAAGCCCAATCCCCGCCCCGAATTACCGACAGAACTTCCTTAGCTCGATGGAGTCCTCCATGGCTCGGTGATTAAGACACTAGGTTTGTAATCAGCAAATCCGAAGTTGATCCCTGCTGATGGTGCCAGAAACGTAGTATTGTCTCTGTGGCAAGGCACTTAGTGCTTGTGAAACCAAGGAAAAACATGGGTAATGATACAAAATACTGTGGAAAGACTTTAAGAATAATCCCTAGAGATCTAATAACAATGAAGTTATAATTTTCAAACATAGCTATACCTTCGAAAACTAGCCTTCGACAACGAAAGTAAAGTATGAGGGATCCATAAAATTCGTTTCGACTCACAACCGACTGTATCATAAGGTAGACTGGTCCTTTGACATACAGAAAATTGACCAACAGCAAAAAGTTTCGGCCCAGGTCAGCCTGCGCGGACTGCGCAGGCTGATCTGGGTCGATACTTTTTCGCAAATCCATTAAGCTCCTCTTTCACAGGACATGGCTCATAACAAACGGGAACAATGAATAAAGAAAAGGGATTTTCTACACATAAAACACGTTCCATGTCAATACACGGTATGACATATAGGTAATGGCAACACCTTGCCTATATCGAGTTATCAAACACTTAACCAAGATTAAGAATTTTAGAGTGCCGGACCTAAGTTTGACTGCATTTGTGGACAGTATGAATCAAAGATCAAACTGCACAGAACGTGCAGTCTGATCTTCGATCTACACTGTCCGATGTTTTTGAGAAATATTCTAAAAACAACTAGTACCAAAACTGAGGTAACTTGACATTTTTATAATGACTAGATGTCCACTCAGATATTTGGCACTCTAAGGGTTTATAATAGAAGGAACTACTTTTTGACAGCATGATCGTTCGAAATTTCTATTTATATTAGAATAAGCCGGACGGACGGATTAAAACCTTTTAACATGATATGCTAGTACAGCGGAAATAAGTTGCATAGAGTGTCTTGAACATGGAAATGAATCATCTTATTAAAATTAATCGACATATTTTGTAAATTAGAGATTTTTAGTGAATGAGAAATCATAAGGCTTGAATGCAGGGATACAGGTATTTTTTTACAAAAAGGCAAAAGAAACCGTCGCGTGATGATACCTAGTGAAATTGTGCGATTTCTTAAAAAAGTTGTAAATGGTTCTATTGCATTCACGTGAAGAAACTCATTGGAAAAAAAATGTTTAAGAAATATTTTGTAGCCTAAGGCTTCGATCTAGGTTCGTTCATACAGAGATGAATTCAGAGCAATGACGGGGGACAAACCAGATGAAAAAGACTCGGAAGCGGAAATAGAAACAGACAGCATAACGGATGAAATTTACAGATGTATGCTTCGTTATCACCCCGTAAAAAATACACAAGAATTTTTAATGCTTATAGCTATGGTATTACTATCAATGGGCTTGGTTGCCATGTGTCTAGGTTACGTCATCCCACGTGAATATGTGTTTGACCCGTCACTTCCGGCCAGAGAAATGGAGAAAATAGAACTTCATTTTCGTGAGTTATCTTTCTATCTAGATGTGTGTATATTGAGTGGGATGGGTTGTATAGCTGCCGGCGGCTTGATAGTGACTTCTGTGACAATGTATGCTGTATTTATCGAAAGACCTCGAATATACAGAGCGAAAGATCGACAGGACCTGTGTTTACTAGACAACGCGAGTACAGAAATGGCGACATATGGTACAGCATCGACCAGTGTGGAATGACTCAGTATCAAGACAATAAAACATTTACCATGAATACAGCCAAATTTCGATTACATGACGTGCAAAAGATTTGAGTGCAGAAACAGTTAAATTAAAATTATCTGAACATGCAGTTAAACGAAGATAAATATATCGGTTAATTCGAATTACTGGCACGAGCTGGAACACTGGAATAAATATACCTGGTTAAGAACAATGCAGCAATAGTTCTGCTTGTTCATACGAGCAATCAGAACTGCCGCTGAACTGTTTCTGACACATGCATGCAGACTAAAAAGATCACCGGCAACTGTGTGAAAATATCCTTCAGACACACAAGCAAGTTTCCAGTGGGTTCTCGATAATAAGAGTATATCGGTAATTTGAACTGATTGTTTGGTCCTTCTTGCGTTTTGTATTGTAGTCTGACGCCGTTTTAACCGCGTAGGTCACATCACGGCGGTCCATGCATCTACTCGTGTATTTCCTGGCTTTCTTACACCCGCACTGACACTGTCACAAAGTAGTTCCTTTCATTATAAACCCTTAGAGTGCCAAATATCTGAAATGGCCATCTAATCGTTATAAAAATGTCCAGTTACCTCAATTTCCAAGCCACTGGCTATTTTTCCCACATGCACCAGAGGTGAGAGGCGAAAAGTCGCCGAAAAGAAAATTTACCGGGTATTGAACTTGCAACCACCAGGTCACGAGTCAGATACATTAACCACTGGTCTACTTGGCCGAGCGGTCCCTCTCGAATTCGAGTCATTGATGTTGCACTGTATATAAGTTGATTAGAAGTAAAATGCTGAAACAGAACAGAACATGTCTTTAGAAACAGTGTTTAAGTGGTTCTGATTGAGAGTTTATGATGATTACTGTTATACCGATTTCTGAAAAGTTGCTATTGACAATATTATGAGTATTAAATGTCCAAATAGGTGCATTAAATTACGGCAGACGGAGACGTTTCGATTGCTTTTAAAAATTCAAATACTCATAATTCTAATACATTATCCTTAAAGAGGGCTACTCAGATTTTTATAATTTCAACAAACTTAAAAAGAATTATCACTGAATTAAGTAGGGCAATAGTTTACAAATCGTAGGTAAATAAGAAAGATATAAGTACGAAAAAAGTATTTTTTCAGCTGCATTTCCTTTATAGGCTACGTAGCCTCTTACAGGCTTAATATAGCGACCGAAAACACCACTCTCTTGCACTACGGATCATTCCCATTCACCTCTGTAGTTGGCTCAGAAAGTAGTCCGTCATCACGTGATATTTTCGTCACATGACAATAACTCAAAATGGCGACACAAACGCCGGTGAAAGAAAGACCAATCGATTGTTTTGTGTGCTGTTCAAACAGCATACGGCCAATCAGACTTAGTGGTAGGAAATGTGAAAAAGAGGGATTTTCTGAAAAGCTTAAATGTCTTTTAAAGGACGATAACTTGTTTTTTAATCTTACAAACTTAGATCCATCGGTGTGTTAAATTGTCATCATTCATGGGCGCAGCCATCTTTTTTTTACAATTGGCGTAAGATTCTGATCAGTAAAGAAGCTTGAAAAAATAGTTCCATTGTATACAGGTAAATTCATCAGTTTGAATGCACCTATAATATATCCGTAATCATATTTCCTTTGTCTACTTTATTATGTTACACATGAAACAGTTAAACAGTAACAAAACATGTTTTCCTCTGTTTGACAAGATTCTTGTCATTTAGCCCGTTGCAGAGATGTATGGTGAGAGTAACGAACGACAACTCTGCTCGGAGATTGCGAAAACACATGCAGGTGTTAAAGGGCATTTAAATTTAAATCATACCATTTAAAAGTATGGAAAATGTGAAGCTGACAATCTGATATCGTGTAGTCAGTCAAAGTGTAAGTAGCTGACAGAAAAATGAAAATCAAAATCAGGCAAAAAGTAAACAAAAGATTGAGTGACCTGACAACATTAAACCTGGTTTTGAAATTAATCTCACTGCAAGTGACTGAAACTTGGACCGACATTACAATCATAGATTGTCATCTTATCAATGATTTCCATATTTTTAAATGCTACAATTTAAATGTAAATGCATTTTAAGACCCGTTTTATTTACTTTCTGTAGCTAGTGTTATTTTAAGCTACTTTTAGATATGGAACCAGTTTTGCAAAGATTCGTGGGAATGTCACATGATCAATAGGACGCGTAGATTACGAGGATTCGTATTCAAATCAGTTTGATGACGTCATATCTGATGTAATTAAAGTAGACGGAGTTGCCTATTGCACAACGACAATCTCCGAGCAGAGTTGTCGTTCGTTACTCTCACCATACATCTCTGCAACGGGCTAAATGACAAGAATCTTGTCAAACCGAGGAAAACATGTTTTGTTACTGTTTAACTGTTTCATGTGTAACTAAATATGATTCCGGTTACATTATAGGTGCATTCAAACTGATGAATTTACCTGTATACAATGGAACTATTTTTTCAAGCTTCTTTACTGATCAGAATCTTACGCCACTTGTAAAAAAAAAAAAATGGCTGCGCCCATGAATGATGACAATTTAAACAAAATTAAAAAAGTTATCGTCCTTTAAAAGACATTTAAGCTTTTCAGAAAATCCCTCTTTTTCACATTTCTTACCACTAAATCTGATTGGCCGTATGCTGATTGAACAGCACACAAAACAATCGATTGGTCTTTCTTTCACCGGCGTTTGTGTCACCATTTTGAGTTATGGTCATGTGACGAAAATATCACGTGATGACGGACTACTTTCTGAGCCAACTACATAGGTGAATGGTAATGATCCGTAGTGCAAGAAAGTGGCACAACGACCAACTCTTTAAGCGCCCAAAATAGCACCTTTTTACCGAATGTAACTGCAAAGTTTATACGATGGCAAAGAAAAATTTTAACTACCTGTTGTATTTATCGATGTTTAATTTTGATTTACGGAATGAAAACTAAATAGGCTTCTTTTAGATTAAATCGTGGATGTTACTTATCGTCAATCACATGCAATAATCACGAAATAATGTCAAAAGTTAAACTCCGTTTGCTATCGTCTGACTTCAATTTGATGTGTTGTTAATTATCAATGAAATGTAATTTAATGATGATGTCTAAAAACGATAACTTTCATCTAGATATTCTGTGAAGTCTCGTTTTTCAGCCAAGCATGCCAATCATCTCTATGTTCTACTTTCATGTTTTAATTAGACTCTTTCATTGGCAATGGCGACTTAAGCTTTTTGCGGACGGCGTGGATCAAGATCACACTGCACAGAACGTGCCGTCTGATCCTTGATCCATGCCGTCCGTTGCCTGAAGCTTAACTTTAACCAAAATCATTTTCAATCGCAGTGGAATTCTATATTTAGAATTCAATATCTTTTTACCCGAAAATGAGCCTAGATTTATTCACTTGGAAGCGAGAAGAGCTAGAAGAGTTTCAAACGAACATCCCCGGTGGCAAATCGCCTCTTTAACAAAATATTCTGACATATCGTACTTTTAACTGATTGCCATGAAAAGTACTACTTTCATGCCCCAGGGAAAACAACACTTTGCTCGTAAATAACTATTTTATTCACTTTCGCCATGATGGTTTTGTATACATCTACAATACAGTGTCTTGATTATACATAATTGACGATGATGTTTTCAAAGTTACGAGGTTTTTTTTAAACCTTCACTACACAACGCCGCCTTCGAACGACCCTGGAAAAGATGCCTTTTGAAAATATTGTGGGGAAAAGAAGAAAATGCTGTTAACCAGTATTTTCTCCTTTTCCCACAATGTTTTCTACCCTATCAAAGAAAAAATGCACCATTTGAGCCACACGGAAATTATCGTCTGCAAATGCTTTCAATTTGGACAATGCTGACATTTGTCGTCTGGTAAAGGGTTAAAGGAACAAATGAGTTAAAATACATCAAGACCAGATTTCAAAAGCTTCCCATTCCAGTTGGTAACGTTTAGGGCTTGGAAGCAGGGGGTGGGGGTCGCTCGTTCGAATCACGAGCTCGGCCACTTTCTGATGATAGTCATTGCATCAAGACTCATTCTTCTCTTACCGCTGCCCATTGTTTCAACGACAGTTAAGTGGGAAAGCAGCCAATGGCTTAGGAGGAATATTAAGCGACGTACAGGTAAAAAAAACAATAGGAAAGTATGGGTAGATGCACTGGCCGCCGCGTTATAACTGAAATAATGTTGAAAACGTCGTTAAACACCATATAAACCAAACCACCTCTGTAATTTGGAGTAAACACTTTGTTATTTTGGTTTTCTGTCCCCAATCCCCTCTGCCCCGAAAAACAAAACAAAACTGCGAATTAAATTTACTACACGCATTCGTTTCGCATTGCATTATGGTTTAAGAAGGTACTGGCATTTTTATTAAGATTGAAGCAGATTAAGACTTTTAAAATGTCTTTTGAAAATGCACGAAACGCCTCGAACCGAATCAGGTTACTTTTGCTTACAGTGTAGATCAAGATCAGACTACATAGAATGTGCAATCTGATCTTAGACCTATGCTGTCCGCTACTTTGATGTATGCCAGCGGAAAGAATCTTGAAGTACATTATATATGGTCTGCCTTTTCAAGAAATTTATAAGGTCTAATGTGTTGATTCAGCACCTTAAGTCTTTTCCAAATAACAAAATTTGTGATGTATCCAAAATAAGAGCATTTGCAGACGACAAACTGAATGTAAATCAAAACATGATTATCCATCCTTAAAATAGCTGGAAAACATTGTAGGAAAAGGAGAAAATGCTGGTTACCAGCATTTTCTCCTTTTCCCACAATGTTTTTGTATGCCATCTTCCACAGGGTCTCCAAAATTCGAGATTGTTTGGTTAAAGGTTGGGAGTAAAGCATTTCACTCCAGCGGCGAGAGATAATTATAACCAAGTATGACACAGCGCTATAGACATCTCGAAATCTAGATAAGTCTGACAAGAAAGATTATTCTTATTTTGATTTGAAGGCAAGTCTGTGGTAGATTTTAAAGATTTTGCTTGCACTGCTTTCACTTTTATCAATTCCTCGTAATGTCAGTTAGGTACAGTCAGGTGCCAAATTAACGGCTTAGCGAACAGCAAAATATTATAAATGTCCTGTTCGAATGCATTTACAAAGACGACAAATCAAATGTGGCTCTAAATTATGCGAGTTATTTTAGGATAGGGTAGAAAAATATGGAAAAAGGAGAAACTACGCGTTACCAGTATTTTCTCTTTTTCCCCCTAACGATTTCACCATTTTTTTTTTTACCTCATGTGTTGTTAAAACACCGTTTGGTAAAGGGTTAATATTCACAGATTTATTATTACCCTCAGACGATAAAAATAAATTTTTACGACCGGTCGATTTCATAATACTAGGGGAAAACCGGTATCCTTTTCTTCTAAAAATGCCCGTCGCACTGTTTATGATTCAATTTTAAATTTTTTCGTGAATCAGCCGTCGTGGCGCAGTGGTAATGCTACGGGACTGCAACTGCACCATTTTATGCTGATCTGGCGCGTTTGCCGTAATGAAGCAGTACGTTTATCCTGTCTTACTTTTTGTGTGTTGATTTTTTTTCTATTATTTAACCCTTTCCCAAACGACAAATTTTGGACTGGTCCAAACTGAAAGAGTTTGCAGACGACAATTTTAAATTTGATGAAAATGGCAGAAAGGTCTCAAAAAGGGTAGAAAACACTGTGGGAAAAGGAGAAATTGCTCGTTACGAGCAATTTCTCCTTTTCCCACAGTGTTTTCAAAAGACTTGTACTGCAGACACGTGAAAACCAGGGCTTGTTTGGGAAAGGAATAAGTCAACAAAGGCTAGAATTATCATTTGAGGGTAATACAAGTATTCAAAAAACTTAACCCTTAGAGCGCTGAATTTATGTATCATCTGAAATATTATCATTTCAAGGTTGTTTCAGCCAGAAGGTGTATTGAAGTAGCTGACAGTGTAGGTCAAAGATCAGACTGCACGTTCTGTGCAGTCTGATCTTGATCTACACTGTCAGCAAAAACAAATTAAGTTGGTTCCAGCGCTTTAAGGGTTAAACACTGCAACCAATTAGAACGTTATCACTTTAAAGCCACAACATTCAGTGAAAATTTCAATGAATGAATGTTGTTTTATGGCGCATCGACAGCTTTGGTCATTTAGCGCGCATATCTGTGTTAAAAGATAATAAAAGTAGAATTGTTTAAACTGAAAAAAGTTTGAATACATTAATAATGATAAAAGAGTTGAAAAAAGAAGTATTACGTATGACATTCATATGCATAATGGAAATAATTGAGTGACAGGGCAATCCCTATCTGCTCAAATGTTTTAAATGATAAAGTTAGGAATGTGATAAAAAGATTTGAACAAAAAGTTGGATTGATAGTAGAAGTGTTAAATTAAGAAGAATGTCATTTTTTAATGTGCATAAAATATGATATTGAGTGGCAGGATAATCCCTGCCTACTCAAAGAGTGAAAATTTCAGTACTTAGTCATACATCCATTTGCTGCTTAAAAAGTGCAATCATTTTCCTCGGCAGTTGATTCAACAGAAAATTTATGTAGTGGCTAGATGTAAAGTTCTCCTCTGGGTATGTATACCAACAACCATTCTTAAGAACATTCTTGGTCTTATTCTAGATTTAGAAAGTAACACAACGTCTGATTGGCTAAACCATTTGGTTTAACCAATCAGAAATTGTGTCACTTTCAAATTTAAAAAAAAAATTGATATTAAGACTAAGACTGTTCCTCAGAATGGTTGGTGAATACGGACCAGAATTTCCTAAATACTGATTATGCCTATCAGTCTTGTTAAGCTAAGTTTCTAGCGCACAATGAGGTTTTAGACATGTCAAGATAAGAAGCATTTACAGACAAGTTGAACATCGCTCAAATGACACGATCTGTCTTTTGAAAGGTATACACTGTTGTTAACAGCATTTTCTTCCTTGTCCAATATTGTTTCCAAAAGCTTCTCTCTGAAGGTCATTCTCAAAGCAAGCGATTGTTCGGTAAAAGGGTTAAAACAGTCATCACATATTTCCACTTTTGGAGCTTTCTTCATGTTTTCATCTATATATATGAGTCATGCACTGTGAAAAGGGGGCTTAATGCATCTGCGAAACGTATGGAGCCAGGTCAGCCTGCGCAGTCCGCGCAGGCTGACCTCGGCCGAAACTTTTCGCTATTGGTTAATTTTCTGTATGTCCGAGGACCATTCTATCCCATGATAAAAGTCGGTTGTTTAAAAAAAGTGGCTATTATGGATCCATAATTATGTGATTGCTTGATATGTAATGCATCACGGAGATACAAAGCCCCCTTTTCCCAGAGCACGGCTCATATGAATTTTTATATTAATATCAAAGGACTCTTGGGAGCCAGTTCACACATGTAATATGATTATCACGCTCCCACTGCTTGATCTCTCCGAGGGGCGGGACGCACTACTGCGTCCTCTTTCTTGAAAGATGGAAGGATTTGACCCCTTCTCTGTCGTGTGGCAACGACACTAGCTTTAGCAGGCTATGTAGTTCGAGATCAGGCTATACAAAACGTGCAGGATGATGTTAGATATTTATGTAAGTCGTAATTTAGATCCTTGGAAAAAGTTTAGTACATTCATTTGGCAGCGAAAGCCCCACATGTCTGTTGGAAGCGTATCAACTGCAGACCACAAATATTCATTAACCCTTTCCCAAACAAGCCCTGGTTTTCACGTGTCAAGTATTGCCGTGATATGACTGAATAAATATTGGAAGCGGCGAAAAACACCATTAAATCGATCTTTCAAAACTGTAAATGACCTATTCATACTTGTAATAAATCAACTATAGTTTTACGTGTTTGCAAAAACTGGGGTTAAATTTCGTCGTGAAATGAACTTAGGTATAAAGTCGGTTTGCCCCTTAAAACTCCTTTCACACCTTCAGTTGTTTTTGTGAACGCTGTTGGATAAGATCAGACGGCACAAAATGTGCAAGCTGATCTTTGATTTTGCATGCACTGCTTTCACTTTTATCAGTTCCTCGTCTTCATATCCACGTGAACTTCTCGTCGTTTTTCTTTTTGTGATATAATGGTCTGTTGAAAGTTTCACCGCAATAATATACGGCTGAAAATAGAATTCACTGGAACTCCGATTTTGTTTTTAAACTTGACCGAATAAAGCTGAAACAACCATTTCTTAGACAAGGAAACGGCATGAATCCAAGATCTTACCGCACGTTATGTGCAGTCAGATCTTGATCTATGTCGTTCGCCTGTCTTTCGCCTATGGTGCTGAAAGGGTTACGTTGACCCTTCAAGCTTCAAATTACCTTTCTGTTCACTTTATATTGTATTCCATTTCGTCTTGCGTGTTGCTGGTAAGGTTTTGTTTTCATTTCGTCCTTATCACTTACATAGCAAAACAAGTGCGATAAAGGCGTTAACGTTTGGACTGAAAAATACAACTACCATGTCGATTTCATGACGCCTTTGTTAAAATACATGCCAAGCCCCCGTAGCTCAGTCGGTAGAGTACAGACTTGAGAACAGGAGGTCGCTGGTTCGATCCGCGGCTTGGCCAATTTCTTTCCGAGGATTGATGATAGTCATCGCGACAGGATTCATTCCTCTCTCACCGCTGACCATTGTTTCGGTGATGGTTATGTGGGAAAGCAGCCAGTGGCTTGGAAAGAATATTGTGCGGAGTACTGGTAAAAGAAACTCCAGGAAAGCATGGATAGGTGCACTGGTCGCCGTGATATAACTGAAATAATGTTGAAAACGGCGTTAAACACCATACAATCAATCGTTAAAATACATGTATATCAATTTAATAATCAAGGCCGAGGATAATAATTCATACTCTCATTGGTTGAACTCTTCAAGTTGAAGGCGCCTTTAGAACTACTCGTGGGACCACGCGTTAAACAAGACAAGAGCACCGCATGCGGGTGTCAACGCTCGACTGAAGTTGCTTGATCAGTGAAAATTCTGAGTCGAAAAAGGGACATAACTGTGTCAATAATATTTTGATAGTTACCTGCCCCAGTTGTATGTGATCCTATTTTGAATGTTAACAACTAGTCAACGTTTAATGTAAATATCTTTAGTCATGACTAAGATATTATGAATGTCAAAGTTTTGAACGAAGACGCATACGACGAAGACGCCAGGGCTATGACAAAAGCCAGGCTAATAAATGGCATTATCTGTGAAGTACACTCAGACACAGCCATCTGTACTGACGGCGGCACATTACATTGCGATACAGTGTCTTATAAGTCTATTAAGACTTTCATAAGATTTTCTCATTTTTTCCCCGATATGTGTTAGTTAAAGATTTGGCTACCTTACGACCCCCGTGTAGCTTCTGATAAAATCGCGATGTTTATTTTCTTACCATATATGCACAAGGGTGCTCCAGACAGATAACTCTATCGGACTGGCGATGATATGTATCGTGAATGTGAAAATACACGGTGTGGTCCACAAAAGGGAGTTACCATAATGTATTGAAGATACCTCAGTAGAAATTATCTCAGTAGAAATGATCACTGTACACTGACACCTGCAGATGACTGCTTGCGTCGACCACTCCGAAAAACATTGTGATAAAAAGAGAAATTGCTGGTGCTGTTGTTTCCTTTTGTCGTATCATTTCAGGTACACATATTTTCATGTATCAAAACTGAGTTTCGCAATTACATGTATTAACACTTCACAATCTCACCACTAGTCATTGTTTCGACGATGGTTTTGTGGGAAAGCAGTCAGTAATTGAAAATATTATTATTCGAAGCACTGGTAAAAAGAAATTCCAGGAAAGGATGGATAGGTGTACTGGCCACCGCGATATAAGTGAAATAATGTTGAACACGGCGTCAGCCATCATACAATCAATGAATTCAAAAAATCCTCTACCACACAGTCCGGAGTATTAACGACCCTGAGAATGCAAGGTATTTGAAATATTTTGTTACCAGCAGTTTCTCGTTTTCCCACAACATTTTCTACTCCGTCATATTTAGATATCACCATTTAAGTCACATTTAATTTATCGCCTGCACACGCTTGCACAGGGGTACAAGTTTGGTAAAATAATTGAGATATATTTAGTCTTTGAATTGAAATCTGACAAGCTGAAGTCGGACACTTGCCAATTTATGGATTATCAATTTTCACTTTGTTATTGATATGTATTTAGTTGGCTCTAAATATGTACATATTTTATTCCAAATAAACTTTGTGTTGTGTTATGTTATGTTATGTTATGTTATGTTATGTTATGTTATGTTATGTTATGTTATGTTATGTTAGAAAATAGATCAGTAGGCATGAAAACAACATGGAAAATCGAGATTATTGTCCACCCTTATCGTTTTCTTTTTTTTTATTCGCCATTTATTTTTGAAAATTACCATATCTGAAATAGCCCTCAGGATAGAAAAATAATAAGTCATCAGACAACAACACCGACTTAGACGCCAACGCTAACGCCGGCGCCGACGCCAAGAGTAGTGCAGGCGAGATAAATACTAGACAGCGGTGACGGAACGGACAAACAAAAGAACAGACAGAAGGACGGACGAAAGGAGGTACAGACAGACGGCGCCGAAATAATATCCCTCCACGTTCCGGGGACAAAGCACGTATCGATAATACTCGCGTCACACGTACATTGTATATCTGCTTTCGGTCGAAATTTGAAATAAAGCAAATTAGAAAAGAGATATCAGTTTGCACTTTTTACGTTAAAGGCGTTTTATCAGTAAAGATTTTATAACATACAAACATTTTTTCGTGAAACCGGATAGCAATTAAAAGTAAAATGATTTTAGCGTGGGATTTGGAAATTGCGTGACGAACCCCACATATGAGTCGTGCTCTGGCAAAAAGGGGCTTTATGCATCTCAGTGATCCATCATACCAAGCAAGTCATCTAATCATTATGGATCAATAAAATCCAGTTTGTACAATCATGAGGTGGACTGGTCCTTTGACATGAAGAAAATTGACCAATAGCGAAAAGTTTCGGCCCAGGTCAGCCTGCGCGGACTGCGCAGGCTGACCTGGTCGATACTTTTTGCAGATGCATTAAACCAACTTTTCGCAGAGCGCGGTTCTTTTTTTAACCCATTTAGCGCCATAGGTAAAAACAGAGACTTTTGCGGGTGGCATAAAATCAAGATCATACTCAACAAAACGTGCAGTCTGATCTTAGATCTATACCGTCCGCTTGCTTAGTCAATCAATATAAGATAAAAATATGTTTTTTTTTTTAGTTTCACTGGATCTTATTTTCGAATTATGTGAGTTATGTCTCCGGTACTTTTGCGTTTGGACAGAGTAATTGGGGTTTTTGTTAAATGCTTAGATATTGCATAAAACTCCTACTTATTTGCGTGCATTTTTTTTTTTCTAAATTTGCTCAGTTATTCAAAGGATATTAGATCAGATTTCAATTGTCTGTCTTTAACCCGTTACCACACCATCCAGAGTTTTAACGACCATAAGGAAAATGCTGGTAACCAGCACTTTTTTTTTTTTTATTTTCCCACGACGTTTTCTACCCTTCAAAAGGCGAATCCCTATTTTTGAGTAACAATTGTCTTGTTGTCTACAAAAGCTTTAAATTTGGGAAAGTCTAATATTTTATCGTTTGGTAAAGGGGTTAAGGCTTTTTTTGCTCTTAGTTCCATTACACCGTTTGGCAGTTATACCTATCCATGCATTGTATCCATACTGTTATCAAGTCGGACTTGGGCCTGGAATGATTGATTGATTGTATGGTGTTTAACGCCGTTTTCAACATTATTTCAGTTAAACTCCAATACAAGCCAAGCCAAGCCAATAACATTTTATGTCAATTAACTTGAAAAGATGATATAAATTATTATATAGGATTTTTTTTTTTTTTTTTCAGAATACCATTTCATACACACAAACTAAATATTATTCACTATGCTAAATTCACTCTTGGAGAAAAGGTTAAAGAATGCAAAGACAACACAAAATATTCATATTTGAAATATTAGCGCATTAATTTAAATAAAGCCCGCATTTTTGTCAGATTTCCGCAATGGCTTGGTCGAAACGCCTTGTTTTAAGTTATGGTCAAGAATGTCCATACGCGTAAGCAATGTTTTTAAATCTTTCGTAGTAAAATAAAATTTATGGGATCTAGATTCATCTTCACTACGAATGAAAAAAAAAATCTTTTTGGTCATAATTTACCGTTGGCTAGATGACATTGTTGGCAGGGGCGTAGCTATCCCAAAAATAAAGTGTACGCAAAAATAATATGGGAGATATTATCTGAAGCGCAAGGTGCCGATAGGGGAGAGAGGGGTTTTCCGTGTGTGTGTGTGGGGGGGGGGATCCCGGGGCCTTCCCCAGATAGTTTTTGAACTGTAGAGGCTCTTGTGACGTTTTTGGCAAAATAGTCTTTCTGTTCTTTTTTTTCTGCAAAGTGTATGCAATGCTTTTCTGCGTACAGGCAGCTATGCCTCTGGTTGGTCCAAGATTAGACTATATCTTCTGTGCACTCTATATAATCAGCGCTCCAGATAGAAGCGAGTGATGGTATTCTAAATCCATTATTTCTCTTCCAAACCCCATGTTGTGGGTACTCATTAGAATCGTCTCGATGAGACGATTCTAATTAGTACCCATAACATAGGGTTTAGTGAAGAATAATTAATATTATCAATTTTGAAATCAAGATCACACCCGCTGTCTGGAGCTCTGATAACTGAGTCAAGCTCTATGAAAAAGCTGGTTTAATGCATCTGCACAAAGTATTGACCATGTCAGACTGCGGATTCCGCTCAGGCTGACCTCTGTCGCAACGTTTTGCTATTGGTCAATCTTCTGCCTGTCAAAGGACCCGTGAGTCTACCTCGTGGTTGGGTAGGTTTGTTAAGACAAATCGAATCCTTTTCATACAACGGCTAGGTTGGTAACATGGTACAATGCCTTATGAAGATTACCAAGATGAAATAAACCCCCTTTAATGTTAGCCGCTGGCAGAAAAAAAGAGTTTCAAAAGTAGGTTAAAAGTTGCCAGGTCGCTCCATCTATTTTACCTGGTTTTAAAATTCATGTTTTTACCAGTGGCTTACACGTAGACCGACCATACAATAAATGATTGTCATCTTCAAAATATTTCCATACTTTTAAATCGTATCATTTATATTCAAATACATTTTAACACCTGCATTATTTACTTTTGCCGCTACTGGGCCTCTAAAGTCGATTGCTAAAATTCATTGATTAAATAGATTTTTACTCCGTTTTCAACACTATTCTAATCACATCATGGCGACAGCTCGCATAGTCATGTATTTCCTGGGTTTCACCAGTTCTGGACTAGGGCTCGTAAGTGTCTCCCACGATAATAAATGGTGTTTTATGCCGCTTTCAACATTATTTCAGTCATATCACGGCGACTGCTCACATATTCATGTATTTCCACCGGTACAAGGATATGGCTCTTAAGTGTCTTGCCTAAAGACACTCCTATAGAAAACACCCAGTGAATCCAGTGAGGCTCGAACCCGGGGCCTCCAGGTCACGAGAGAGTCCTACACTTTACTACTGAGCCACGCAGAACCCTTCTTCCACGATAAACCCACTGCTTCCAGTGAGACTCGAATCCGGGGCCCCCAGATTACGAGTCCCACACTTTACCATTAAAGTAATGTAGTTGAATATGATTTTGGCCCATACTATAGCATTTGACGTTGTAGATCAAAGATCAGACTGCAATTTCTGTGCAGGTATGTACCTCAACAATGACAGTGAAAGAGTATAGGGTTCATGCAGATTTGTCTTACAAGAGCCCAATGAAAGGGGCAATCCACATAGCTGACAATATCACTGTAACCTTAGCTTAAAGAAGCCAACCTGTAAACTGAGCACTAAAACAATGTCATGTTATGGTCCTTGAATATAAGGTGATTTTGCTGACAGCGTAGATCAAGATCAGACAGCACAGAACGTGCAGTCTGATTTGTGATCTACACTTTTCGTAAGTTTGAAAGATATCCCGGTGTTTTTTTTTTTTTGTAGTTACCAACTGACTGTATAGATCAAGATCAGACTGCACAGAACTTAAAGTCTGTTTTTTTTTATCTACACTGTCCGTAATTTTGAAAGATTTTTAGCAACCAACTGCAAATACAATCTTCAATTTTGTAACCCTGTATGAGAGATGGAGCTAAATAAAACCCATTTACCGTAGATAACACTAGAAAAGAACAAAAAAGTCCTGTCTTGATGCAGATTGGTGATTTATGTAATGTGTCATACAACACTTTCCTCAAAAATCAGGCACGGTTTCTCAAGTAATGAATACGAACAAAAAACAATCTGAAAGCGTCGTGAAAAATGAAGATTTTGCTTATGAAAAGCATACTCTCCATTTGTCACACTGTTTTCTCGAATAGTAGAACAAAAATCCCTGTCGTTCTACAGAATGGCGATTAATGTCTTGTGTCACCTAGCGTCTCTTCTACAAAAACATCGTTGGACATTTCCCTTTTCTCATTTAACGGAAACAGGAAACCTAATTTAAAAAAGCTATGGCATATTGCAAGATGGTTCTTAATCAAACATTTTCCTCAAGTGTCACGATGTTTTCTTGACAATGTGTCTAAATTCGAATGTCATTTATGGATTTTACCCAAATCGGTCTATTTTTAAGGGTGTCTTAACTCTTTACCAAAACGACATTAATTTAGACTCATCCAAAGTGAAAGCATTTACAGATGAAAAAATAAATGTGAATCACAAACTGAATTTTGACATGGGTAGGGTAGACGACATTGTGGGAAAAGGAGACAATGCTGATTACTAGCATTTTCTCCTTTTCCCACAAAGTTTTCAAAACCATTCTTTTTCAGGGTCGTTAAAGGTCAGGATTGTGTGGCAAAGGGTTAAGTGAAGTCTAGTCTCAATTGATTTATAATGTGAACGAGCCTTGCACTGTGAAAAGAAGGGTTCAATGTATTTGCAAAAAGTATCGACCCAGGTCAGCCTTCGCGGACTGCGAAGGCTGACCTGGGCCGAAACCTTTTGCTATGGGTCGATTCTTTGCATCTCCATGGACCAGTCTACCTCACGATTCAGTCGATCGTTAAACAAATGATTTTATGGATACACAGTTATAGTTCTGATGATTACGTGACAATCGTACGCCTTAACCAAGAGGCCTCGTTGGGCCGGAGTTGCTACTTTTACCCAGAGCACTGCGCTTATTTAGGAATGTGTTCTTGGTCTACGCACCTCAGAGTTCAAACCTTGTACTGGTATAGACCCAAAAACACATGAATAAGCATGCTGTCGCTATGATAAGGCTAAAGAAAAGAATACTGAAAGCGGCGTAAAACCTTCCAGCTGATCAGTTTACCCTTTACCAGACGACTGAATTTTGGACTTGTCCAAGTTGAAAAGATTTGAAGACGACAAAGTAAATATGATTTAACAACTTAAATTTGCATTTCGAAAGAAAGAAAACATTGTGGTTAAAGGAAAAAAGTATTTACCAGCATTTTCTTCTTTCCCGCGATGTTTTCAAAAAAACATTTCGGTTAAGGTCGTTAAAATCCGGATTTGTATGAGAAAAGGTTAAACATGCATGTGCCATGCTCTGAAAAAAAGGGGGTTTAATGCATCTGCAAACAGTATTGATCTCATTTCAGCCTGCACAGTTCGCGCAGGCTGATACGGGTCGAAACTTTTTGCTACTGCCTGCCAAGGGACCATTCTAGCTCATACAAGGGCATTCTGGTGCCAACACCCGGCTGCGAATGCTTGATTTTCAGTGAAAATTGTAAGTCGAAAACGGGCCATAACTGTGTAAAAAAATACTTTGATGGTTAGCTGGCCTTATTGTATAGGCTTCCCTTTTGATAATTAACAACTTGTCCAAGTTTCAAGAAAATACCTTCATAAGTAATAGAGATACATGTATTATAAAATGTCAGTTTTCGCACGACGATGCAGATGACCACGCCAAGGCCACGGCATGAGTCAGTGTTTTCTTCAGAAACAGACGAGCTAAAAATGGATTTTATGGATCCATGATTATGTGATGACTTGTTTGTATTATGCATCCCTTTCTTTAGAGTATGACTCACACGTAATAAGACGCTCAGCGCAAGGACAATCTCCTCTGTGAACTATCATAGGTTTTCACTGTATGTAAAATTTTATCTTTTCTCAGATAACTTAAAACAGCAAACTGTATAATCTACAATCTTACCTTTGTACTGCATGCCAAAATATTCCCCTGTAATCTGTGAAAACCGGTGCTTCTGCAGGATCAGCAATTTTCGATGCTGTAGTTAGTTTTTTTAATTAGGTAATAAACTTCCACTGAAAAACACGTTAAAATTTTGATAATGCCCATAGTATGTAAATAATAATTTGATTAATCTTATTGCACCTCTATCTGTCTGTCTCAGTACGTTTGTATGTATCCGTCTCTCGGTCGGTCCATCTTTGAAATCAATTTTTATGTTCCTTCAACGTCTGTCTGTCTGTCCATCTGTTCCGTCCGCCCGTCTCTGTCTCTTTCTCTGTCTCTCTCTTTTTCTCTCTGGGAAAAGGAGGTTTAATGCATCTCCGTAATCCATTATACCAAGTAAGTCATCAGATTACTATGGATCCCTAAAATCCATTTAGTCTTGCAACAGACGGAAACATGAGACTGAATGGTCCTTGAACATTCAGAAAACTTACAAGTAGCAAAAGGTTAAGACCCATAATAACCTGTACGGTATGCGCAAGCGGACATGAATCCATACTTTTTGCAGATTCATTTAACCCCCTTTTCACAGATCGACTCATTTGTCTACATCCAGAACCCAAGCTACAGGCCTTCGCCAAATCTGTCTGGTCAAGATTGTGCTCTTAAAATTATCGTTTGTTTGTATGGTATTTTACGCCATTTTCAACATCATTTCGGTTAAAACGTAGTGGCCAGTGCACCAATCCATCCTTTCCTGGACTATCTTTCACCAGTACTTCGCACAATATTCGTCCTAAGCCACTGGCTGCTTTCCCATAGAGCCATGCTTAAAACGGGAGAGAGGAATCAGTCTTTTCGCAATGATTATCATCAATCCTTGGACAGAAATTCGACGAGCCGGGCCCCGACTCGAACCAACGACCCTCTGGTTTTAAGTCCTGCACGCTACCCACTGCGCTACCAGGCTATGCTGTCTTTTCTTGCTTCCCCTAAACTGTTTCTGAATATCGATACAAATGGCAGAATTCACCAGGTTTTTTAGCACGTCTATTTCTTCTCTGGCTTTCGTTAATAGCCTTTTGACGTTTTAATTAATTGCAAAGTAGTGCATAGAACAAAGGTTAATAACCTGCTATTTGTTTCCTAGAGTTAGCAAATTTGCTTTAACCCTTACCAAAACAGTCCTGTATTTTCACGGTCCTATGAAATGAGCCTTTTCAAAACATTGTGGGAAAAGGAGAAAATGCTGGTAACCAGCATTTTCTCCTTTTCTCACAATGTTTTCTACCTTGTCAGAAATCTTGAGTTCATTCGTAACAATTTCAAATTAGTCATCAGGTGCTGCCAACTTGGAAAAGTCCAAGATTTGGTATTTGGGAATGAGTTAACACCGTTGCTGCCAACTTAATAAACACCACCTTTTTCGGAGGTCTGTAAATAGATTTCAACTGCAGTTGCAGCTGGATTTAGACAAAGTTTAGTAGCAGATAGCTAAACCAAAAGGTTTAGTCAATCATCATCAGAAAACTGGCCAACAGCAAAAAAAGACTGATACAGGTCTGCCTTCGCGGACCGCGCAGGCTGACCTGGGTTGATCCTTTTTGCAGATACATGAATCCCCCTCTTCACAGAGCATGGCTTATTTATCTTTTCAGTGGTAGCGGAAATTACTACTGTTGAAAAAGGACGGGCTTGTCATTTTTAAGAAAAGGTTCCAGCACCTATCATTAAAAGACACACTTTTCTGAGGATCCTTCTCTCTCGTTTTGTCATAATTAGATCATCTGACGAAAAACACCTGACGTTACTATGCAAAAACAAGCGCCAAAAACCCGTGTAAATGACGGGCAAAAAGTTTCATGTCGCTTAAGACGGTAATTTGTCCCTGACAACCGTACTTGTCACTTGTGGTCAGTTTCCAAATCTTCTTCCGCGAGCGAATTTTTGTGGGATGTGTTATTGTCGTAATCTCGTTAAAGCCTCGATCGTGGCCAGAAGAATACAATGGGGATGGTAAAATGCATTCAAATCATACCATTTCAATGTATGAAAATAATTGTGAAGATAACAATTATTTTTATTTTTAATTCTTTACCACACAATCCCGACTTTTAACGACCCTGAGAAAGAAGCCTTTTGAAAACATTGTGGGAAAAGGAGAAAATGCTGGTAACCAGCATTTTCTCCTTTTCCCACAATGTTTTCTACCCTTCCCAAAACAAGTTTTACTTTTTCATTTGCATTTATTTTGTTGTCTGCAAACGCTTTCAGTTTGGACTAGTCTAAAATTTTGTCGTGTGGTAAAGAGTTAAGGTCGGTTTAAGTTTTAGTCACTGGCAGGAAAATAGATTCTAAAAGTAGGTCAAAAGTTGCCAAGTCGCTCTATCTTTTGGTTACTTTTTATCTGGATTTAAAATTCATTTTCCTGCCCTCGTCTAATTCTTGGACCGACCGCACAATAAATAGATTGTCATGTCCACAGTAACGTCCATACTTTTAAATGGTATGATTAAACTTAAATGCATTTTAACACCTCAATGTTTACTGTTGGCAGTGACTGGGACTTTAAACCAAAATGTTTCGATGTTTTTGTGTTTCCTCGTCGTCGTCGTTAATATTGAAGAAGAATATTTCTTGTATCTTTTTTTTAATTGAGTCATGGTCTGGAAAAAGGGGCTTAATGCATCTCTGTGACGCATAATACCGAGCTGGTCATCATGTAATTATGGATCCATGTCTTACAACCGACTGAGTCAAAAGACTGGCATGAATCGATACTTTATGCCATTTTAAATTATATGTCTAAGGACCATTCTTCCTCATGTTTCAGTTGGTTGGACAAACTGGTTTGGTTTGTATTGGTGTTTAACGCCATTTTAACAGCTTAGGTCATATCATGGCGGTCAGCGACGCACCTATGTGTTTCCTGGCTTTCTCACACCAGCACTGACACAACTTTCTTTCCAAAGCCACTGACTACTTTTCTGGACAAATTGGGTTGATCCTTTTGGCATTTGTAAATTACATGAATGTCCAGGGACCATTGTACCTCACGATTCAGTCGGTTCTTAGACAACCTAGATTTTATGAATTCATAATTATGTGATAGTTTTCTCGGTATAACATATCACGGAGATGCATTAAATTCCCTTAACCCTTAGGCTGCTTATCGCGACTCACTGACCATTTTGCGGACAGCGTAGATCAAGATCAGACTGCACAGAACGTGCAGTCTGATCTTTGATCTACACTGTCCGATAAAGAGAGTCTTCCCTCCAAAAATCCCTTTGAAACAGGAAAGTTTTGGGCTTATACTATCGGTTTGAAAATTTCATTTCTTTTATTCTGCAGGATAAGGGTTAAGCTAGAGTGCCGCTCAAATGAAAAGTGCTATATGTCTCGCCTACCGTTTCTCAATAAAAAAAAAAAGGAGCTAAATATATTGTCTCATTTCAGTCAGTCTGTATTTAACTCTTTACCAAACGACAACATTTTGGACATTTAAAAATTGAAAGCATTTGCAGACGACAAAATAAATGTGACTCAAAAACTGAAATTTGTTTTGGGAAAGGTAGAAAATATTGTGGGAAAAGGAGAAAATGCTGGTTACCAGCATTTTCTCCTTTTCCCACAATGTTTTCTAAAGGCTTCTTCCCCAGGGTCGTCTGTCTGGTAAAGTGTTAATCACAAATACATCGTGGTCTAACAATATATTTCACCATTTTAAATCTTTTCCCCCTTTGACATAACCTTGTTTCTGCCATTAGCTCATCTCTTCCACCCCTCTTTCTGTACTTCTCACTCAAACTCTTCACGTTTTCCCGCGAAAACCTATCTCTCCTTTATACCTAATCAGTATTTAATTTTCCTCTCAATGTTTGGTATTAGCTAAAATGACTTGTACTCGTTCAAGCAACCAGTTTGGAGACGAACACTGTAGGCTCTGCTTTCGTTCTGATCGATTTTGCAAAAAAAAAAATGTTGAATCATTTGTAAATTATTATGTACTACACATTTCATAAGAATATGCAAATAAAATATGTTTAAACTAAGTAACATGGAAACCACATGCGGGCGGCATAGATAAAGATAAGTCTTCAGAGAGTTGGCATTCTCGTCTTAGATTAATTGATTGACTGACTGACTGATTGAATGGTGTTTTACGCCGCTTTCAACATTATTTCAGTCATATCACGGCGACAGCTGACAAATTCATGTACTCCTGGGTTTCATCAGCACTAGAATAGGGCTCTGATGTGTCCTGCCCAAGGACACTCCCACGAAAAGCGCAGTGGGCCCAGTGAGGCTCGAACCCGGGGGCCTCCCGGTCAGGAGTCCTACACTTTACCACTGAGCCACGAACTACCTCTTGATCTTCGATCTAAACCATATGCTGCTTGACTTTCATCAGGTCCATTTGTTGTGGAATCTTTTTATGGACCTCGAACAATTGTTCAACTGACATATTTGACAGAAGAAAGTAAGCCTATACCCTTCGAGTCGTATTTTGTGGACAATGTAAAGTAAGATCAGGCTGCACATGCGCGCAGTCTGATCTTGGTCCACACTTTTTGCTTCTCTGTAAATGGTTTTACACTCGATATAAAATTCAAATAAAGTGAATGAATTTTTTCTCATCGTTGGCAACAATATACATTCGGCAGGACAGGGGTTAATAAATGAGAACGGGAGAGATTTTTCTGTCCGCTAATTATCGGTCATTTGCCATTTTTTCATACCGTAATAAGTATTTTACAGTAACAGTTCATTCCGTTCATGTTTCCTCGGGACAATGGGCTCGCCCAAATTAATGTGCACATGTCAAATAATGTTAAATCTTTCTAGAGGAGAGAGAGGAGAGAGAGACGGGCGGACGAAGGACAGGCAGGCGGGCGGGTGGAAGGACGGACACACGGGGAACGAACAGACAGAAGTTTCTTTCAATAAAGTCTAATACACTGACTTCACATTGAAATGCCTTGCCCCAAGACACTACGACTAGTGGCAAATTAAGTTTGGACCCAAGACTATTATAAAATTTACCCAACACCTTAACCCTTACCACACAATCCTGTTTTAACGACTCTGACAGGGAAGGCTTTTGAAAAAAATATGGGAAAAGGAGAAACGTGAAACCAACATTTTCTCCTTGTCCCACAATGTTTTCTACCCCATCAAAGACATAAATTACATTTGATTTTCATTTGTCTTCTCAAATACTTTCAATTTGGTCAAGACCAAAATGTTGCCTTTTGGTAAAGAATAAATTACTGAGGCACGAGAAGAGAACGATACGACTCTTTGCTCTGGTTTTCGCTCAAAGAGAACGATACGACTGTTTCGCTGTTTTTATTCTCTTCGTACAAAGGGGGAACAACAGCAAAACAGTCATACCGTTCTTTTCTTGGACCCTAACAAGTCCTGTGTGCCCCACTGGCAAAGGTATAGGACTCGCAATCCCGAGGCCCCGTGTTCAATACTCACTCGACGCGCTTGGTTATTCTTGGGACAGTCATTGGGCAAGACACTTCAGAGCTCTAAGCTACTGCTGGTAAACCCCTGGACATACACAAAGACAAGAGTTGTTGTCGAGAAATGACTGATATCATGTTGAAAGGGGCATAAAAGTAGTACAATCCATGAACATGATTTCGATATTCATACATTGTTCAAACCGTGCACTGATGCGTCTCGTTTTCGAATAACATATAGCGAAGTAAAATTGTTAGCAAACTGTGAATCAGCGAGATTAATTGATTGATTGTATGGTGTCTGACGCCGTTTGCAACATTATTTCTGTTATACCCCGGCGGTCAGTGCATCTATCCATGCTTTTCTGGTTGTTCATTTTACAAGTATTTCATGTAATTTTCTTCCCAAGTTACTGGCTGCTTTCCAACATAACCATCGTCGAAAAAACAATCAGCGAAGAGAAAGAATTAAATCCTGTCGCGACGACTATCATCAGTCCTCGAAAAGAAATCGGCCAAAGTGAGGATGCAAACCAGTGACTCCCTGATTTCAACCCCTAAACGTTACCGGCTGAGCCACCGGGGTCTGCGTAAAAAGATTTGATTGATTGACTGATTGGCTGATTGATTGAATGATTGATTGGTGTTTTATGCTGCTTTTAGCAATATTTCAGTCACATCACGCTAACACCCCACATAGTCATGTACGTATTGGGTTTCGTCAGGACTAGTCTAGGGCTCTGAAGCGTCTTGTCCAAGGATAGTGCCACAAATAAAAAAAAAAACGTGTTTCGAGGAAGGCTCAAACTCATAGCCTCCAGGTTACGAGTCCTACATGTTACTACCGAGCCACGCAGAATCCTGTGAAACAATGAGAGGCTAAAATATTAACTCACCATTCATTATTTTATAACTCTGCGGGATGACTCACGGTGGAGTTATCTTGTTTCCTGCACAGAAAATTACAATGCGAAATGATGCGTTATACAGATGCACTTTTTGGCGTAACTCCGTTACCTCATGAAAGCAAATTTTCCGCAGACGAGTTTTAGAAAACTTTGAAGTAAAATATGTATAAGAAAATGATAAACTGTTAAATAAATGTGACAAAATTTAAAACAGTGGCAAAAAGGAGAAATTACTCGTAACGAGCGATTTCTCCTTTTTCCACAATGTTTTCAATCTCCTTTTCCACAATGTCTTCAGATGCGGTCTGCTGTAAGACACAAACAAGTTATCTGCAAAACGGTAATGAGTTACAGTACGTTCCTTTGCCAATTATTATCATGAAAATAACACTTTTTTTCTTATTTATAATGATGATAATGCTAAACATGTTTGTTTCATAATAACCAACACGTTTTCCGTACCTACAGCGATCATACTCGGTGCAAGTTACCTCTAATGGATTTGTTTTCCTACTTTTTTTTCAACGAAAAAGCTGATTCTGCGAGAACGAGGGTGGTCGATTCGAGAGCGAGCAAAGCTGAGAATGTGGTAGAAATAACAAGAACAACAACAAATAATACCTGAAATACTACTACTTCTGCTATAAACAAAAACTACAAAAACGAGTTTAACGACGACGACAAAAAAAAAAAAAAAAAATATAGACGACGACATATGTAGTAATAATAACGACGGCGACAACAACACCAAAAGCAATATTTACGACAAAAACGACCGGGGGGGGGGGGGAGAAAAAAATTAACGAAGACGACGAAGACAACGACGATGAGGGGACAAAAAACAAAATTCACAATGGCACGACGACATAAAGAACATTAACCACGACGACAAAAACAAAATAACATTAACGACGACGACAACAACAACAAGATACGACAACAACAACATAAACGTCCACGACAACAACAAAACAACATTAACATCGACAACAAAACAACATTAACATCGACGACAACAACAAAACAACATAACCAAGATGACGACAAATGCAAAAATAACGATGACGACGACAACAAAAAATATTTACGACGACGACGATAAACAGCAAAAACGACGAAGACGCTACAACAGAAACAACATTATCGACGTCATTCATTGCTTCATTCATTCATTCAGTCTCACTCACATTAAACAAAGCCCAAACAATGTTGAGTTGTTAGAGCGGAATAAATTCTGTCGCACTCACAATCTTCAATCTTCAAAATAGTTTGGTCATGCTGGGAATCGACTGCACGAACCTTGGATTAATAGCCGTGTTCCTCACTGACCGAGCCAACAGACTCGACAAGAAAAATAAAAGCAGGAAATTCTTAACTTTAAGTACAATGTGATCAAAATCATATCGAACAGTTAACGGATCAACGTGTTTGAGCCATGCTCTGTGAAAAGGGGGCTTAATGCATCTGTTAAAAAGTATCGACCTAGGTCAGCCTGCGCAGTCCGCGCAGGCTGACCTTTGTCGAAACTTTTGGACCTCTGTCGAAACTTTTTTGCTGATGGCCAATTTTCTGCATGTCCAAGGACCAGTCTACCTCATGTTTCAGCTGGTTGTGAAACAAAATGAATTTCAAAGGTCCATGATTATGTGACGACTAACTTGGTTTAATGAATCACGGAGATACATGGACATTAAACTCCCTTTTTCCAGAGCATGGCTCATTTGAATATCAGATTTAATAGACTGACTTTGCCAGATATGCGGCAACATTTTCAATTTTCTTAACCCTTTCGGCGCCATGGGCGAAAACCGGGACATTTGCGGACGACATAGATCAAGATCAGACTGCACAAGACGTGCAGTCTGATCTTGGATCTATACCGTCCGCTTGTTCCTGTAAGCTTATAAGATAAAAATGTTTCTAAGTATGAGTCGATTTTATTTTCAGCTGTCTGAAGAAGTCGAGTAAAAATATTTGGCGCTGAAAGGGTTAATACAATAGAGTACAACGCAATACCAACATTACTAATGTCAGCAAAGCAAAGCTATGAACGAACGCTGAGCTAGTATGGTTCATCTTCAAAAGTTTGAAAATGCACCAGCTGAATTTTCCTTTCGTTTTTCATGAGTTATAACTGACACTTATAAATAGTTAAACTATCTAGAAAATTGATATTTCTACAGTTCAGTATTCTGACCAAGTTTTTAATTCTTCAGTACAAATTTGATTGGCGTAAATAACCGATTTCTGCAATTAAACGCACCTGCATTTAACGATCAAAGCGTGCCGCCTCTAGCACACTTGTCTTAGCTAATGAAGCTTAATTGTTCAAGGGAAGATTAACAATATTTGGCAGTTCTAAAAGTCTGTCCTTCGATGTTCGCTTATGCTAGTCGAATGAAATATTTACTGTCACTCTTATCCGAAACTACAAAACGTTACGCTCGTTCATATTCAAAGCTGCTGCAGACGACAAAAAAAATGCGACTCAGTAGGTGAAACCCGACTCTTAACAGAGTAGAAAACATCGTGGACAAATGGGGAAATGCTGATTACCAGCATTCGCTCCTTTTCGCATTATATTTTCAGAGAGGCTTCTTTTGTAGGGTTGTTAAACTCAGAATTGTGCTGTAAATGGTTAAAGGGACCTATTTAGCTCCATAAATACTAAAAATATGTGCCATGCTCTGTGAAAAGGGGGCTTAATGCATTTTCGAAAAGTGTCGATTCAGGTCAGCCTGCGCAGTCCGCGCAGGCTAACCTGGGCCGAAACTTTTCGCTATTGGTCCATTTTCTGTATGTCCAAAGACCATTCTACCTCATATCTAAGTCGGCTATTAAAAAAGTGGCTATTATGGGTCCATAATTACGTCATGGCTTGATTAGTATCATGCATTACGGAGATGCATTAAGCTTCCTTTTGCCAGAGCATGGCTCATATATCCCCCCAAGGCGGAAAAATAGACGGCTTTATCCAGTACAACGGTTCAAGTTTAGCATTTGAATGTAAGTCGGATGGTCGTTTAATTAATTATTTGTCTTTGATAGGGTAAAAAACATTGTGGGAACAGGAGAAAATGCTGGTTACCAGTATTTTCTCCTTTTCCCACAATGTTTTCAAAGGACCTATTCCTCGGGGTCCTTAAACCTCGAGATTGTGTGGTAAAGGGTTAAATGACATCCCATATAATTGACACCTGTTGCTAGCCCTACTCCTACTAGCCCTTGTAAAATTCTGCCTCGGGATCAAAATCGAAATACCGTAAGACACTACGTATTCCATTAAAGAAATACATTCAGTGTGTGTTTTTCTTATGACTCTCTTTCCTACCTATTGGATGAGTTCCTGTTACTGCTCTACGGATTTCGGTTATGAAATATTTGTGTTATTGTAAGACAAAACACGTGATAGCCCTCTATAACCCTAAAAGCTTACAACTGCGTAAAAAGAGAATGAAATTTTCCAGCCAGTAGTAAGTTCGAAAATATTTGAATTTTAAAGGTCTTTCCGCCGGGAAAAAATGATTATAGCGGACAGTGTAGGTTCAGTAGTAGACTGCAGGTTCTTCACACTTTGATCTTGATCTATACTGTCCGAAACGCACATTGAACCATCCTTAACAACCTAACGGCTAAAGACCCTATAATCTTCATCCCTTACTTCACAATCCTGCGTTTTAGCAACCCTTAGGGGAAGTCTTTTGAAAACATTGAGGGAACATTGGTAACCAGCATTTTCTTCTTTTCCCACAACTTTTTTTACTGTTACAGAGAAGATGTTCATCATTTGAGCCACATTTGATTTTGTCGTCTGCAAATGCTTTCAATTTGGACCAGTCTAAAATTTTGTCCTTTGTTAAAGAATTGAGTTTTTTTTTTTTTTTTTTGTAGACAATAGCGTTCCAGATCGGGCTGCAGAGATTGTGCATTTTGCACAACTTCGCCGTCCAGAATTTCTGTCCGATTTTTAAGTAACACCACAGTCCGTATATTTTTTCTACACTTCACTTTATTGTTTGATAAAAAAAGAAAAAAAATGTCTTCTGGTTGCAACTTTCGCCGTAGAGAAAATCAAATTCATAATTGGATGTGGCAGCGAAAGGAATTCAGTAATTGCTTAGTGAAAATTGATAGATTTCTCACAGCTTTCAAGTGATAATAATACTTGAGTTATGCCCTAGCAAAAGAAGTTTTATGCATCTCCGTATCAAACAAGTTATCCCATAATCATGGATCCATAAAATCTCTTTTGTCCAACAACTTACTCAATCTTGAGGTAGAATGGCCCTCTGACTTGCAGAAAATTTACCAAAAGCAAAGAGTTTCGTCCCGGGCTAGCCTGCGAGGACTGCGCAGGCTGCCTGGAACGACATTTTTTGCAGACCCTTCTCAAAGAGCATGGCTAATATAAGAGAACTCGGCGGCTCTTTCACGAAGCGTTGTCATTTAAATTTGTTTTTTCGACTGGATCTTACGTGTTTTAATTCTGTCGTGTGCGTATTTCACGCCGTTCTCACTAAACTTTGACACGTCCAAATTGAATACATTTGCAGACGAAAATTCAAACTTGGTTCGAAAGATTTTGATTTGTCTATGATTTTGAAGGGCTAGAAAACATTGTGAGAAAAGGAGAAAATGCTGGTAACCAGCATTTTCTCCTTTTCCCACAATGTTTTCAAGCGACTTCGTTCCCAGGGTCTTTAAAACACAACATTGTTTAGTAAAGGGTAAAGACAAATAATTGTCATCTTTTACCTTGATCATCCTGAGTAAGGAATGCAAAGGGGTTAAAAAATGGAGTTAGGGGTCATGAAGGTACACGACAAGAGTTTTTCTGTCTCATTTTCCGTGAGATACAAAAATGTTGTTGAACTAGAAAAACTGGGCAATCAAAAAACGATCCGTCATTGTTGATTATGACAACATTCTCACGGTTACGTTATTTCAGTAAGTTAGAAACACGTTTTCGCCAAAGTATAGTATACTACTGCCCAGCTCTTGGTACCCCACTGACCTATGGTTCTTCTGCAATCAGTTGTTCATTAATTATATAGAGTTTTTTTTTTTTTTCATTTTAAAGTAACGATTCCATTTTTTTTTTTAATCTCTCTCCCTATAACTAGACTTGTTAACCCTTATCTTGCTAAATAAGTGAAATGAAACGTTCAAGCTGATGGTAACACCCCACTTTTGTTATTTCAAAGGTTTTTTCGGGGGAAAAGATATATCGTTATCGGACAGTGTTGATCCAAGATCAGACTGCACGTTCAGTGCAGTCTGATCTTGATCAACACTGTCCGCAAAAGGTCCTTCCTCGAGTCGGGCTTAGCGGCCTCAAGGTTAACCCTAAGTGCCAGTACCCGGTCAGTAAATGACTGGAACAAAATTGTCGTCTTTAAGAAGAAAAAAAAAAAACTGTTGAGTGTTACAAAGCCAAGAGTCAAAATGAATTACTAGAAACTGTAATTTCGGAAAGGATATGACCGAATGTAAGTTGGGAGAACGTGTTGCCAGAAGCTTTTGTCTTGTCATTTGATTAGTATACATCTCCGTAGATAACGGAGCTGCCGTTGTGGTATCAGTATAGCCTATAACTCCGTCTATTTCTGTTACATCTGATATGATGTCATCAAACCGATTTGAATACGAATTTGTAATCAACTTGTGTTATTGATCGTGTGACATTCCCACAAGTCTTTGCGAAACTCTGACACGAAATCTAAAAATATCTGAAGAGGCTACGTAGCCCATTCACTCTTTACTAAACGACAATATTTCAGACTTGTCTAAATTCAAAGCATTTGTAGACAACAAAAAAATAGGGCTCAAATATTGAAATTTGCTTTTAAAACGGTAGAAAACATTGTGGGAAAAGGAGAAATTGCTGTTTACCAGCATTTTCTCCTTTTCCCACAATGTTTTCAAAAGGCCTCTTTCTCAGGGTCGTTAAATTGATTTATTGACTCTTTCCGAGATTCAGTGCACCATATTTTCAGCCGTCGACAGAGGTCGAATCCAGTCGTATGTTCTTAAAGGTTAACCCTTTAACAGACGACAAATTTTAACCTTGTCCAAATTGAAAGCATTTGCAGTCGACAATATCAATGAGACTCAAATGGTGCATTTTTTCTTTGATAGGGTAGAAAACATTGTGGGAAAAGGAGAAAATGCTGCTTACCAGCATTTTCTTCTTTTCCCATAGTGTTTTCACAAGGCTTCTTTCCTAGGGTCGTTAAAAGGCGGCATTGTGCGGTGAAGGGTTAACGTCATAGTCAGCAAAATAGTGCTCAAAAATACATCTATAGTCTCCGTTAACCCTTAGGCTGCTAATCGCGACCCACGGACCTTTTGCGGACAGTGTAGATCAAGATCAGACTGCACAGAACGCGCAGTCTGATCTTGGATCTACACTGTCCGATAAGGAGATATTTCCCCAACCTTCAATAACTTTTAAATACCAACATACTGGCTTTTACCATCAGCTTGAAAATTTCATCTAAGTTATTTCGCAGGATAAGAGTTAAGATCAAATGTAATTGGCCATGCTTTGGCAAAAGGGGGATTAATGCATTTCCTTGATGCCTCATACCAAGCAAGTCACCTCATAATTATGGATCCATAAAAACCATTTTGTTTATTAACCCACTGAATGAGGTAGACTGGTTCTTGGACATGCAGAAAATTAATCAATCGCACTAAGTTTCGACCCATGTCAGCCTACAGAGACTGCGCAGGCTCACGGACATGGGTCGATACTTTTTGCAGATGCAATAAACACCCTTTTCGCAAGCCTTAGATCACATTTCTCTCCCCCTTCCCCCAATAAGCCATGCTCTGTCAAAAGGGGGATTAATGCATCTCCGTAATGCATTATACCAAGCTAGTCATCACTTAATTATGGATCCATAAAATCCATTTTGCTTAACAACCCACTGAATCATAAGGTAGAATGGTCCTCGGACATGCAGAAAATTGACCAAAGCAAAACGTTTCGACCCATGTCAGCCTGCACGGACTACTCGGGCCGACATTGATCGATACTATTTGCAGATGCATTCAATCCCCTTTTCACAGAGCAAGGCTCATATTTCTCCCTCTCTTCCTTTCCCCCAATAAGAAATGCTCTGTGAAAAGAGGGTTAATGCATCTCCGTAATTCATTATACCAAGCCAGTCACCACATAATTATGGATCCATAAAATCCATTTTACTTAATAACCCACTGAATCAGGAGTTAGACTGGTGCTTTGAAATGCAGAAAATTGACAAACAACAAAAAGTATCGACCTAGGTCAGCCTGCGCGGACTGCGCAGGCTGACCTCTGTGGATACTTTTTGCAGACGCCTGAAAGTCCCTTTTCACGAAGCATATCTCATATGATATATCATTACTCTCTATCCCCCTCCCATCGACATTTCATGTCGGACTCATGTTAAAGTGTCAAATTACATGTTCTTGTCACCTTTGACGGGTGAAGTTTTTGTCGGGCTATAGAAACCCCCCGTGCAATACCACTGACCGTAATTAATTCCGATTAATTCAGTGGAATTCCTTTGATACCGGATACCTACAGCTACTTGTAAAACTGAGATTTAACCTTTCACTGAACGATTTTTTTTTTTACAACATAAAGGGTGGATATCTTGAAACATTGTGGGGAAAAGGAGAAAATGTTGGTAACCAGCATTTTCTCCTTTTCCCACAATGTTTTTTTATTATGTTAAGACACTTTACCCCGCCATTTGAGCCGCCTTTATTTAGTCGTCTGTAATTTCTTTCAACATGGAAGAGTCTACACAATTATAGTCTGGTGGAAAAATAATGCATTAACCCTTTACCACACTATTCCGAGTTTTAACGATCCCGAGGAAGACGGCTTTTGAAAAAATAGCGGAAAGTGGATAAAATGCAGGTAGGCAGTATTTTCCCCTATTCTCACGATGTTTTACCCTTCCAAATGCGAATTCCAATTCTTGATTTACATTCATTTTGTCGTCTGCACATGCTTTGAATTTGGACAGGTCCAAGATTGTGTCACATGGTAAAAAGTTAACAAAATAACAATGGGAGGTTGCAGGAAGATGAAGGTAAAAATCGACTCGAACCGAGTTCGGTATAGTTTGACGACGATATCATTTCACTTGTTTTGGAATTTTACCTACACAACACTTTACAACACGACGACATTTTGTACTCCTCAGAATTGAAAGCAGTTGCACATAACATTATAAATGATTTTTAAATAGTGGAAAATTTCGTTGTAAGGAAAAAAAACAGGGTTGGATAAAGGAGAACATACTGGTTACCAGCATTTCTTCCAATTACCGACAATGCTTTTTTTTTTTAAAAGGTTTCCCCTGAATGTTCATTTAAACATGGAATTGATTGGTGAAGGGTTAAGGGTTGTTCTGTTCTGTTCTATTAATCAGAGTCGGAATCTTTAATCACCGGAAAAAAGACATCTTCGCAAGCCAAGGTGACGATCACTACGTGGATCTTGTGATCCACTTAGTGATCGTCACCTTGGCTTGCGAAGATGGAAAAAGAAAATGATCGCCAAATGACTGACCATTGAACAATGAATTCTCTGCAACTGCCAGCTTTCTTGATTACAATTCTGAGCTTGCACAAACATTTTATTCATGATAATGTTTACCCTTAAGCTGCTAAAAGCGACCCAATGCCCTTTTGTGGATAGTGTAGATCAAGATCAGTCTGCACAGAACTTGCAGTCTGATCTTAGATCTACACTGTCCGATAAGGAGATACTTACTTGAAACAAAAACTTTAAAATAGCAAAATTTGGGTTTTTGCTAACGGCTTGAAAGTTTCATTTCAGTTATCTAGCAGGTTAAGGGCTAGCATAGCTGTTCGTAGTCGAAGTGATTAGATTTAACTTTTTACCAAACGACAAAATGTTAGACTAGTCTAAATTGAAAGCATTTGCAGACGACAAAATAAATGTGACTCAACAATTGAAATTTTTTTTAGGAAAGGGTAAAAAACATTGTGGGAAAAGGAGAAAATGCTGGTTATCAGCATTTTCTCCTTTCCCCCCAGTGTTTTCAAAAGTTTTTCTTTATTTCTGTCATTAAAAGTCGGGATTGTGTGATACAGGGTTAAAATTAAAGGTTAACTGAAACGGACAAAACGTGAAAGGTCATCACCAGTTAGGAAGGAATCATATAACGATAACAATTTACAAAATTACATTTATCATAACAGAGATGAAAGGGAAGTCGCTAGATAATAGTTATTATATTACAATATTAAAATGTGCTAAAATAAGAGTACATCTTTTTTTTGTTGGTAATCTTTACCAAATTCTAAATTTGTTTTTTCATGTTTTTTCACAATCCTAAAATGGAAGGGCATTTTAACCCTAAGGCTGCTAAGCATGACCCGGGGTGCTTTTACGAACAGTGTAGATCAAGATCAGGGTGCACAAAACGTTCAGTCTGATCTTTGATCTACACTGTCCGATACGGTATTTTCTTTCCAGTGAAATCAACTTGAAAATAACATTATTTGGGTTTTTACTATTGAGTGGAAATTTCGATTCATTTATTTAGCAGTTTAAGAGTTAAAAGTATCAAAATATAGTTGGCAAAGCAGAAAATGCTTATCAACCAGTATTATCAACTTTTCTCCACAATGTTTCCAAACCAGATTTTACTTCTCGTGTGCAAATTCTTTCGATGCCGACGAGCATCTGGAAAGAGTGAACATCTTACTTTACCATGTTATGAGTATTTATTTTTTTTGACTTGTGGACAGCGCAGGCTGACCCGAGTCGATACGGTTTGCAGATGCACCAAGCCCCATTTTCACAGAGCACGGATCAAAATTATCTTCAGATAACTCTTTCATCTCCAATTATATACTATACTAAACTTCGAACACTACACCGAGTAAGTCTGAGTGGACGTACTTATTGTTTTGTGGTTCGATTCCCGGCTTGGCCAATTTCTTTCCGAGGATTGATGATAGTCATCGCGACAAGATTAATTCCTCTCTCACCGCTGACCATTGTTTCAACGATGGTTATGTGGCAAAGCAGCCAGTGGCTTGGAAAGAACATTGTGCGGAGTAGGCCTACTGGTGAAAGAAACTCAAGGAAGCATGGATAGGTGCACTGGCAGCCGTGATATAACTGAAGTAATGTTGAAAACGGCGTTAAACACCATACAATCAATCAATCAATCAATCAATCTAAGTAGACGTGCTTATTGTTTCGTTTCGTTTTCCATCAGTAAACACAGATAACGAATCAGTACGTACCACAAGTTCGATTAAATTTTCTCCACAATCTAGCAATCGTAAAAATGGTGCAGTTAAATTGCACGTCCCCGAACTTCTACTGTCAATCTCAGCATCTTCAAGGCGGCTCAGCTGTACAACACATGCACTAAAATGACGGTCAAGCTCTCCTGAACTCGCCAAGAGAAAGCGATATCCGCGGATAATCACGTGCTGCACGTGCAATTCGCTTGGCGCCAAACAAAGTCAACTGTGACAGGAAATCAATAAAATGTAAATGACGAATTTTACATAATATACTGGAGGAATTGGTCCTGAGATGTTTTTACCGGGAGAAATATGAAGTATCGGACAATGTAGATTCAAGATCAGACTGCACGTTTTTTGCTGTCTGATCTTGATCTACACTGTCCGCAAAAGCGCCCCGAGTCTCGTTTAGCAGCCTAAGGTTTAAAAAGCTGCCAGCACTTATATCTCTAAAACCACTGTCAACATTATGTTGGAGCATTGTGGAAAAAAGAGCACTACGATTCAAATAACACCACGGTCCGTATTCACCAACCATTTTTAAGAACGTTCTTTGTCTTGTTCTGCAGAATTTTCTACATTTGAAAGTAACACAACTCCTGATTGGCTAAACCAAATGGTGTAGCCAATCAGGAGTTGTGTTACTTTCAATTGTAAAAAAAAAATTGTAGAATAAGACTAAGAATATTCTTAAGAATGGTTGGTGAATAAGAGCACCAGCTTTGCCATTTTAGAACGCATAGGGGTAGCACATATATGAGCAATGCTCTTGGCAAAAGCGGTTGAAGTTCTCAGCGATGCATTTTTCTTAACAAGTCATCACGTGATCATGGATTCAACAAATCCATTTAGTCTAACAAATTAATAACGAATGACTCATGAGGAACAATGGTTCTTGTACATGCAGAAATTGACCAATAGCAAAAAGTTTGGTCGCATTTCATGGCGCACATATATTTCAAAACAAAACAACTAATTGGCTTTTCTGCCGGATAAATTATTCAGCGATCTGAATCGTTTCGAGGTTGAAGTCTGAATGTTAAGAGCGGCCAGCGCATATATCCATACATTTCTAGAGTTTGATTCACCAGCAATTAGAACTGCTTGCTTTCAAAGCCACTGGCTGCTTTTCAACATAAAACCTCCAAAATAATACTCGGATATGAGAGGGGAATGAAGCCTGCCACAATTACTTGCATCAATCTCCGGAAAGCATATAGTTAAGGTTAGATTCGGTCTCGCGACGTCCGAACTTAACAAATTGTTTGTATTGGAGTTAAACGCCGATTTAATGGCTTAGGTCATTTCTCGGCGGTCGATGCACCTACGCATTCGTTTCCTGGCTTTCTCACACCAGTATTGAAACAACTTTCTTTCCAAGCCACTGGCTACTTTTTTCACATGAATTAGAAGTGAGAGGCGAAAAAATCGCTGGAAAGAAAGTTTGCCTCAACCGGGTATAGAACCCGCAACCACCAGGTTGCGAGTCAGATACGCTAACCACTTCACTACCCGGCCGGGTGCAATCCTTTAGCTGCTAAGCGCGTCTTACTGACCTTTTGCGGACAGTGCAGATCCAAGATCAGACTGTACAGAACGTGCAGTCTGATCTTGGATCTACACTGTCTGACGAGGAGATATTTTGTTCTCCTAAAAATTAAGTTTGAAATAACATTATTCGGGTTTTTACTATCGGCTTGATAGTTTTGTCTAACTTATCTAGCAGGATAGGGGTTAACAGAATGCGGGCGAGGTAAAAGTTATTCATGTGATACTCAGACGGGTATTTCTTGAGAATGAAGGGTACTATGGTGGACGAGAGAAAAAAGAAATCATCTGAATGTTTTTTTTTTAACAACGCGATTTGATAGTCGAGCCATAATACAGATGTAAAGATACATTTTCTTCAATAGTTTAATCAGTCCATTAACCCTCTACCAATTTGACCCCGAGTTTATTTGACCTTGAGAACAATAGTAGTTCTAAAACTTTAGAAAACATCGTTGGAAAAGGAGAAAATGCTGGATACCAGCATTTTCTCCATTTTCTACGATGTTTTCTACCCTTTTAATGACTTATTCGTTCCTTTAGGACTCAATGAAATTGTCGTCTGCACATAATTTTGATGGACGGTTCTTAGATTTTATCTTGAGGTTAAATGTAAATCAGATTTTAAATTATGATATTTACATGTAGATCTAAAACTTTTGAAAACATCGTGGGAAAGGGAGAAAATGCTGGTAACCATAATTTTCTCCTTTTCCCACCATGTTTTGTACCCTTTTATAGACAAACCCAATCATTAAACATTTAGATTGTCGTCTGCAAATGCTTTGAATTTGGACGATTCCAAGATTTTGTCGTCTGGTAATGGGTAAATCAGATAATGAATGATAATAATTAGATCTTAAACTTTTGAAAACATCGTAGAAAAACGAGAAAATGCTGGACCAACATTTCTCCTTTTCCCACGATGTTTTCTACGCTTTCAAAGACAAACCATTATTTGAGTCATATAGATTGTCGTCTGCAAAATGGTGGTTTTAATTTGGACAGTTCCAAGATTTTGTCGTCTAGTTAATCATAAATCAGATATAAAACGATGTTATTTGAGGAGAGAATCATAATTTGCATTGATAAAGTAAACGATAAATTACACCAACAGAAAATTATGTCGGTACTTTGTGTTGACCTATGATCCTTTACCCGCCACAATATATGCTGTGAAACAATTTTGAAACTCCGACACTCTTTCACTACCAATGACGACTTAAGTAGCTTTTTCCGATAGCATAGATCAAGATCAGACTGCACAGAACGTGCAGTCTGATCTTTGATCTACACCATCCGCTATCTGGGTCCGTATTCACCAACCATTCCTAAGAATATTCTTGGTCTTGTTCTCCAAAATTTTCCAAATTTGAAAGTAACACACCTTTTGATTGGCTAAACCATTTGATTTAGCCAATCAGAAGGTGTGTTACTTTCAAACTTGGAAAATCTTGAAGAATAAGTCTAAGAACGTTTTTAAGAATGGTTGGTGAATACTGACCCTGATGCTAGACAATAGCCAGAGCCAACTTGAACAGCACTGGATATCTATTTTTAGACCATAAAAAAGTCGGTTTTCCTGAGTCAGTATTGAAAGAGTAAATCCTGTCAGCGCTATATGAGATCAAAGGACTGATAGTCCTGAGAGTCGCCTGGATGGTAATGGGTTAGAAGTTTTCATCCTTTTTGTTCAAATCTATTCAAACGCATTCAAGATACAAAATAACTCAACTATAAGGCAGTATTATATGCAAGCATATTTCTAAGTTGTCATCCTAAAATTACAAACATATTAAAATTTACATTAAAACAAATATATGTGGTGAGAATTAAAATTTAGGCACAAGGAACAGGTTTAAAAAGTTCAAAGTCTCTTACCCCAGGCGACCTCATTTAAAAAATTGTTTTAAAAAGGTACAATCAATACAAAACAAGTCATTTCGTTGAAATGATATCCACCTCCGGAAAAAAACTTTTTTTTTTTTATAGAAACATAATTATAAGAGGTATTTTGTTTTGCATGTAAATGACCTTTTTTGGTGAAAATATACATTAAGCCCCCTTTTTCCAGGATAGGGAATTTCATTAAATAAAAACAAATACTGATTGTCTGTGGCTTATGATAAACAATAAAATATGAATTTTCATAAAATTTTGTCCAGTAGTTAAAGAGATTGGTCCAGAATGGAAATATACATCAAACCCCCTTTTGCTATGACACCGCTTTAAAAACAAAAACAAAATACAACCGAAAGACATCAAGCGCCCTTTTTCCATGACAAGGCATTACATTTAAAAAAAAAAGTGTATCGGCGGACTATCATGAGGACCACATGTATGAAGTTTCATTAATTTTCGTCAATGATTTTAGAACATATCTGTCTGAATGGACGGAAGATCGGACGGACGAACAGACGGACGGACAGACAACATGAAAACCATATCTCCCCTCCCCCACCCCGAAATTCAACGGGGCATAATAACTGTCTAAGTTAAATCAATATTTACAGTTCCTCCCTAGCTTGATAATGCCTGTAAAGAATGTGGACAAAAATTATGGTTCTAGTTTGATAAAAATGTTTTTCTAGCGCAGAATCTGGGTGACTTAACTAACATGTATATCTTCATTCTTACACATTTTGCTAAAACAAGCATTCTAAATAATTTCAGTAGAATAGGGAATACATTTTCTCCCCAGATTTAGAGCAAGTTGTTTTTATAGGACACAAATTTTCTAGAATTGGACAACATGGTTATACATATATCGTTTAATTTCAATAATTGTCCTTTCCAAATACAGGATGCTAGATATGAAATTTGGGTATAATTGCTTATACAGTTTCAGAGGCTGTTATTTTGAAATGTTACTACTCAGTTCTGAAGCTTCTGTGAAGTTTATAGAAACAGAGCTGAACCACTTGAACAATTTTACAAGAGGACCATTTAGGCAACATTAGTATGGAACTCAATTGAACTCTGTCTTCTGGTATTGGATCTAGTGACAAACTTTTAGACCAAAAATACTCTTTTGCAACTCACCCATATCTAATCTAAGCCTGACAAGTTCCGTGAGTACTGGACTGAAAATAAATGGATTCTACAGTACTAGATCTATTACGGTTCTGTCTGATTTGACCTAGTGACAACCTTTTTCTTTTAACCCCTGGTGACCTACTTTCGGTTTTGTTAAAAATTATTATTAAGACAAACAGCCTGGCAATTTCATGATCATTGGACTGAAATGTCTCTGGAGCACACACAAATATTTGAGTCAGTAATCTACTTGTCCTTTGGAAATAATTTGTATTTGTTGCTATCTGGGTTCAATTTTTGTCCACAGTGGACTCTAAGAATGTGGCTGCTACAGCTCAAGAAAAACAATATAACCCAATGGCATGATCGTCAGCCTTTTAACTTTGTCTTTGTTTTAAGCCTTTTAACTTTGTCTTTGTTTTATAAGGTCCCAGGAATTAGTACTGCTTCCACACCAATTGAAAATTTTAGAGATCTACATGTATACTGCTTTGGCTTAAACTAAATGTTTGTGGTTCGCTCTAAATTACCCTTTACAACAACCCTTTACAAGATTACAAACACGCCAATAAAGAACTTGTTCGAGTGGGTTAACATTAATACGTTCTATTATATTTGAAATATAGAGGAGTAAAAAGTCAAGTTCTCAGATTGTTGGTTGTTAGAACTGCGTAGTTTCAAGTCGAATTCCCGTGTGAATTCAGATTTTGGCAGTTACGAAAGCACCTTGCATTCTGACACCCGCACTAATAAATTGTTGTTTCATAAATACTAGATCTAGGTTAATCGCACATTAAAAAAAAAAAAAAAACAGCAGACTTTTTACAAATTCACCTCAAACGAAAAACAATTAATCAAAAAAAGTATACTTTAAACACTCTCTCTGCATGGATCAATAAAGCGTTAGGTCGGTGTACGCTGAAAATAAGGGCCGCTTTGAACAGCGACTGATTCATAAATATGTAAATTTATAAAGAATTCCGTGGTGCAAATGACGTTACACGTCACGTGATTATAAGATCTATATTTGTCGCACAGTTACATTCCAGAAAGCACCTGCTAAGCGATGACTTGGTACAGCCTAGAACCGTGCGCATTACATACGCTATGTACGATCTCTGTGCACCTAGAATATTGGTGTGCAAAGTATTTAAAGTCTAGAATAAAAAGCTCTGAAGAAGCAACGTGTAAAAATGTTTAAGAAGGCGATGCAACCATTCCAAGTCGTTATAAATTTGTTTTAAAAAAATAGCCAACTGTTGGGAAAAATCTCCATTGAAATCTTCAATGTCAACTCGGTATCGCCTTTCTCTTTCCGACCATAAGTTGAGTGTTGAATTGTAATGAGACTTTTAACAATTAAGGACAGATTGTGAGATTTAGAATGTACTTCTAATGGGTAATTATCGAACCATTTTCACTGAGAACTGTCCACAAATAAAAGCGTGTCGTAGTAAAGACGCTTGTCGTCGGAGAGTATTCTTCAGCGTGTCCGCAAACTTGTTTAGGTCACGACGGCTATTTTTAGATATATACATAATGCGCTATATTTAGAGATGACGTCTGTGTAAGCGATAGGATATCGTGTACCCATGTGGACGAAAAGATTGTTTCAAAGGTTTAAACCGTTAAAAAGCTAAGTCTTTGTAGACATATTCATCTTCACAAAGGCACAATTGTAAGTTATTTACGACAGAAACTGGGTTGTTTACCGAATAATTAGAAAACTATGTTTTATTTCGTAAACCGGAACTCGGCCAGGAAGCAGTACAAGGCCGGAGGTATGCCTACGTCACCCCATAGATCAGGATGATAACAATGAGAGCCTGGTTGCTACGCAACCAGGCGACTCAAAAACAGTGGCATTATCAGACGGTATAGTTCATAATCTTGGATCCATATGGTCCGCATGTTCAGTCAAGCCTAAACGATTAACCCTTTCCCAAACAAGCCCTGGTTTCCACGTGTCTGCAGCACAAGTCTTTTGAAAACACTGTGGGAAAAGGAGAAATTGCTCGTAACGAGCAATTTCTCCTTTTCCCACAGTGTTTTCTACCCTTATTGAGAACTTTCTACCATTTTCAACAAATTTAATATTGTCGTCTGCAGACTCTTTCAATTTGGACCAGTCTAAATTTTGTCGTTTGGGAAAGGGTTAAAATCTGAGGTTCAGTGGGTCGTAATGTCAGCCATCGAAAAGAGGTCGAGTTTATGAGCCATGCTCTGTAAAAAGAGGGTTTACTACTTCTGAAAAAAGGTATCGACCCATGCCAGCCTGCACAGTCTGCACAGAATGACTTGGGTCGAAACTTTTCGCGTTTTGTAAATTATCTGCACGTCCAAGGACCATTCTACTACAGGATTCAGCCGTTTGTTCGACACAATGGATTTTATGGATCTATAATTGTATGATAACTTGCTCGGTACAAGGCATCATGGAGATGCATTAAACCCCTTTTCCCAGAGCATGAGTCATAGATATATTTGACGCTGAGAGAGTTAAATGCATACGGCAAGAAAAGCTACGATTGAGCAGTTTATGGATCTATAATTGTATGATAACTTGCTCGGTACAAGGCATCATGGAGATGCATTAAACTCCTTTTCCCAGAGCATGAATCATAGATATATTTGACGCTGAGAGAGTTAAATGCATACGGCAAGAAAAGCTACGATTGAGCAGTGATAGCAGGAAAAAAAAAACAGCCTGAAGCATCTGAAATTAAATAGAAAAGCTTGATTTTTTTTCTATAATAAATTGGCGTGCAACACACGAAAAGGGGCTTTGGGACATATGCGTAAAAGTGTGTCGTCCCAGATCAGCCTGTGCAGTCTGTGACTAATCCGAGATGACAATTCTCGTTTTTGTGCGATTTTCTGTTTCATGAAAGTCTACAGTATGAAAAAATCTTATGTAGTCGTAAAGTCCCAGATTAGACTGTGCGGACTGCGCAGGCTAATTCCGGACGACACTTTACGCAAATTTCCGAAGGTCTAATTTCGCATGTTGCAATCGCACAAAAGGAAACCAACCTCTCTCTCTCTCTCTCTCTCTCTCTCTCTCTCTCCATTTCGCTATCTAGGGGGTGTGTGGTGTTACCTAACAGTCAATCAAATTGTGATGTATTGCTTTCCTTTCATTTCTCTTCCATTCGTGATTCTGTACCATCACACAGATTTGATACAAGTGAGCCACGCTCTGGCAAAAGGGGGCTTAATGCATCTCCGTGATGCATTGTACCAATCAAGCCAACACATATTATGGATTCATGAAAGCCACTTCTTTTTAATAACCGACAGATACCTAAGGTAGACTGGTGATTTGACATACAGAAAAGACCAACAGCGGAAACTTTTGGCCCTGGTCAGCCTAATCGATACTTTTCGCAGATGCATAAAGCCCCCTTTTCACAGAGCATGGTTCAAGAGTAGATAGTATAACCCTTTACCACAGAATCCTGAGTTTTAACGAACCTGGTGAAAAGAGTCTTTGAAAACATTGCGGAAAAAAGGACAAAATGCCACAATAATTCAGGCATATTACTTCGGACAACCTACTTATTCGTTTGCCAATATGAAAATGAGTTTAGCCGTGTTTTACCCCCCAAAAAAAAGGTAAACGTCGGTGAGAATCGAACCATATTAACGATCTTAAAGCAATGGGCCACGCAGAATCCATACACCCAATGGAAACAATGTTCAATGTCGTTTTCAACATTTCCTAATGACATCGCGGCGGCCAGTGCACGTATCTATGTTTTCCTGGAATTGCTTTTTACCAGCACTTCGCATAATTTTATCCTAAGCTGCTTTCTCCACACAACCATTGTCGAAACAATAATTCGCAGTGAGAGAGGAGTGAATCCTGTGTCGATATCATCATTAACCTTCGGAAAGAAATGGACTGAGCTAGGGATTCGAACCAGTGAACCCCTAGCCATGTTTACTGATGCTACAGGACCCGACGAGTATGACTTGCGGTTTCACATGTAACATTGCAGATAAAAAGAGAAATTTTTCGTTTAGAGCAGTGTCTTTTTTTCCACAGCTGTTGTGAAAATTGGTCTTGGATAACAGGTTAAATAATAACTGCCGGAGAAAATAAGTAAAAACAAAAATCTGAGCCAAGCTATGGCAGGATATGTGATACACTATACCAAGCAAGTCATCACATAACAATAGATTAAAAATATATTTGACAACCGATTAAATCATGAGGTAGACATGCAGAAAATTGGCCATTAGCAAAAGTTTCCAACCATGTCAGCCTGCGCAAACTGCCCAGGCTAACATGAATAGATACCGTTTGCAGATGCATTAAACCCCCTTTTCACAGAGCATGGCTCAATTTAATACTTTTTTTTTTTCCACATACCTTTATGACTTGATGCATCTAACAGTATCTATTTTTTTTTAACGAAAAACAAACATCCAGTATTCAAGTCACTGTTTGTTCACTTGAAAGAAGGATATGTGAAAAAAATGTCCTATCTGATGACACAAAAAGCCATTAACCCCTTAGCTACTATCTTAATCCTTAACCTGCTAAATAAGTTAACCCTTATTGCTTTTGCGGCCAGTGGAGATGACGATCAGACTGCACAAAAAGTGCAGTCTGATCTTTGATGTACACTATCCGCTAAGCTTAAACACTACAAACAAAAGCAACCATCAAATTGTAATTATTTGGGTCGTATTTCTAGATTATATTTGTCCGCTGGGTTTATTTGGGGCCCTGTGGGAAAAGTGAAGCTTTCACGTCGATTGTAAAAACGCAAGTCATTTTTGTGGGAAAATATCTCCATATCCGACAGTGTAGGTCCAAGATCAGACTATACATTCCGTGCAGTTTGATCTTGATCTTCACTGTCTGCAAAACGTCCTTGAGTCGCCCTTAGCAGTTAATTAATTCAACTTTTCTTCGAGGTCGAAAAGTAAATTTCCATATTATGATTTTTTGCCATAGCTTGGACAATGCAGATTCAAAGGATGTGCAGTCTGATCTTGATCTACGCCGTCCGCAAAAGTAACTTAAGTCGACAATGGCATCCAAAGAGTTGATTCTTGTTGTGATGAATAAATAATCAGTCGGTACTAAAGATCCAAATATTGCAATGCCTTGGCTGCTTTCCCTAGAAAATATGACAAACAAGCAGACAGTGTAGATTCAAGACTCTAAGCAGTCTGATCTTGCTCTGCAATGCCCACATAAGGAACTAAACCCGGCTTCAAAATCAACCCCAACCCAGATGGATTTTTGTTTTTCGTTGTTAAAGGGGGATATTTAGATTCTTTTTTCGACATGTAAGAGTCCTGTTGTTGATTGTTTCAGTTAGTATCTGATCTACATAAACCACAGTAAAAAATTCTATACACTATCTGGAGTTACTTGGCAAACTTCGGGTAACCTGATGACCTTTTTCAGACAGTGTAGATCAAGATCAGACTGCACAGAACGTGCAGTCTGATCTTGATCTACACTGTCCGATAACGAGATATTTTTTCTCAAAAAAAATAGGTTTGAAATAGCATTATTCGGTTTTTTACTATCGGCTTTAAAGTTTCATTTAAATTAATTAGAAGGATAAGGATTAACGTTTAATCCGAAAGACTTAGCAATAGCAGACCGGCTCTGGGGCTCGAACCCACACCCTTATGTAGCCCGAGACTTGTTTACAAATCCTACACTCTACCGCTTGAGCCAAACGGAGCAAGAGCTATCATGAGATTGCCATTATCCAATTCCTGTCTCTATACTAAAAGTGTTTGGTAGGTTTATTCGGTGCTAAAAACGTTAAGTTTATCATCTTGTTATCATTATCATAAATATGAAAAAAATCAAAAGAGGTGCAGGGAATGTAGATCTGAATCAGATTGCATGAATGTACGCGAACGAACAAGTACATGTACTTTAATAGTACGAGAATTAAAGGGAGATAAGTTAGACATGGAACTGTCAAAACTTGGAACTGCATTATTCAAATTTGTTTGAAATCTTTTTCAGGCATCAAAAATTGAAAATAGTGAAGGAAAAGTAGATAATGCCGGCAACCATCTTTTCCCATTTTTAACAATGTCTCTAACATTTACAAGACGAATCCCGTCATTTCAGCTTTATTGAAACTGTCCTCTGCAAACGCTTTTTATAAAGGCAGATCTGAACTTTTGTCGTCTGCTACTGTTTATTCTCCCCATCAGTCATCAACTTCTCGGCAAAAGTTTTGCTTTATTTTACTCTTCTTGCGTATACAAAATTTTCTATGCAGTCTTTCTATATTTTCGGCCTGATTAAAACCCCAAAGCTCGCAACTGAAGCTAAGAGTAGAATTAACGTAGCTATCAAATAAATTGAATAAGATATTAACAGGAATGCCACATCCTCGCAAAGTAAGAATCCTGGGGAACAAGTTGTTCCTACAAGAATGCAGATAATTGGACTACAAAGAAATTTACATTTAGGGGTAAGAACTCTCACACCACCCAAGCGGTCCATAACTCGGGGCATTTGTCACATGTTTGACCCCCGGGCGCACGATTTTCGACGACTGTATCTTCTTCTGTATGCACTTATAACAAAAAATGTGAAAGATATATTCTTCAGGTTAAGCAGTGTATAGATAACGAAGTTATACAACAGAAAAAATGTGGGTTTTATAAACGAAATCTGATGAATGTTAAGAGATATTACCCCGTTTTTTTGTGAAGCCAATTTTTGCCAAATATCGTGACCATTCAAGTATCTGATCCTTCGTCTATATTCTTTTTTACTATCAAGAGCTTCTAGTTACCGTCACCTACATGATAGCATCCAGGTCACGTCAACGAGGAGGCGCTTTTATCATGGCCCATGAAAATAGTCGAAGACCGTCACCAGATGATCCAGGCCTACGTGGTTGCGTGTTTGTTTTGGTTGCGTGTTATTTGAGTATTTGTGTGGGGAGTTGCACACATGTGCTGTCTTACACGTCAACGTATGATAGGGAAGCTACATTGGCTTGATGGTGGAAGCTCGTATATCCTGCGACATTGGAACGTGCGATGAATTGCAGCTTGTTATGAAGTGGTCGCATCTTCAAAGTTCAGTCTACAGTAAGGGGGGGACTTCGGAATCCTAAAGAAAAGGGGAAAGCTAATATGAATATCGAAAAAACACACACACACACACACACACACACACACACACACACACACACACACAAATGACCCATGCTCTGGTAAAAGGGGACTTCATGCATCTGCGTGATGCGTGATACAAAGCAAGTCATTAGTTATTTATAGATTCATAACAGCAACTCATTTAAAAACCGACTTAATCATGACGTAGACTGGTCCTTGGGCATACATAAAACTGAACAGTAGCGAAAAGTTTCGGCCCAGGTCAGCCTGCGTGGACTGCGCAGGCTGACCTGAATCGCTACTTTTCGCAGATGCATTAAGCCCGCTCTTCAAGAATATTTTTAAAATTTCTGTATTCATATAGATCAAGATCAGAACTCACATTTCGTGATGCTAATTTGGAACATTTAGGAGACAAGGTCGAAATTTAAGAAATTTCACTAGATTATCCCTCGTGGTCTCCTTTAAATTTGTTAGGGTCAGACTTAACCCTTTCCCGAACAAGCCCTGGTTTTTACGTGTCTGCAGTACAAGTCTTTTGAAAACACTGTGGGAAAAGGAGAAATTGCTCGTTAGCAATTTCTCCTTTTCCCACAGTGTTTTCTACCCTTTTTGATAACTTTCTGCCATTTTCGTCAAATTTAAAATTGTCGTCTGCAAACTCTTTCAATTTGGACCAGTCCAAAATTTGTCGTTCGGGAAAGGGTTAAGTAAATGGGCGGAAAATGCATTTTTTTTTTTATTTATAAGCTTAGAGTTCCTCTTCCATTTCTGCTTATTGCATGTGTAGAGTATGATAGAAAGAACGAGAAAAACAAATTAAAAAGAAAGATTGACTGATTGTATTGCAGTTTAACGCCGTTTTAACAGCTCAGGTCATATCACGGCGGTCAGTGCACGTACACATGTGGTTCCCGCCTTTCTCACACCAGTACTAATACAACTTTCTTTCCAAGTCACCGGCTACTTTTCTCACATGCATCAGAGGGGAGAGGCGAAAAATCACCAGAAAGAAAGTTTGCCTCATCCGGGTATCAAACTCTCAACCACCAGGTAATGAGTCAGATACGCTAAACACTGAGCTACCGACCGGGCTAAAGAGATAGGACATCAATCGTTCTAAAGATTGTTCTTGATTTAAAAGACTAGCAATCTGATTGACTTAGAATATTCATCAGTGTTCACAATTTCAGTTTATAGTTAAAAGGAGGCAACCTTGTTTACGCTATCTTGCTGGAATCGTATCTGAATGACTGATTACTCGACGCTAACACAATTGCAGGATTTGTAGAAGGTCGTGAAATATTATGTGTAAACTCTATTCTATATAATTACTGTTTCCTTGTTTCTTTGCTGATGTATTAGTCTGGATTGTGCGTGTGTGCGTTTTTTTAATGGTGCTACGAAAATGCAGGAGGGGAGGGGGGTCCTAAACATACCTCCTGAATGTAGTGCAGCAGTAGCTCTGGTTGTTTCTGCCAGCACTTAAAACATAAACACGAGTGTTTAAAAATACATCTATACTCGTTTTCATCCAGTTTTTGACCTATTTCATCTTTATTTTATAAATCTATAGTCATTCTTGTATCTACATGCCACATGTTGCCCCCTGATGGTTGCACAGTTGCTCAGATTGCAACGGATAGAAAATGCAGTTCATTCTTGGCAGCCTTCGAAGAAATCACTGTTGTCGTTTCCAGTTTTAAACGAGGAAAAATCCCTGGAGTTTCTCTATCCCTTACACCATATATATTGGTAATTGCTAATTTATCTATGTTTACACAGCTGACCTAATTCTGAGCAATTATATGAGCCATTATATACACGTTAAAGTTTAAACTGGCTGTAAGGATGTATCTTTAAGTTTATAAAGAACTTTTAGATCTAAAAAGTCTTACCTTTTATAATGTTGTAAAACAGACAGCTTACCTGCTTTGTTATATGTCCCAATAACTCCCTACAGGTAGTTTTCTCTAACAACTCCTTGGCTTCTCAGTTCTTTGCTCTTCCGTCTTCCCTGTTCCAAGTTTGTTCTTTGTCTGACGGATCAGTCGCACGATGTTTCACAGCAAACTTCGCCCAACCAATCAATCAATAAGTGCCGCTCATACATGACTTCCAAAACAAACATGCAGGAATCGTTTACCACAATATACTCGTGTATAGCTCTCACTCGTTAAACTTTTCATTATCAGTTTATGGTATTGTTTATGTTTTGGAAAACGGCTTTAAAATCACGTGTCGTGACGAGATAATTTATAAACCCAACTCGATAACGTTTATATCATTTCGTCACAGTTCGTGGTTTAAAATAGGTATTCCCAAAAACAAACAATTATATAAAATGTCAATGAAAGGTTCATCGAGTTGGAGTTATAGCAACACTGTATGTGTTTAAAGCTTAAATGAGTATGAGTTTACCAGTGTCTTAGTTGTGTGCGCTTGGTTTACAATAACACGGTGTTTTCACTTTGCTAGCTATTAATGGAATGAGTTTGAAAGGTATACTCAATACGAGGCTGGTTCCCAATAAGTGCGAGTACCCGGATTAAAACTTGCATACTTTTCTCAATGCGTTATCGAAACACCACACCTACTTTGCTTGAAGGCGTTTGTTGTGAGATCATCCCGACCTGGACATTTTTACCAGCTACTGGATCTTGGCATTTCTTCATCTACTTGTCTACTCAGGATGTTTTAGCGTACTTGTGCGGCTTAACTCTTTACCAAATGACAAAATTTTAGACAGTTCCAAATTCAAAGCTTTTGCAGACGTCAAATCAAATATGGCTCATATGGTGAAACTTATCTCTGTCAGTATTGAAAACAATGTTGGAAAAGTAGAAAATGCTGGTTACCAGCATATATATAGCTATAACGCCATTGCACCTATCCATGCTTTCATGAAGTTTCTTGTACCAGTATTTTACACAAAATTCCTCTCAAGCTTCAGGCTGCTTTCCCGCATAACCATCGTTGAATGATTTTTAACAGGTAGTGTGGGATTTTAATAATCGTTAGAGAAATTAGCCTTAAAGATACACCCGTACCCGTTTAGAGCCAGTTTTTAACCCCTTTCATCTTTATTTCATGGAACTGTAATTATTCTTGTATCTTCATGCCAAATGTTGCCCCTGATGGTTGCGAGGCTTCGCATCGTCGAAGTTATTGATTGTTTGATTGCGCGGACTGCGCAGGCTGACATGGGTCGATACTTTTTGCAAGTGCATTAAGCCCCCTTTTTCTTAGAGCATGGCTCATATATGTTTTGAATTATACTACCTTGTTGGAAAAAAAGAAGCAGAGAAATTCTCAAGAGGTAGAAACAGAAATATACAAGTTTTAATGTATCACATGATATTGCACATTTCTTTAACTCCTAGGCGGCTAAGCTCGAGTAAGTTCGCTTTTTCCGACAGTGTAGATTAAGATCAGTCTGCACAGAACGTATATTCTGATCTTCGATTTACATTGCTCGATAGGGTGAGCGCCATCATTCATTAAATCTTCTAAAAGAATTTTAAGTCTAGTTCTGAAATTAGCAAGAAATACAATCTCTGATTGGCTGAAACCATTTGGGCTAGCCAATCAGAAATTACGTTACTTTAAAATTTAGAAAATTCTTGAAGTAACAGCGCGGAAAAAGATCCGCTCTGACCTGACCCACGATCGAACCCAGAGCCTCTAGGTCCCGAGGCAAATTCTCTACCATGTCGCTACAAATCCTAACTCTATAGCAAGGCTGTATAAGTGTCCCAATATACAAATGAACCATGCTCTGGCAAAAAGGGGGCTTAATGCATCTTTGTGATCCATGGTACTAAGCAAATCATCATACAGTTATGGATAACTAAAATTCGTTTTGTGAAAGAACCGACTGACTCATGAGGTACACTGGTCCTTTGACATGAATAGAATTTACCAAAATAAAAAAAAGTATCGGCTCAGGTCAGCCTGCGCGGACTGCGAAGGCTGACCTGGATCGACACTTTTTGCAGATGCTTTAAACCCCCCCCCCCATTTCAAAGAGCATGGCTCAAATACGATTTACATAAATTTGAGCCATGCTCTGTAAAAAGGGGGCTTAATGCATTTGCAAAAAATATCGACCCAGGTCAGCCTGCGCAGTCCGCGCAGGCTGACCTGGGCAGAAACTTTTTGCTATTGGTCAATTTTCTGTTAAAGGACCATGTCATCAGCCAACTCATGATTCAGTAGGCTGTTATACAAAACAGATTTAGGGATGTACAATACTGTGATGACTTCCTTGGTATCATGCACCACGGAGATGCATTAAGACACCCCCCCCTTTGCCAGAGCATGGCTCTTTTATATCTATCTGTGGGAGAGACCACTATACTACATAGAATTAATAGGAGGAATGCAATGAGGGCCATTCTTGTAAATAAAATTATCTCCCTTACCAGATGAAGACTAAAGGTAACCAAGTAACAGATTGGTCCTTTTACCTGTATCCCTTTGTTTTTATCCTTGATTCTTTTGGGGATGTTGCGATAAAAATAATTTGATTTATGACATTATGTAAGGTCCCCATGTAAACTAAAGCAAATCATATTCTCAATCATCAGAGAAATACATATATCTCAACTTGTAAAACAATCTAGCCCGATTTTCCAGCGATATTATCTCAAGAATATATTTGTGTAGTGCAAGAAAATCAAGGATAAAATCCAAGTAATCACCTGATCAGGACCAATGTAGTACTGGAGAGGAATCAAGGGAAATAACTGAAGAATGGCTCTCATAAACAATGATTCGTAAATACTACCCATGAATTAGCCGAGAAAATTCCATATCTAGTTAACCCTTAGGCTGCTAAGCACGACTCAAGGACCTTTTGCGGGCAGTGTAGATCAAGATCAGACTACACAGAACGTGCGTTCTGATCTTGGATCTACATGTCCGATGAGGAGATATCTTCCCCCCCTCCCCCCCCCCAAAAAAAATACCTTTGAAATAGCAAAATTTGGGCTTATACTGTCAGCTTGAAAGTTTCATTTCCGTTTTTTAGCAGTTTAAGGGTTTAGTCAAATATCTCGTATTTGCAGACGGTATGAAGCCAAAGCACAAGCTGAAAGTTCCTTGTGTACAGAAGAGCACCGCATGCGGGTGCCAACGCTCGTCTGCGAATGCTTGATTTTCAGTGAAAAAGGGGCATAACTTTGTCAAAAATACTTTGATGATTACCTGCCTTTGTGATATAGGTTTCCCTTTTGATAATTAACAACTTGTCCGAGTTTGAAGTAAATATATTCAGTAATACAGAGATATTATAGAATGTCAAAGTTTTCGCACGACGACGTAGACGACGAAGACAACGCAGACGACGACGCCAGGGCTACGACGAGTACCTCGACTATTTGTTTGAAAACAGCCGAGCTAAAAATGACAAACATAATAATAGAAAAAAAAAAAAAAAACCAGCAGATGACAGAAGTGTAAATGATAATCAGGCTGCTATTGTCTCTTTTATCCGGAAAGTTTTTAACAGCTGTTGACTGTTTACAGCCGTGAAAAGACACATTTCTACAGCAATAAATTACGGTGTTATTCATCAGAGTTCCAGATAGAGGGAGTGATTTTGATTTCAAAATTGAAAATATTAGTTATTCACCACTAAACCCTATGTATTGGGTATTCATTAGAATCGTCTCATCGAGACGATTCTAACGAGTACCCACAACATTGGGTTTGGAAAAGAAATAATGGATTTAGAATACTATCACTCCCTCATATCTGGAGCTCTGATTTAAGACAATATATGTTAACATGAGACAAGCAAACTAACTGCCGAAATTGTAGAATGAATATTAGTATGAAATATGACAAAGAAACATCTCACACAGAGAATTTCCTCCATTTTTAACAACGTTTTAGGAAGTAGTCTTCCGTAGATTCTTAAAAATGTCCACAGAGGAGGAAACATTTTGTTTTGTTTTTTTAACATTTCAGGACTCCCTCTTTGAATCAGCTTTTTCTTTTTATTGTTATGTATTTTTAACAACTCCAGTTTTATAAAATGTCCTATTGCACTAAAAACAGATAACAAATATCCGTTTAACGCTGTCCGGAAGTCACTAGCTATCACTTGATTCGTTCACGAATTTGATGGCCATTCCGTCGTTGCCAGCCCGGTTACGATATTTATTGAATGCGAAAAACACAGCAAATCCGATCAGCATTCCGACTATCAACATACCAAAGGCGATTCCAGCCATTGATCCTGAAATATACCGAGGATGTAATGGGCCATGCTCTGAGAAAAAGGAGCTTGATGCATCTGCAAAAGGTATCGACCCAGCTCAGCCTGCGCAACCCGCGCAGGCTGACCTGGGCCGAAACTTTTCGCTATTGGTCAATTTTCTGTATGTCAAAGGACCAGTGTACCTCATGATTTAGTCGGTTGTTAGACAAAAATGGACTTTATGGACCCATGATCATTTAATGATTTGCTTGATATCATGCATCACGGAGATGTATCAAGCCTCCTTTTGCCAGAGCATGGCTCATTATTTTAAGCCGTCACCAAACAATTCCGTGTTTTGACGATCCCGAAGAAGAAAGCTTTTGCAAACACTGTGAGAAAAGGAGAATATGGTGGCTGTGCCTGACCATAACAGAATTCGAACTCGTGACGTCTAATGTTAGAAACCCATGCTCATGTAACCAAACTGGTACTTGCGTTGTGAGGTTTGCTGTTCCAGAGGTTGACCCCGCATATCACGGGACTCGAACCTGGAACCTGAGTCGAATGTGAGCGGTCGACTTTCTTACCCTGCAGTGTTGTGTCCCACTACAATTCTTCCCGACTTGTTTTGCCATAACAGAGAGTCTATTGATCACTGTTTCGACGATGGTTATGTAGGAAAGCAGCCAGTGGCTTATGAAGAATATTGTGTGAAGTACTGGCAAAGGAAATTCCAGGACAGCATAGATAGATGCACTAGCCGTCGCAATATAACTGAAATTATGTTGAATACGACGTTAAACACCAAACAAACAAACAAACAAACAAACAGAATCGGACAGTATAGATCCAAGATCAGACTGCACGTTCCGAGCAGTCTGATCTTGATACACATTGTCTTCTAAGGCAGCATATATCGTGCAAAGCCCTATACAAATTAAACCTTTACCAAATAAGCCCGCGCTTTAATGACCTTGAGGAAGAAGCCCTTTGAAAACATTGAGGAAAAAGAAGAAAATGCTGGTCACCAGCATTTTCTTCTTTTCCCACAATGTTTTCCTCTCTTTCAAAGACAATTCTCATCATTTAAAGCCCAAGTTATCGAGCCTAGTTATCTTCTGTTGATCTGGACATGTCTAATTCTGTTGGATGGCAGACCTAAAGGATTAATTTTACCTCCAGTGTATGAACTGCTTGACGTCTGTGGGGCTGCTGTGGGGCCACTGACGAAGGCCGAGCCGTCCGGGTAATATTGTCCTGGAAAATTAAAATCGTTGTTTCATAGTTTATCACATGCGATATCTAGGCCTACGGCACATACACATAATGCATGACAGCAAATGAGATAACTTGATCTTACGCACAAAGTGACTAAATTCCACGCAAAATATGATGAAAGATGTGCATTATACAAAGTATTCAGCGAATAAAATGAAAATTCTGGAGTTTTCAACATCACACATTTTTAAACTCAACTGTGACTACGTTGAATAAGTTGTACAAGTCATCAAACAAAACTTTAGTTTGGATTACCTGCCCCTACCACTACGTTATAGGGTCAGGCAAAGCGCAATAATGGCGGCCTCCATGGCGACCTCGAGCTCAGCACTAAATGCTTTCCTGTTTTTCTTAATTTCATGTGATCCATTTTGATCAGTGAATAAAATGAGATAAATTTTGTACAAAATATACATTACCGAATCTAAAACGTACTTTTGGGATATGGTTTAAATATAAATTTGACTATGAATCATTTTAATAAAAGTAGCCCTGTTTTCGGACGTTATGTCGGTCAATTGAAATTTCGGATATTTAAAGTATTTCTGATACGTAGTTTTTCTCGCTAAATAAGAACGACAATTAAAAAAGCTAACTGCCATTACTTTTTTGCAACCGATCTGTTTTCAATTGAGTCTCAAGTAGGATTTGATCAAGTGAAATAACAATAATCCGTTACTTCTGCACATTACAAACGGGGGGCCGCGATTATTGCGCTTTGCCGGACGTACTTTTTAAGTGCGGCGGGGTACCAGACTAACAAAACTTAAACTTACTTATGCACTCGTCACAAGTTGTAAAACTCAGTTTTGCACACGTAACAAGTTTCAATTTTAACTTAGTTGTGCTTACGTTAGTCTGGTACCCCGCCGTACTACAAGAGTACGTCAGGCAAAGCGCAATAATGGCGGCCCCCGTTGGTAATATGCAGAGGAGACGGGATATTGTTAATTCACATGATCAGACCGGATCATAGGCTGAATTCAAAACACATCGCTAGCAATAAAGTCATGGCAGTGAGTTTTTCTACATTTCGTTCTTATTTAGGGAAAAAAACTACATATCAGAAATGCTTTAAGTATCCGAACATACGGCAACAGCACGTTTTAGACTCGGTAATGTATTTTTTGCACAAAATTGATCTCATTTTATTAACTGATCAAACTGGATCGCATGAAATTAGAGAAAACGCGGAGGCATGTAAGGGTACACTTGAGGACACCTAGGAGGCCGCCATTATTGCGCTTTGCCTGACCCGATAACGTAGTGGTAGGGGCAGGTAATCCAGACTATGCTTACCTCAACAAAGTTAAATTTGTTTGTGTTTACGTCACAAACTGTAGGTAAGTTATAACTCGGTTGTGCTTACGTCAACATGCAAAACTTAAACTTACTTGTGTACATGTCATAAATTCAAGACTAGTTTAGACTCAGTTGACCATAATTCAACATACAAAACTTAAATTGTGTAAAAGTCACAAATCGTAGATTGATTTTAACTCAGTTATACACACGTAAAACATAATACTAAATCTTACTTTTGTACACGTCACAAATAGTAGATTAGCTTTAACTCAGGTGTGCACAGGGCTACACAAAAAACTAATTTGTGCACACGTCACAAAGTGTAAAACTCACTCATGCACACGTTACAACATTTGAACTAAATTCATTTCTGCACACCTTAAGATTGACCTATTTGTGCACACTTCAACCCATAATACCAAAACTTGCCTGCGTATATACGTCACAGGAACTGAGTTAATTTTAACTCAGTTATGCACAAATCATCACACAAAACTTAAACTTACTTGTGTACACGTCACAAGTCATACTGGCCTCTGTTGTAAGTTGGCCGACTCCGCTCATTGCCGCAGTGCTAAGTCGACATTCAGTCGTCGATCCACAATATGCAAAACTTGCGCAGTTAAATTCCTCTTGTTCTACGCAGATTTTAGCGCACTGATCCACTGGCACGCCGGTGATGATTCGGTCGGCTTGATTGGTGAGTGTTTGTTTTGATGTCTTTTGGAAGTCGGCAATATACTTTCCTAAAATATGTCGAATTCGATAGATTTTAGCTTATACTAGTATGTAACCTTTTATCAAACAATGCCGACCAGTACTTTGATTACTATACACCAATATTTTTTTTTACTATACGCCAATAATTTTTCCGGCTCAAATTCATGCATCTCGTGCGGATAAAATAGACATGATGGGAAAACCCCGTACCTATATAGTGTCAAATGCGGTTCAAAATATAGTCTGATGACATATTCCCCTCGAGAAATACATTCAGATTGGCCGCTATATGATTTTTCAAAATGTTACGCTATAATATTCCCCGAAATTTGATTGGTCAAAAAAGTCACATTGTCATATTCATCCGCCATTCGTGAAAGCAAAGCTATTACCCAATAAACCAGTATTCGTTTATCCCTTTACCACACAATCCCCAACTTTCAACGACCCTGAGGAAGAAGAATTTTGAAAACGTTGTGGAAAAACGAGAAAATTCAGGTAGCCAGCATTTTCTTTTTCTCACAATGTTACCTGTCAAATTTAAATGTCAATTTTTGAGTCGTGTTTATTTTGTCATCTGAAAAAAAAAATCAGTTTGGAGAAGTCTTACATTTTGTCGTTTGATAAAGATTCTTCTTTGTTTGTATTGGAGTTTAACGCTGTTTTAACAGCTCAGGTCATATCATGGAGGTAAGTGTACTTGCGCATGTGATTCCTGGCTTTCTCACAGCTTTAACTTTCATCAGAATTTACCGTGTACTTTTCTCAAATGCATCAGAGACGAGAAGCAGCCGGAAGGAAAGTTTGCTTCAACCGGGTATCGAAACCCGCAATCACCAGGTCCCAAGTCAGATATGCTAACCACTGAGATACCCGGTCGGGCAAGAGATTCATTTTATCAGTAATTGCAATATATTGGTTGGTTGGTTATTTCCGTTTATTTATCGTCGCTACCGGTTGCCCATCTGAGCGACGCCCCCAGAAGACGGTTAGTTGTTACGGGGGATAGTGCAAGGATACAGGTCGAAACTACTGAGAGCTTCGCCTGGTTCTTTAACGTGCTCGGCGTATAGCACCGTCACACGGGACCTCGGTTTAATGTCTCATCCGAAAGACTATTAGTAATTTTTTTTTAGTTGGCCAGCCGGGGATACGAACCCACAATCTGTAGGACATTGTGTTCACAAGTCCTACGCTCTACCTACTGAGCTATATCGGCTGGTTGCAATATATTGTTGAGGAAAGTTGTAGATATATAATGAAACGAATACACTTACGTGAATAGTGATCACACAAGGTTGACTCTTGCTTGTCGGCTTGGGGTATGTCATAATAATGGGTTTTCCCGAGGTAGCAGGTTGATATACCGACACAGTAGTCGAAGGATTTACAGTTGAAGCCATTGTAGTTGGAACATAGCTGTGCACACTGGTCTGCGGAGTAAATGTTCTGATAGATCGTGTCCGAGCTTGACAGTGCCGTGGTTCCGGGTACCATCTGATAGTTGGCAGTATATTTACCTGAAATAATATGTAAAACGATCAAATCTTAGCGTGATTTGTTTGTATGTTTGTTTGTTTTTTGTCTGATTGTTTGTATAGTGTTTTGCAGTTTTCAACATTTTCTGGTTACCAACATTTTCTCCTTTTCCCACAATGCTTTCTATCCTTTCAATGACAAATCTTATCATTTGATCTATAATTGTCGTCTGCAAATGCTTTCAAAAAGGACAAGTATAAAATTCTCTCCAGTGGTCATGGGTTAACAGTTACAGACTGAGATACTCGGCTCGGCAAAATATTTAATGAACGACTATGAAGAAAAAGGAAACTTTAACTCACGACTGTACAGATCACAGAGCGGACTGTTGACCACAGATCTGGGGCTCTGGTCTGGATGCAGCTTGGACAGGGTGCAGTAGCCGGTCCCGAAGCAGAAAGTGAAGGAGTTGCAGATCCAAGTATTCCGGCTGACACAAGCCTGGGCGCAGTCATCGATGGCAATCCCGGTCAAAATGAGGGTGTCGTACCCGGGGATATCCTTGTTAAGCTGGGTGTTAAACTGACTCAGTAACGTCTCTGTAAATGAATGAATGAATGAATGAATAGCTTAGTTTGAACCAGTTTTATTTACAATCTGTTTTGAAACGAGCTCTTACAATTTATATTAATCACTCTCTATGATTGCCCCCCTGGTAGCCTTAGCCAGTACACTCACAGTGATATTGATGGTTCAAAGGGTTGATTCCACTCATCGCGTGATTCTATCCCGGAACCTTTGACGTGAGAGGCGGACGCTTTACCTCTACACAACTGTCCTCCACTAATGTATAGAAAGTTGCAGACGACAAATCAAATAATACTCAAATGGTTGGATTTGTTTTTGCAGGTGCACAGCATTTTCTCCTTTTTTACAATGTTTTCATAAAGCGCCTTCCACGGGTTTGTAAAAACACAGGATTTATTGTTAAAGCATTTAAAGCAATATAAGTGCAGAAAAAACATTGTGGGAAAAGAGGAAAATGCTGGTTACCAGCATTTTCTTCTTTTCCAACAATGTTTTCATAAGGCTTCGTCTTCAGTGTCGTTAAACAAGGGGTCTTGTGGTATACGGCTGTATAAAAGCTATACGTATGGCAATGCAACTGAAAGAATACACTTACGCGATGCTAGTTGGCGGTTTGCGTCTAATTTCACATTATTGTCAATGGCGGTTGCACTATACGTCTGAAATCAAGATGAAATTATGTCTAAAGACATTAGCGTTTGTTTGTTTTGGTGTTTCATGGCGTTCTCAACATTATTTCAATTTTATCACTGAGGACAGTGCATCAATCCATGCGTATCCTAAGTTTTTTTTCTTCTTTTTAAAATTACTTTGCATAATCCTTTTCCCCAGGCCTCCTGCTGCTTCCCCACTTAATTTTATCGTTTAAACAGTGCTCAGCAATAATAAAATTGAATTATGTAATAATGAATATCTTTAAAAGTAAAATTGGCCTAGATGGGAATTGAACTCAAGACCAGTGGATTACAAGCCTTGTACATTATCGACTGAACCAATATCAATATACTCAAGCTGTGGGAAAGTGAACAAAGCAATCATTTAGGCTATGCTCTGTGAAAATGGGGCTTAATGCATCTGCAAAAAGTTTCAACCCATGTCAGCCTGCGCATTCCGGCAAGTTGACATGGGTCGGAAATTTTTGCTTCTTGTAAATTTTTCTGCACGTAAAAGGACCAGTCTACTTCTGGGCTAGGCTTCTTTAATAGGCCCATAATGCATAAGGACAGTATAAAACCAAGAACAGAATGTACGTTTTGTGATGTCTTAGTTATTGATATATAGATACACAGAATTATAATAAACTCTTTACGAAAAGGCGGCCTTGCAGACGACAAATGCGGCTAAAATGACCTACATGTAATTTGCCTTTGAAAGGAAGGTTTAAAAGTATTGTGAAAACAAGAGGGCCATGATGGCCCTGGATCGCTCACCTGAGTAGAGTGCCTTAAAGGTATTTCTTTAATTTGACCAAGTGACTTAGTTTATGACCCCAGGTGACCCAATTTCAAACTCATATTTCACAAAGACAAACATTCTGACCAATTTTCAAGTCAATTGAGCAAAAAATGTAGCCTCTAGAGTGACCTAAAAGTATTTCTTTAATTTGACCTAGTGACCTAGATTATGACACCAGGTAGCCCAAATTTGAACTGGTCTTGGACTTTATCAAAAAAAACATTTTAACCAATTTTCAAATCAACTGAATAATAAATGTGGCCTCTAGAGTGCCCACTAGGTATTTCTTTAATTTGACCAAGTGACCTAGTTTATGACCCCAGTTGACCCAAATTTAGACTCATGTGAGATTTTATAAAGACAAACATTCTGACCAAGTTTCAAGGCAACTGAGCAAATGTGGCCTCTGGAGTGCCCACAAGGTATTTCTTTAATTTGACCTAGTGACCTAGTTTATGGTTCCATGTGACCCAAATCCAAACTCATCTGATATTTCATCAAGACAAACATTCTGGCCAAATTTCAGGTCATTTGAGCAATGAATGTGGCCTCCAGAGTGCAAATAAGGTATTTCTTTAATTTGACTCAGTGACCTAGTTTATGACCCCAGTTGACCCAAATTCAGACTTATGTAAGATTTTATAAAGAAAAACTTTCTGACCAATTTTCAAGGCAATTGAGCCAAATAATGTGGCCTCAAGAGTGCCAACAAGGTATTTCTTTAATTTGACCTAGTAACCTAGTTTATGACTCAAGATGACCCAATTTTGAACTCAATGAACTCGTTGTGCTTAGATGGGCAAACAAACATAGAAGAAAATCACTACATACCAAATATCAAAGCTCTACGCCTTCCAGTTTCAAAGAAGAATTTTAAAGTTTTCCTTCTTTGTTCCTATGTTCGAAGGGCATCATATGAATAAACTTGGTAGAGGTCCACTAGAAGATGCTACATACCAATTATCAAAGCTCCACGCCTTCCTGTTTCAGAGAGGCAGATTTTTAAAGTTTTCCTTCTTTGTTCCTATGTTCGAACTTGTGACCCCCGGGGCTGGGCCAGTTTCGACCCCAGAAGCTTCATATGAACAAACTTGGTAGAGGTCCACTAGGAGATGCAACATACCAAATATCAAAGCTCTACACCTTTCAATTTCAGAGAAGAAGATTTTTAAAGTTTTCCTTCTTTGTTCCTATGTTCGAACTTGTGACCCCTGGGACAGGGCCAGTTTTGACCCCAAGGGCATCATATGAACAAACTTGGCAGAGGTCTACTAGGAGATGCTACATACCAAATATCAAAGCTCTACACCCTCCAGTTTCAGGGAAGATGATTTTTAAAGTTTTCCCTCCTTGTTCCTATGTTCAAACTTGTGACCCCCAGGGCGGGGCCAGTTTTGACCCCAGGGGCATCATATGAACAAACTTAGTAGAGGTCTACTAGGAAATGCTACATGCCAAATATCAAAGCTCTATGCCTTCTAGTTTTAGAGAAGATGATTTTTAAAGTTTTCCATCTTTGTTCCTATGTTCGAACTTGTGACCCCTGGGGCAGGGCCAGTTTTGACCCCAGAAGCATCATATGAACAAACTTGGTAGAGGTCCAATAGGAGATGCTTCATGCCAAATATCAAAGCCCTATGCCTTCCAGTTTCAGAGAACATGATTTTTAAAGTTTTCCATCTTTGTTCCTATGTTCGAACTTGTGACCCCCGGGGCGGGGCCAGTTTTGACCCCAAGGGCATCATATGAACAAACTTGGTAGAGGTCTACTAGGAGATGCTACATGCCAAATATCAAAGCTCTATGCCTTCCAGTTTCAGAGAAGATGATTTTTAATGTTTTCCCTCTTTGTTTCTATATTCGAACTTGTGACCCCCAGGCAGGGCCAGTTTTGACCCCAAGGGCATCATATGAACAAACTTGGTAGAGGGTCATTAGGAGATGCTACATGCCAAATATCAAAGCTCTATGCCTTCTAGTTTTAGAGAAGAAGGTTTTTAAAATTTTCCTTCTTTGTTCCTATGTTCAAACTTCTGACCCCCGGGGCGGGGCCAGTTTTGACCCCAGGGACATCATATGAACAAACTTGGTTGAGGTCCACTAGGAGATGCTACATACCAAATATCCAAGCTCTACGAAGCTCTATCAAGTTTCAGAGAAGAAGATTTTTAAAATTTTCCTTCTTTGTTACTATGCTCGAGCTTGTGACCCCCGTGGCGGGGCCAGTTTTGACCCCAGGGACATCATATGAACAAACTTGGTACAGGTCCACTAGGAGATGCTACATACCAAATATCAAAGCTCTGTGCCTTCTAGTTTCAGAGAAGAAGGTTTTCAAAGATTTTGCATTATCCTTTTTGTTGCCATGGCAACTAGAGTTATGGGTGGAATTCAATTCTTTGAACAACTTTGGTAGAGCTTCACCCAAGGAACATCCCTGCCAAGTTTCATCAAGATTGGCCAAGTGGTTTAGGAGGAGAAGATGTTTAAAGAAATTGTGGACGACGGACGACGCACGACGGACGACGGGCGATCACAAAAGCTCACCTTGAGCACTTCGTGCTCAGGTGAGCTAAAAAGGAGAAAATGCTGGTTACCAACATTTTCTCCTTCTTCCACAATGCTATCTAAATCCTTCTTTCTCGGGGTCGAAAGGTGACGGGATCGCTTGGAGAAGGGGTTGAAGCTTTAATTGAGAATCCAACCTACCACTCCGGCTACTTGGATCTTGAAGTTATTAACATAGACGTTGTTTTTGATAGCAGTCCAACCAGAAGTCAGTGGCATGTCAGAGGGCAGAGACTGTAGAGTTCCTGAAATATAACGTAAACATTTGATGAGATCGATCAACGTTTTTTATCTCTAGCCGGGGTCCAGGCGCCATTACTTTCTTATCCCTTATCCTGCTAAATACGTGTAAGTGAAATGAAACTTTTAAGCCGATCGTAAAACCCAAACTTTGCTCTTTAAACGATATTTTTTGGGAAGAGATTCTCCTGATCAGACAGAGTAGATCAAAGGTCTTTTGCTGACAGTGTCGATCAAGATCAGACTGCACAAAACGTGCAGTCTGATCTTGATAGACACTGTCCGCAAAAGTCCTTGAGTTCCGCTTAGCAGCTAATGGCTTAATCACCCCTTATCACGTTTTTCTTATCACAGTCTTTATGGATCGTAGGCAATAATCTGTAATTTTGCTTCGTAATTTACCGAATTAACGTCAGAAAATATACAAAGAGCACGGCATGTGGATAGCAACGCTCAGCTGCCGGTGCTCTTCAGCGAAAATTATTAGTCGAAAAAGGGACATAACTGTGTCAAATATGGTTGCATGTCCTTGTGGTATGGGTATTCTTTGAGGTGGTAAACAATTAGCCCACGTTTTAAGTAAATACATGCCCCCACAGTTTCAGTAATAAAAGAACTATGAGAAATTCTCAAAGTCAGGATGACCCAGACGTTAGCATCTTCTTTTTCCCACAATGTTTCCAGTCCTTTTCCTCAGAGTCGTACATTCAGGGTATTGTCTGGTTAAAGGTTTAATGTCTACATTTAGACATCAAGTTTGTGGGACTAAATTGACCAATTAAAATGTATATCAGGTTTGTGCCTCGTGCTGGCTATTTTGACACTTCATTGGTCCCTTATTTCTATTCAATAACAAATACATCGCGTTATCACTTCAGCGCCCAGTAATTAACTTGTTACTATAAATAGACGCTGGTTACAAACAAGAGTAATGAGTGAATCTGATTGACATAAAGAAATTAAGTTTTCTTACGTGAATAGTGGTCACATTGGGATGGCGATGTGGCGAGAGTTCCGTCTTGTGTGTGAGTTTTGCTCAGACTACAGGTAGATGTTGCTGGGCAGAAATCGAAGGCATTGCAGGGTGACAGAATGGTTGGATCATTGCAGTCGTTGGCGCAGTCTGACGCACTTGTTCCGGTAACTGACTTGTCGTTATTGTGAAGCATGTACATGCCGGGAAGCTTGCGATAGTATGCTATATATAAAGAAGAGAAAATAAAGCGATAATAGCAAGGTATTCAATGCAAAGCTGTGAAATATTATCAAACCCAGAGGAAGAATAAAAAGCATCTTTCTAACCCAAAGGGAAATTTAAAAAAAAAAAAAACGTTTAGATGCTACTTGCAAAATTTTGATTATGGTACAGCGAATGCTCGCTTAAATGTGGGCCATGCTCCGAGAAAAGAGTTTTTAATGCTATTGAAAAAAAATTATCGAACCATGTTAGCTTTTGTTTAATAGTTTAAACATATTTATTTTACTTTTGTAGTCTGCACAGGGTGACATGTGTCTGAACTTTTGCCGTCTATAAAGTTTCTGCATGTCAAAAGACCGGTCTACCTCATGATACAGTCCATAATTAGAACAATGGATCAATAATGTGATGAATAGCTTGGTATCATGCTTCAAGGTGACACATTAAACCTCCCTTTGCCAGATTACGGCTCAGCTGTGTTTACTTTCTCACTCAAAACCAAGCCTTCATAGTGCCTTCATAAAGGAGACCCCAACACGACCATAAACGCAGTTTAAGTTGTTGTTGGCATCCTTTTGGTAAGGGTGGATCTTCAGCTGGTATGACCAACGTGTCGCAACAAGGCTCAAATGCGACAAACAGGACAAACAGGGCGAAAGACACCCATCTGATACAATTAATACAGGGACACAGACCGAAGGACACGACATTTCATTAGAAATGCTTCGGAATAAGCTGATGATACCTCTACAAGCACCCCAACTCTTTGCCTAGCCTGTTTTATTTGCATTCATTAAAGGGAGGTAATTATTCTAATCATACCAACATAAGCAAGAAATATCGTTAAAAAAGATAGATGGCGTAAATTTGCCAGCTAATAGGCAAGGGCCCTTACAATAAACTTGTCTGTATTTGTGACCAATCACATATTTCTGTTCATTCATTTGTTATCAGTACCAAAAAGTAGGTCAAAAGCCAGCACATATTCAACTACGCCGAAAAAAAAAACCTCTTACATATGACTGGTGGAAGATCTAACAACGTCCCTATCATATACAAGTTGGTTGGATCAATGTAGAGTTTGACATTCTGTATACGTAGTGGGGAGAAATGACCCTGCGTTTGCATCTTGGTTCTAATGGCTTCAACGAAGGTAGTTTTATACTGGCCAAGTGCCACCGGGTCGTATTGCCCTGAAAAAATACGAAAGCGGCATAATTTTTTATTATTCCAACATGTAATCATATTGTTTGACGTTTAAAGTCGTTTTCCAAATTACATGTACCTCAGTCTTACACCGCGACCCGAGTACCTATCCGTACCATTCATATATTTCTTTTTGCCTTTTTTCTTAAAACACTCTTTAATCATTCGAGCCATTCTCTGTGAAAAAGGCGTTTAATGCATCTCCAAAAAGTTTTGGTCCGCGCAGGCTGACATGGGTCAAAACTTTTCGCTTTTAGTAAATGTTGTGCATGTCCGAGGACCAGTCTACTTCATGATCCAGTCGGCCGTTAGACAACATGATTTTTTTGGATCATTGATTATTTGACGCTTTGCTTGCTATTACTCATCATGGAGATGCATTAAACCCCTTGTGTCAGAGCATGGCTCATTTATTTAACAACCCCGAACTGTGAAACGTTGGATTTACTAACAAAAGTTATTTTTCGTGATGGTAGTGTATTTTTATTTTTCAATTTATATTGTATATTTACCTGCAAACTCTACGATGAAAGATTGTTTGTTAGAATCGTCATAGCAACTGGTGACGTCAAACACGCTGTTGGAGGGTACCTCTTGGTCAAAATTGTAAATGTTGTAGGTAGCTTGGTAGCCGACCTTGACAAAAACAGAACAGAGTATGTTTAAGCCTGTTTGCTAACATAGACAGAGCAGAAAATATGGACCGTGCTCTGTCAAAAGGGGTATAATGCATCTCCGTGATGCACTGTACCAAGCAAGTTACCTTATAACTATGGATCCTTAAAATCCAGTTTGTCTAACAACCTACTGAACCCTGAGGTAGACTGGTCCTTTTACATGCAGAGAGCAGACCCGTAGCAGCCGTTAAGGGCTGCCCAGACTGACTTGGATCGATAACTTTTGCAGATGCATTAAACCCCCTTTTCACAGAGTAAGGATGATATATTTTGTTTGTAGACAATTACAAAGCGAATGGTCTTTTCGCATATGTGTCACGAACAAGTATCTAGTCGCTTATACGATACGCACCCCTTTACACACTTACCTCGACATGACCACGAAGAAATGCTGACTGTAATAGTCCATGTTTATCTACTGATGACGAACATTTTTCTTTTTCCCCCACAATGTTTTCTACCCTTCCAGGGGCAATCTTATCATTTAAACCGTATTTAATTTTTCATTTGCAATACTCTTAATTCGGACAAGTCTTAGAGACGATTGTTGTATTTGGGTGAAAGGATAAGTTTCTAGAATGGCTTCATTATCTCATCACCTCCAGAAACATTAGACAGCTTTGCATATTGTCGATCAACATAGACTAAGCTTTCATACATAGGGAAAATTATGCTGCAGTTTCTTTTCTGGTGATTCTATTCTCTTCGAGGTGCGTGAGAAAATTTGATATCCCGCTAGACCGAAGCAAGATGTTAAAATTTTCTTGCGCAGCGAGAACCAAATACAAGCAATAATAAAGTTACTACTAAATGATTGCTTTAGTAGATTATTACTTCATTTTATAAGTGGCGGATGAATATTATAGCGCAAAATGTTGACCAATCAAATCGCAAATCAATCTGAACGTATTCCGCGCGCAGGGTACGTCATCATACCATAATCACAGGTGAACGGCGACGACAATGTAAATCCTATATTCCACACTAATATACTGAAAGTTAAACAACTCGTAATGTATTTTCAATACCCCAGTCACGAATTCCATGCTGTTTACAAGTCATTTTATTATCAATATTAACATCCATAGTACCGATGGATAGCGGAAACATTATTCTACAAGAAAATCATGTCACAATTTGAGCCATTTCAAGTTACTAAGAAATATCTATCTCGAAACTGTCAAACAACCCACTCGGAAGAGATCTGATTGCATTGAATCGCGAAAATTTTCAAGAGATAAAACCCATTTTAAACGCGAAAGCGGTTGAATTTTTGACAAGTATCATTTCGGATCCAGCAATAATAAGGCATATAAACCTGAAACATTAAACTATTTGATGTGAATAGGCTGTACAATCCTTATTTCCATCGGTAAATCTGTCCAGCGCTCAGCTGCCTGCCATTTTGACGTACTGCGCAAGCTCGGTTTGTTTCAAAACGTGTTTTCTCATTGGTTATCGATGAAGGTGTGTCTGGACCCGGCCAGTGATAAAACACGATACAAAAGCGTGCTTAGTAGGCCATAAAGGATAACAGTTTACATGGCTGGACATTTTTAGATAAAAAAAGCTTCGTACAACACAAAAACATATTGAAGTTCTATTTCCAGTACAGATATACTTCTAAATTTGTAGGCTTCAAATGCACCTTGCACAAGAACGGACTTTTTCGCGTTGAAAATGGGTTTTATCTCTTGAAAATTTTCGCGATTTAATGCAATCAGATCTCTTCCGAGTTGGGTTGTTTGACAGTTTCGAGCTAGATTTTTCTTAGCAACTTGAAATGGCTCAAATTGTGACATGATTTTCTTGTAGAATAATGTTTCTGCTTTCAATTGGTACTATGGATGTTAATATTGGTAGTGAAATAACTTGTAAACAGCATGGAATTCGTGACTGGGGTATTGAAAATACATCACAAGTTGTTTACCTTTCAGTATATTAGTGTGTAATACAGAATTTACACTGTCGCTCGCCGTTCACCTGTGACCATAATTGGAAGCGTATTTGACACTGTGTAGATACCGACTTTTTTTCCGTCCTAAGTTCATCCTTTAGCAATGCATATATTTGAGACGGACGATTTAAAGTTATATGGTTAATATGTAAACGTTGAACTATTTCTTATTTGGCTGAATGTTTGAAAAGTAGTTTGATGAAACCTGGTGCGACTTACAAAGTCTGGAGTGTAAATGTTCAGTTGTATCGGTATATCTGTGTCAGTTTGATCCTTCTTACCGGCATTGTTGGTTTCTTGCCATTGTTTCTGAAATTTGACAAACAAACACAGTGTATCTAACATACAATTGAAATAAGGTTGAAGCTTATGTTTTTTGTCGAAATTGCAGTCCAGGCTTCCGAACTGAAGTTTAAGCTGCAGAACAATTACTGAACTGTATATAAATACTCATTTTTAATTGTTGATTATTCAAGGTGAAGAATCTGACAGGCTTCACTCACTTTGGTGTACCTACGCACTCTGTTCAACCCTTTCAGCGCCATAGGCGAAAACAGGGACTTTTGCGGACGGCATAGATCAAGATCAGACTGCACAGAACGTGCAGTCTGATCTTTGATCTATGCCCTCCGCTTGTTTGGTCATGCCTATATAGTAAAAGTCTTCCGGAGACTCAGTGGATTGTATTTACAACCATCAAAAGAAGCAAAGTTTGTTTACTTGGCGCCGAAAGAGTTAAGAATATACCAGTAACATTGAACACGTTAATAAATGCATCCTCGTGATGCAGTATACCAAGCAAGTCATCACATAATAATGGATCCATAAATATCATTTTTGTCAAATAACCCACTGAATCATGAAGTACAATGGTCCTTTGACATGCAGAAAATTTACAAAAAGCGAAAAGGTTCGACCCAGGTCAGCCTGCGCGGACTGCGCAGGCTGACATGGGCCGATCCTTTTTGCAGATGTATTTTTATTAATGGTAGTAATTGCAACACGAGTTATTCCTCTTACCGCCAAACATTGTTTCGACGAAAAGCTGGAAAGCAGCCGGTAGCTTGGAAAGAATATTAGGCGAAAGACAGGAAGAAACAGGTGATGAACAGACAGACACACAGACGGACAGATAGACAGACAAAGATACAGACAGACAGCAGACATTGATTTGATTGCAAATGACCTTTCCAGTAGTTGTAAATTTTCATTAAACAAATTAAGCCACACACACACACACAAAAGAATTTTGTTAAAAAAGAGAACACGGCAGTAAAAGATCACGCGACTTGAAAACGTGGGAAGAGGGTCACGTGTCTGTCATATGATGCATAAGAGGTTTCTCCTTTCTACACAGCGACAGTCATATAATGCCTTACTTATTTGTTTACATGTACCAAAATATATTGAAATTAAAAGCAATAAACTATTTGAAAACATTGATGCTGACCTCTCCTGGCTTCTTTTTTAAAGAAGCCAACTTGTATATAAAATAATATGAGGTTATTTACATGCTTGGGTACAATACTGAATTCTATTGGATGAGTACACTGCAGAACCAGTCTATATTTTGGACGAGGCGAGAGCCGAGTCCAAAATATAGACTGGTTCTGCAGTGTACGAATCCAATTGAATTCAGTATTGTACCAAAGCATGTTAAATGACCTCTTTATTTCACACGTTTTGACTTTAAAGTAAAAAATATGTGAGCTATTTCCTTTTAATTAACATTTTAAAACAATTTAAAACAGTGGATACTGGTATTTCTCACGCTTCTGTAGGGGTGGGTGGGGAATGAACAGAATGAATCTGAACAATCTTATTGATATCTTCCTGAATTAATCGGCTTCCTTTGAAGACATTATCTCTGAATAGGATGGCGTCGTGTCCTTTCTAGCAAAGATAAGGATCAAAGCTGTTTTGCATAGCTTTAATATTGTCAGGTTCGTACGGACGTTTATCGTGCCTATGAACTTTTATGAAGAAATTCCTCAGTAAGTTATTAAGCTCTGCAGGCGGAATTTCTTCCATTTCACCCGTCTCGTTTGGTAATTGCCTCTCTCCGTCTTGTTAAAGGTGTTTTTGGCGGGTTTATTTGCGTAGAGAATCCAAAACTTCTTTATCGAACAGCAAATCGAATGAAATTGCAGACGATAACTTTCTTACAATGGGAAACTACTCTGCCGTCCAAATATCGATATTCGGGACGCTAGCCTCGTTCTGAAAAATCCCCATTCTGGACTCTGGCCTAGTTCTGGAAAATCCATATTGGACTCTGGCCTCGTTCTGAAAAATCCATATTGGACTCTACAGAGTCCAATATGGATTCGGATATTTTATACTCACGTGGTAGTATTGAAGCGATTTCACTGGACGTTGTGTTGTAGGTGTGAAATAAATGATAATGATAATAATAAACTATTTGAACAAACACAATTTCATATTCATGGATATTTATACTATGAAGAGTAAAATGCTACCTACATTCAGGAAATAAAACTCGAACGTTGAGTTGAAAGGTCCATACATTGGTAAAGAAAAGTCGGTTCTCTTTGAAATAAAAACATCACATAGCATGCCTCGTACTGTTCTCTGTAAGAAAAAGGGGCACGCATACCAGAACCTTTTACCGACAGAAAAATGGCACACATATAAAGCCGTACAGGAATATCAGCCAATAGGAAAATGGCACAGGCATACAGGAGTATTGACCAATTGCAAAAGGGCACAGCCGTACAAGGCACACACATATAGAGGGCACACACATATGAGCCATGCTCTGGCAAAAGAGTGCTTAATGCATCTCCGTGATGCATGATACCAAGCAAGTCATCACATAATTATGGATCCATGATAGCCACTTTCTTTTCAATAACTGACTAATCATGAGGTAGACTGGTCCCCTGACATACAGAAAATTGACAAATAGCGAAAAGTTTCGGATCAGATCAGCCTGCGTGGACTGTGGTCGATACTGTTCGCAGTTGCATTAAGCTACCTTTTCATGGAGCATGGCTCATTATATCCTTGGTATATTTCAGGATCAATGGCTGGACTTGCCTTTGGTATGTTGATATCCCTCAGGGCCGTTAAAAACTTGGGATTGTTAGGTAAAGACTTGACTCATTGCCCAACTACAAATTCTAGACTGGTCCAAATTGAAAGCATTTGCAGATGACATATCAATTGCGTCTCAGAATCTAAAATTTGCCTTTAGATGGGCAGAAAACATTGTGGAAAAGGAGAAATGGTGTTTTCTTTTTCCTCACGATGTCTTTAAAAGGCTTTTCCGTCAAGGTCGTTTAAAGTCGGGATTCTGTTGTAAAGGAATAAATTGGGATATATAATTGTTAGAGGGTTGAATACTCGAATTTTACTAAGACATGACATCGTCAGAATATATGGCCCTGAGAAACCCAATTTATGCCTTTTTCGACTGTGACCTTGACCTTCCATTTTCCTGCACAAATGTTTCATACAACGCTTCTTATCACCAAGGAGAACAATTGCAAGTATTTTAGAATATATTTAAAAATAGAATCGCAATGGTCCTAGGGACCGTTTCAATAAACGCAATTGCAGGTCTAAAATTTTGTAAATTTGTACATAGACCTTTGAAGGTCCTTTGAACTATCACGAAACATCGAAATTTTCATTGCTCGATCATCGGACACCGTTACTAAAAATAGCACACTTGCGCATCGCCTCTGTATCGTATGTAGCGCTAATATATACGATATAGAGACGATGCGCCAGTTTGCTATTTTTAGTAACGGTGTCCGATGATAGAGCAATGAAATTTTTAAATAGCGTTTCGTGATACACCAGTGGAGCTTCATTGGCAAACGGGTTTTGCGTACGTCCCTGGCAAATCCAGATAAAATTACTCGCGAAGGAACTTACGCACACACGAACGTCCACTGATGTAGTCATAACCTTGCTTACCTTCCCGCTAGCGGACTCAACAAAATTGAACGAACGATGATCAGAAAAAATAACAAACAAGGTAAAAGTTGACGACGCACGACGGGCGACGCACGACGGACGACGGACATAGCACAATCACAATAGCTCACCTTGAACACTTCGTGCTCACTTGAGCTAAAATAAAAAAAGAGATACAAACCGTTCCTTCATAAGTATAGGTCTTGTTGTCCAGATAAAACAACTGGGATGGTGATTTCATCTGAATGTAGAATTGCGCGGATCCCTTTGATGACGTCACATTAACGGAGGCGTCGAAAGTGGTATTTTGGATTGGCAAGGTGGTACAGTTACCGTTCCCACGGTCTATGGCGTAGGCAATGCCTTAATGATAATGATAACTGCACAATTAGTGTTAAAAGTAGTAGAAATAGATGTCAAGGGCTTGTGTTCAATATTACCCTTACTTGATGTAAATGAATTAAATCGGTAAAGAGTGTATGAGAATTCTGAAAGCTGAAGTTGATATATGTCTCTGTCTGGTATCGTATTCAATGTCCTTAGTTGACTACACTGTCATTGTCAATACTTCTTACTGGGTTCCTGCATGGCTCAGTGGTGAAGTGTAGGAATCGTGACCTGGAGGACCCGGGTTTGAGCCTCACTAGATCCACTGGGTTTTGCGTGGGAGTGTCCTTGGGCAATTTGGTTTTCCTAATTAGACGTTGTGTTGTTCTAAAATTTAGAAGATTCTTGAGAATAAGACTAATAATGTTCTTAGGAATAGTTGGTCAATACGGACCCTGAAATACCCCGGATATAACGGTGAGAATAAAGACGTGCTCTAAAGAGACTGACGCTTTAAGCGATGCCGTGTAGTAAAGAGGTTGTTTGAAAATTATAAGGAACAGTATTGTACCTGTGGTGTAGTCATGAACCTCTGTTACTGGGTTGGTGGTGTAGTACGGATAAGCGGTGTAAGGAGGTCGGTAGTCAAACCTCATTAGCTTGTCATGGTAATCGTACCATACCTGGAATGTCGGAACAAATGAATAACGGAAAACTGTTTGCTTGATTTGATTTATTTTTTCGTTTGTGTGGTGTGTAACATTATTTTTATCACTATTTCAGTTACATAGCGACGGCCACTGCACCTTTCCATGCTTAAACGGTGGGAAAGCAGCAAGAGGCTTGGGAAGAAAATTGTACAACATGCTGGTAAAAGTAAACCCAGGAAAGCTTGCAGAGGTGCACTTGGCCGCCGCGATATAAGTGAATTGGACACGGCGTTCAACACCAAAGAAACCAACGAAAAAAATACCCCGAAGCCAGTGCTGCCCGCGTCTCAGCCAATCATATGGCAAGTATTTAGAATCGGGATAGAATTTATCAAATCTTCATGAATACGGTCGCAGATAATTCAAAAATTACTTACGTCGACTTGCGACACTCCGTTGTTTCTAATGATTTCTTCTCTGTATGAGTATCTGGGACCTAGAGTTGGGACCTGGCGAGTCTGTTTTCTTCCGGGACATACCATACCTGGAGGGGTCTGGCGTAGAGAAAAATACAGTTAAAAACCCTATGATCTTAATATTTAACACTATATATAAGCCATGTTTTGCGAAAAAGGGGTTTTGCAAAAAGTATCGACAGAGGTCAGCCTGCGCAGTCCTCGTAGGCTGACCTGGGTCGAAACTTTTAGTTTCTGATAAATTTTCTGCATGTCCCTGGACAGTTGTACCTTCTACCATAGGATTCAGTCGGTTGTGAAACAAAATGGGTTTTATGGATCCATGATTACGTGATGACTTGCATGGTATAACGCATCATAGAGATGCATTAAACCCCCATTTGCCAGAGCATGTCCCCTTGTTTAAAGTCCCGGAGTGCACGTTACCGATTGAGCTTGGCTCGGCCCAAAGCCCATAGAACCGTGATATTAGATTCTAAACCGAGCACAATATTCACTTGGACACGAGGACCCCTTACAAATCATCATACATTATTCATAGAAATCTGTGATTAGACAATTAATTGAGGAGACGAGGCAATAGGCTATTATAATATTGTTGACCTTCGAAAATGACCGTAAACTGAACCGTCTAAACTGTTAACCCTTATGCTGCTAAGCGCGACTCACTGACCTTTTGCGGACAGTGTAGATCAAGATCAGACTGCACCGAACGTGCAGATAAGGAGATATTTTTCTCCAAAATATAAGTTTGAAATAGCATTATTCTGGTTTTTACTGTCGGCTTTAAATGTCCATTTAACGACCCATAGGAAAAAAAAAAAAACAGTTTTTTAAATGGTGGGGGGGAAAAGCAAATGAGCTGTACTCTGGCAAAACAGGGGCTTAATGCATCACCCAAATGCATTCTACCAAACAAGTCATCACATAATTATGGATCCGTAAAAGCTACGTTTTTAACAACAGACTTAATCATGAGGTAAACTGGTCCCTTTCCATACAGAAAATTGACCAAAAGCGAAAAGTTTCGGCCCAGGTCAGCCTGCGCGGACTGCGCAGACTGACCTGGGTCGATACTTTTCGCAGATGCAATAAGCCCCCTTTTCACAGAGCTGGGTCAAATGCTGATAACCTTCATTTTCTATTCCAGCAAAGTATTCGCAAACAACATAAACTTTGTTTAAACGTTCAGATTTGTCGTTGAAAAGGAAGAAAACATTGTGTGAAAAGGAGAAAGTACTAGTAACGAGCATTTGATACTGTTTACCACCTTTATTATCCATTTTTCCCATAATAAATGCAGAGGCTTCTTTCCTCGGGACCCCTACAGCAAGATGGTTTTTGGTAAAAGGTTAAAGTTTAGGAAACAAAAGACTAATACCTCGTAACCTTGAAATATTTTTTACGGAAAAAGACGTACCAGAAACGAATTTTACGAAAAATGAGCAATACCTCGAACACTGTATCGTCTCCCCAGATGTGATTCCTAAAGTCAAAATATTCGTAGATATGGTGGAACTTGTTCGCTGTGTATAAAATCTGTGCTCCTTGTACTTCGGCTCGCAGTGGCACCACCATCGATAAGTCGGGTTCGAGCCAAGTACTCATGGTGCTGTTGAAAGCTGAAATACATACACTAACCTTTCATTAAACGAATCCGCCTTTTTATGACACCGAAGAAAAACCACTTTGAGAAGACGAAAAAAATAATTGAGCCATGCTCTGTGAAAAGGAGGCTTAATGCATCTGCGACTGAAAGTATCGATTCAGGTCAGCCTGCGCAGTCCGCGCAGGCTGACCTGGGCCGAAACTTTTCGCTTTTGGTCAATTTCCTGTATGTCCAAGGACCAGTCTGCCTCAGGATTCAGTCGATTGTTAAAAAGAGTGGCTATTGTGGATCTATAAAACATGTGATGGCTTGGTTGGTACAATGCATCACGGAATTGCATTAAGCCCCCTTTTGAAAGAGCGCGGTTCCTATGTAATTGCCTTGTTTTCACCAGTACTAGGCTAGGAGTGAAGTGTCTTGCCAAAGGATATTCACAAAAAAAAAAAAAAAAAACAGGAGTCTAGATTGAGGATCGAATCTGGGGTCTCTGGATTGTGAATTCTTTACTTTTACTTCTAAACTACGCCGCACACCACTCCTATCTAAATAATACTCGTCGGAGCACAGGCGTTCGTTTTGTGACGAACTTTGCCAACTATATATTACATCATATAGTTGGCAGAGTTCGTCACAAAACGAACGCCTGTGCGTCGGAGGCTAAGATAATCTGGGACAGCGGCACATCAAATGTATCTGTGATATCCTGACATATTGTACTCCAAACCACCTTCCTCTCCATCATCTTTAGATATCAAGCTGATGCTACTGTTTGTTTGTTTGTTTGTTTGTTCGTTTGTTTTTCGTGGACACCGGTTACCATGTGTGCGACGCCCCCAGATGGCTGTTTGTCATTTTATGCTGAGTGCGTTAGTACAAGGTACAGGACGAAACCCATCCTAAGTTACGTCTGCTTTTTTACGTGCTCGGCTTATTGCACCATCACATGGGACCTAGATTTAAAGTCTCACCGAAAGACTATTAATAGTTTCAGTTGGCCAGCCGTGAGAATTGAACCCACACCCTCAAGTATCCCGAGATTAAAAATCCTGTGCTCACCTCTGTAGAACTAATCCGGTTGACATTGGTGCTACTGGGTAAACAAATCAAATTTTGTATAAAATTTGTGCCATGTGATGGTAATTTCGTCACTTCATTGATCAATTGTTTGTATATACAAAAACTGATATGATCCATGCTCTGTGAAAATAGGGTTTAAAGCATCTGCAAAAAGTTTCGAACCAGGCCGTGGTTGGCGCAATCCGCGGAACCAGACCTAGATCGAAACTTTTTGCTTTAGGTAATTTTTCTGCGTGTCACACGACAAGTCTACCTTAGGATTCAGCCGGTCGTTAGGCAAAATGGAATTTAAGGATAGTATTATGTGATGACTTGTTCTAAAGTCGGTCTATTTTTTAACATATTAATAAAAAGTGATATTCGTTTTCAATCACATGAGATCCTTTCAGCACCATAGGCGAAATCAGTGACTTTTGCGGATAGCATAGATCAAGATCAGACCGCACAGAACGTGCCGTCTTATCTTGGATCGATACTGTTCGCTTATTAACCCTTTACCACACAATCCCGACTTTTAAAGACCCTGAGAAAACAAAAAAAGCTTTTGAAAACATTGTGCGAAAAGGAGAAAATGCTGGTTACCAGCATTTTTCCCTTTCCCCACAATGTTTTCTACCCTTCCAAATACAAATTTCAATTTTTGAGTCACGTTTAATATGCCGTCTGCAAATGCTTCCAATTTGGACAAGTCTAAAATTTTGTCGTTTGGTAAAGAGTTTAGCCAAGCCTAGAAGATAAAAATCTTTCTACGTTTCACAGGATCGTATTTTCAGCCGTCGTGAGAGGCCCGGTTTATATATATTTGGCGCTGATTGTGTTAAATTATTGTTTTTACAAATTTATGGCTTCTTGGAATATCTAGATGTCTTTTTTTTTTTCATTTAGCAATTTATATCATAGATATGAGCCGTGCTCTGGCAAAAGGCGACTTAATTCAACTCCGAGATGCAAGATAGCATGCAAACCATCGCATAATTATGGACCCCTTATAGCCACAGTTTTAACAACCGACTTAGACATGAGGTAGAATGTTACTTGGACATACAGAAAATTGACCAATAGCGAAAAGTTTCGGCCCAGGTCAGCCTGCGCGGACTGCGCAGGCTGACGTGGGTCGATACTTTTTCGCAGATGCATTAAGCCCCCTTTTCAAAGAGCATGACTCATTTCCTTTTTACCTGTGAAATAATAGTCCAAGGTGAAATTCGAAGCTAGAAGGGGCCATGTCATACATGACTGCCAGTGATCTGCGGGGATTCCTCGAATTGTTGACCTTCCCATGTATTGCTGAAAGTGAAGACATATATGAGCAATGCACTGGCAAAAGGGGGTTTAATGCATCCCCGTTATGCATGATACCAAGCAAGTCATCACATAATTATGGATCCATAAAGTCCATTTAGTCTAACAATCGATTGGATCTGGAAGTTAAATGGTCCTTTGACACAGCAAAAAGTTTCGTTCCATAGCAGCCTGCTCAGGCTGACCTGGGTCGTTACTTTTTGCAGATACATTAAGCCCCCTTTTCACAGAGCATGGCTCATATTTTTTATAGAGACAATGTCCTTAGATACTTACTATTCTCTTCGGAATGAAGACTTTAAGCTGAAATGTACTTTTATAGGTGAACTTGCAACATATTACTCCAGACTATTTCTTTCATTTTGCAGCGAACACGTTTTGGAAACATTTGGCAAACGAAAACTTGCTCGTAAATTTTTTTTCAAAATTTTGTCAGATGAATTTATATTTCAACCCTTTACTAGACAACACAACTTTGAGCTTGTCCAAATTGAAAACATTTGCAGACGACAAATTAACTGTGGTTTCATGGATACGAGTTTTCCTTGATTGGTAGAAAACTGTGTTTGGAAAAAGGAGAAAATGTTTGTTACAAGCAATTCTTAACCCTTTATCACACCAACACGCGTTTTAATGACCCTAAGAAAAAGCCTTTTGAAAACATTTTCGGTAAAGGAGGAAATGCTGGTAACCAGCATGTTAAGGGCAAATTCAATCATTTGGCACCAACTTTCATTTGTCCTCTTCAAATGCTATTTATATGGGCCATGCTCTGTGAAAAAGGGGTTAAATGCATCCGGGAAAAGGATCGACCCAGGTCAGCCTGCGCAGTCCGCGCAGGCTGACCTGGGCCGATACTTTTAGTTTAATTTTCTGTATGTCAAAGGACCAGCCTACCTCATGATTCAGTCGGTTGTCAAGAATGTGGCTGTTATGGATCCATAATAATGTGATGGCTTGATTGGTACAATGCATTACGGAGATGCATTAAGTCCCCATTTGCCAGAGCATGGCTCATATGAATGTGTCTGAAGTTGCCGTTCCCGGTATCTAAGTCTCTAGCGTAGAGAATATGAAACCAGTGGGTCTCTGGTTCGAACACCCGGCTCGGCCTATTTCTGTCCCGGAACTGATGATAGTCATTGCAACAGGATTTATTCCTCTTTCAGGGTTGATCATTGTTTCGACGGTGGGAGAGCAGCCAGTGGCGTGGAATGTTGTCCGAAGTATGTTGTGCGAAGTACTGGTAGAATGTTGTGCGAAGAATATTGTGCGAAGTACTGGTAGACAGAAACTCCAGAAGAGCTTGGATTGGTGCACTGGCCGCCGCAATATAACTGAATAGTGTTTAAAACGGCGATAAACACCACATTACCAAAAAGAAAAGTCTTAAATATTTCGTCTGATAAAGATTAAACCTAGGATACTTACCAAACCGTTGATTTGTGCGAAGTGTAAGGCATTCGATGTAGAATAGATATGGGGCATTCCGGAAATTCCCGACTTCATGCCGAATAACAAATTGTTCTCGTCGTATTGAAGATCGGTAGCGTAGCAAGCGCCGTCTAGTGGGAAAATACAAGCCAATCAATAAATGATAGCGTAACAACTTTGTCATCGTTTCAAAGATACACATATTTTAGCCACAACTAAATCACTTCTTACACATTTTCATTCAAGCCTTATCATCACTTAACATCTCTGGAAAATTGCTCTCAGAGTTGGTTGGAACTAGGAAACAACTTGGTAGGTATACGTTCTTAGTTCCCTATAAAAATCAAAGAGCAACTCGACTGCAAACTGATTTTAAATACTGGTAATTGAATTTGCTTTAATTTACATAGAGATTTACCATGGTCAGGTATTACAGACCAGAACCTACTTAGAAATATGAGATTCATATTTTGTATGCTTGCCTCCCTTTTCGAGGGCTTATTTAGTTGTTTTTATTCCGTAAATCTAAATTTCCTATAAAACACCGATAAAGGAAACAACTAGATATGAGCCGTGCTCTGTGAAAAGGAGGCTTAATGGATCTGCAAAAAGTATCGACCCAGGTCAGCCTGCGCAGTCCGCGCAGGCTGATCTGGGCCGAAACTTTTCGCTATTGGTCAATTTTCTGTATGTCCAAAAACCAATCTACTTCATAATTCAATGGATTATTAAATAAAAAAAAAAATGGCTTTTCCATAATTATATGATGGCTTGATTTGTATAATGCATCACGGGCATGCATTAAGCCCCCTTTTGCCATAGCATGGCGCATATACATTTTTTTTTTTTTACCTGAAAGTAATTTGTACGGTAAACAATCAGTAAGAAGGTGTAGTTTTGGGCGTTTAGATAATAGGATGGTCAATTTTCAATTCGTAACCCCGCCTATTTTTATGAGATCAGATTTGACGTCATCATACTGATTTAAATACGAGCTCACGTAATGATATTATTGATCATAAGACATTCGAAAAAGTCTTTACAAAATTGTTATGCATATTATACGAGTCATAATTTAACCGATCACCAAACAATCCCGAGTAATAGCCACCTGAGACAGGAACCATTTGAAAAAAGTAAATTGTGGGAAAAAGAGAAAATACTAGTAACCAGCATTTTCCCCTTTTATCACAATATTTCCCATCCTAACGGAGATGTTAAGCTCATTTGTGTCAAGTTTTGTCATATTGTCTGCAGATATTTTTAATTTGGTAGAGTCTAAAATTAGTTTTCAGGAAAGGGTTCACACTTGAGTAACGTATAATGGAATTATTTAAAGAACAAAAAAAAAGTAAACTTACTGACAACATTGAGAATTTGATTATTTAAATAATCGAAAACCATGTAGTCCAGAGAATTATTTTGTAGTATGCGTAATGCGGCTCTGTTGTTTGTGTAATCGTAGTATTCCTCCGCGATCATGGAGTAACCTTTATCGATGATGTTGGCTTCCACTCGAGTCTGAAACGTGTTTGGGATGTATGGAAATGGCGGGGCTTGGGTTCCAGCTGGCACTGAAAAAAGAAATACAGCAGGAAATTTGTTAAAACGAGTGGCAGGAAATTTAACCCACATTTTGAACTCGATGCCAACTATATATTTACGGAGTGACAAAATGTAAGATCAGTCAATACTGAAAGCATTCATTGACGAAAAGTTTAATTTGGCTTTAACTGGGATAGTGTATACTTATAAGGGTGTTTATACAATCGCTGGCCTGAATGATGGATTTATGGTTAGACTACATGGATTTTATGGGTCCCTAATTATGTGATGATATGCTTGGTACAATGCATCACGGAAATGTTTTAAACCCCTTTTCATAGAGCATAGCCATTTTCATTAAGAATTGATTGATTGATTGTTTGGTGTTTAAGGCTGTTTTCCACATTATTTTAGTTACATCGTGGCGGCCAGTGCACCTAACCATGTTTTCCTTGAGTTTCTGCTACCAGTACTTCGCAAAATATTCTCTCCAAGCCACTGGCTGCTTTCCCACATAACCGTCGTCTAAACAATGATCAGTGGTGAGAGAAGAATGAATCAAGTCGAAATATGCAGCCTGATCTTATTCTATTTTTTCCGCTAATTACTTACCTGACCACGAGTTTTTAGCATCAGCAATAATTACAAATGCTTCAGTTCAAAATTAATAGAAAAGCATTGAAACGACTTTGATATAGTAATCTCTAGAATATGAGCCATGCCCTGGCAAAAGGGAGTTTAATGCATCTACGTGATGCACTACAGCAAGAAAGTCGTCGCATAATTATGGATCCATAAGATCCATTTTCTCTAGCAACCGCCTAAATCATGATGTAGAATGGTCTTTTGACCTGCAGAAAATTTACTAACAGCAAAAATGTTTCGACCCGGGTCAGCCTGCGCGAACTGCATAGGCTGACATGAGTCGATCTGTTTAAGCAGATATATTAAATCCCCTTTTAACAAAGCATGGCTCATTTAATTTAAAGTACGTAAAGAATAAGGAAAAGATTGAATGTAAGAAAATCTTACAGTTTGGACTTATAATGGTTTTATTTGGCGGCGCACAGTTGGGCGGATACGTGAAGCCTTGAATGGGGGTTTGGGCAAAGCCGCCAGTAAAAGCTGCCAGCAGCAAGATTAGGCGAAGTACCTACAAGAAACAGAAATTAAAAAATAATGAACAAAATAGAACAACATTTTACTGGCAAAATATTAAGATATTTTACTTACCTACAATGTGCGCCACGTAATTCAAAATGGGATTTTATGCAAATAATTAATGCTCTGTGAAAAGGGGCCTAATGCATCTGCGAAAAGTATCAACCCAGGTCAGCCTGCGCATCCGCGCAGGCTGATCTGGGTGGAAACTTTTCGCTACTGGTCAATTTTCTGTATGTCTAAGGACCAGTGTATCTCATGATTCAGTCCGTTGTTAGACAAAATGGATTTTATGGATCCATAATACTGTGACGGCTGGCTTGCTATCAGAATCGCGGAGATGCTTTAAGCACCCTTTTGCCAGAGCTTTGCTGATTAAATCTTTCGAGGCAAATGGTTTAGCAAGGGTGAGTCCTGTACACCCATTTGAAAATGACAAATTCTAGACCCAAACAAAGTGACACTTTGTTTGTTTGTTTGCTGTGTAACGCCATTTTCAACATTATTTGACTTATATCGCGACAGCCAGTGCACATATCCATGCTTTTCTGACGTTCCTTTAACCAGCACTTCGCACACGGTTCTTAGGGTTAAAATTATTGTTTGAAAAGGAGAAATTGCTTGTTACAAGCAATTTCTCCTTTTCACACAATGGTTTTCAAAATCCTTCTTCCTCAGGACCGTTAAAACATGGATTGTTTGGTAAAGGGTTAAACAGACAAGAGCCATACTCTGTGAAAAGGGGGTTAATGCATGTTCGTGATGTATTGTACCAAGCAAGGCAACACATGATTAGGGATTCTTCAAATCAACTTTGTCCAACAAACCGATTGAATCATGAGGTGGATTGGTCATTGGGCATACAAAACATTGACCGATAGCGAAAAGTTTCGGCCCAGGTCAGCCTGCGCGGACTGCGCAGGCTGACCTGGACCAAAACTTTTCGCAGTTGCATTGAGCCCCCTTTTCACACAGCATGGCTCATAAGTAAATTGCATGGAAATTTCCAGCGGAAAGCAGAAACCGAAATTATTACTATTTCAAAGATTGTTTTACCTCAACAATCTCTCCATATCGGACTATGGAAACCCCCCGATCAGATTTTACCCCGTCGGAAAACATATGGACCTATTTTACAGTGAAAACGGGCAGTAACAGTTGTTTTCCTCTCTAAGGCACAGTATCCTCCCAAAGTAAACAATGTGGGTGTTCCTAAAATGCACTTATATCGCAACAGCCAATGCACCTGTCCATGCTTTTCTGAAGTTCCTTTAACCAGTACCTCGCACACTATCGGCCAAAAGTAAACATTGTGGGTGTTGTTAAAATGCACTTAAACTTATATCAGGCCACTTAAAAGTGTGTAAACTATTGCGAAGGTGACAATGTGTTATTGTACGGTTGGTCAAAGTGTTAGTCGCTGGCAGAAAAATGAATTTCAAAACTAGGTAAAAAGTTGCCAAGTCCCTATTCATGTACCTTTTGTTTACTTTTATATCGTACATAATAACACAAGGCGTGCAACGAAATCGGAGAATATTTGGTACTACAATAAAGAGGCGATGCGCACATGTGCTATTTTCAGTAACGGTGTCCGATGATCGAGCAATGAAAGTTTTGGTGTTTCGTGATAGACCAATAGAGTTTCAAAGGCCTGTGGAATGAATCATATCGCAATGACTATCATAACCCTCAAAAAGAACTTGAGAACTTGAGAAAACGGGAATTCCCATTAAACACCCAAGGGCCAGTATCATTTTCCATTTAAACCTCAAAAACTTTCAACAATTTAAAGTTAACACAATTTCTGATTGGCTAAACCATTTCCCAGTCTAATTCTCAAGTATTTTCAAATTTGAAACGTGACGCAATTTCTAAATGGCTAAACCCGAATGGTTTAGTCAATCAGAAATTACACTACTTTCTAAATTCAGAATTAGACTAAGAGTGCTATTTATAGGTTGTTGCTGAATACAGCCCCCGGGTTGATAGCCCTATGGTGTCGCACCACTGCGAGTTTGCTTCCGGGTCGTAGTATCAAAAGTAGTCCGATGTGAAATTTTGCAGTGGCACTTTAGTTGCACTGTTTCGTGGAGCTGAGAGGGCTTGGTGGTATATAATTTGGATTTGCTTCAAATTTAGGTAGTGGGGGACCATTTAGATGTGATTTTATCATATATTGATTGGCCTATTTTGTCATTGGAGGGCCAAAAACTTGGGGCCATGGCGGTGAACAGGCATTTTTGAGAGGACAATTTCTAGGGTGCCTGTATTGATTGGGATTTAGCGAAAAACGCAGTCGGTTGACATGTTGTTTTTTATGCATTTTTTTGAAGGACTATGACTGTACTTTTGACAGCAAGAGACGGTAAAGCCAAAGTTTTGCCATTAAGCGATTTGTGAAGCTTCAAAGATAGTCAATTTCACTCTATTTTCAATATGGCAAAAAACCAGTGGTGTGACACCCTATACAGTACGCACTGAGCTACCTAGCTCGGTTAAAAAGTGGGTACACTTTGAAGTGCGTAATATGGTTCACTAAGACAACAGCTTGTATAAGCGGTCTCAGTTCGTTTTATCAGTGGTATTATCATTGCGATTCATGGTCTTCCACATAAAGTGCGCAGTATTTTTCATAAGAAGAGTGTTATGTTAGATAATGATTTGATGCTGATGATGATGATGAGGACGGTGGTGGTGATGATGATGATGATGATGATGATGGGCGCATGCGAAAAATGGCAAGATAAGACGGGTTTGGGAAATAAACAGATTGCAACAGAAACAGCGTGTGAAAAGAAAAACTGCCCGTTGTTCAGTACATTGTATTTCATTTGTCACAATGACTCGTAAAAAATCTTATGAAAGAGTTTAACTATTTCGAGATTTATATTGTTCAAACATCATTTATTTCTATACCAAGAGATCTTACGTTATTTCAGTCATATCGCGGCAAAAGCTCACATATTCATGTACGTCCTTGGTTTCACCAGTGTTAGGTTACGGCTCTGAAGTGTCTTGCCCTAGGACACTCCCGCGAAAAACCTGGTGACCTCGAGCCAAGAGTTTCCAGGTTGCGATGCCTAATCTTTACCACTGAGCCACTGCAGGACCCTTTACAACTCTTGAAGAACAAGTCTTTTGATATATTGCCGTGAAGACGACGTTATATTTGGTGGGAATTCCAAACAGACGACGTTATATTTGGTGGGAATTCCGGAAAGACGACGTTACGTTTGGCGGTAACACAGCGCGCAGACGACATGATGTTCGCGGAAAAAAGATCAATACGTCAGTTCAAAATAATTATGAGAGAAAAAAAAACTAGTAACCAGCGATTTTTCATTTGCTCTAAAGGTTTTCAGTCCCAACGAAGACCAGTCCATTTATTTGAGTCACAACTGATTTGAAGTCTACAAATGCTTTCAATATGGACGAGTCTAAATTTTGTCGTCTTGGAAAGAATGACGTTAAATTGTCCTGTACTAAGCTCCATTGGTGCCAGGTGTCACACATACTTTTTTTTTTTAATTTCGTTATAACGAAATACATATTCGATTTAAATCTAAATTACTGAATAAATATAATTAAAATTTTCAGCCAGATGATTGAAATTGTCTTTGAAGGTTAGAAAAGGTGGTGGGAAAAGGAGAAAATGCTGGTAGCAAGCATTTTCTGCTTTTCCATAATGTTTTCTATCCAAATACAGAAATCACCACTTGAGTGCACCCACGCATGCGTTTCCTGGCTTTGTCACACCAGTACTGACACAACTTTCTTTCCAAGTCACTGACTACTTTTCCCAAGTGAATCAGAGGTGAGAGGCGAAAAATTGCCGGAAAGGAAGTTTGCCTCAACCGGGTATCGAACTCGCAACCACCAGGTCACGAGTCAGATACACTAACCACTGAGCTACCCGGGCGGGCTTTGTCGTTAAGTAAAGAGTTGAACACTGATCCCTGATTAGGTGGAAAAGGACCGCTGGTATTGAGAGATTATGTTGAATTATCTTATCTATACGTTACAATCAAGATTGGACCACGTTCATGAATTAGACTTGAACTATACAAGTTCACCTTAAAACTGGAGAACACGTGTGATCAAAATTATAAAATTCCAAAGAGCACGGTAGGTGCTTATAAAACTTTATGCTCAACTCTGCTGATCATGAAATTTCGAAATTATACAGATTTGATTTGATTCAACTCACAAAGTACCTTTTTAACTTTTAGAACTTCTCTTTCCTTCTCCTTAAAAGGAAAGAATTTCTTTCTCATGGAAAGTACGGCAGCATAAATAGAATTGACAGCTTGAGCATAAATTCAGCTGAGAATAAACTTAACTTTTATAAGCGTGGTCCCATGTTGTGTCATTTATCAGGGTACTTACTGAAGTATATAACTTCTTGGTTTAAACATACTTCAGCCATGCTCTGGCAAAAGGGGTCATCTCTGTGATGCATGAAACCACGAAAGTCATGATAGTATCATACCGGTACATCCCTAAAATCTGTGTTGTATAACAACCTACAGAATTATGAGGAACACGGGTCCTTTGACATGCAGAAAATTGACCAAAAGCAAAAAGTTTCGGTGTAGGTCAGCCTGCGCGGATTGCGCAGGCTGACCTGCATCGATACTTTTTGCAAATGCATTCAGCTCCTTATTCCCAGAGCATGGCTCAGTAATTATACATTGATTGCGAAAGACGTTCTTACAAATTATATCAGTCACTCTCGGAAACCTTAACCGATACTCGCGCTGTGTTCGGGTGGTTCAAGGTTTACGCTGCTCATCACGGGATTCCAACCCGGAACCTTTGGTGTGAGAGGCCGACACTCTACCCTTACAGTGTCGTCTACATGTATATGACCTTTGGCAGAAGGGGCTTTAATGTATCTGCAAAAATTATCCACACATGGTCAGTGTGCACAATCTGCGCAAGCTGACCAGTGCCGTAAATCGTTGCTATTGGTACATTTTCTGCGTGTTAAAGGACCAGTCTACCTCATGTATCTGTCTGTTAGTTGTTAGACAAAGGGCATTTTATGGATCCATAATTTTGTGATGACTTGCTTGGTATAATGCATTACAGAGATGTATTAACCTCCCTTTTACCAGAGCGCCGCATTTGCAGACGAGAAATTAATTGTGGCTTAAATGAAAATATTGTTTACCAGCATTTTTTTCTTATTGTCACGTTATTGTGAAAGCCGTCCTCGTCAAAGTCGTAAACCATTGCAATAGAAATTATCGCATTGGAAACAGGTTTAATGCAAAATATGGCACACTGTTCCAACCGGGTGGAGCAAGTCGTAAAAATTTCAATACTGCAAGATTATAAACGTCGAGACACGGCTAGAAAATAACGTACTTTATTTCTTGCTTTTCGGTAGTTTATCGAGAAATAATGGTGGATTATGGCTTGTTATTTCATTGTTACGACCAGTAAAAATACCGATTTTATACTTTCTAACTCTTCAATTGAAGGCGGAAACTGTTACCTAGGTGAACAGTGCGTGCCATTTAAATAGAGAGTAATATGATGTAATTTACGCTGTATTTCTTGCCCTTTACGTAATATTGTAATGCGTTGTTATGTGAGGGGGGGGGGTACATCAATAGGATTTACCGAAAACAACTGTACTGGATTTTGATGAAAGTCCCAACAAAAAAGGGTTAGAAGTATGAAATAAATAGAAGATTTGTGTGTGTGTGTGTGTGTGTGTGTGTGTGTGTGTGTGTGTGTGTGTGTGTTTTTTTTTTTTCGGTGAAAGATCAAAATTGATATTATTTCGTGAACATCATCGGTAATATTTTCACGAGTGTCAGCGCCAATGAACATCATCGGTAATATTTTCACGAAAATATTTTCGTGAAAATATTACCAATGATGTTCACTCGATGAAATGAATTTCGAATTTTCACCGAAAAAGAAAAAAAAAAAAAAAAATATATATATATATATATAATCCTCTATTTCTCTCGGAAAACGTAAGTTATTAAGCTTTTCCCGTGATTTTTCCAAAATTGTTGGTAGTACACGCCCTGACGACAAAGGTAGGCTATCTATGTACATTCCCAACACGATAAAAGAAAAGAAAAGAGAAAACTTTCTCGCTTCTCACCTATCGACAACTGCCCAAGTGATTTTACTCTTAAATATTTATATGACAGAATAATTTTACTAACAGATATCAAAAAAGGAACGGAAAATGCTTGGTCTTAAATTATCTAATTAATATTATCATTATTAAAAAAAAAAATGCAAAAGTGGGCGTCAAGAAAATATACCGGAAATTGGACACAGAGTTACTTTTTCTTGGCTATTACGTACATGTAAATGACAAGCCAGTATTTTATATCACACATTTTAGTCAGTCAGAATAAATCTATAAAATAAATAAATAAACATAAATCACTTACCATGCTGGCAGACGAAACTGAGAATTCAGAAGGAAAGGTAAAATTCTGAAACTATGTGAATCCAATGGTACTTTCTGACCAGCAGCGCACAGATTTAGACTCTGAACCCAAATGTACATGGACGACGAGAGGTCACCCTATCTACCGCTATCTCTGAGTAACATCCCTAACTTCCATCTATGTGTATATATATATTATGTATCAGTCACACACGGGTATCTATCTATCTATTCACAGAGGACTTACTGATAGCGTCGTAAATTTCTTACACCCTCAACTCTTATCCTGCCGATGGTAAAAAGACGAATTTTGCCATTTCAAAAGTATTTTTTGGGGGAAATATATCTCCTTATCGGACAGCGTAGATCCAAGATCAGACTGCACGTTCTGTGCAGTCTGATCTTGATCTACGCTGTCCGCAAAAGGTCATTGAGCCGCGATTAGCTGCCTAAGAGTCAACTCTTTATCAGAAGACAAAATTTTAGACTGGTCCAAATTGAAAGCATTTGCAGACGACAAATCAAATATTGCATAAATTGTGAAATGTTTCTATGAAACGGTTGAAAACATTGTGGGAAAAGGAGAGAATGATGGTTATCAGCATTTTCTCCTTTTGGCACGTTTTCAAAAGTCCCTTTCTTTGATGTCGTTAAAACTCGGGAGAGTGTGGTAACGGGATAAAGAAAAATAAAACCAGACTTCTTTGAAACAATGCTTGTAAAAGATGAATCTTAGTTCTATATAAACACAGTATAATATATAGGTGAACAAATTGTGGCAAAGAGAGAAATTACTTTTTTCAAGCAATTTCTCCTTTTATGGTAATGTTTTACAATGTTTTCGACTCAGGATGGTAATAATTTAACCTGTAAAGAGTAAGGAATAATAACTTCAGTCGCATTTTTGGGAGGAAATTATCAAGACCAGACTACAATTGACGCCCAGCCTGATCTTTCATCTACATTGTCCTCAAATGATAAAATAATTGTTTTGCCAACAGCACCATGATATCGCATTGTTTAAACCCTGTCTCTACACTAGTGACTAATTCATTATTCAGCAACAATGATCGATTGATTTTATGGTGTTTAACGTCGTTTTCAACATCATTTCAGTTATGTTGCGGTGGCAAGTGCACCTATTCATGCTTTCCTAGAGTTTCTTTTACCAGTACTACGCACAATATTCTTTCCAAGCCACTGGCTGCTTTTCCATTTATTCAGCACTAAGGGACAACCCTCAGAAATGATATGCACAACTTAAGTTGTTCATCTGGACAGTGTCTATCAAGACCAGAGAACAATTCACTTGCAGTCTGATCTTTGATCTACATTGTACTCACAATATAAGATACTTTTTTGCGAAAAGCACCCATAAAACTGTATTTTACACCAATAAAACTGTATTTTCATACACATTCTCACAAATGCCTGTCTCATTTATTCAGTAGTAGGGATCAACTTTTAGGGATGAAATACACAACTTTTTTCTTTTTCAAAACGACAAATATTTAGACTTGTCAAAATTGAAAACATTTGCAGGCGACAAATTTATTTTTTTTCCAAAATGCTGGAATTGGCCTAGGAAAGGGTAGAAAACCTTGTGGGAAAAGGAGAAAATGCTGTTTACCTGCATTTTCTCCTTTTCCCACAATGTTTTCAAAGGGCGTCCTTGCCTAGGTCGTTAAAAGTCGGGATTGTTTGGTAAAGGGTTAAGTTGTACTTCTGGAGAGAGTACATGAAGATCAGAGAGCACAAATCATGCAGCCTGATCTTTGATCTACATTTTGCTCAAGAATATAATAGTATATTTCTGGTAAGCAGCATTTTCTTTTCCCACACTGCTACAAGCCTAACAGAGAAGAAACCCATCATTTCAGCCAAATTTGATTTGTCGTTTACAAAATGTTTTAATTAATAATGAATAAAGTCTGGTGTCTTGTAAAGAGTTAAAGGTCAGGCCAAGCTGGAAGCTCAGGCAGTTAACATCCAGAGTTTGAGCCAAGGGGACCACTGGCTCCAACTCGGCGAATCTCTTTCCCAGGACTGATGATGGTCATTGCTACAAGATTAATTCCTCTCTCATCACTGATCTTTGTTTCGACGATGGTTATGTCACTATGTGGGAAAGCAGCAAGTGGCTTTTGAAGAATGTTGTGTGAAGTTCTATTGAAAGAATCTCCTGTAAGTGTGATAAGGGAAGATGTTTGAAATAAAAGTTAACCCTTAACCACACAATCCCGACTTTTAACGACCCTGAGAAAAAAGCCTTTTGAAAACATTGTGGGAAAAGGAGAAAATGCTGGTAACCAGCATTTTCTCCTTTCCCTACAATGTTTTCTACCCTATCAAAGACAAATTCCATTATTTGACCCACATTTAAATTGTCGTCTGCTAATGCTTTCAATTTGGACCAGTCTGAACATTGTCATTTGGTAAAGAGTTAAAGTAGGCACAAGTGGACGGATGCACATACACATAGCATAAGCCAGCTTGTCTTTAACTAGAACTGGCGCAAAGGGGACAAGTATCCCCCACCTGCACCTTGCAACTGAAGCAGCACAAGCAGAGAACGGAAATGATTTTCAAGTCAAAGATCACCTGCGACCTTGACCTTTGACCCATGTGACATACAAACAATAGGGCACCTCCTTCAATCATGGGCAACACTTGTATAAAGTTTCATGATCCTAGGTCAAAAAGCTATTGAGTTAGAGTTGGGAAAAAAATTTTAGACAAAGGTCATCTGTGAACTTGACCTTTGACCCATGTGACCCAAAAAGAATAGGGCACCCCCTTGGGTCATGAGCAACACTTGGATAAAGTTTCAGGGTCCTAGGTCAAATGACTTCTGGGTTAGAGGATGGAAATGAAAAAATCTACAGACAGATGGATTGACGTGAGGATGGACAGAGACTGACAGACATAGTAAAACCAGTATACTCATTCTACCTCGTAGGTTGGGAATATAAAAAGCTTTTTTCCTTTGCGCCAATGAAGCACAGAGTGCGTATTCACCAACCATACTTAAGAATATTCTTTGTCTTATTCTAGATTTAGAAAGTAACACAACTTCTGATTAGCCAATCAGAAGGTGTGTTTAGCCAATCAGAAGTTGTGTTACTTTCAAATACAGAAAAATCTTGAGAATTAGACTAAGAATATTCTTAAGAATGGTTGGTAAATACCGACAGGACTGTTTGGTAAAAGTTTATTCAGAACGATAACTCAACATGAAGACGCTAGCCATTACACTGCTTTAATAATGAAAAATCAGCTTCCTTTCATTAACACAAAACTCATTTTTTTCTTCATTCCTTTGGAAAACAAAAATAGACTAAAATTTGATTTGAGTCAGTATTCACTATACGATTGGCTTAGGCTGATATGCTTTGGCCAATCAGAGACTGATCTTGGAATTTAGAATCCAGACAATTACTTAACCTTTTACCATGAAATCGCAAGTTGTAACGACCCTAACCGATAAGCCTTTCTAAAACATTGTGAGAAAAGGAGAAAAATGCTGGTAAACCAGCATTTTCACCTTTTCTCACTATGTTTTCCACCCTTTCTTACACAACTTTCCTCATATGAACTACCCCTAATTTGTGGTACCAAATACTTTCAATTTTGACATGTCTAAAATTTTGCTGTGTGGTAAAGATTTGAAATTGATGGTAAATAGAGACGCTCAGCATGTTTTTCAAACAACAAACGCTACAGTCAAACAACTGAAAAGTCTTAACACAACTGCAAGCCCTTGAAAATCAAGACTTCTTGGATTCTATGTAAGCTCCTTCCCCTCCACCGTAGTCATACCCAAAACCCGGCAATCTTAGTTTTGCTTGAGACTCCCTACAGCAATATAAAGAATATTTGTGAGTTACTTTGATGTTCCAACCTTTATTAACTCTTTCCAAAAGATGAAATTTTGGACTTGTCCAAATCCAAAGCATTTAAATATGGCTCAAATGCTTGAAATTGTCTTTTAAAAAGTAGAAAACATTGTGGGAATAGGAGAAAATGTTGGTTAACTCTTTACCAAACAACAACATTTAAGACTTGTCCAAATTGAAAGCATCTGCAGACGACCATTTTAATGTGAATCAAGTCATGTGAATTGTCTTTGATAGAATAGAAAACATTGTGGGAAAAGGAGAAAATGCTGGTTACCAGCATTTTCGCCTTTTCCCACAATGTTTTTAAAAGGCTTCTTCCTTAGGGTCGTTAAAACTCGGGATTGTGTGGTAGAGGGTTAAACTAATGAAAATTTGGTTTAAACATATTTATTTTACATCGATTGAGAAACAAGTTCTTACAACTTATACTAATCTCTCTCGCTTCTGCTTACTGGGAACTAAACCAGTACTTGCGCCAAATGTGTGGGCCAATAAAGTCCCAATGTTGACACCCGCCCCCGGGAATCGAACTCAGGACTTCCTGATTTCGAGGCCGACGCTCTACCTCACAACCACGGACAACACTGATGAAAATTTGGAATTGCATGGTTTAGGGTTCAAAGAATCATAAGTTTTAAATATCCTGAGAAAGATAGCCTTTAAAAACTTTGTGGGAAAAGGAGAAGTGCTTGTGACCAGCATTTTCTCCTTTTCCCACCATGCTTTTAATACATATAACTCTTTACCACACAATCCCGATTTTTAACAACCCAAAGAAAGAGACCTTTTGAAAACACTGTAAGAAAAGGAGAAAATGCTGGTAACCAGCATTTTCTCCTTTTCTCACGATGCTGTCTACCCTATCAAAGACTAATTCCATCATTTAAGCCACATTTAATTTGTTGTCTGCAAATGCTTTGAATTTGGACAAGTCTAAGATTTCGTCATGTGGTAAAGACTTAAAAGACAAATCTAGCCCTTTTACCAACATGTGATAGGTCTTCTGTAAATGCTTTCAGCTTGGGAAAATCTAAAATTCTGTCGTTTAAAAGAATGTTAAAATATTAGCTAACCCTTTACCACACAATCCCGAGTATAACAACCACGAGAAGGAAGCCTTTTGAAAACATTGTGAGAAAAGGAGAAAGTGCTAGTAACCAAATCAGTATTCGGGCCACGAGGAAGATAGTTCCGAAAGTTGACCTCAATCATGACTGAATTTTATCCTAGAACCAGTAACGTGAAAGGCAGACACCTATACGTACGTGTATGTCTCTGATTGAGATTAACCCATCACAAAACAATTTAAAGTTAAAACAACCTTGTGGGAAGATGGCTTTTGAAAACATTGTGAAAAAGGAGAAAATGCTGGTTACCAGCATTTTCTCCTTTTCCCACAATGTTTTCTACGTTTTCAAAAACAAATTCTATGCTTTCAGCCGTACTGAATTTTTCCTTTTCTAAAGCTTTGGATTTTAACAAGCTCAAAATTTTGTTGTTTGATAAAGAGTAAAACCAAAATACAAAATGTATTTCACTTTGTGAAGTAAGTTCTTCAACTGATATCAATCACAAGCCATCTCTGCTTCAAGGAAACCTTACCCTGGCTCTATTGTATTATGGATTGTTCTAAAGGTTACCCTAATTTATATTGTGATTTGAACCCAGAATTTGTGACCCGGTAGCTCAGTCTGTAGAGTGCAGGACTTGAGAACAGGGTCGCTGGTTTGATCCCCTGCTCGGCCAATTTCTTTCTGGGGATTGATGATAGTCACTGCAACAGGATTCATCCCTCTGTCTCCTCTGACCATTGTTTTGACAATAGTTATGTGGGAACCGAGCTTGTGGCTTGGAAAGAATATTGTGCGGAGTACTGGTAAAAGAAACGCCAGGAAAGAATGGATAGGTGCACTGGCCACTGCGATATAACTGAATTATTGAAAACAGCATTAAACACCATACAATTGATAAATCAGTCAGAACTTGTGAGGTGAGGGGCAGACACTCTAACCCACATCAGCCTTTACCACACAATCCCAACTTTTAACAACCCTGGGGAAGAAGGCTTTTGGAAAAAATGTGGGAAAAAGAGAAAATGCTGGTAACCAGCATTTTCTCCTTTTCCCACAAAGTTTTCTGTCCTTCCAAAAATAGATTTCAATTTCTGAGTCACATTTATTTTGTCATCTGCATAAACGTTCAATTGTTAAAGTTTAAACAAGAGGGCCATGATGGCCCTGTATCGCTCCACTGGCTTATAAATATAAACCATGAAGAGAAGTCTTCACTATATAAGCCCTTATAAAACTTTGATCCCTGGGCTACAGTCGGACTAAATGGGGAATATGTGTATTAGAAGAATAACATGCCAAATTTGGGAGTTCTTGGCCTTATGGCTAGTAACAAGACGGTTTCTGAACTTTTCACTCCATAAACCCATGTAAAACTTGTGACCCCTGGTGCAGGGCCAAACTTGATCCTAGGGCTGTAACTTGGGCCCTCTTTGTAGTTGTCCACTAGATAATGCTATAATTATGCAAAATTTGGTACCCTAAGCCTTATGGCTATGTACACCAAGATTTAAAAGTTTTCCCTATGTAAGCCTATGTAAATCTTGTGACCCCCCCACACAGCATGAGGCCAAATTGACCCCGGGACTATAATTTGGGCACTTTTGGTAGACCCCAACTAGATCAAGCTAAATGCAAAATTTGGTAGCTCTAGGCCTTATGGCTAGGTACAGGAAGATTTTTAAAGTTTTCTCTATATAAGCCTATGTAAAACTTGTGACCCCTGGGGCAGAGCCAATTTTGACCCCAGGGCTATAATTCCAAGAAACATGATGGAGGTCTACTACATAAAGCTACATGCCAAATTTGGTAGCCCTATGCCTTATGGTTTCAGACAAGAAGATTTTTAAAGTTTTCTCTATATAAGCCTATGTAAAACTTGTGACCCCTGGGGCAGAGCCAATTTTGACCCCAGGGCTATAATTTCACGAAACATGATAGAGGTCTACTACATAAAGCTACATGCCAAATTTGGTAGCCCTATGCCTTATGGTTTCAGACAAGAAGATTTTTAAAGATTTCCAATATTTTTCAGTTTTGTTGCCATGGCAACCAGAGTTTTTGAAGGAATCAAATTCTTTCACGAAATTCTGAAGAGGACCATGGCAGGATCATTTCTGTGAAGTTTCATGAAAATTGGATGGGTAGTTTCAGAGAAGAAGATATTTGAAATAAAAGTTAACGCACGGACAGACGGACAGACGGACGACGGACACCGGGCCATGACATAAGCCTGCTGGCCTTCGGCCAGTGGAGCTAAAAAACCCATGGAAAGAAGCCTTTTGAAAACATTGTGAGAAAAAGAGAAAATGCTGGTAACCAGCATTTTTTTCCTTGTCCCAAATTTTGTGTCCTTCAAAAAATAAATTTCAATTTTTGAGTCACATTTATTTTGTCGCCTGTGATAACTTTCAGGTTGGACCAGTCTTTAATTTTGTCATTGTGTAAAGATTTAATGTCTCCCAGTGCATATAAATACCTACCCGGTCTGCCCTTCGATACTCTTTGTTCCAAGGGAGACAACTTGTGGAGGATTAGCATCCCTTCTACCGTCTCTTGTGTAATAGTAGTTGGCTGCAAGCTTGTGAGAGGGACCTTCGGGTAAAATCGGAGCTGGCTGTGTTCTAAAAATAGAATTAACTCTTTACCAAACAACAAAATTTTAGACTCATCCATAGTGAGATCATTTGCAGACAAACTTTTAACCCTTTCCCACACAATCCCAAGTTTTAATAACCCTGAGAAAGACAGCTTTTGAAAACATTGTGGGAAATGGAGAAAATGCTGGTAACCAGCATTTTCTCCTTTTTCCACATTGTTTTCTGCCCAATCAGACAGCTAAATCTCATTAGTATATGTACCAATGTTGTATTTGTTGTCTGCAGATTTTTGAATTTGAAATTGTCTGAAATTTGTCATTCAGGTAAGGGTTAAGCCCTCTACCCTTTCCCACACAATACCAACTTTTGATGACCCTGAGAAAGATAGATTCTGGAACTATTGTAGGAAATAGAGTAAATGCTGATAACCAGCATTTTCCTCCTTTCCCCCATGATGTTTTCTACCCTTTGAATGACAAGTTTCATATTTTTAACTCTTTAACACACATTCCCTAGTTTTAAAAACCCTGACAAAGAAAGCTTCTGAAAACAGAGTGGGAAAAGGAGTAAATTTTCTTTTTCCCAAATTATTTTCTACGCTTTCAAGACAAATATCATCACTAGAGCCAAATTTGTCATCTGCAAATGCTTTCATTAAACAACCATTAAACAACATTAAACAACCCATGGCCAATTACTATTTAAAACCATATTATATCAGGCAATACAATCTATAGGTAAATTTTCGAATTCTGTAAAAACTCCATTCTCTTGTGATTTTATCTCTGGTCAAGGCTAAATGGCATTTCAATTTTTCAACACCTATTACATATGGTTGGCACGCATCACTCACAACTCCGCCAATTCCATAACTACATCTTATTCAACGGATCACCCAAGGTTTGCCGAGTATGGACAGCAGGTGACATGTTTACATCATGTGATAGACATGATTTGGTCTCGTTTGGTTCATACAGTTGCTCATCTTCACTGAACTTATTTCTAATCTTTGTATTGAAAGTAAACAGCTACAAAGTTTCCAGTTTCTGCTCACCAGAGATTTTGACAGTACATGTATTGAAACAGCCATTTATTGCATGACTGAAAATTTGATTAAGGGATTACTTGACGCCTGTTCACTACTGTTCACTACTTATTGCATTCATCCAGGCTAAAAAGTAAGTTTTTGTAATAAGGTCACCACAACAGGTTAGGCATTGAAACTCTGCAAATGAAAGCCACAACAAGTTGCAGTTATGTCAGTTTCCTCTGAGTGGATGGGTTTTCGAAATTTGTGGTCTCTCTAATTGACCAGCAAAGCAGACCAATTAAAAAGGAGAATATGCTGTCTAACAGCATATTTTCCAACATTGTTTCAATGATGTTTACAAAAAAACAGGAACCCATCAGTTTTTGCAACATTTTAGAAGTTGCCAGTTTTTAACAAATATTCCCCAAGACAAAAAGCCTGTCATTTTAGCAAAATATTTAATTGTGTCTAGAAATGCTTTCAATATTAGCAAGTTGTCTGGTATAGACTTGAGCCTGTCCAATCACACAAGAACATTTTTTATCTTGTTGCTGGAAATATTTTGATATCTATTGTATTTTATTGATTGTATGTACTCTATATCAATTGTGATTGTTTGTTGTTTAATACCATTTCCAACATTACATGTATTTCAGTTATATCGCGGGGGCCAGTGCACCTATCCATGCTTTCCTGGAGTTTCTTTTACCAGTACTTCACACAATATTCTTCCCTAGCCACTGGCTTCTTTTCCACATAAGCATCATTGAAACAATGCTCAGCAGTGAGAGAGGAATGAATTCTGTTGCAATGACTTTCGTCGATCCTTGGAAAGAAATTCCACAAGCTGGGGAACCAGCGACCCCCTGCCCTGGTCTCAAGTCCTGCACACTACAGACTGCGCCACCGGGCTTGGCTGTAAATAAGTAAAAATATGCAATTTCTCATTTTTTTTTCAAAATGTTTTCATGATTCTTTCTCTACATTGTCATTCAATTTATACCAGTTCTTCTCTCATCTGTCAGTAACCGATTAGGCTGTTTCCAGATGTCAAAATTTCAGATTTGTCCAAATTAAGAAATGCCTGTAGACAACAAAGTAAATGCTGCTCAAATGATAGTATTCTTCTATTAGAGGGTAGAAAACATTGTTGGGGAAGGAGAAAATGCTGATTAAAAGCATTTTCTCCTTTTCCTGCAATGTTTTCAAAACCCTTCCTCCAATGGGTAGTAAACACACATGATTGGTAAAAGGTCAATACCGCTGAAAACAATTTTCTGGTTTTGCATGAGACATCTTTTGAAAACATTGTAGTAAATAAAGAAATTCTTCATTTCTCAATACATTTGAGCATTAACCCTTTACCATACAATCCCAACTTTTAAAGACCCTGTGAAAGAAAGCTTTTGAAAACATTGTGAGAAAGAAGCAAATGCTGGTAATCAGCATTTCTCAAATCAATTTACACTTTTTGAGTTAACAGTTATTTTGTCACGTGCAAATACTTTCAATCTGAGCAAGTCTAAAATTTTGTCATTTGGTAGAGTTAAACCTTATCTCATTATGCGTATCATTATTTCACACAACACTTTACCACACTATCACAGGTTTTAACGACCCTGAAGAAGCCTTTTAAAAAACATTGTAGGAAAAGGACAAAATGCTGGTAACCAGCATTTTCTCCTTTTCCCACAATGTTTTCTAACCTTTTCAAAACAAATTTCAATTTTTGAGTCACATTTATTTTGTGGTCTGCAAATGCTGTCAATTTGGACCAGTCAAAAATTTGGTAAAGGGTTAACCGATTTTTTTTGTGTGTGTCAGCCAGACTAGCTCATGTGATACAGCACAGAATTTGTAATCTCAGAATACTTGCAGGTGTTGCTTTGATTTCCGACCAACTAAAATTACTAACTGTCTTTCAGATGAGACTTTAGCAATCTAGGTGCCCTGTAGTTAGCAACACGCCAAGCATGTTAAAGAACCAGTCATAATTTAGGATCAGTTTCCTCTTGTAATTTTGTTGTATTCTGCACAATCTCCCACAGATAAAATGACCAACACTCATCAGCTGGGAGCGTCACACACATGGCCAAATACATTCAAAAACAAACAAGCTCTTGTAGTACGAGTTAAATGAAATGAACATTCAAAATAAGTGCCTATGAGGCATATGGCAATTTCAAAGTTGAATCATGAGATAGACTGGTCCTTAGACATACAGAAAATTGACCAACAGTGAAAAGTTTTGGCCAAGGTCAGCCTGTGCAGACTGTGCAGGCTGACCTGGGCCGATACCTTTCGCAAATGTATTATGCCCTCTTTTCACAGAGCTTGGCTCAAATATTAGGTAAATAGAGAAAATCTACATACCTTGCTGCCATTTTATCTGGCATACGGAGACCATTTCTCACTTTTCTCTAAAAATGAAAAATAAAAATTATACTTGAAGACTAAATCACAACCAAACAACCAAGTGTTTTTACCACCTTAATGAAGAGGGCTTGTAATAAACATTACTCATGGACAAAAGAGAAAATCCTGGTAAACAAAATTTTCTCCTTTTTCCTCAATGTATTCTACCTTTTCAAAGCCTTCCATCATTTAAGTCTGATTAACTTTGTCTACTGTTTATGTTTTCAAGATTAATGAGTTTAAAATTCTAACCCAAGGTAAAGAGTTGACTCTTGATCACATGATAAATGTGTAGACTTATCAAAATTGAAAGCAATTGCACACAACAATTTATATGGAGCTCAAAATCAAATGATGGTATTTCTCTTTGATGGCAAAGAAAACATTGTGGGAAAAGAAGAAAATACTGGTTACAAGCAGTTTCTCCTTTTCCCAAAATGTTTTAAAAAGGCTTCTTCTTCAGGGTCATTATAAGGTGGGATTGTATGGTAAAAGAATTAGACTGATATACAGAGGTAGTGGTTCAAGGTTTCTTTATGGGGATTCTCCCAGATTTATCCTCTGAGATTGCAAAGTTCCTTGCCGCAGAGCGGCAGAGATGGAGAAGCCCAAGTCTTTTTGGAAATGCCATAACAGATAGTACAGCGATATTCTTTCAAGCTACAAAATATATGAGTAATCGATGACTACTGGATACATAAAGGTAAGTGGTAAAGCACACAAAAATTAAGTTACAATATCTTCATAAGTTGTCTGTGAACACTATACCATTGAAAGACATACATCACCAAATGAAAGTAAATTGGTGAGATTATAAAATTTGGCGACTTTCTTAATACAAGGACAAGGCAGGAGGGTCATGGAGAAAAATATCATCACACAGAAACATGCAACAGTGAGTAGGTATCATTTTTGGTGAGGCCCTGTGGGTGACCAAAATTTCCTTGAATGTATTCTTTTGCATGGCTATTCATTTGATTACATGTATGTGCGTAGAACAGTGACAGTCATACGGCTGAAAGACTGCCCCAAAGGCACTGTCGGAAGACCACCTATACTGGTTACACATAGTCATTCTCAACCCTGAAGGTCAATTTTTCTGCCATTTTGAATTTCTCTACATGGAAAAAAAGTTAGACTGTATCCTTACTTCAACTACCTTGATAACCAGAAGATTAATTTATTAGAGGGAGAATTTAACACAGTCTAGACTAAATCCACAAGATTAAATTCCAATTAATTTTTATTAAAGTTTCTTAAAGCATACATTTTTTCGCCTCAGTTTGCGTATCATAAACAGAACAGTTGAAAAAAAAAAAATATTGGTACTGATACACATTAGTTTCAATGATGTATGAAATATGCAGTATATAACAAGCTTGCTTTGATGTCATTTTCTGGTGTTCAGCCTTGATCCCCTTCGTCCTTTTGCAGTTTGCCTTATTTCGCGTTAGTTCTAGTTTCTTCAACACACTTATCCACGTCTTTTACTCTTTCACCTGTTGTTCACAAGGCCATTGAAAAATTTACGTTTCCAGTAATTATTTAATTAATGAAAAGAAAATCATCAATCTTGTTCATTTTGAGAAAGCTGACACCAGGACGAGGAATATTTAGTTTTGTACTACATGTGGAGGATTGGAGAAAACATATTTTAGTAGAGTTGGGGATAGAGAGAAAGAGAGAGAGGGAGGGAGAGAGAGAGCAGAGTGCTCAAGATGGACTGTTTTTGGGGTGCTTGGGTCATTTTGGGAACTGGATTGATGGATGGATTTAATATGAGAGAAGAGGGATGGATAGATAGATGGGTATAAATATAGATGGCTAGATGGAGAACAAGATTAAGTTTTGGTATCAATAGATGCAGCATACTAGATTTTGTAAAATCCCAGTTGGACAAGAAAAAAACATTATACAGTTGGTGAGCAGAGCTAAGGACAAGCAATGTATATACATATTCATGCATTAATCAGATGTGTGAAGGGGGCTAATGCTGGTGGAGAATATGTCCTCGCCTGGAAGGAGTATTGTAGATATTTGCCCCCACCCGCTAAACCGGTGGTGGTGGTTGGGGGAGGTTAAGATGTTCAAATATACTGTTAGGTACCGCCTGGTAAGCATATTTATAAGCATGCTTTTATTTTTTATTTCTTTTTTTTTTCGATGTAGCTGAATGCACTGGCTTTTTGACCTGCTTCTTGGTACTGATAAACTTAAATGATCAATCATAGAAATTTTCAATTTGTCAAAATGTGGACATCTATATTCTGTTGGCCTATTTGCAAGGACTTATTAACATCATAGCAAATTAATATGACAGGGGATAATCCTTTTCTTGTACTATTGGTAATTTGGTATTTTTGTAAGTGTCACCCTATAACCCACTAATAACTGTATGTCTAACGTTTTTTTTTTTCCATTTTTCAGACACACCATTTTTAGCAGCAAGTCCTTTTCCCAAATGGTTTGAATCAACATCTAATCTTGAAAAATATATAGATACATGTAGATAGATTTAATTGAAATTTTTGCTTTTTGACCATATGCAAGGCAAGAAAAAGAGGCAGTTTTACTTCTCATTATTGTCTTCATTCTGAGTCCCATAAGAGTTTTGAAAATACATGTATTCATATTCAAGTGCCTTGAAAATACAGTTGACTCTCGTTATCTCAAATCCCTGGGGACAACAAAAATGCTTTGACATAACAGCAGTTTGACACAAGATTTCGATGAGGAGCCTGACCGAAAACTGGAAGTAAATATAAAAAGGACGGGGATAAATTGTCGTCCATCTTGCACCAGAACCAAAGAAAATAAAAGAGGATATAATTTATGCGCCATGTTTTGTTTTTAATTCAAATTAGTAATAAAATTATAAAATACATCAATATCCATTTACATACAGCATATACACAAAGCGCAGTAAATACATGTACACATTTATCACTATAAAATTCACATGTCACCTTGAATAAAAAAATGATGTTATTTCTGTCTGTTTTCTTAATGTCAGTGTATTTTTCATGATGCGTGTAACAAAGCCACAAACTTATTCACACCTTTCAATAATCCAATATCTAACGAATGAATTAATATAACATTGTATAGTGTGAATTCTTTTATTGGGACCCTATTATCACTGTATGCCGTCTATGTTCACAGAGATATTTCTTGCACAATGCGGGTAGACCTATACTAATTTTGCAAATAGGTTTCTACGACCCTGTCTTGCAAAATGAAAATGGTCAAAATTTCCTAAATACACAGAACCAAATTGTTGACGCAATTTTAAACATTATTTCAGTTATATTTTGGTGGCCAGTGCACCCCCCCATGGATTCTTTCATGGTGCGATTTCGTACCAACTTCTTCCAAAGCCACTTACAGCTTTCCCACCTAACCCAACGTTTCAGAAAGTTTGTGTTTTGCGTTTTTGACACCCAAAATGAAAGCCTGATGCAACAAAATAAATACATGGCGTCTCCGTTGACGCAACATAAATCAGAACTAAAAAGTAATATAGAAGGTTGATTCAATTAATATATTTTACAAAATCATCAAGTTTATAACTGCAGAACATATCAAACCAGCTTTCTAACACAGAATTAACTGTTTCCGGTGTATATAAACTGGTACCCATTGTATCTCCTGTAACCGCCCCACAGACGTTGATACAAAGATCGATAACAGGCTGCCAGTTTACAGTGTACACTGAATTGGTAAAAAACTCAACATTAATCTGTGTGACATCGCCGCCGTCTTGCCTGTATTACTGTATGGAATCAGTACTTAACTTTTTGTCTGCGTTTTAGACCCTGCTCGGTCATGGTCACCGACTTGCTGGAGTAATCGGGATGACAGACGACAGTTCCTACCAGGTCACTGCTTTCGACCTTTTCCTTTAATACCACACTGTCATATAAAACTTTTAGCACTATGCGACATCTACAAAGGGGGCAAAGGCAAACAACATGTGAAAAGAAAAGTTACAGACCATGAAGCATTGAAATTCTGAATGACCCCCAAATTTTCAAACAGCGAGTCACAGATGACCCCAAAAATTTATCAGCCAGCAGAAACACTGCCTAACCTATACTCAACGATCAGCGATGACAGGAGGATGATTCCTGTCACAATGACTATCATCAGTCATTGGAAAAAAATAGCCTAGCTGAGGGTTCTAACCAGCGACCCAGGGTTTTCCCTCAGCATTAAAAATTGGGGGTCCTTGTGCCCATTGTCTCCTAAGTTCAGGGTCATTTCTTTAAATCTGGGGGTCAAAGTAAATGAGTTTATATGAATCATGTTTTGTAAATAAAAGAAAAATACAATATCAACTGTTATTTGCTTCTTTGTGGCTCTGATATCTTCATTACATTCTACAGCAGACAACTTACAAGGCAAAATTTGTACAAATGCTTGAAACGAGGTTCACTTTGTTCGTCTTCAATACATTTCACCTTTTTAAACTCTAACTAAGTAAAGTCTTTAAGCTATTTCTGATGGAAAGCTTGACTTTGTTTCATGGCAGACAGTACATTCTCCTGTGAATCACTGCTTGATGTGATGTGATCGGCAGTTCTGCTCCAAGAAGACGCTAAAAATGCTGCAATTTACTCTGACGTGACATTTTTTTCCGCAAACAGAACAAGCTGGTAATGAGTACTTTTATTGACCAGAAGCCGCGTTAAATGTAATGTAAAATATAGAGAATCGGACCACGAATTTGACGGGACCCGTATTTTTGATAATTGTTTGCCATGCTTTACTCTAATAATGGGTGAACCATTCATATTCTATAAATAAATTACTGGAAAACCACCTTTACCTAAAATAACCCGTGTAGTGAAAAAAAAAAAAAAAAAGAATGATGTTTGTCTGATTTTGACACAGCGTGCAGCTAGAACAGACTTGGATAAATCACGATATTTTTCATCTTCTACACGATTTAGGTTTAGGGAAGTTGCGTCACTGATGGGTGCACTGTTACTTATTTTGGGGGTCATTTGAAATGACATTATGTCACTGACGCAGGATTTCTGCTTCATGGAAAACCTTGGCAACCCCTGATGATTTGGGGCTAAAATTCTTCATGGGTGCAAGGAGTGCTGCCATAAGAATTTGTTGGGCAAATGTCACATAGCCATGTCTGAACTGATCAGTTATTGTATCGATTATATTTAAATATTATTGTGAAAAAAGTATCTTTTGCCCGTTTCTAGGCTTTGCCTATTTTCATATTACGAAAAAAATAGCTAAAACAATTCACTACTTTGTCTATTTCATGACTAAAAGAAATATGTTTTGCTTCAAGGGCATTTGTGTGACCGGACGTTTGGTCTTGCAGAAGATGGGAATTGCTTATATGAAGGGAACAGTGGTATTGTATCTGCAAATAAACTTTACAAAACTTCGGAGATTTACGAATTTTATCGAATTAGTAGATAAAAGCCCATATAAAAGACTTACTCTTGCCATAAAGTCAATTAGTTTACGTATTAATGGTGTCTGTTGACCAGAAGTCGCCATCTTGAAAACTTACGCACTATTGTGAAAGAGCGTCTGCATAACGTCGAGTGTGGCCGCGTTCGTTTACAACAGACCAAAGACAAATGAGGCAGTATCACAAACCGAATATCATTTAGTGAACATTGTTTGCCCCTTAACAAACAATCCCGAGTTTTAATGACCCCGAGACATAATTCTCTTGAAAGCATCAGGGTAAAAATATAATATGTTAATATGTACGTATCATTATTTTCCTTTTCCTACAATGTTTCCTGCCCTTTCAAAGGCAAAATCAATCGTCCATGTTAGATTCAATTTGTCGTCTGTAAAAGCTGTCAATTTGGAAATGCCTGTACAATGCTCGCGTCTGATAAAGAGTCAAATGTAACTGACGTTATGTTAACCCTCATGCTGCTAAATGATTATGTTAAATGAAACTTTCAAGCTGATAGTAAAATGCAGAATAATGCTATTTTAAACTTTTTTTGGAGAAAAGTATATCATTGTCGGACAGTGTAGATCCAAGATCAGACTTCACGTTCTGTGCAGTCTGATCTTGATCCACACTGTCCACAAAAGGTCATTGAGTTGCGCTTATCGGACAGTGCAGATCCAAGATCAGACTGCACGTTCTATGCAGTCAGATCTTGACCCACACTGTCCGCAAAAGGTCAGTCACAGAGTGGCGCTTATCGGACAGTCAGATCCAAGATCAGACTGCAGGTTCTATGCAGTCTGATCTTGATCCACACCGTGTCCGCAAAAGGTCAGTGAGTCGCGCTTAGCGGCCTAAGGGTCAATGCAAAACTTACTAGCTACAGCTTTAGATGCCTTCGGTAATTATAGCAATCAAAAATAAAAATGCATCTTTCGCACAGTCTCACAGTTTGTAAGATATTCTGGCGAGGAAGGATATACATGTCCGAATTATGTTCTAATACGAATACATTTGAGCCATGCTCTGTGACAAGGTGGCTTGATGAATGGGGCGGGGGGGGGGGGGATCGTCGACCCTGGTCGGACTGCGGGGGCACTGGCACTTTTTTTCACAACCTTAGCCATCAACAACCTAACGTATACGACTAAATCACAGAGTGCGAACTTCGTCAGTACATGTGAACGGAAGACTAGTGCAAGAAACTCGGGTAGCCTCGCGTGTGACTAGTGTTTTCCCACTAAGCAAGTAATAGAACCAGTGGGTTTATTCCAAGAAGAGCTAAGGTCTCGCACCTAGATTTCCTTAACCCTTTACTGGACAATCCCGGGTTTTAACGATCTTTAGGAAGAAGACCTTTTGAAAACATTGTGGGAAAATGAGAAAATGCTGGTAACCAGCATTTTCTCCTTTTCCCACAATGTTTTCTATCCGCTTCCAAAAGCAAATTTCAATTTTTGAGTCAAATTTATTTCGTCGGCTGCAAATGCTTTCAATTTGGACAAGCCCATTTTTTTTTTAATTTTCGTTTGAAACGAGTTAAACATGTATTCAATGCTTTCTCTCTGGGCCGAGTCCCGGTAGCTCAGTAGGTAGCGGATAGGACTTGAGAACAGGAAGTCGCTAAATCAATGCCCGGCTCGGCCAATTTCTTTCCGAGGATTGATTATAGTCATTCTTACAGGATTCATTCCTCTCTCACTGCTGACCATTGTTTCGACGATGTGGTTATGCGGGAAAGCATCCAGTGACTTGGAAAGAATATTGTGTGTAGTACTTGTAAAAGAAACTCCAGGAAAGCATGGATAGGTGTACTGGCCGCCGCGACATAACTGAAATAATGTTGAAAACGGCGTTCAACACCAATCGATCGATCGATCAATCAATCAGTCAATCAATCTTTCTCTCTGGATTCTTTCTCGTTAACTGTCCACACCAAATATGCCTATAGCACGGATGAACTTAAATTTTAAGAATTTATCATCGTCAAATGAGATTGGAGACAAATGTTACAATTACCTTTGCTTGACCAGCTTTACAGATTAAGACGAATTACACAGCAACCGGTATCGATAAAATCCTTCCATTTAATTCAAACAATCAGCTGCCATCAAGTTAGTACGCTTGCATCTGTCTGTGTGTCCGTCAGTGTGTCTGTCCGTCCGTCCTCCCGTCTCTGTCTCTGTAACTCTGTCTGTACACCTCTGTCTGCCTGTCTGCCTGCCTGCCTGCTTGTCTGTCTGCCTATCTGTCTGTCTGTCTGGTGCGGGAATAAAAATATTCCACGAGACAAGCAGATGTCCGATGACTGATGATACAATATTGTCAAAATCAAGCCTATATATGACAAACAATAATAACCCACATATATCATCATACTTCAATGAAGCATAACAATTGAACTCGACAGGTTCAATCTCTAGTTTCGGTCTTGACCGGGTCTGAGTCAAAACTTTGGTTCGTTTTTACAGATAGAAATGCAACTCTTTTATACATCAAACACTAGATACGCAACAGGTGTTTTTTTTTTAACAAGGCTTAGGCAGTGCTGTAGGAATAAAGATGCAAGACCGATGCCTTTGTTTGTTTACTTTTTCAGTCTATTTCCTGTCGATGGTTCCACATCGGAAGTTTCGTGGCATTTTTTATTACATGGCAACGGCAAAAAAGAGTGGCACCTTGCATGTTGCTGCAATTAGCAGACGTCAATTCTTTTTTAACTCGATCATAATAGTCATTTCGGCAGGATTTATTCCTATCTTACCGCAGAGCGTTGTTTCTGACGTTTCTGAGTGAAGTCATTATTATTATGTTTCTATTAAGAAAAAAATCAAAATCAGGGCCTGTATTCATCAACCATTCTTAAGAACATTCTTAGTCTTATTCTACAAGATTTTCTAAATGGTTTAGCCAATCCGAGGTTGTGTTACTTTCAAATTTAGAAAATTCTGGAGAATACGACTAAGAACGTTCTTAAGAATGGTTGGTGAATAAGGATTCAAGCCCCCACTCGTCAGCGGTCAAATTGAGAACAAATAGACATCAGTGTGACCTCATTGTGAGATCACATATCAGCTTGCAGAGTGTTTTAATTTCAGAAGCTGTACTAAGCCAATTTACAGTTCACAAGGACAAAAGGATGCCCGGATTGGAGATGTTAATCCTTACAGGCCTTTCTGTAGATGAATGTGCAGAATCTTGTGTTGGCCATACGTCCTGGATTTGTAAATCATTCAGCTTTTGTCATGCCACCGGATATTGTGTACTCTACGTAGAGCGCCCGGATGAAAATCCCTCCGCCGTGCAGCCAGCCCTATTATGTGATCTCTACTCGAGTAAGTCTTATTATATAGATCAGTGCATACCCATTGGGCATACCTCGGGTGATACGGTATCAAATCCATCGGCTTTACGAGGGCCATTCATTTAATTGTGTCACTGGGTGTTTATGAGACGCATTATATTAAATGCATATATTTTGTTCAATTCATCCCTTCAAAATATTCTCCATTGACAGAAATACATTTTTCAAGTCTGAAAATTCAGTCTGTGAATGCTGCAAAATAGTTGTTTTTTTTTTTTCAGGGAATACCCCGCAGACACTGTAAAAATGGCATTTCCCAGGGCACATTTAGTCATATCGACGCCCAGAGAGAGTTTTCTTCAATAAAGGAAAGAGAAAAAAGTCACATGGGCTGAGGTCGGGAGAATAGGGTGGGGAAGCTGTGCCACCTTTTCCGTTTGCAGGATATTCTGAACAACTGCAGACTTGTGAGCAGCTGCATTGTCATGAATAAGGCACAGGCCTCTTAATCTGGTTTCAGTAGTTTAGCCAGTGTATACGACTGCACTTACTTTAACTTTCAATAACTTTTGAAAGAATGAACCTATTACGACAAAATTTCGTGCCAGTATTCAGAGCAACTTCTTTGCGGAAATACCGTTATTTTCTTGTGATACATATAGTCAATTCGGTATGGAGGCCATTACTGACACGATTAAATGAATGACACTCGTATCACGTAGCTTGATATGCACCTACACTGTACATTTCATGGCCGGAAGCACACCCTTTTACCGTTATTTAAATTGCAAGGATCCTCTTAAAAAAGAAAACATGAGTCAAAATTTTCTATCAATATCTTTCTATGAATATTTCCGTCGGCAAACAGTTCGCAAGTTAAAATTTTAGTGTGGTTGGGAGCTTTCATCAACAGATCGATAGATGTGAATAACTTCACGGTGGTTGTTCATGTCGTTGCTTAGCGATTTACATGGGCGCCGCCATGTTTAAGATCATGTGACTAATAGTTCAAAATGGAAACCACCTTTATACAGACGAGGTTAGATGTAGGTACGGAATCGGCCGAGTTGTGAAGAGTGCTTCATACCTATACTATTTATAGATCTACATCAGTTTTGAATGACATCAGTCTTGGTCCGTATTCGCCAACCAATGTTAAGAACATTCTTATTCTCAAGAATTTGTTTGAATTCTGTAGTGGCAGAAGTTCTGATTGGCTAAACCAAATGGTTTATTTAGCCAACCAGAACTTGGATTACTTTCTATATCTCGAATGAGACAAAGAATATTCTTAAGAATACGAACCCAGATTTGACAATTCTAACTAATGACACACCAAAGGCAGGCTGTACCGATTTAACTCATAACGAAACGACAAAATATTAGACTGGTCCAAATTGAAAGCATTTGCAGACGACAAAATCAATGTGACTGAAAAATTGAAATTTGTATTGGGAAGGGTAGTAGAAAACATTGAGGGAAAAGGAGGAAATGCTGGTTACCAGCATTTTCACCTTTCCCACAATGTTTTCAAACGGCTTTTTTTTACAGGGCCGTTAAATATCGGGATTGTGTGGTAAAGGGTTAACTCTTTTAACAAACAGTCTCTAGTCTTAACGACCGTAAGGTAATAGACTTGTGAAAACATTGTGGGAAAAGGAGAAAATGCTGGTAACCAGCATTTTCTCCTTTTCCCAAAATGTTTTCTATCATTCCTTGAATAAATTTCAAGTGTTGAGTCACATTCATATTATAGTCTGCAAATCTAAAACCATCCGACTTTTTTCGACCACTTTCGATTATCGATATACCTAGGATAGCAGGTTTCTCTAGGCTTGGTTATCTTAACTCATTATCAGATAGGAAAAGACATAGACTAGTCCATATTGATGGCAATTGCATAAGAATTAAAAAATAATTTAAACCATGCTCTGTGAAAAGAAGGCCTAATGCATCTGCGAAAAATTTCGACCCACTGTCCGCGCAGGCTGACCTGGGCCGAACCTTTTCCTTATTGGACAATTTTCTGTATGTCAAAGGACCAGTTTACCCCATGATTCAGTCTGTTGTTAAAAAAGAGTGGTTATTATGGATCCATAATTATGTGATGGCTTGATTGGCACAATGTATCATGGAGATGCATTAAGCCCCCTTTTACCGGAACATGGCTCACCAATAGATATGTCTTAATATGATATGATTTGTCTTTGTGAGGGTAGACAGAAGGGTAGGAGAGTGGAAAAAATACTAGTTATCAGCATTAGTCTCCTTTTCCCAGCGGGCCGGGTAGCTCAGTGGTTAGCGTATCTGACTCGTGATCTGGTGGTTGCGGGTTCGATACCCGATTGAAGCAAACTTTCTTTTCGGCGATTTTTCGCCTCTCACCTCTGATGCATGTGAGAAAAGCAGTCAGTGGCTAGGAAATGAAGTTATGTCAGTACTGGTTTGAGAAAGCCTGGAAACACATGCCCAGGTGCACTACCGCTGTGATATGACCTAAGCTGTTAAAACGACGTTAAACTCCAATACAAACTTTTCCCTGCGCAAAAATTCCAAGAGTCTTTTTCTTCGGGGTAGTTAAAGCACGGGATAGTTTGGTACAGCGTCAATTCAAGAGGTAAGTCATTAAAGGCCCAATAGCGGTCAAAAATAAACAATGGGTTGGTAAAATGCAATTGAATTGAAATCATACCATTTAAAATTAAGGAAATTATTGTGAAGATGACAATCTGTTATTGTATGGTCGATCTAAGTATTAGTCACTGGCAGGAAAACAAATATCAAAACTAGGTCAAAAGTTGCCAGGTAGCTTTATCTTTTGTTTACTTTTTACCTACTTTTAAAATTCATCAGTGACTAATACTTAAATTGATCGCACAACAACAGATTGTCATCTTCACAATAATGTCCGTACTTTTAAATGGCACAGTTTAAATTAAGATGCATTTTAACACCCTATTGTTTACTCTGTTACTACTGTGACTGTCAGAAAATAACGGCGACTAATTTGCTATATCCTTCAGGAAACTACACTGCGGAATACAACCTGTACCCTGGAACAGCCACCGTACATAACACAGCAGTCGTATATCAGAGCGGGCAATCGGAGGAACTCTGCGCTCAGCTGTGTTCAAACTACCAGAACCAAAGCTGTAAATCCTTTGACTATTGTCCGACAACTGCCATGTGCTTTCTGGGAAAAACCCATTTTTACGACACCCCGAGGGCTGATTTACGGAACTCAACTCATTTTATTAACTCAACTTATTCTAGTAAGTGAGGAATTAATTCTTTACTAAACGACAAAATTTTATTGGTCCAAATTGAAAGTATTTGCAAACGACAAATTATATGTGGATTAAATGAGGAAACTGTTCTTTTAAAGGGTAGAAAACATCGTGGGGAAAGGAGAAAAATGCTGGTTACCAGCATTTTCTCCTTTTCCCACAATATTTTCAAAAGTATGCTGTCTCTAGGTCCTTTTTGTGTAGTAAACGGTTAATCCTAGACAAAGCAATTCCGAGCTTTAGGGACCCTGAAAGAGAGGGGTTTTTGAAAACATTGTGTAAAAAGGGAGAAAACGCTGGTGATCATCATTTGATCCTTTTCCAACTCTGTTTTCTATCCCCCTATGCTTCATCTAATATGTATTAATTTCTCAAATGTTATCTGCAGATGCCACCCATTTCAAAGTGTCTAAAACTTGTCGTTCGGGAAAGGGCTAGGTCTTTGCTAATCGACAAAGTTTCGACTTTTTTGTTAATTTGAAAGGATTTGCAGAAAAAAAGAATGAACTATGGCTCAAAAATTAGAGGTAGTCTTCGAAATGGTAGAAAACATTGTGGGAAAAGCATAAACTGCTGGTTACTATCATTTTCTACTTTTCCAGCAATGTTTTCAAGACTCTGGGATTGCGTCGTAGAGGGATAAACCAGCAACTATTTGAAGTATGGAAACCAAATACGAAATTGCTCTGGTCAGGATTTTCTCCTACTTACTTCTTTGTTTGTTTGTTCGTTCGTTCGTTCGTTCGTCCGTCCGTCCGTCCGTTCGTTCGTTCGTTCGTTCGTTCGTTCGTTTGTTTGACGCCTTTTCAACATTGCGGCAAGTCCATCTGTCCATGGTTTCCTGGAGTACTTCGCGCAATAATGTTCCAAGCCACTGGCTACTTTCCCACATGACCATAATCGAAACAATGATCAGCGGTGAGAGAGGAATGAATCATATCGCAATGACTGTCACCAATCCTCGGAAAGAAAATCGACAAGCTGTGGGTTGACAGTTGTGCGCTACCGGCTGCGCTACCTGGCTCGACTCTAAATGGACGTGTTCCAGGGTTCGTATGCACCAACCATTCTTCAGACCTATTCTCCAAGATTTTCTACATTTGAAAGTAACACAATACCTGATTGGCTAAACCAAATGGTTTAGCCTATAAAGAGTTGTATTACTTTCAAATGTAAAAAATTCTGGAGAACAAGACAAAGAATGTTTTTTAAAAATGGTTGGTGAATACGAACCCAGGTCTGTTATGTCATTGTTAGTAGCTCTTTTGTAATAAAATGGCTTTTTGTAATAAAATTTTCAACTTCGCTATGCTCCTTCAATATTTACCCCTATAGTCCAAAATGGATATATACTGATTACCAGAAACACCGTGAAAGGTGAAAAAAAAATGAATTTGAAACTCTTCCTACGAAAGGCTGTTTATTGCAAAAGTGATTAAAACGGAGAACAGCATTTGTGAGAAAATAACGGCTTTGTGTAATAAACTTTTCAACTTCGCTATATTCCTTGAATATGCACATCAATAGTTCAAAATGGATATATATGTATGGTTTGAACCTTGAAGTAAAATCATGAAAGGTGGAAAAACGAGTTTGAAAATGTTATTACAAAAGGACATCTATTGCAAAAGAAGATGGGACGGAGAACAGCATTTTTAACAAAAAGCCAGTTTAATTCCAAAGAGGTTCCAACAATTGTTCTACCTCAACTATTCTGTTTCTATGTCCAACCCTAATTTGCTTACCTGTACTACAAAGTCCGTCCTTAAGAACCATTCCAGATAGCATTCTCAGTATAATGCTTAAGTGAGAAAGTAACACGATTTCTGATTGGCTATACCGAATGGTTTAGCCAACCGGAAATTGTGTTACTTTCTAAATTGTGAAATTCAGAATACTTTGGGGGGGGGGGGGGGGCAGAATGCAAGTTATAATAGTTAGGATACGGGTCCAGATTTCACAGATTCGAAAATAAATTCTCTTGCAGAAAAATACTTGTTTGACTTTCAAAAAGTCCCGCACACTCGATTAACAACAAAATACGACTTGATAATGAAACGCGTACCATTAGACCAGTGCGCTAAATTATGTGTTGAAGAAGGGGGGAACCAACTGTGTCGGGTTTAGTTACTGTTTGCCGGGTGATTCGACATCCAATATTGACGAAGATATAGAATGTGTCCTCAGTGATACGTTTGCACATGGTCTTGAAGCTGTAGCGACGGAAGTGAACAAGGGATGTGACTTATACAAACGTGAGTTTGATTCTGCTTAATAATAATTGGACCGTTTTCACTAACAATTCTAAATGTTGTTTTGGATCCTAGAGCATTAAAGAATTAAGAATATGCCTTTCAACACTACGTATGCCATCTCATAATTTAAGAATAGAAGCAGGACGCTATGAAAGGGTTAAAACTAGAAGTGAAAGGTATTGCTTGAAAGGTAATACCCATGATAATGAGGATGAGTACCATTTTATTTTGATCTGCCCGTTGTACACGGAATGAAGAAATACATATACATGTATATATAAAAAAATACTAACATAAAAAAACAACTTTTATGAAATTTTGTTATCATATGTCATCAAAAACTATAAATGAAATAAGAAAGCTGGCAATATTAGTAAAAAAGGCTTTGTCACTTAGAAATCAGTCATAGGTACTTCAGTATCTTTAATAAGTTCATTCCAAAAAGAAAACATTTACTACAAGTAACAATGATTATTAATTTATTAGTACTTCCATTTGAGTACTATTTCATTGTTTCTTCGATATGATATGTTTGTTTTTTTTTTTTTTCCTCTGTGCACATGGGTTTTTTTTTTTTGGTCAATATGTTACAATGAATTGTAATATTCTATATTCCATTTTTTTTTTCAGACATTTGTTACATAATACTTTTTTGAATCAACTCATGATCGAACGTGACTATTATTATACATGTATGTCATTAGTGTATTTTTGTGATGTTGTACTGTATGTACAAGTCGTAATAAATGTACATGTATTCTAATCTAATCATTAAACTATACTACTCAAAATTTGCTAGGGATCATTATGTTTTCCTCCATCCCCTGTAATTTCAGAAAATCTTTTTTTTTTTTTTTTTTATAAAGAACTAGTCGATGTATTTAAAATATGCTATATTTTGGATACTTAAATATGCTTCATTGTAACACTGATAAAATCGACTGCCTGTGGAAAATCGTCTTTTTTTTAATGTGATACTGAAATGTAACATTTTTTGGAATATTGAAAATGATCCCCATCAAAGTGTGAGTTGTATATGTCTCTGATTGGCAAAGGCCTTCTGTTCTAGCCAAGTAAATGACTAGCCTCGAACTTCAGAATAAAAATTTAATTAAAGATGGCTGGTGAATACTATTTCATTCGAGCAGATTTTAGCGCATGATTATTCGAATATATATCAAACTTAGAAATAAGGTTGGAATAGATGTATGTTTTGATTAAAGAAAAACCCTAATAATAGCCATGCACTGTGAAAGAGGATTGATACATCTGCAAAAAGTATGGATCCAAGTCAGCCTGCGCAGTCAGCGCAGGCTTAACTAGAACATTACCTTTTTGCTACAGGTCAATTATCTGCACGTCAAAGGGCAAGTCTACCTTATGATTTATACGGTTGTTAGAGAAATTGTGTTTTCTCTTCTCTAAAGCACTGGTGTGTGGTGTAGTTTCATGCATCCAGTTAGCTCGAATGACTGACTTGAACATTTTAAATCATAGAATTCAGTTCTGTCCATGCATAAGTGATTTAACCCAAAGGCTGCTAAGCGCGAACATAAGACCTTTTGCAGACAGCGTAAATCTAAGATCAGACTGCACAGAACGTACACTCTGATCTTAGATCTACATTGTCCAATAAGGAGACATCTTTTCGGAAAAAATACTTTTTGAAATAACGAAGTTTGGGGTTTTACTATTGGCTTGAAAGTTTCATGTCACGTATGCAGCAGGATTGGTTAAACCTTTCCCAAACAAGCCCTGGTTTTCACGTGTCTGCAGTACAAGTCTTTTGAAAACACTGTGGGAAAAGGAGAAATTGCTCGTAACGAGCAATTTCTCCTTTTCCCACAGTGTTTTCTACCCTGTTTGATAACTTTCTGCCATTTTCATCAAATTTAAAATTGTCGTCTGCAAACTCTTTCAATTTGGACCAGTCCAAAATTTGTCGTTTGGGAAAGGGTTAAAAGACTCTATGCGACTATTTCTAGGCGAAAATCTGCCAATAGCTAATATGATCTCCAATCCTTTTTTTGAAGAAAACTGGAAGAAGCGGCCTCTAATTTTCCTCTTTTTGCTCGGTGTTTGTTGTCTTTTTCGATATTTCGTTCATTCTTCAGTATTCAGTGTTGATCTGACGAGATTGATTTTTGGGCCGGTATAAATCTCCGGTTTGATGAACGATCACTTGTGCGACCAATCCCACGATCGTATAACCGTTCTTATCCAAATACCCGACCAATCGCACGTTGTTGAGACAAATCCTACGACAACGCCATCGGTCCCACATATTGCATGGTTGACGTCACACCAATCGCAGTTACTCGTTCAACACTCACAGGTAAACGTAGCACGTACTGGCATACGCACCGTTGTCTTGCAACGGTCGCTTCAGCTCGCTCTTGTTGAACGACTTCCTTTGCATTTGTGAAAGTTTTTTTTTCTTTCGATCCATTGCGACAGTAGCTTTTTTAAGTCGATCGTGCGACCAAATTGTCCCAATTAGTCGCACTCCAATAGCAACTTTTAGGAAGAATGCCTCTGAAAATATTGTGGGAAAAGGAAAAAAAATGTCACTTACCAGCATTTTTTCCTCTTCCCTCAATGTCTTCTACACTTTAAAAAAAACAATTTTCACCATTTAAGCCATATCAAACTCTTTTTTTTTCTCGGATTCGGATAGGTCCAACATTTTGTCGTTTGGTATAGAATTCAACAGAGCCTCAAAAACTGTTTCATTTAATACGACAAAAATTAACTTAAAATTTGTGGAAAAAAAATAATCAAAATTGTCATTTGAGTAGGCAGGACTTCTATTACAGTATGTCCAAAAAAGCATTTCAATTCAAACCAAATGTTCATTCATTTTCTCTGTGAACAAACGATACCACCATGTCGTCTTTAACTCTACGGCGATACATATCAGTGGTGTAAAATACACCTATACTGCCAATTAACAGTCCCACCAATAGCATGGCAATAGCTATACCGGCCACCGCTCCTGAAAACAAATGAAACAAATAAGTAACTTTCTGCAATAAAGGGGTGTTAACTCTTTCGTTGCCAAATAAATGGACTCGACAATTATCGAGGTCCGGAAGTGTATTTCCGCTGCCTTTGAAACTGATACTGGTCGAAGATTACTATCAGGTAGCGGATGGTGTAGATCCAAGATCAGACTGCTCGTTTTGTACAGTCTGACCTTGATCTATGCCATCCGCAAAAGATGTCAAAAGCGACATTGGCAGTGAAAGAGTGAATGCATCTACAAAAAGTATCGATCCATGTCAGCCTGGATAAGGCTTTCTAAAACATTGCTGGAAATGCTTTCAATAAGGACATGTCTGAAATTTTGTCTATTTGTCAAGAATTTTGTTCGTATTCAGACTCCAACTAAGTTTCGGACTCACCACTGGAAAGGTTATTGCTGTTTGATGGCTGGCCGCTCTGCTGGCTGCTAGTCTCAGTGGCCGAGCAATTTTGATTCGTCTTTGGTTTGTTCCCGTAGCACATAGAGCAATCCACAGTACCGCTCTGGCGAGTCACCTCTGTTTTTTCCGATATATCGAGTCACGCCCGGACTGCTTTTACCTGTATTTCCGCTAAATCGAGTCACATGCGAGGCCTGAGATGTGGAAATAGAACTTTCTGCACTTTTACTTTGCGTCGTGCTTCGTGAATTAATGTTTTGTTTAGATGTCCTGGACTCTGACTGCCTGTAGTAGAAACGTGCTGCGGTGTTGTCGTAGACTTGTTATCAATGTATTGGTTAAAGAATACGCCTGTAAAATAAAGGAATAGATAGACGTACAACACGAACTCTGGACATACATGTCCAAGCAAATAGGAAGGTTACGTATGAGTACTGGTATCTGTGAAAAGGGGGTCTTCATGCATCTTGTAAAATCTGCGTTTGCTGTCCGCCCAGGCTGAAATGGGTCAAAGCCTTTTACTTATGGTCAATTTACTGTATGTCAAAGGACCATTCTACCGCCAGATCCAGCCGGTTGTTAGGGAAAAAAAAGAAAAAGATTTTATGGATCCATGATAATATGATGACTTCCTTGGTATAATGCAGCACGGGAATGCACTAAATCCCCTTTTACCAGAGCATTACTCGTATATGTTAACCCTTTCAAATTTTGGACTGGTCCAAATTGAAAGAGTTTACAGACGACAATTTTAAATTTGATGAAAATGGCAGAGAGTTATCAAACAGGGTAGAAAACACTGTGGGAAAAGGAGAAATTGCTCGTTACGAGCAATTTCTCCTTTTCCCACAGTGTTTTCAAAAGACTTGTACTGCAGACACGTGAAAACCAGGGCTTGTTTGGGAAAGGGTTGAAGTCGTACAACGACAGTACCGTGTTGCACGATGTATTGCGAATTGTCTAATAATAGTCTTACAGTATCATTTCAAACGATACCGAACGCACGACTGGCAGCAAGAGATCCCTAATGCCCATGCGGGTGTTGCAGGACGTCCAGCAATCGAATACAATTTCCAAGTTGGTTATTTCCGTTTATTTATCGTCGCTACCGGTTGCCCATCTGAGCGACGCCCCCAGAAGACGGTTAGTTGTTACGGGGGATAGTGCAAGGATACAGGTCGAAACTACTGAGGGCTTCGCCTGGTTCTTTTAACGTGCTCGGCGTATAGCACCGTCACACGGGACCTCGGTTTAATGTCTCATCCGAAAGACTATTAGTAATTTTTAGTTGGCCAGCCGGGGATACGAACCCACAATCTGTAGGACATTGTGTTCACGAGTTCTACGCTCTACCTACTGAGCTATATCGGCCGGTCAATTTTCAAGTCACGCAAGCTCGTGTGTTTTATCGTGCAATGGTCTGCAACGTTGTGCAACACTCGCACGACTGTTAGTGCGACCAAATGCGAGTGTTTCGATCGCATGCAGTCAGGTCAGAATTTTGAACATGACAGTCTTATATAGCTCGACCCTTGAAATGCTGAGAATGACCTTGCTTTATTTTGTTGACCGTGTAGATCAAGATCAAACTGCACAGAAAGGTTGAACTCAGCATTCAAATTAACCCTGTACCAAACAGTTTCGTGAATTAACGACCCTACAAAAGAATGCGTTTAAAAACCTTGTGGGAAAAGGTGAAAATGTTGGTAACCAACGTTTTCTCCTTTTCCCACAATGTTTTCTTCCCTGTCAAAGACTAATCAAAGCATATAGGGCCATATTTAATTTGTCGTCTGTAAATTATTTCAATTTAGACATGTCTAAAGTTTTGAAGTCTGGCGAACAGTGTGCTATAAAGATTTTATTTCCACTTTCTCTCCACACAATTATCAAAAGATACTGAAACAAACAGCTTTTTCTACCCAGCTAGACAGTCAAAATTGATAACTATATGCATATAAGCCGCGCTCTGGCAAACTGGGGTTTAATGCATCACCATGGGGCATTTAAATTATCATATAATTATGGATCCATAAAATCCAGTTTGTCTGACAAAAGAGTGGATCATGAGGAATATGGTCCTTGAACATGCAGAAAATTTACAGATAGCAAAAAGGTTTTACCTACGTTAGCCTGCGTGGACTACGCAGGCTGGCATGGATCGATACTTTTTACAGATGCATTAACCCTTTCCCAAACAATAAAATTTAGACTGATCCAAATTGAAAGAGTTTGCAGACGACAATTTTAAGTTTGATGAAAATGACACAAAGTTCTTCAAAAGGGTAGAAAACTCTGTGGGAAAAGGAGAAATTGCTCGTTGCGAGCAATTTCTCCTTTTCCCACAGTGTTTTCAAATGACTTGTACTGCAGACACGTGAAAACCAGGGTTTGATTGGGAAAGGGTTAAACTCGCTTTTCACAGAGCATGGCTTATATAAATTACAACTCTCGTACAAAGCGTGCAGGATTTCGTATCAAACAATCTTTCTAAGTCCAGTTCTAATATTAAATTTAAAGACGGATTCTCTCAACCACTCCGATGGGTAACTTTTGAAATTTATAATTAGAACAATATCTCGAATCGTTGGTGAATACGATCCCTGTAAGCTTTCACAGAAGGTACCCTTTCCTCTAAGGGTAACCTTGTTCGAGGTTTTTCTAACAAGCTCAACTCATATGATTGACTTAACATTTCAGTCTTGTCTGTCCTTTGATATCGAAATCAAAGCACAGTAATTACTAAAATCTATAGCATATAAAATGATTGATTGTATGGTGTTTAACGCCGTTTTCAACATCATTTCAGTTATATAGCAGCGGCCAGTGCCCTTAATCACGCTTATCCAGGGTTTCTTTACCAATACTACGCACACTATCCCTCCCAAGCCATTGGTTGCTTTCCCACTTAACCATCGTCGAAACAACGATTAGCGGCTCGAGAGGAATGAATCCTGTCGCAGTTGCTATTATAAATCCTCTTGATGAAATTAGCCAAGCTGAGGATTCAAACTAGCGACCACCTGGTCCCAAGTCCTGTAGGCTTCTGACTGAGCTATCGGGGCTCGACCATGATTCCCACGTCCATTGGAGTTCGAACCTTCGACCGTGTATGTTAAAAAAAAAAAAACTGCATTTTAAAATCGAGGCCCCAATGACCGATATTTTAGTCGTCTTCAGTCCCACATTTTGTCTGTATGTTTACGCTTCATAGATAGCTATAGTTGACCTCATAGGTTCATGAATAAGCCATGCTCTGTGAAAAGGGGGTTTAATACATCTGCAAAGACTATCGACACACGTCAGCCTGCGCAGTCCGCACAGGCTGACCTGTGTTGAAACAGTTTGCTTTTGCTAACTTTTTTGCATATCCAAGGGCCATTCTAGCTCGGGATACAGCCGGTTGTTACACAGAATGGATTGTATGGATCTGTCGTTACCAATGTGGTGACTTGTTTAATATAATGGACCACGGAGTTGCATGAAACCCCCTTTTGCCACAGCATGGCTCAGTTAGATTTTTTTTTTATAATCGAGGCCTTATTGACTGATATTTTAAGCCACCTTCGGTCCCCCATTTTGTCTGTTTGTTTACGCTTCAAGGACAGTCATAGCTGACCTCATAAGTTCATAAATATTTATAACCTACAGAATTACAGTTTTCACCATACGACAAATTTCAACTCTTTACCACACGACAAAATTTTGGACTGGTCCAAATTGAAAGCATTTGCAGACGACAAATTAAATGTGTCAAAAACAATGGGATTTGTATCAGAAGGGGTAGAAGATGCTGGTTACAAGGAGAAGATGCTGGTTACAAGCATATTCTCGTTTTCCCACAATGTTTTCGAAAGCCTTCTTCGTATGGGGTACTTGTAAAAGTGAGGTAAAGAGCTAAGCCTTAGCTAAATTGAAAGCTTTTGTGGAAGACAAATTAGGTTCAGCTTAATAACGATAAGATTGTCTCTGAAAGGTTGGAAAGTATTGTGGAAAAAGGGGAAAATGCTGGTTACATCATTTTTGTTCCTTCTCCCACAACCTTTTCAAATGCCCTCTTCCACATGGTAGTAAAGAGACGGGATTATTTGGTAAAAGATTAACTCTTTACCAAACGACAAAAACGTACGTTTGTCCAAATTGAAAGCATTTGCAGACGACATTTTAAATGTGGCTGAAATAATGGATTTGTCTTTGATGGGGTAAAAAACAATGTGTGTAAAGGAGAAAATGCTGTTTACCAGCATTTTCTTCTTTTCCCGCATTGTTTTCAAAAGGCTTCTTGCTCAGGGTCGTTAAAACTCGGGATTGTGTGGTAAAGGGTGGAAGACGATGATTACTCCCTTATATTTTCAACAGAGATAATGGGATGGGGAGCCTAGTGCTCGACCGTGAGGAGAACTGCGGGATGTCCAACTGGTCCGGGACTTTCAGTATGAGACGCTGTGACGAAAAACTTCATAATATCTGTCAAAGACTCTTGCACCAAAGTGAACCTGATAGTAACAGTCCGTAAGTGAGACCAAATAGGCAAATATAAATAGTGACCACGTCAAAAAAGACGAAAAAAAAAAAATCATAACCTCTAGAAATAAATTTACAGCAGACAACTTTGCAAATATCCTTGTAAAACAATTCTTCATTACCAAACGAATTAGTATATTTTCATAGCTGAATGTCATTCAAATCGACATAAAACATAATGAAAAACAGAAGAGTTCTTTTTGTCAATATGGCGAATTGTATTCTAATATTTCTCAAAATACAACAAAGATAGAGTCATGACAGTCATCAAGACAATTTTGTGTATCACGTGATACACAAAAACGGCAACACTGGAATCATTGAACACGTGCACATCATGTGGAGCCTGTAAACAAGTGAACACCAGCGACAACCACAAACTTAAAATGGCTGCATCCTGCCATCTGCGAATGGACCAAAAGTTCCTGAAATGAAAGAAAATATCTGAATGTCAATGCATGAGCCCTTAAGCTGCCAAGCGCGACTCAACCACCTTTTGCGGACAGTGTAGATCGGGATCTGACTGCACAGAACGTGCAGTCTGATCTTAGATCTACACTGTCCGAAATGGAGGTATTCTTCCCCAACAAAATATCTTTGAGCAATGTTTTTTGTTTTTTTATCGGCTTGAAAGTTTCATTTTACTTATTTAGCAGGTAAAAGGTTAACAGATTACTTGCAGTTATAAATTCGCATATCTCCTGTCTCACTTTGAAATTCTTTAATTAAGACCAAGTTTAGAAATGTGGTATGTGAATGTAGGTAAAGCGTTAAAGTTTAGGCATTTCGTTGGTCATAAAATGAGAAAAGATCTTTGTCTACGATCGGAAGGCATAAGCTGGGGATGGGACTTCGATTACTGTCGTAAATAGGAATATGTTTTCGTCTTCAGGTCCTTGTCGGTTAGATGGAAACAAATCTTTGTCTACGGTTGTTGGTCCTAATACAGGGACATATCTGTGTCTGATCTCTTCATACAGGATTTCCGTGATCAAGATACGTTGGATATAGCTTAAAATTCCAGAAATCCTTAAGCTGCTGAGCGCGACTCAAAACGCTGTTGCGAACGTGGTAGATCAAAATAAGGCTGCAATATTAGATTTTATTAATGACAGAAATTTCATTTGATAAATATTCGGCTGTAAATGGCTAACATGCAATTGATAGATCAGAAACTTACTCCACAATCCATTTGATCAGCACTATCAACACCGCGTCTGCAATAATGGCGGTATAAATATATCGGTGTCCATGACGGTAAGACCATGGCGTCACAGAGTACCACACAACACTGGCAATTTCCCCCAGCACAACAGCTAGTACCATAGCCACGTTAAACTTTACTCGAAATTCCATCGCTCTTTGTCAGTATCTGGTGCTGTAACTGAAACTAAAATAGACATAAAACCATGGTAAAATTCACACCATAATCCATTTGATCAGAACCACAAACACCACGCCTGCAGTGGTGGAGGTATGATATCCATGACGGTAAGACTATGGCGTCACATCACATTGAACATACAATATACAATACAATGCACAATACAATACAATACAAACATAGAAAACGAAACGATCTCGTTCACGAAATACTGCGTAGTCTCATTTACAGAACAGAAGAGAACGGAGATTTTGTTGGATTACAGCACATTCGCTGAAGTAATACAAAAACTTTTTTATAATATGTTTTTTTTATTTTAATGAGCCATGATGCCCTTTGAAAAGGGGCGTATTTCATCACCAAAAAAAAAAAGCATCGACCAGCATGCGCAGTCCGTGTAGGCTAACCTGTGTCGAAACTATCTCAGCATGCAGTCGTTAAGACAAAATAGATTTTCTGGAACCACAGTTATGTCAGGGATGACGCACTTGGTGAAATACATGACGTAGATGCATTAAACGCCCTCTTGCCAGATCATGGCTCATATATTTGTGATTAGAACAGAATATATAATTATTGACATACGAATATACAAAATGTATGTTTACCAATAACATCAATAAAACATGTATAGGTAAATAAACAGACATATATTATACTTAATAAGCATATCACTTTTTCACCCAAAAGCGCGACAGACCTTGTGGACAGTGTAGATTCAGGATCAGACTGCACAGATCGTTCAATCTGATCTTGTATCTACACTGACCGAAAGGGTGATATTATATTGTAATGACTGTTTCTTCTTCAATTTTGATTTCAGTATATCCCTCACAGAGAGTGGTTGTTGCTATCTAGAAGCAGACTTTTGAGAAAATGATGGCAAAATGACAAACTGCTTTCAGCTTTTTTCTTTTTCATGAGAGAGAGAGAGAGAGAGAGAGAGACAGACAGACAGACAGACAGAGACAGAGAGGAGGGAGGACAGTAGGGTAGAGAAAGAGAAAGACGCAGAGAGGCAGACACAGAGACAGGGAGAGGGGGAGAGAGACGCTGAGAGAGAGAGACAGAGAGAGGAGAGGGTAAAGAGAGAGAGAGACGCTGAGAGGCAGACATAAAGACAGAGAGAGTGAGAGGGGGAAGACAGAGAGACGCAGAGAGGGAGAGAGACAGAGAGGGAGAGGCAGAGAGAGAGCGAGCGATAATAACAAAACGAAGAGAAATATTGATTGATTGATTGTGTGGTGTATAGGTCTAACGCCGTTTTTTTAACATTATTTCAGTTATATCGCTACGGCCAGTGCACCTGTCCGCATGCTTTTCTGGATTTTCTTTTTACCAGTACTTCGCACAATATTCTTCCCAAGCCACTCGCTGCTTTCTCGCATAACCATCGTCGAAACAATGATCAGCGGAGAAAAATAAATGAATCCTGTCGCAATGATTATCATCAATCATCGGAAAGAAATTCGCCGAGCTTGGGATTTAAAGACAAAGACAGAGAAGAACGGAGCATACCTTTCGATCAATTTTCACTTTGTCCGTCCGTAGATCTTAGTTCTATGGTCAAACAATAAATATTGACTGAATTACTTAAGATCGTTACAAGACACTAACACTCACATAAATGTAAACAGACGCTTCGCAAATAGGTCACACTGCAACAGGAAAATGGACAGCGCTGTATCGACAGTTTTTGTATTGAAAATTATTGGAGATGAGAACACTATCCCCTTGATCCAACGCCCACGTCACTACGGAATCCCAGTTTCGCCAGGAAAATAAATGGCCCATTATCGACAGTTTTGGATTGAAATTCGAGATGAGAATACTTTCTCGATCAAACTCCCCTTCTCTACGGAGTGCAAGTTGCGCCACGTGAAACTGCCCATTTCAAAAACGATAACTAGTTGGTCTTCGGGATGCCGCCTCAAAAGAAAATTTATAAATAATTTGTATTTCAGGTTTAACTACCGCTGGAAGACTCGTCTGTATTAAAAAGCATTCGCAAATAACCAATAAAATTAGGCACAAAGGATTGGATTAAAAAGGATGAAAGCATAGTGGAAAAAAGTGAAGATGCTGGATACAAGCATTTTGTCTTTTTCCTACAATGTTTCTTTAAAGGCCTTTTTGATAACGGCCTCGAGATATGGGATACTAGGGTAAAGATTGAAAGCTTGCTTTTGAAAAGAATACAATGAGATAATTGCAATGTTGCCTCACCAGAAAATTCTTCTGCTTCTGTTTGTTTCCTGATGTGCATGTATGTAAAAATAAACAATTCTGGCTTTTCAGTTGAACAGAACAGAACAGAAACTTTCACAATATCGACTTGAACACATAGGATTCATCGTCAAAAACATAAATTGTAAATATATGCATGTGTATGGACAAAACAAACTGACAAACAAACAAAAAGTAGTACACCTTAATATCGGTATCCTGATATGAATTAGTGAATGGGGATCTTATACATGATATACATATAACATCCCTGCTGTAACTGATAATTCAAAAATATGTTTAATTACTGAAATACAGTTAAACAGGACGTTAAACTTGAATTAAATAAAGAAAGTCATATGTGTGTGTGTGTGTGCGTGCGTGCGTGCGTGCGTGTGTGCGTGCGTGCGTGCGTGCGTGTTTTAATTCAAAGGAGAGATTCTTCACTCTCTATTTGTCAGTATGATTACAAATGTGCCATGCTCTGACAAAAGGGGGCTTAATGCATATCCGCGATCCATGATAACAAATAAGTAATCACATAATTGTGGATCCATAGAATCCATTTTGTCTAACAACCAACTGAATCATGAGGTTCACCGGTCCTTGGACATACAGAAAATTGACCAAAAGCAAGGAGTTTCGGCCCAGGTCAGCCTGCGCGGACTGCGCAGGCTGACTTGGGTCGATACTTTTTGCAGATGCATTAATCCCCCCTTTTCACAGAGCATGGTTCAAATGTTTTGTTTCAATTGTAGAGTTGTTGCAGTGTATGTATAGTATGGTAAAAAAAATTGTGTTTGATTTGGCATCTTGTTCAACGATCTATGTCCACATTTGAGAGAAAATATTGTATTGTAGGCTTACTGTATTGGGGGTGTATTGTATTTTACCTCAAAAATGAGGGTTGTCAAGTCAGATGTTGTCTATTACTGAATCATTACCTTTCTAGAAAATATTTTCCATTGCGAGAATAAACCATCCCCTTGAGTTTTTTTTTTTTTTTTTTTCTGACGCACACCCAAAATTAAAAAAAAACAAAAAACTTGAGGATTATTTTATTCTACGTGTTTATTTATTATCTACAAAGGCTACTGCGTCATAATTATCACGATGTCTCATATCGCTAAGACAGGGTTCAAGATGGTGAGTTTGAGCTTCCATACTTCTCTCGTTCTCCCGCTTTTGGTCTCTCAAACAAAGCAACTCCTTTGTCCATGAAAACTTTTACACATGCAATTGCCATTTAGAACCCTCTACCAATTTCTATGGATGGCTGTCAAAGACATTGTGATTATCAGTTAATATGATCGGAATTAGCTGAATGCGTCTTGACTTGTCTCGATATCAAATGTTCTTTATTTATCTATTTTATTTTTGTTTCTTTCTATTCTATTATCAGTATTATTATTTTATTGTTTTTTTTTTTTCCTCCACCATACTGGCGAGCATTCCAATACACAGTACCGAAGAAAAGTAAGGAAACAGGAAACAAACGAACCCCTGTTGCTGCTAGGCGCGATCCAAGGACCTTTTGCGCACAGTGTAGGTCAAGATCAGACTGCACAGAACGTACAGTCTGGTCTGGGATCTACATTTTCCGACAAAGACATATCTTTCCAAAGAAAAGTACCTTTGAAATATCTAAATTTGGGTTTTTACTGTTGGCTTAAAAGTTTCATTTCACTTATCTAGCAGGATAAGAGTTAACATCATCTACAGTTAGACCGAATTCCAACCTGAAAAAGATCCCAGCAATAACAAAACGAAAATGCACACACACAAAAAATCTTTCTTTGCGATTTAATAAAAAAATGATTTGAAAGTTCCGGGAACGCGGGGTTATGGAAAGTTAGCGAAGGATACACGAAATATCGCGGACCGCCCATTGCTGTATAGCGTGTCTCAAGAATTTGGGGTTAACCCTTTCCAAAACTATCACGTGATTTAACGATCCTATGAAAGGAGGCTTATGAAAACATTATGAGAAAAGGAGAAAATGCTGGCAACCAGCATTTTCTCCTTTTTCCCACAATGTTTTCTACCCTTTCATAGACATATAACTTCATTTTAGCCATGTGTTATTTGTCGTTTGAAAGTGCTTTCCATTTGGATGAGTGTAAAATTTGTCGTCTGGAAAAGGGTTAAACTCTTTACCAGACGTCAAAATGTTCAACTTGTCCAAAGCATTTGCCGACAAAATATAAGTTATGTCTCAAATGATGGTATTTGTCGTTTAAAATGTAGAAAACAGTGAGAAAATACGAAAAAGCTGATTACCAGCATTTTCTCCTTTTCCCTCGTCCGGCCGGGTAGCTCAGCGTTTCTGACGCTCGACCTTGTGGTTGTGGGTTCGATACCTGGTTGAAGTAAACTTTCCTTCCGGCGATTTTTCGTCTTTCATCTTTCGGGTGCATGTGAAAAAAGTAGTCAGTGGCTTGGAAAGAAAGTTGTGTCAGTACTGGTGAGAAAAAAACCAGGAAACACATGCGTAGGTGCGCTGACCTCGGCTTTTAAAACGGCGTTTAACTCTTATAGAAACAATCCTTTTCCCTCAGTGTTTTCAAAAGCTTACTTCCTCTAGATTGTTAAAATAGAGGGGATTGTTTGGTACAGGGTTTACTAAGGTAATATCACCTCCGGAAACAAATGTTCAGCATCCTTCCTCATTTTGTAAAAACGAAATAAACTTTCGTAAAGACGCAATAAACTTTGGTAAAGACGATATAAAGTTTTGTAAAAACGAAATAAACTTTCGTAAAAACGAAAAACCTTTCGTAAAAACGAAATAATTTTCATAAATCTGCAATTTAGAAATTTTTGTGTAGGATGTAACTTCTCGTGCTCCATTTACATCATCTCGATATCATAAAACTTGAAGCAGTCGCGTTTGCCCATATACCAACAATGGACGACGTTTTATTGTAACAAGAGGGTCATTGGTCCTAAAGTGCTCACCTGAGTATGATCATCTACGATCAATAAGGCTTAAAAGACCCTGGTCGTGATGATGTAAAGTAAGTGTAAGTAATCTACTTTTTGACCGTTTTAGCCTATTGTTGAATTTTGAATCTAGCTCAAAACGTTGCCTCTAGAGTCACACAAGGTTTTTTTTCTAAGATTTGGCCCCGTGACCTTCCTTTTGACCTGACGTGACTTGATGTCAATCTTTTCCGGGATATCATACAGAAAATCATTCTGACCAAGTTTCATGAGTATGAGGCTGAAAATGTCGCCTCTAGAGTGCACACAAGGTTTTCGTAAGATATGGCCCCGTTACCTACTTTTTGACCTGATATGACCCAATTTCAAACTTGTTCAAGATTTTATCAAGACAAACATTCTGACCAAGTTTCATGAGTATCAGGCTAAACATGTGACCTCTAGAATGCACACAAGGTTTTTTCTAAGATTTTGCCTAGTGACCTACTTTTTTACCCAAAATGGCCCAATTTCAAAGTTGTCCGATATTTTGTCCAGACAAACAATCCGACCAAGTTTCATGAGTATCAGGCTGAAAATGTGGCCTCTAGAGTGCACACAATTTTATTCTATGATTTGACCCTGTGACCTAATTTTTGACCTGACGTGACCCAATTTCAAACTTGTCCAAGATTTTATCAAGACAAACATTCTGACCAAATTTCATGAGTATCAGGCTGAAAATGTGGCCTCTAGAGTACACCAAGCTTTTTTCCAAGAGTTGGCCAAGTGACCTACTTTTTTACCCAAAATGGCCCAATTTCAAACTTGTCCGACAATTCTGGAGAGAGAGAGAGAGAGAGAGAGAGAGAGAGAGGGAACGGACGGAAGGACGGAGTAAGTTCAACTTAATGCCTCACACCTTGCTCACCGGAATAAATGGTTTACTGAAGTTTAAACATATACTACTCACACTTTGCTAGGGATCATTTAGATATTTCATTACCGGTATATGTTACAACAGTTCAGTTTTGCATTAAAACACCCATTTCCACAGGTGATTTATTCCATCAGTGTGGCCATGTAAGATACTGAAAAACTATAACTGATACATACCACACATATGTATGAGCCGAATCTCATATGGTGATCCCTAGCAAATTTTGAGTAGTATATATATCATAGGTAGGTTACCAATAGTGAGTGAGTGAGTGAGTGAGTGTTTCATCATTTAGGCTACTTGGGATAAAAAATACGCAGCTGTCAAGTATGTATATTTCCGTCCACTTACTGAGACATCTCAAAACTATTGTCATACTTTATTTGCCATTAAAATGTATACATACATAAGTACAAAAGCAAAATAATGTGTAAATTAAACGGTGAAAATAAAACGCACTGTGTCAAGAAGCTTTGTGAATATAATAATTAGATAAATTAACTGTTTTTAAGTGCATAAAAAAAAACTAGCATTGTAAAGGAACTTAAAAAATTTCAAAACGGTTCTTTTATTTTCTCTTCTTTTCATTTATGGAGATCCGGGATCAACTTTCTAATGCAACAAGTTTTGGGGAAAAAAAGACGTAAATCTTTTATCAAGCAACACCTGCCTTTAACGACTTTGAGAAGGAAGACATTTGAAAACATTGTGGAAAATGAAGAAATGCTGGTTACCAGCATTTTTCTCCTATTCCCACATTGTTTTCAGAGGCAATCTTTCTCGTATTTTTTTAATAAGAGATTGTTTGGTAAAGGGTTTTAAATGAAATGCCCTTAGTGTTTATATACATGTTTTCAATTGCTAAACAATTCAAATAGAATGATGGCAGATACAAATGTTTTCCGTATTTTACGTTGGTTTACTTGTCAGGTCTTTTTAAGTTTTGTAAGAGACCACAAAAAAAAAGTGACGAAAAGGACGAAAAATGAATGTAACTGACAATTATTCCTTTTGGCACGATGATTCTTTTGTGATCGTGCTGTGTCCGGCGTCCGTCATGCGTCGCCGTCGTCCGTCGTGCGTCGTCAACATTTACCTTGTGTGCACTCTAGAGGCCACATTTTCAGTCAGATCCTCATGAAAATTGGTCAGAATGTTTGTCTTGATAAAATCTTGGACAAGTTCGAATTTGGGTCAAAAAGTAGGTCACAGGGCCATATCTTACAAAAACCTTGTGTGCACTCTAGAGGCTACATTTTCTGCCTGATACTCATGCAACTTGGCCAGAATGTTTGTCTTGATAAAATCTTGGACAAGTTCGAAATCAGGTCACATTGGGTCAAAAAGCAGGCACCGGGCCAAATCTTAGAAAAAGCTTGTGTGCACTCTAGAGGTCACATTTTCAGCCTGATACTCATGAAACTTGGTCAGAATGTTTGTACTTGTTCAGGCTGAACATGTGACCTCTAGAATGCACACAAGGTTTTTTCTAAGACCCCCCCCCCTCTCTCTCTCTCTCTCTCAGCTGTGCACTTTTCTTTTGTTTTTCATTTAAACTTTATTTCTTAAGCTCTGTAGTTAGACATTGGAATAATTCCATAGAATACTGCGAGCCGTTAAGAGGGCAAAACTTCGATGATAATAATAATAATAATAAAAGAATAAATTCAAAAATTTACATCCACTTTTAACTACATGTACATGTATATTGCACAGAAAAAACATGCAGTAAAAGATACATGAGAAATGCTCAGTGAAGAGGGGGCTTAACGTATCTGCAAAAAGTATCGACCCAGGTCAGCCTGCGCGGACTGCGCAGGCTGACCTGGGCCGAAACTTTTCACTTTTGGTCAATTTTCTATATATGTCCAGGGACCAATATACCTCATGATTCAGTCGGCTGCTAGACAAAATGAATTTTATGGTTCCATAATAATGTGATGTCTTGCTCGGTATCATGCATCACGGAGATTGATTGATTCAATTTGCGTTTATCTATCGTTGCCACCGGTTGCCCATATGGGCGACGCCCCCTAAAGACTTATTTTTGTCGCGGGAAATAGTGCAAGATACAGGACGAGTCCCATCCTAAGTCACGCCAGTCTCTTTAATGTGCTCGATGTATAGTACCGTCACACGGGACCTCGGTTTAACGTATTTGAGAGACAATTAGGAATTTTAGATCGCCAGCCGTGGGGCTCTAAAGTGACCCTAGACTTGATTTTTTTTTCAAGTCCTACGCTCTACCACCTGAGCGATGCGGACTGGTCCGAAGCCCCCTTTTGCCAGAGCGCGACTCATATATTGAACAGAACAGAACGGAATTTTATTGTTATAAGTAAATACAAATACTTCTTGCAAACAAAATAATGAAAATTGCTGTTGTGAAAGGTTAACGACGAGAACCTAATTCTTAGATAAACGATGTTGTGAAAAATATTTTTGTTCTTATAGAGCAATCCCCCCCCCCCCCCCAAAAAAAAAAAAAAAAAAAAATCAGTCCAGATTCAAAAGATTAAATAGCATTTTCTTCGGAGATTCATTTTCGTTTCGGACAGTGTAAGTCCAGTCATGTGGCTGTTGTATGAAGGTGATGTAGAATCAAGACCAGACTGCACCCTTTTTGCAGCCTGGTCTCGACTCTCATCCATCATAAACTGTGATTATACAAGCAATATAGATAACTGAAAACAAATTTCCATACAAAACCAATCCATAAATAGATGTTTGGCTTTTAAGTTTGCTTTGGTCAGAATGTCTCAATATAACTCTTTACCAAACGACAAATTTTTAGACTGGTCCAAATTGAGAGCATTTGTAGGCGACAAAATAAATGTAAATCAAATATTGAAATTTGTTTTCGGAAGGCTGGAAAACATTGTGGGAAAAGGAGAAAATGCTGGTTACCAGCATTTTCTCCTTTTCCCACAATGTTTCAAAAGGCTTCTTTCTCAGGGTCGTTAAAAGTCGGGACTGTGTGGTAAAGAATTAACCGATATATTTGCGTCTAAAACTCAGATTTTGGATAAACAATTTTGCGTGAAAAAATCTAACCAAAGAATTAGGAAGCCAATTATTTCTCATTAATTTGTTGTACAAACATGCTTATTAAATTCTCGTCCGATAACTCCCATTTATCGGATTAACGAAGAAAACAATGACCAAACTATGTCTGGATTACGCCGGCATTTAACTACTTTCCTTTGAGATATAAAACTCAAATCATTTTCCTTTTGTTCGACCTGGAAAGTTTGGCCACCCTGTTATAACTCTTTCTGATTGAGACCCATTACTTACCCGCCAATTTACAATACCCATGCCAACCATGCGTGTCTCTGTGACAAGTCGCACGTGCTTCTCGCGCAATTTCACCAATTCCATCACGTGGTCACACAACACGATAACATTTTGCGTTTTTCGTTAGAAGGTGTATGTTTCGTTAAGATTTAATTCCTTAGGAAAGCAAAATATTTTCAGTGTTTTTGTAGAAACTTGGAAAAACAGTTTTGATAGTAATAAAGCAAGTTTTGTTTTTGTTACTTACGTAAACTGTTTATTTAAGTGTGACAATGGAAAGTGTTCCTTGCAGCAGTGTGTCTATAGGAACAACACCACTGACCAATTTGAACAACTGTGCCGGACTAACAGCTGTGTATAACTCATTTCACAGTTGTCAAGATGGGATACCAGGGGAGCATGGAAACGTTTCCTGGAAACTTAGTAAGTGCTGTCTGCATGGCTTTCTCGGTTTCTTTCACCTGCTCTGACTACCCCCCATTATCTTCGTCCCATTTCCCTCTTTCCTTTTCTGCCTCTCTCTCTCTCTCTCTCTCTCTCTCTCTCTCATATTTTTTCCACATGTTCTGGCAGTTCTGCTCTGCTGCTCTGTTCGTCTGCCACAACATGTACTTGACAATATTTCTAACAATTTTGCATGTTTTGTCAAGTCTGTCAAGGTGGTAATTGTCCTCGTGGGCAAATGTCCGTACCCCATACCGAACTCTTCAGAAAAGGACAAAATTATAGACTTGCCCAAAATTGGAAGCATGTGCAGACAAGAAGTCTGGGAGGCCTTTGTCCCAGAGTTTTTTTTTTTTTTTCCTGTAGGTGGCAATTGTTCGAGTTGGCAAATGTCCGAGTGGGCAAATGTCCGGATGGGTAAATGTCCGGGTAGGCAAATGTCCGGCTGGGCAATTGTCCTATACCCCTTAAGTATACTGTCTCTCTTCCCCACATTGTATATAAAACTTTTAGCTGCAAACTGCAACTCACTGACCTTTTGCTGATAGTATAGATTAAGATCAGACTGCACAGAAAGTGCAGTCTTTCAGTCCGATAAGGAGATGTTTCTTCCCCAAAATACCTTTGAAATAGCAAAATTTGGGTTTTTACTATCGACTTGAAACTTTTCATTTCACTTATTTAGCAGGCATGTAAGGGTTAAAGAAAAAATGCGCTATTTAGCTCTTTACCAAACGATTCTAATTTTCACGACCTTGATGAAAAGGCTTTTGAAAACATTGTGGGAAGCATTTTCTCCTTTTCCCACAATGTTTTCTTCTACTTTAGAGACAGAAATTAATTTTGAGCAATATTGAAAATATTTGCAAATGCTTTCAATTTGACAATTTTTTTCGTTTGGTAGAGTCGAGCCTTTTTGTTGTCGGCAAATGCTGTCAGTTTAGATAGATTGTGTGTAAATGAATTTTTAGGTTTTAACAACTTTGAAAAGCAAATTCCTAACTCATTACCAGACAACAAAATTTAAGAAAAAGCAAAATTAAAAGGATTTGCAGACGACAAGTTCAGCAGGATCCAACTGATATACATGCAAATTCGTAGGATAGAAAAAAATGTGTAACAAGGAGCAAGTGCTGGAAACCAACATTTTCTCCTTTTCCCAGAACCTTTTCTCGTTTTTCCACAATGTTTTCTCCATCATGCAATACTATATACCACCATTTCAAAGACGGATCACATCATTTAAGTCTTTACCACACGACAAAAATGTAGACTAGTCCAAATTGAAAGCATTTGCAGACGACAAAGTGATTGTGACTGAACAAATGAAATTTGTTCTGGGAAGGTTAGAAAACATTGTGGGAAAAGGAGAAAATGCTGGTTACCAGCATTTTCTCCTTTTCCCACAATATTTTCAAAAGGCTTCTTTCTCAAGGTCGTTAAAAGTTGGGATTGTGTGGTAAAGGGTTGAGCAACATGAAAATTTAATATGTTAACTATAAGCGCTTTTACTTTGGACCGGCCTGTAACTTTGTCGTCTGGTTAAATACATGTATAGAAAAAAAAACGAAATGGCGTTTATACGATGTAGATCTATAATAATACACAGAAAGTTGTCGCTTTTGTTCTGCGTCAGTAGCCATGTCAAATCTTTTCCAAGAGACTTTTTTTTTTTAAAATAAAGCTGTGAAAACGTCGTGGAAAAAATGCTGGTGACCTGTATGTTCTCAATTTTTCGTAATGTTTTCTACCTTTTCAAAGACTAATATCCTTCATTTAAGCCACGTTTTTCGTCCGACATTTAAGTTCTGTAGAATATTAATGTTGAAAGCGGCGTAAAGCACCAATCAATCAATCAATCAATCAATCAATCTGTAGAATATATTCACGGAATTTTATAAGAATTTATAATATACTTGTAATAACACAAATTTACTACAGTTCTTTTCGTTCTTTATGGACATAATATGAGTCACGCCCTGGTAAAAGGGGGCATAATGCATCTCCGTAATGCATGATACCAAGCAAGTCGTACCCTTGGGCAAGACACATCATAGCCTTTGCCTGGTATTGGTGAAAAGCAGGAATACATGAAGTCATGAGCTGTCGCCGTGATATGTTGTGAAAACGGCATAAAATACCGTTTGATCAAGACTTAATGAAGTCATGATTTTTTTTTGATTTTTTTTTTTCATTCGATTTTCCAAAGATCAAAATCATCGTTTTTGAGGATTCTGCCCATTCTCTCGAGACCAACATGTAGAAGTAACGTGATTTTACTGTAGTTCTTTTACTCTTTTTTACTCTTTACCACATAATCCCGAGTTTTACCGACCTCGAGGAAAAAACTTTTGAAAACATAGTGGGAATAGTAGAAAATACTGGTTATCAGCATTTTCTCCATTTCTAACAATGCTTTCTACTCTTTGAAAAACATTTTAATATTTGAGTAACATTTGAGCACGCTCTGGCTGAAAGGGGTTGGATGAATCTCCGTAATGCATTATACCAAGCAAGTCATCACATAATTATGGATCCATAAAATCCATTTCTACAAACGACTGGATCCTGGAGTACAATGGTCCTGGCAGCAAATTTACTAAAAGCAAAAAATCTCGACACAGGTTAGCCTACGTGGACTGCGCAGGCTGACCCGGGTCGATATTTTTTCGAAGATGCTTTAAACCCCTTTTTCACACAGCATGCCGCTGGTTTATTTTGTCTGCTAATGGTTTCAACTTGGACAAGTCAAACATTTTGTGGTTTGGTAAAGATTTAACCGAACGATTGTGAAAACGTGTTTTTATGACCATGAGGAGGGAGTGCTTGCTGAATCATTGTGGAAAAGGGAGAAAATGATGTTAACAAGCAGTAACACGTCTGCCAACATTCTCTGTACTATCCTTTCAAGGTAAATTTTGCACTTGAGGCACATTTGATTTGTCGTCTGCAAATATTTGAAATGTTGACAAGTAAAGCTTTTGTCATTTGGTGAAGAAGTAATCAAATTCAATCAATTTAACTTTTGTTTTTATTCCTCCATCAATGAAATAACGGAACATTTGACTATTGTTACCTCTGCATAATTTTAGATAACGACGATTGTCAACTCGAAGAACGACTATCTCCCACATCAACCTGTGATGTCAACAACAACACTCACGTGGCAGACGAGGATATCGATCATGACGTCAGATCAAGTAAATACCGGAAACGGAAAAGACCAATCCCGAGTGGCAAACCTCCATACAGTTACATTGCTCTCATCAGCATGGCGATTGCTAATTCTCCAAACCGAAGACTTACACTTCATGACATATACCAATTCATAACAGGTACATATCATTTATCTAAGTCACCCTGTGGTAGAAAGGGCTTTAATGCATCTCTCGGATACATAACATCAAGCAAGTTATAACATTATTATGGATCCACAAAATCCAAATATATGTAACATTCGACTAAATCATGAGGTACACTGAATCATGAGGCGGACTGCGCAGGCTGATCTTTACACAATGCTGCAGTAGCTAGTAACGTTTACGAATGGCGGATAAATATCATAGGGTAAATTTTGACTAATCAAATATCAAATCAATACGTATGCTTTCCGAGCGTGAGTTACGTCATCATACGCCATTTTTCACAGTGTGTAGATACTTTTTTTTTTCTGTCGTGTTTGTTATTTGACCTGCGTGCGACGTATGTATTTGAGCCGGAACTGTTCAGGTTTATGATAAATAAAGATATTGTTTGCAGTTGCAAATCTGTTCTAATCAGGATACGTTCACTAAAATTGAATAGTATGCCAGGGATGATTGATAAGTTGTGAGCCTTGTATTGAAGGAGTTAAGCATGGATGCCCTTTTTCAGCCCTACTGTTGAATGACTATTTAAGGCTGTGCACACGAAGACTGGTGTCGTTTGGTTTATGTTGAAGAGGTAGCACTCTAAAGTAAACAAGGCAAGTGAATTTTGTTCCACCAGGACAATGCCTCTGTTCACAAGTCTATGATTGAGCATCCGTCTTACTCTCGCTCCACCAGACTCATCTATTTCCAAAATTGACAAGGTCTATTTCCATTGCCCTACCTTGTGTCAGATGATGCAGTTGTGACCTTGCTGTATTGTTAAGAAAATGAATTCTTTAAAGGTGAAATTGAGGCCCTTAAACATTGCTGGCAAAAGTGTATAGATAGTCTGTAGAAGGGGAATATGTTAAAATGCAATATGTCCGCCAAAAATCAAACCCTAGCATATGAGGCTCACAACTTACCAATCAGTTCTCATAGATCACAAATCCGAATGTGTAATTTGTAAATTTTGACGTTGATCTATACTGCTCGGAAAATTACACTGTTTATGTCAACATGTTTTCGCCATACAAAGAAGAAACACTGGTAAAAATCATCTACCATTTCAGATCGTTTCCCATTCTATGCGAAACACAGTAACCAAAAGGGTTGGAAAGGTTCCATTCGGCACAATTTGGCTCTCAACGACTGTTTCATGAAGCTGGAACGGAAACCCGGTATGAAAGGCCACGAGTGGGCTATCGACCCCGAGTACGAGGACATGTTTGATCACGGAAGCTTTCTCCGCAGACGATATCGATTCAAGAATGGGAAAAAGAAAGATAAAGAACCACGAAAACCAAGCGTGTCCAGTCATCCTGTAAACGACAGTCCTTTTAGCTATGGGAACCATTTTGAAAACAATATTGCAGACAAGGAGAATAACACTTACTTTAAAAGGCTTCAGCAGATTGGTCACATTTCCGCTTCAAATAACGTCCAACAGTTTCACAGCTTTAACAACCAGTCAGGTAACAAGAATTGGAATCCAATCTTGAGTCCGCATTTCCACCAACTTTCCCTGCTCGAACACCAAACATTACAGCAACAGTTTCGATCTGGAGAATCGCCGTCACCGCCCATTTCTCTGCACGAGCTGTCACTCTCTAGCAGATCCAGCAATGAATGTACAAGTTCACCAGAAATGATAAAAAGACAGGGTTATGAGTTTCCAGGACCTATAACGTCGCCAGAGCCACCCAATCAAATTTCATCTTACTTCATGGATAGAAACGCCATGCAAAGTTGGTATCGCCCTCCGCCGTATCCCATTTTCCCTACCAGTCATGTGTATAACACACAGTATGGAAGTTCCTATGACAATGTTGACATCAAGCCACAACAGAACTTTCCCAATTACGGCTACCAGCGGTCAAATGACGTCGAGCAACATCAGGAAATTTTCTCGTGGTCTCAAAACTAGAATGTATGTCAAAGGGATGTTTCAATGGTGCTAGTGTATGTAAAACTCTTTACCAGAAAAAATAAAAAAAAAAATTTTCGAATTGAATGCATTGGCAGACGAAACAATGAATGTAGTTTATACAGTGGGATTTTGTCTATGTAAAGTAAAGGTAGAATACATTGTGGGAAAAGGAGAAAATGTTGGTTATCATTTTTTCCCTTTCTCATAATGTTTTCAAATTGACTCTTTCTCAGAGTCGTTTAAATTCTTGATGAGTCCGTAAAGGGTTACCTAGTCTGTGGATCTTAGGTTGTGATTCTTGACTTTGTTTATCGTGCATTTATGAAGAGCCCAAGGTCGAAGAAGCAGATTCTTTTGTCAGCGGTTAGCGTATTTACTCTCTTCAGATAGGAGTTTTAACTCTATAGCAAATAGTCCTGTGTTTTAATGACATGGAGTAAGAAACCTTTTAGAAACATGGTGGAAAAGGGAGAAAATGCTGGTCACCAACAATTTCTTCCTTTCCCACAAGTTTCCTGTCTATTCTATGGCAAATTTCATGATTTCCCTTCTAATATGTTGTCTGCAAATGCTTTTAATTTGGAAAAAGCAAAAAAATTTGTCGTCTTGTAAAGTGTTACTGACCCGAGGGTAGACTGCTTTGAAAACAAAGTGGGAAAAAGGAGCGGTTGCTTGTTACAGACAATGGCTTCTCAACCCACAATGCTTTACCGTGAAATAATAGAAAGATATTGTCACTTCTACTTCTCCCAGATTATATTACATATACCAGCGGTCTAAGATCGATTGTATGGCCACGAAATAATCACGAATCAGACAACAAAATGTAAAATTAGCTTATTTCGAAAGCATTTGAGCCGTGCTCTGGTAAAATGGGTTTAATGCATCTCCGTAATTTATTATACAAAGCAAGCCATCGGATGAATAGAGGGTTTTTTTTTTTTTTTTTCGATGAAAGATGGAAATTTATTTTATCGAGGGAACATCATCGGTAATATTTTCACGAGATGAAATAAATTTCGATCTTTCACGGGAAAAAAACAAATATTCTATTTATTTCATGCTTCTGATCCCTTTTTTGTTGGTAATTCCATCAAAATTCTGTACAGTTATTTTCGTTAATTTCTCGTAGCGTATCCCCCTCACATAGCAACGCATTACAATATTACGTAAAATACTGTGTAAATTACGTCATCTTTCCCTCTGGTTGAATGACAGGCGTGTTTACCAAGGTAACTATTGCGCGGGAACTACTGTTTCAGCCTTCAATTGAAGAGTTAGAAAGTATGAAATCAGTATTTTCACTGATCATAACCATGAAGTAACAAACCATAACCCACCATTATTTCTCGATAAACTACCGAAAAGCATGAAATAATGACGCATCCATAAAAACCATTTTGCCTAACAACCGACTGACTCATGAGGTTGAATGGTCCTTTGACATGCAGAAAATTGACCATTAGCAAAGTTTCAGTGTAAGCCTACGCAGATTGTGCAGGCTGACATAGGTCGATTCTTTTTGCGGATGCATGGCTCATTTGTAGGTGAAAAAAAAATATGTGGGTCAAAAAATAATCTGGTTGTGCTTTCAAGGGTATTAAAGTTTGGGGGAATGAGGACAAAACAATGATTACCAGGATGATAGGGCCTTTTTTAATGCATTAAGTTCTTAACCCTTTACCACACAATCTCTACTTTTAACGAGCCTGAAAAAGAAAGCCTTTTGAAAACATTGTGGGAAAAGGAGAAAATGCTGGTAACCAGCATTTTCTCCTTTTCCCACAATGCTTTCTACCCTATCCAAGACAGAAATCACCATTTTAGTTACATGTACATATAACTTGTCGTAGGCAAATGCTTTCAGTTTGGTTCAATCCAAAATTTTGTCGTGTGGTAAAGGGTTAAAAAAGTTTGTAATTTTCTAAAAAGTATAGAATGAAAAAAGTCTCTTATTTTATAGCCCGTGTATATATCCTTGTTTCTTCCCGATATGAGCTATGCTTTGACAAATAGTGAATCTCTATAATGCATTATACCAAGCGAGTCGTCACATAATTACGAATCCATAGAATGCATTGTGACGAACACCCGGGTGAATCCCGAGGTAGAATGGTCCTTGGACATGCAGAAAATATACCAAAAGCAAACAGTTTCGACTTAAGTCGGCCTGTGCGGATCGTGCAGCCTGACTTGGGTCGCTTTCTTTTTGCAAATACTTTTAGCCACCTTTTCACACAGCATGACTTGTGAACATTTTTACACTCGTGATAAATGGTCTATATTTTTTTTTTACGAGTTGCTATTGTGACACTGAACAATTTGTGTGAAGGTGGGGGCAGGGCTGCCAAGGGAGACAAATCATAAGAGCTTAAAACGAATCTTGAAGTTAACTCCCTTGCACCTATTCGTCTCTTTTTGCTCATCTGATTCTTTTTTAGCGAGAGACTAAGAAAGTCCTGTCTGTTCACGCTATAAGAGCAGAAATATCTTATACGAAGAAAAAAATGTACGAATATTCCTAACCAGAGAGTTGACTTTCATTCTGAACTTTCGTTTCGACAGAATGTAGTTGAACGGCTCCGACACAAATTGAAACGTGAATTGTTTTAATCCTTGGGCTGCTAAGCGCGAATCACTGACCTTTTGCAGGCAGTGTAGACGAAGATCAGACTGCACAGAACGTGCAGTCTGATCAAGGATCTACACTGTCCGATAAGGATATATTTTTCCACAAGAATTAAGTTGTAAGTAATATTGTTTGGCTTTTTACTGTAGGCTTGAAAGTTTGGTTTTATTTAGCAGGGTACCCTTTCTTGGGTAAGTAATAGGCAAAAGAGATTTACTTTTGACCACGTGACAATATGGGATTCAGCGGTTATACTCCCTTACTTTTTCAAAATTCGATTATGTTTCTTAATTCTAAGCCTTGTGACAAGCCATATCATTGGTCAAGAAGTTCTTTCTCAGCCAGTTACACAGTTGGACTAAGTAATCTTCTACACTAGAATTAGAATCAAGTTTAGAATAGTCAGTAAATATGACTTTTAGTCTCCATAGACTTTCCTTTCTTGTATTCATTTCGAGGAAAGGATCTCGGTGACGAGAGACATGTTACAAACGTTAATGATTACCTTTAAAGAACAATGTTGAGATTTTTCAGATTTCTTTTTCTCCAACTCATGGGTCTATGTTCACCAGCCATTCTTAAGAACATTCTTGGTCTTGTACTCCAAAATTTCCCAAATTTGAAAGTAACACACCTTCTGATTGGCTAAACCAGTTGGTGTAGCCAATCAGAGGTTGTGTTGCTTTCAAACTTGGAAAATCTTGAAGAAACAGTCTAAGAACGTTATTAAGAATGGTTGATGAATACGGCACCTGGTTTTATTTGTTGTGCTTCTTTTCCAAGTCTCATTTCCTGGAGTTTTCTCTTGCAGAAGAATCAGTTGGAAATGCTTTTCTTGAATTTAAGTCATGCTCTGAGAAAAGGGGATTTACTGCATCTCCGAGAAGTAAGTAATATAAGTATGGATCCATAAAAAAAACATGTTGTCTAACAACCGAATAAATCATACGGTAGAATGGTCCTCGGACAAACAGAAAATTTAAAAATAGAAAAATGTTCGACCTATGTCAGTCTGTGCAGCCTGACATAAGTCGGTACTTTTTGCAGATTCATTTAACCCTTTACCCCATAATTCCGAATTTTAACGGCCCTGAAAGAGAAGGCTTTTGAAAACATTGTGGGAAAAAGAGAAAATGCTGGTAACCAGCATTTTCTCATTTTCCCACAAAGTTTTCTACTCTTATCATAGACAGAAGTCATTAATTAAGCTACATTTAATTTGTCCTCTGCAAATGCTTTCAATTTGGACCAGTCTAAAATTTTGTCGTTTGGTAAAGAGTTTAACCCCCTTTTCAAGGAGCATGGCTTATTTGGTTTCGTCAAGAATCTAAAACGATACTTTCGATACCTGGTAGATTACAGACAATGGCGTGCAATTTCGAAACTTTATGATTGATTGTATGTATGATTGATTATATGGTGTTTAAGGCTGTTTTCAACATTATTTCAGTTATATCGCTGCGGCCAATGCACCTATCCATGCTCTCCTGGAGTTTCTTTTACCAGTACTCCACACAATATTTTTTCCAAGCCACTGGCTGCTTTCCCACATAACCATCGTCGAAACAATAGTTAGCGGCGTGAGAGGAATGAATCCTGTCGCAATGACTATCATCAATCTTCGGAAAGAAATTGGCAAAGCCGGGGATCGAATCAGTGACCTCCTGTTCTCAAGTCCTGTACGCTACCGACTGAGCTACGGGGGCTTGGCACGAAACTTTATGAGAAAAGGCAGACACGTTATTCATGAATATTTTTACAAGACGACAAAATTTTGCAAAAGTGCATTTTGATGGCAGTTACAGACTACCATTTGAATATGCTCAAATGATGAAAATACTGATGTCTGTTGCAACGAGAACTGATTTTAACGTTGCAACAATGTCTTTAATAGCTGAGTCCCGGTAGCTCAGTCGGTAGCGTGCAGGACCCGAGAACAGGAGGTCGCTAGTTCGATCCCCGATTCGGCCAATTTCTTTACGAAGATTGATGATAGTCACCTGCGACAGGTTTCATTCCTCTCTCTCCGCTGAGCATTGTTTCGACGATGATTATATGGGAAAGCAGCCAGTGGCCTGGAATGAACATTGTGCGTAGTACTGGTAAAAGTACTCCAGGAAAGCATGGATAGGTGCAATGGCCGCCTAGATATAACTGAAATAATGTTGAAAATGGCGTTAAATACCATAATACTATTCAACCGTTGTCTTTGATAGGGTATAGAACTTTGTCGGAAATGGAGAAAATTCTGGTTACCGGCATTTTCTCCTTTTCCCACGATGCTTGCAAAAACCACCTTTGGCGTCTTGTTTCAGACTTTCCAATGTGCATTTTCCTTCAGGTTCTTTTACCCCCTGCTTTACACTTCAGGCCGTAATTTGACCTGACAAAGTCGATTATAACTTAATTTTTGACAGATATTTGTATACATGTGTAGGGATAGCGATATTCTTTTAGCAGTATGGAAAATATTGTTGGAAAAGCAGCAACTGGTTCTAACAAGCACTACTCTTTTTCCCACATACTTTGCAAAAATGATTAGATAAAAGCATGTACTATGTTTATTGTCACATGTACGTAGTAGTTTATCTATTGTTCTGTTCTGTTCTGTTTGTAATAAATCACATACTATTGGAGAATTGAGTTTCCGTTGAGCTATAATACGTTTGATTACAAAACTAGATGTAATTATTTTTCTTTTGAAAAGAATGTTTCATTTCTTTTGATAATAAACAATTATATCATATTAAACTTGTTTCAGTACACGTCTATCTTGTCTAGTTGTTGTACTATTTAGTAAATGAGCGATGCTCTGTTAAAAGGGGTCTTAATGCATCTGCAAAAAGTATCGGCCCAGGTTAGCCTGCGCGGACTGCGCAGGCTAACCTGGGCCGAAACTTTTTGCTATGGGTCAATTTTCTGTATGTTAAAGGTCCAGTGTGCCTTATGACTAAGTCGGTTGTTAGATAAAATGGATTCTATGAATCCCGAATAACGTGATGTCTTGATTGGTACAAATGTACATGTATTACGGAGATGCATTTAACCCCTTTTGCCAGAGCATTGTTCATTTATTTTTTTTTTTTTTTATCTCGACATTTCACTCTCATAAGAGTTCTTCCGTGGCTTAGTAGTTTTTCAATTTTACTTGAATATTATGCACTGATATTTGTAACTAAAAATTAGGACAACTTTATGAAAGAGAAATTTCCGGACAGAACATAGATATTTAACCCTCAGAGAGCTAATAAACCAACAAGACATTTTTATTCCAGAGATTAGAGCATAAGAATGGCGATTTCTCTTGTAAAGAAAGTCTTAACAGAACGGACATTGTAAATAAAAGGTTAGACTGAATTTTTTTTTTTTGTGGTCTGGTCTTGATTTACAATGGCCGAATGGGCAACTATAGTTGTGCAATGCGCTCTCAAGGGATATATTGACGTTATTAGCTCGGCTGTTTCCGAAGAAAACGTCGAGTTACTTGTCGTAGCCCTGGCGTCGTCCTCGTCGTATGCGTTGTTGTCGTGCGAGAACGTGACAATGTATAATATCTCTGTTATTACTAAAAATGTTTGCTTCAAACTTCAACAAGTTGTTTATTATCAAAAGGGGAACCTATACAACAAGGGCAGGTAACCATCGAAGTATTTTTACACAGTTATTTTTACACAGTTATATCCCTTTTTCGACTTAAAATTTTCACAGAAAATCAAGCACCCCTAGCCGCGCGTTGGCACCCGCGTACGGTGCTCCTTTTTTTTGGGGGGGGGGAAGGGTAGAAAAAACGATATTCTAACGGGAAAAATCATAAAGACGTGGCTGTTAAGCCTTTATTACCTTTAGATGGGAACAAAAATTAAAACATGCTGAAAAAAAACGGTTCTGACTACATCACCCGAACCAACGAACTGCAGAACCAGAAATGACGACTCTATCACTGCGCTATCGGGCCACTTCATATAATTATAGATGTGTATAAAATATATGCTCTATACTCTTTGAAAAGGGGTCTTAATGTATCTCCGTGACGCATTGGTACCAAGCAAGTCATCATATATAATTATAAGTTCCTAAAATCAATTCAGTCTAATATTTGGCTAAATCTGGAGGTAGAATGGTCCTTAAACATGCAGAAAATGTAAAGATAGCAAAATGTTTCGGCCCATGTCAGTCTGCGCGAGATTCTGTGGTAAAGGGATAAGTATTAACTATGCACGTGTTTACATCCTGTTTCTTTCATTTGATGAAAATCTGTTAGGAGAAGAAACGTTTCAATAAGTTTGACACGTTATGACGTGTTCGTCATTAAAAATATATATATATATGAATGGTGATAAAAATTATTCAGTTAATTCTCCCGTTTCTCTTTCTTGTCCCCATTTCAAAATTTCTCCATTTAGCGCATGCTAGCGCTTGTTAAAAATGTTAAAAGGAAAGCCATAAAACGTAGACTGTGCATCAACAGCCGCAGCGGAAGAATCATCTCCACAAAACAACAACAAGATCAGCAACACGTGAAAAAAGAAACACCACTTTAACAACTTTGCAGGACCAACAAGATTACATTTATATAAGTAACCTTAAAGCTGCTTAATGCGAATCAATGACCTTTTGCAGACAGTGTAGATCAAGATGAGACTGCACAGAATGTGCAGTCTGATCTTGGATCTACACTTTTCGCTTCTCAAAGATCTTTTGCTGACAATGTAGATCAAGATCAGACTGCACAGAACGTGCAGTCTGATCTTGGATCTACACTGTCCGACAACGTGACATCTTCACCCGGAAGAACTTAAAAATAGCTACAGTTTAGTTTACTTTCGGCTAGAAAATTCCAGTTAACTTATTTAGCAGATTTATTAAGTAATGAGGACTCTCACAAAGACAGTTTTTTTAAGCATTCAACCTCATACAGGCACAACAACTCGAAAACTTTATTACAAATCAACAATCATAACTATGTCTTCTTGGCGTTTTCTTCCTTCTCTCTCTCTCTCTCTCCCTCCCTCTCTCTCTCTATCTGTGCTCATTTTTTTTCTCGAAAGACACTGCCTCTACTTTTCTTTCTCAGCTGTTTGATTGTAGAGTGTATCACGCCTTGGTAAAGAAGAAACTTTATATAAAGATAAACATTAATTAAATAAACATATGTCAAAAATAATTCTGTTTCTAAACTCGTCGACGAAAAAGTACGCATGAGTCCTAAACAGAAAACCATGACATGTTTACCTAACTTATTGTATAATACAAAGTTGGCCCCCCAAAGTGGCGTAAAGTTGCGTAATAGTAATCCTTAAAGCCCCTTTCACAACTGTGGGTACCTTTTAGAAAAGCTTAGACCTAAATCAGACTGTACAGAACGAGTTACTGGATGACTCTCTACCAAACGAAAAAATTTTAAACTAGTTCAAATTGAAAGCACTTGCAGACGACAAAGTAGATATTGACTCAAAAATGGAATGTTTTTTTTTTTTTTGAAAGGGTAGAAAACCTTGTGGGAAAAGGAGAAAATGTTGGTTACCAGCATTTTCTCCTTTTCCACAATGTTTTCAAAGGGCTTCTTCAGGGTCGTTAAAACCTGTGACTGTGTGGTAAAGAGGTAAGAGACTGTATGTGAAATCACCGACATCAATATCGTAAACAGCAACACTAGAAACACCACCACCATCAACAACAACAGTTACATTTTTTTCCAAGAAACCAAGAAAAGAAATCTTCAATAGTCGGTTGAAAATTATATGTTAAACATTAGATAAGAAACAGCGTGTCATACCACGGACACCATCGCCACGAACAACAACAACAACAACAGCAACTTATGTGTCTTCACATTTGACTTACAAAAGTCATCATTAGCATGCATAACAAGTTTTAAGCTATAAATTTGGCTTGCGAGTCGAGCTGGTTGGAAGAAAGCTTGAACATGAAAGAAAGTAAGAGAGTACAATAGGAAGCATGAACTTAGGAAAGCAAATACCACACTGTGATTTTGACCAGCAAAGAATGGACGATGTAGATATTATAAGTCCGAATTAGCAGCAAAGAAAAATAGAGGGAAAAATCTATCACAAAAGTTAACCCTTATCATGCTAAATCAGTGAAATGAAACTCTCCAGCTGATAGAAAACCCCAAATTTTGCTATTTCGAAGGTATTTTGGGGGGGAAATATCTCTTTATCGGACAGTGTAGATACAAGGTCAGACTGCACGTTGTGTGCAGTCTGACCTTGGATCTACATTGTCGGCAAAAGGTCCCGAGGTTGCGCTTAGCAGCCAAAGGGTTAATAGTTTCCGGTAATATCGTGGAATTTAGTAAATATGGCAAAGTAGATACGCCTTATAATGTATGGTTGGAAGGGGAAATAAAAAGGAGGGGGTCGAAATTAAATATTTTCGTTTATTAGACAGTACATAATACCTGTCAGAATACATTCCTTTTTGGTATTAAATTATCAAATTATCTCAATCAATGGTCTGAAAGGGCTACAAAATGAGCGCAAATGGTTACAAGTGGCGAAAAGGAGAAATTAATCATTCGAAGGCCTTCCAGCAATATGTTTCTATTTTCCAGCCATTTATTTGCTTATATAAGTGTCGTCTTTCTCTTAATGGCTCAATTTTCTACCATTTACATTGATAATGTTTCTATTGACGTAAGTCAGAGAGTAAATATAGCAAGATATGTGCGTTCAAATAATTCGATTCATAAGCGTAGGAAGGTTTGTAATTAGGGGTGTGTCCGTGTGAGTCGGGATGGGGGGTAGAGAATTATCATTTCTCTAAAAAGACATTTTATAGTATATATAGTCTTTGCAATACCTTCGAAGCAATAACAGGGTGCCTTGTATTTTCTATGTTTTTCGTCAGGTGGTTCATGTGACCGTGGAGGTGCACACCTACCAACTTGGTCCACTTTTAAGTAAGCATCTTAATTAAGTAAATGAAAGTATAGTCAGCGAAAATTGACGCTGAATATTTGATAGCCTGTAAATAGTTTCAACGTGTTAAACCGATTTTTCCGTTTTCTGTCATGTTGAAAAGAAAATTTCTAATATTCGTTTTCTTTGCCTGTACTTTTTTCCTCCGGTAAACGCCACGTTTATGACGTAATCAAAATCATTCACTACGTCATCATTGCATTTGTACATCCAGTATAAGATCTCTTTACATAGTTCGTCGTTCTTCCTAATAGTGAAAAGAGGTCGATACTTGCAATATTTCGAGGGAAATACTCCATATAATTTAGCTGGATGGGGGTTTGGAATGAGAAAAAAGATAAATTGAATAGACGGTTAGTGCCTTGGATTGTAACGTCACGGTAATGTCAAAAAACGGTGACGTCTGTTGAACACTGGTCTGCCTTCGGATAAAATTCCTACGCCTTGCTCGATAAAACTTTTCCAAACAACTATTGTTTGATATACTGCAAACAATTAAAATTCATAAAAAGGGGAAATATCACACGGAATGGACCATTTTTTGCTCGGCACTTTTCGAAGAAATCCTCGGGGTATTGCCATAGCCCTGTCGTCGTTTGCGTTATCGTCTGCGTCATCGTGCAAAAACTTTGACATTTTGTATTATCTCTGCCATTACAAAACTATTTATTTTCAACTTGGACTAGTTTTAACTATCAAAAGGAGAACCCATATAACAAAGGTAGGTAACCATGAAAATATTTTTGACACAGTTATGCCCCTTTTTTAAAAAAGAAATTGCAGCCGAGCGTAAGCACTCGTATGCGGTGCTCTTTTTTTTGTACGGGATGGATATCAATGGGGAAAAATGTCGAATAACATGTGACTACTCCAGTTCCCACCGTGTTTTCACAAGCTTTTACATTCATGGTGAAAACTGTCCTATTTAAACGATAATCATTTACCTCCTTATCAAACGACCAAATTTAAGGCTTGCCCAAATTGAAAGTATTTGCAGACGACAAATAAACCATAAGTGAAATGATAGGTTTTATTTTTGAGACAGTTGAAAACATTGTGGGAAAATGAGAAAATGCTGGTTTCCAGAATTTTCTCCTTTTCCAACGATGTTTCTAAAAGTCTTCCGTCTCTAGGTCGTTAAAACCTGGGATTGTTTGGAGAAGGATTAACCAGCCTTAAATTTCATTACGCCCCTAAAATGATCAAAATTTGAAACCGACTGAATTATTTGATCTCGCCGCCCCCCGTTAGCACTGAGTAAATAAGATGTCGTCTGCAAAAATAACAAATTTAATAAAAATTAATCAGTTGGAAAAGGCAATGATTATTTATTTTTTTTGGATTGCCGCGCCGTGGAAAAATCCAGTTTGTGGCCATAAGTATTTCATCAGATTCTGAATTCCAACTGACTTATTTGTATCTTAGAAATACATGTACATGTAAGTAAATGGGGATTCGGAATTTGGTGAAATATTTATAACCACTTGCTGTAGCTTTTATTTATCAATTTCACTTTTGTCCGCGATTTTCTCGTTAAATTACAAAATACCCAAGATTGAACATCAGACAACATTTTGAGATTTTAAAATGTTAAGCTTACATCATTGAAACTACAGAAATTCAAACCTCCTACAATTGCTCAGTTTGTTTGTTTTCTTTTCAGAACCATGCTCTGTGAAAAGGGGGCTTTGTGCATCTGCGAAAAGTATCGACCCAGGTCAGCCGAACCTTTTCGCTATTGGTCAATTTTTTGTATGTCAAAGGACCAATCTACCTCATGATTCAGTCGGTTCTGAAAATGGACTTAATGGATCCATGGTCATGTGATGACTTGCTTGGTATCATGGATCACAGAGATGCATTAAGCCCGCTTTTGTCAGAGCATGGGTCATATATAGATTGCCTTTTTTTTTTTTTTTATTGCAATTAAAAAAACCAAAGCTCTAGTTTGCCAAGTTCTTTTTCTTTTGACAAAATAAATGTAATTAGATTCAACGTTGTTTCTACACAATTAAAGCGCCTTTTACAACTTTAATTGCCTCTGCTGCCAGTGTAGATCAAGTTCAGAATGCATAAAGCGTGCAGACTGAACTTTGATGTACACTGTTTACTTTGCCGAGACATTCTTGACAAAAGCAGCCATAGAATTCTCTTATTTCTGTCTGACACCTATATTTTGTGGCCATAAATATTTCATCGAAGTTCGAATCCCCATTGACTTACATGTATGTATAACTTAAATGTCTAATTTGTTGTAGCTTAAAAATGAAGCTATAGTTACGAAACTTATATGAAATAAAGCAAAATAAAAATTGATATCGAAACTTACGCAGGACGAATGCGAAATGTTTGCACGGGTAAAACGGCAGGATGAAATATTAAAACGTGGTTTCGACCCTTTTTCTTAAGCATTTAACCTCTAAAGAATCCTATTTGGGACAGCTGTTATAGTGTTTTTGCTGGCGTTACAGATCCATGACCAGAGAGTACCTTCTGAGCAATCTGATCCTGATCTACACCACGCGCTAAAGCCACTCTAGTCCCCACCTCCAGTGACTTTGTTAAACGAATATAGAAAGTTCCGAAACCGAAACCTACTTTTTATGGTGTCGCGGCCTATATTAGGCAAACGAAATAACTCATAAACGGAGTTTTATTTTCATTTGAGTCAATGAAAAGAAAGAGAGAAATCGCAACTGTAGCGTAGTGATTCGAATCGTATTAAACCGTAAAACAGTAATCCGGATGAACCCATTACTCGGCTACCATGCAATTTTTGTGTCCTACCATTTAGTGGCTCTTGAAAAATAATGTGGGAAAAGGAGCAATTGCTTGTCACAAGCAATTGCTCCATTTCCCACACTATTTTTCGTTTTAGTCATAACAAACAGGGTTCCCTTTCTTCGATTTTTTTCATTTGCGCTACTCCAGTAAACGATTACTAGTCAGGGATATAGACTAAAACACTCTATATGGAAATGGATTAGACATACAAGTCCCTAAAGGTCGACTCCGTTATGTCTCTCTAATATTGTGTACACTGGTGAGAAAAGGATCCTTTCAGCCCGCTTGGTATATAGTGTTTTTTGCGTCTATCAGTACCGCGAAAGGTTTCTGGTTCGAACAGGTGACTAAGCCCTTGATTGCCTCCAACTGGAGGTTAAGATTTAGATTCTACGGCAAAATCAAAGCACTGAAAGTTCAAAGAGCCATGTTGTGTTTACAAAACAGAATTGTGAAACTTATTTTAAGCTCGACTGGAAAAAAGTCCAGCGGTGGCTATTGCACGCTACCCCCCGCCCCCCGGCTTCGGCGTCGGCGTTGTCGCCGGTGTTGGTGTTTAGGTCGGCGTTGACATTCACGGTAAAGCTTTTAAGCGCTCACATTTTCCAAACCATGCGATGAATTTCATATTTGTTGTAATAATAGATATAGGTCCAAACTTCCTTTCAACAACACCAACCAACCCCCAAAATCTTAAGGTCAAGGTTGTAGACCTTACATCAAGGTTTAAGAGTTCATATTTTCCAAACTAAAGGGTGGATTTGGTTCACATGACAGATATTAGTGCAAAGTTTTACTGACCAATACTCTAGACATGGCAAGTCCTCACAGGTTGACCTAGCTCGAAACTTTTTGATATAAGTCAATTTTCTGCATGTCAAAGGACCATTCTACCTCATGATTCAGTCGGTTGTTTGACAAAATGGACTTTGTAGATCCATAATAATATGATGACTTGATTAGAACGATACATCACGGGAATGCATTAAACCCTCCTTTGCCAGAGCATGGCTCACATTAGTTACATTTACAATCCATAATTACAAACAGGAAAGGCGGCAAACCTCGACTTTACTTATCCACATCCACCGAAAACGTCAACACTGGGCACTGCAGAGCCCTATATGAATGAGCTATGATCTAGCAAAAGGGGGTTTAATGCATCTTCGTGATGCACTATACCAAGCAATTCATCACATGATTAACCCTTTCCCAAACAAGCCCTGGTTTTCACGTGTCTGCAGTGCAAGTCTTTTGAAAACACTGTGGGAAAAGGAGAAATTGCTCGTAACGAGCAATTTCTCCTTTTCCCACAGTGTTTTCTACCCTTTTTGATAACTTTCTGCCATTTTCATCAAATTTAAAATTGTCGTCAGCAAACTCTTTCAATTTGGACCAGTCCAAAATTTGTCGTTTGGGAAAGGGTTAAGGAGTCATAAAATCCATCAAGTGATCAATTTATTAATAATGTAGATGGTCGACATCCGATATTGTGTGTCTGTTTGTTTTGTAAAGGGTCAAGGGACCAATATATATGTATTTGAGCCATGCTCTGGCAAAGGGGGGCTTAATGCATCTCCGTTATGCATGATACTAATAAAGCTATTACATATTTATGGATCCTTTAATAGTCACTTTTTTTTTTTTTTTTTTAACAACCGGCTGAATCATGAGGTAGACTGGTCCTTTGGCATACAGAAAATTGAATTAAATAACGAAAAATTTCGGCCAGGTCAGCCTGCGCGGACTGCGCAGGCTGACCTGGGTCGATACTGTTCGCAAATGCATTAAGCCCCCTTTTCACAGAGTATGGCTCATTTGTTTGTCTTTGTATTTTGGGCCAGAGGCCTATCATATGAATGAAATGTTGAGTTGAGTTGTCTAACAACCGCCTGAATCTGGGTGTAGCTCAAGTCCTTAGACATGCAAAAAAAATGACTGATAGCAATTTCGGCCCAGGTCAGCCTCCACGGACTGTGCAGGGTAATCCGGGTCGATACTTTTTGCAGATGTATTAAACCTCCTTTGCACAGGGCATGGTTCAAATTTAGATCTTAGGAGCGTAGCCCATAGGGTAAAGCGAGGCCCAACCTTTTAAGTCGGCAAATGTGATTTTTTTTCTCCTATTTCCCAAACACATTCCGCCACTAGTCGGGATCAAAACGCTTCGATCTGACATTGTATCAAAAGAGAAGGCAAATGGGTACATTCTATTCTGAACCATACAAGTGTTTAACGTACCGTCAGGCTTGTCCAAATAGAGCCCCCATGACCCAGCTGGGCTCCGTATTTACTTTTTAAAAAGAGTCTGGGTGAACGGGGTCACGCCGGGGCAGATTACTTGCCTTCCAGCCGATTAGTTGATAATTACATTTTGCTTTTTCATAAAAGAATAATCCAATAAAGGGGAACCATGACTAGCTTCACCCTTTACCGAACAATTCAGTGAGTTGGCAGCCCAGAATAAGATTAAAAAAGAAAAACATTGTAGGAAAAGGATTGTGTATTAGTTTATTATCTAACGCCGTTTTCAACATTATTTTTAGTCACATCACGATGGCGGGTGCTTTCCTGGAGTTTCTTTTACCAGTTCTTCCAAAAATATTCTCCTCAAGCGACTGGCTGCTTTCCAACATAACCATCTTCGAGACAACGGTCAGCGGTGAGAAACGAATGAATCCTGTCGCAATGACTATCATGAATCCCCTGAAAGAAATTCACGGAAATGGGGATTCGAGTCTGCAACCACCTTGTTTCAGGTAAAGATGTAACCATCAGACCGTGAGTAAAGATCAAACTCCACACTTGAGTGAATTATTATAATATACGGGATTACTGTCAAAATGTCAAGGTGCTTAAATGTGCATGACGATGCAATGATAACACCGTTATTCTGCTCTGAAAAAGATCTTTAGAATGGTTATGGAGATGTTTGCCATCATCATCATCATCATCATCATTACAGTTATCCTCATCATCATCGTCTTCATAGTTATTATAATATACGGAATCTCTGTCAAAATGTCAAAGTACTTTAATGCGCATAAGAATGCGTCGTAATATCGTTATTATGCTATGAAAGAGGCATTTAGAATGGTTATGGAGATATTCGCTATAATCATCATCATCATTATTACAATTATCCTCCTCCTCTTTCTCATTGTTGTTGTAGTCGTCATCATCATCGTCATTGTCCTCCGTCTTCTCCTCATAGTCACCTTCTTGTTCTTCTTCTTCTTCTTCTGTAACCTACATGTATTTCATTATCCTCATTATCCTATCGAAATCATTATAATCACTGGTTGCACATTGGCTGTAAAACAATCTAAGTCATTATCGATCCTAAGTTCGTTCATTTCAAGTCATGCAGTACTCTTTTACCATAAACCATTAAATTTTCCGGCTCAAGTACATCTCACGCGCGTGAAATCACACACGATCGAAAGCAAAAATACGTGTCTACACAGTGTTAAATGCGGTTCCAAATTCGGTATGATAACGTATCCTGCACGCGCAATACATACGTTCCCTCAAGTTTGCGATTTGATTGGTCAAAATGTTACGCTACAAGTATTTATCCGCCATTCATAAAGATGATGTTACTTCCCACGAAACCAGTTTTTTTTCCGATTTCGAATAAAATTGTAAATAATTGCAATGTTTTGTTGCTGGAAAGTGTGGGTATATAATAAGAGGAATTCGAATATTATGCCGTAGTATCATTCCTAGAGCGCATTTTGCTTCCCGCTGCGTAAGAAAATTATGACGTGTCGCTCGACAGTCGGTCGCGCGCGATGTCAAATTTTCCAACGCTGCTTGAAGCAATTACAAGCCCCAGGAAAGTTGCAACAATATACGGAATCCTGTTTCCGCCATCCACTTTTATACGGAATCCTGTTTCCGCCATCCACTTGTCGACCTACGAGGAACTCGAAAAGTAGAAATTAGGCACACTAACTTCCACTTTTCTAGCAAAAAAGTTACCTCGTAAAGTCGAAAAGTTGAAGTTTTTGACATGACAATTGTCAAAAAACTTTCGACTTTTCGACCTCACGTTTGTCTAGAAAAGTAAAAATTAGGAAATACTAACTTCAATTTTTCGCGTTTAACTGCTAGGTCGAAAAGTAGAAAAGTGGAAGTTTTTCACATGACAATTGTCAATAAAACTTCCACTTTTCGACCTAGAAAAGTCGAAAAGTCGAAAATTTGAAAAGTTGAAAAGTCGAAAAGTTGAAAAGTCGAAAAGTCGAAATGTTGAAAAGTCGAAAAGTCGAAATTAGCCGATTAAAACTTCCACTTTTCTAGTTAGGACTGATTATCACGGGATGTTTGTTTATCAGCACCGAATAATGTTGGAGCCGGTGTAGGGGTAAAAATTCCTGTGTCCCCCGTCCTTCGTATTTGGACCTAAACTGGTACCCGTTGTATCTCCCGTAACCGTCCGATAGACAACAGGCAACACCCGATTTATCGAGGGTAGCTATTGGTTTTCACATGTACCAAATCCACCAATCAGACAGTTCGTAACAGAATGCCTTTATCTGTTTTAAAAAAAATCGAGCAATAATTCTATCTTTGGCTAAGATTTTCATGGCAAACGAAGCCATTTTTCTGACGGCGATCAATTTATTTAACTCGCTGAAGAATTTAATCTCTATCGATAAGGTCTATCTATGTGCATAAATAAAACCACAATTTGAATTTTCAAGTCTCGCGTTATCCCATGAAATCTCGAACCGGGCAGAAACTTTACTTGTAAGCATTGGGTGTTACCTGTTGTTGATACGAAGATCGATAACAGGCTGCCAATTTAATTTGGACCCAGACGAATACAAATGCTGGAATCGAAACATGACTCTGGACGACGACATACGCTGTTATTTGTCCGGTGTACATTTAGAATAATAACGCGGCCAATTTATCCTACGAAAAATTAGTCCTAACTAGAACAGTGGAAGTTTTAATCGGCTAATTTCGACTTTTCGACTTTTCAACTTTTCGACTTTTCAACTTTTCGACTTTTCGACTTTTCTAGGTCGAAAAGTGGAAGTTTTATTGACAATAGTCATGTGAAAAACTTCCACTTTTCTACTTTTCGACCTAGCACTTTAACGCGAAAAGTTGAAGTTAGTACTTCCTAATTTTTACTTTTCTAGACAAATGTGAAGTCGAAAAGTCGAAAGTTTTTTGACAATTGTCAGGTCAAAAACTTAAACTTTTCGACTTTTCGAGGTAACTTTTTTGCTAGAAAAGTGGAAGTTAGTGTGCCTAATTTCTACTTTTCGAGTTCCTCGTAGGTCGACAAGTGGATGGCGGAAACAGGATTCCGTAACAATATGATATTCCGTGTTTATCCAGTCTGTTAACTCTTTACCAAACGTTAAAATTTTAGACGCGACCAAATTGAGAGCAATTGCAGACGACAAATTAAATGCAGCTCAAAAGTTTATTTCTGTCTTTGAAAGGGTAGAAAACATTGTGAGAAAAGGAGAAAATGCTGGTTACCAGCATTTTCTCCTTTTCCCACAATGTTTTCAAAGAGCTTCTTTCTCGGGGTCGTTGAAACACAGGACTGTTTGGGAAAGGGTTAAATGTAACCCTTTTTCATGAGTCATCGCGGTTCTTTCAGGTAAAGAATATTCTACTAATCGAGTAATCCAACTCTAGACCTGCGTTCGGAGATTTAATCTTCAATGTTACTTGACCGCTGATCTGATTGGTTAAATTAATGTCACGTGACCCCTAATTTATTTGTAATTTTTCATTTATGATAAAAATGAGACACTTTTTACTTCAAAAGTGTCAAATTCTTATAGACAGGCAAGTTGACGAGTGGCTATTATCATTAATTTAACCCCATACCAAACAAACCTGTTTTTTATCGACCCCGAGGAAGAAGTCTTTTTAAAACATTGTAGGAAGAGGAGAAAATACTAGTAACCAGCATTTTCTCCATTTCCCGCAATGTTTTCTATCCCTTCAAACATCAGTTCCACCATCTGAGCTGCAATTGATTTGTCGTCTGCCAATGTTTTGACTTTGGGCAAGTCTAAGATTTTGTCGTCTGATAGGGAGTGAAAGAGAATTGTAGAGATAACCTGTACCTTATAGAGATAATCCCAGTTTTACAGGGATATTTCTAGTGTCTTGTGCTGTACCTGTCTTTCAGAAGGAAATGATTCAAATATACTAGAGTCATACTCTGTGATTAGGGAGCTTAATGCATCTGCGAAAAGTATCGACCCAGGTCAGCCTGCGCAGTCCGCGCAGGCTGACCTGGGCCGAAACTTTTCGCTACTGGTCAAATTTTTTGTATGTCTAAGGACTAGTCTACCTCATGATTAAGTCGGTTGTTCTAAAAAGTGACTATTATGGATTTATTAATTATGTGATGGCTTGCTTGGTATCACGCATCACGGAGATGCATTAAGCCCCCTTTTCACCGAGCATGGTTCAATTAAACTATACTCTGGCTACAAGGACGTTGACATGTCTCCGTGATGCATTATACCAAGCAAGTCATCACATAATTAGGATCCATAAATCCAGTTTCTGTACAACCCACTGAATCATGAGGTAGACTTGTTCTTTGACATACAGAAAATTTACAAATAGCAAAAAGTTTAGACCCAGGTCAGCCTGCACAGTCCACGCAGGCTGACCTGGGCCGATACTTTTTGCGGATGCATTGAAACCCCTTTTCACAGAGCATGGTTTATATCTAATATTGGAAAAGAAATCGTGCTTGTCGATCACTTTTGATTATAAAATATTCAACTGCAATCATTGAAAACATCGTCATATAATACTCTTTCATCTAGATTTTAAGATTTTTTTAATAAAAGCGGATTTGGTTTAACCCTTTACCACACAATCCCGAGTTTTAACGACCCTAAGAAAGAAGCCCTTTGAAAACAATGTGGGAAAAGGAGAAAATGCTGGTAACCACAATGTTTTCTACTCTTTCAGAGACAAATTTCACAATCTTTGAGCCACGTAAAAGTTTTCGTCTTCGAAAGGTCTCAATTTGGACTGGCCCAAAATTTTGTAGTTTGGTAAAGAGTTAACAATTGATGTACATGTACTTTCAAAATAGTCTCACACATTGTTTGCCTCCCGTCTTTAAAGAATAAAACTTTCCCGAAACAAGCCCGCCTTTTTAACGAACTTCAGGAAAATGCTTCGGAAAACATTGTGAAAAAATGAGAAAATGCTGGTTACCAACATTTTCTCTTTTTCCCGCAATGTCTTTCCCCCACCCTTTCGATGACAAATTACATCATCTGGGTTACACTGGATATGTCGTCTGCAGATTCTGTCAGTGTGGACTGTACTAAAAGTTTCCCTTTTGATAAGGCGTTAAACACGTTTAAATTTACAGACATGATGATTCCGTTGTGATTATGCATTCAGCAATTGACGAATTTTAATATTCTGTAATTAATCTAAACTTTAGACGAGCCATGTTCTGTGAAAAGATATTTTAATGCATTCGCTGAGAGTATCGACCGACGCACACCTGCTCAGTCCGCACAGGCTGACCTTTCTGCTACAGGTAAATTTTCTGCATGTCAAACGACCATTCTACCTCATGATTCATTTGGTTATATATTTATTAGACTAAATGGACTTTGCGGATGCATAAGTTATACGATGTCTTGCTTGGTACGATGCATCACGGAGATGCACTAAAGCCCCTTTTGCTAGAGCATGGCATTAAGAATGCCATCACTTTGAATTATCTCGTGGGTGACATGCAAAAATTAATTATTATGTAACCTCGTTTAGTGTCACATGCAGACGGCCTTTTTAAGAATTGCAGCAGACCAGTTTTGCAAACATTGAAGCAAAAGGAATATATAATAAGTAGTTTGTTTCGGAAGATGACGAGTTATCAATAATTCAATCTTATGATCATTTGATTGATTGATTGATTGATTGATTGATTGATTGATTGATTGGTTGGTTGGTTGGTTGGTTGACCGAGGCAACTCCAACGAAAAGTCTAGAGCCTTCGGATAGGCCTGAATACGGAGCCTCCAGATTATGACTCCTACATCTTACCACTGAGCCACCCTCAGTTACTGATGGGCGACAGTTGCCGTATTCTCTTGTCCTGAATGTTTGTAATCGTACATTACTGGTCAATTTATCTACTCCGCACCTTTTGCTACTTGTTTTCTGTATCTGTTCTATATAGCCGTCATCGTTTGATTTCTTCTGTTATTTACGATTAGTAAATTACACTTTCAATTATTCATTCGCCATATTTTATTGTATAACACATTGGTGGTCGATATGTTACGTTACGTTACGATACCCTGCGCTACGTTGCCCCGCGTTGCGCCACGTCGGGCCGTGCCGTGCTATGCTAAGCCATGCTATGCCTAGCCTGGGTCCAGATGGTATTATTCTTTTATTCACTCATTATTCCACCCTCCTTTCACGGTCTGTACAGATATGTGGCAAAACTGCTGATCGGTTCCGTAATATTACCCTCATTTTTGATAAAGTAACATTCGCATAATTATAGAAAAGGAAAAATGGTCAGACTGAAGCCAGGCTATGCTTTGATTCGCTCTTCTCTGCTCCGTTGAGCACTGTTCTGTTCTGTTACAAATATTTAAGCATGTCAGAGTTTACTAATGAAGGGAAAAGGAGACAAAAAGGGGTCGGCAGACAAAGGGAGCCAGTCGGGTGACCAAGTTGGGGGGCATGTTACCTAAAATAAACTATGCCTCAAAAATACGATACATTTAAACTATCAAAAATAATTACTGCAGATTTTTATCGCCTAATTTCGTTCTATTGAACCGCCTTTTTTCGTGGACATGAATTTGTAAAAACACAATTAAAAATTAGCGAAAATACACCGGTACTTTTTGGAAAAAAAAAAAAAAAAAATGGCTCAAAGACAATTTTGTAGAGCATAATCTTTGGAGTCTCGTATTTCAATAATTGCATTTTCAAGTACCCTAGATTAAACTATAGTTTAGACACTGTTAACCCTTTACCAGACAACAAAATTTTAGCCTTGTCCAAATTGAAGGCATCTGCAGATGACAATTTCAGTGTGGCTCAAATGGTGCAATTTCTCTTTGATAGGGTAGAAAACATTGTGGGAAAAGGAGAAAATGCTGGTTACCAGCATTTTCTCCTTTTCTCACAATGTTTTCAAAAGGTGTCTTTCCCAGTGGCGTTAAAAGGCGGCATTGTGCAGTAAAGGGTTAAATATCTGTGACAAAATAGACAGGATGTACTTGAAGAGAAGCAATAATCATGCTCGAGTGACCCTTTCAAAAATAACCTTTTTTTTTTTTAACTATTTACCCAAAGACAGGACAGATTATGTGGGAAAGCAGCCAGTGACTTGGGATGAATATTGTGCGAAGTACTGGTAATAAAAACTCCAGGGAAGCTTGGATAGCCGCAGCGATATTATTGAAATAATGTTGAAAATGGTGTTAAACGCCATAAAGTCAATCAATTAAAAGTTCAAAGTTTACTACATGGAATCATTTGTATATAGATTACAAATTCAGTGTAGCTCAAAAGATGAATTATATCTTTGGAAGGGTGGAAAACATTGCGGGAAAAGGAAAAAACGCCGTTTACCAGCATTTTCTTCTTTTCCCACAATGTTTTCAAAAGCTTTCTTTTTTTTTATTTCCCTTCATATATTTTGCGTTCGCATTACTTTTACGTGTAAATGATTTGTCTAAAAAGGCACGGGCGGTAATAGATTTACCATTTTCGTAACGATATCAACTTTTGATTTATACATATATGTAGCAAGCAAATCTCTGGGAAAAAAAACAACAGCGTGAGAAATGGTAATATTGCTCTGCGCGATCCATTCAATTTTTCTTTTTTTCTGACACATACCGTGTATTATTTTTCAAAGTTAAACCGGTTTTTTTTCTCTTTACATTATGATATAGAATTGGAAGGGCTCAAGATTTGCCAATGGGGCAACTGATCAATCTAAAAGGTTATCTTTGGGTGAAAATAGAAATATCACCTTTTGTTCGAACGGTGATTATTGTGAGAGAGTATCATTTGATACTCTATCAAGATCAGTTCGATTCGAAACTACGGTTTAATTTGTAAGTCATGCGTTGAGTACATACATCTCGGATAGGGCCCTGCATGGTTCAGTGTTTGAAGTTGTAGATTTGTTAACCCTTAGGCTGCTAAGCGCGACTAAAGGACCTTAGGCGAACACTGCAGATCAAGATCAGACTGCACAGAACGTGCAGTCTGATCTTGAATCTACACCGTCCGATAAAGAGATATCTTTCACCCAAAAAATACCTTTGAAATAGCATAGCAGAATTTCGGAGTTTTACTGTCTGCTTGAAAGTTTTATTTCAATTATTTAACAGGGTTAACTACCCATTCAAGCCTCATCCTCGTCGACGATTTTTCGCGAGAGCGTCCATGGGTAAGGTAGTGCAGTGCACGACCCTAATGCTAGTGGAATAAAGAAATACTCCTCCATGAATAATGTTCAGAAACTTACGACAACTATTTTTTGATAATCCTAAGTATCAGTTCAACACTAATTCGTCACATTGCGCCATTCGGCAAACCTCCGGTGATCCGTTTATCAAATCTCTCGGCTGTATTACGATGGGTGATATGCACCTACATGGTAAATTTCCCCATCGGAAATACACCGCTTTACCGTTCTAAAAATTATAAGACTCCACTTAAAAGAAAAGAACATACGAGTCACATTTTTCTGAAGAAATATGTCTGAATACATTTCCATAAACAAGCAGTTTAAATTTCAAGGTGGTCTATCAATTCCGTTGTCAGATTTCACCGAAAAATTGATGGATTCGAATAACTTCACCGTGATTGTTGATGTCGATGCTATTCGAAGATTTTATAGGCGTCGCCATGTTTAAGATCATGTCACTGACAGCATCTGAAAATGGAAACTACCTTGACACGGACTAGGGAAGATGTAGTTACGGAATCGGCCGAGTTATGACGAGTGGTAGAGGTATATGAAAAAATATTTAAAAAAAACAGTGTAGATCCAAGATCAGACTGCACGTTCCGTGCAGCTGAATCCTGGATCTAATCAGTCCGAAAAAGTACCTTAACCTTCCACCGAACAATCTTGAGTTCAACAACCCTGGTCTGGATAGCTTCTATGAAAAGGAGAAAATGCCGGTTACCAGCATTTTCTTCTTTTCCCACACTATTATCCACTCTTCCAAGGATGCTTTCGTTTCAGCTACAATTAGTCGCTTAAAAATGCTTTCCAAATCGACCAGTATTCTTGTCTGGTAAATAGTTAAGCTCCCGCTTGGAACTGCAATAGTTGAACTTGGCGATTTCTCAAAATAGGAAAAAGTTTTGTCACTGTATATAATAGAATTGTTAGTTGCGATGAAACCGTCGTCCTTTTCTAAAAGAAAGAAAAGAAAAAAAAAAAAACTTAGATCAAAATTAAAAAGCGAAAAATAATTATTTCAAAATGTTCTCTAAGTCTCTCGTGGACGTGATAACATCTCGATGGTTCTAAAACAGTTTCCCGTGCTTTTCAATGAAGGATTAATCGTGAACAATTAACCCCTATCCTGCTAAATAAATTAAATGAAACTTTCAAGCCGGTTTTGAAAACCCAAATGTTATTATTTCATAAACATAATTTGGGGATAAAATATCTCCGTATCGGACAGTGTAGATCCAAGATCAGACTGCACGTTCCATGCAGTCTGATCTTGATCTGCACTGTCCGCAAAAGGTAAGTGAGTCGCACCGAGCAGCCGAAGGGTTAAGAGTTCTTATTTTAGAAAGCGAAACTTTCAATGAAACTTAAATGATTATGTATAATTGAACCCTCTTCAGACAGACATTGAAATTTTACACTTTACCGCCTGTGAATCATTTTAAGCTAAGGTCTACCAAAAAAAACGTCGAGGTATTGTCATAACCCCGGCGTCGTCGTCATCGTCGTCAGCGTCATCGTCATCTGCGTCGTCATTGTCCGCGTCTGTACCCAAGTGCAAAACCTTTGACATTTTGTAATATCTCTATTACTACCTTAGATATTTACCTCAGACCCGGACAACCTGTTAACCATCAAAAGGGGGAACCCTTACAATATGGGCATACAACCATCAAAGTATTTTTGACCGTGTTATGCCCCTTTTTCGACTCTGAAATTTCACCGAAAATCAAACAACTGCAGCCGAGCGTTGGCACCCGCATGCGGTGCTGTTGTTTTAGTCCTGTAGGAGATTGCATTCGAAAACAATTGTGACGAAGGGATAAATTTCTCCTGACGCGCAAATTCTCTTTTTGCAAGATTGTTTCCACATTTATCCGTGTGTCTAAGTTTAATTCTTTAATGATTACCTATATTTTCAGAGGCAAATGTGTCTCAGAGATAATGCATTTGAATTATCCGTATCTGACTCGTGACCTGGTGGTTGCGGGCTCGATACCCGGTTGCAGCAAACTTTCTTTTCGGCGATTTGTCGCCTCTCACCTCTGATGCATGTGAGAAAGTACTCAGTGGCTTGGAAAGAAAGTTGTGTCAGTATTGGTGTGAGAAAGCCAGGATACACATGCACAGGTGGACTGCCCCGCCCCCCTCCCGCATAATAATGACCTAAACAGTAAAACGGCCTTAATCTCAAAAACAAACAAAAACAAAACGTTTATTTTTTCCTTTTGTCAATATATTACCCCAAAACAGGGTTTATGAAGGAAAGATTTCCAATTACAAATGAGCCATGCTCTGGCAAAGGGGGGCTTAATGCATCTCCGTGATCCATGATACCAAGCAAGTCATCACATAATTATGGATCAATAAAAATCCATTTTGTATAACAACCGACTGATTCATGAAGTACACTGGTCCTTTGACATGCAGAAAATTGACCGATAGCGAAAAGTTTCCGCCCAGGTCAGCCTGCGCGGAATGGGCAGGCTGACCTGGGTCGATACTTTTCGCAGATGCATTAAGCCCCCTTTTCATAGAGCGCGGCTCAAATAAATCGTGGTTAAGACTACCCACACTGACGACCACTACAGAAGGAAACAACAAAAGACTGTTACAAAAGATTCAATTTTGTTTAAAATTATTACTGATATTTATTTCTGAATCATTTAATCGGTGGATGCATGTGTATAGGAGTAATGCTCTGTGAAAACATGGTTTAATGCATCTGCATATAGTATCGACCCGGGTCAGCCTATGCAGTCCGCGCAGGCTGACCTGAGTCGAAACGTTTTGCTATCGGTCATTTTTTCTGCATGTCAAACGACCAGTATACCTCATGATATGCTATGAATATGTGTATATTTAATGCCAAATAAGATTATGTTATGTTATGTTATGATTCTGCCTGTTGTTAGACAAAATGGATTTAATCGATCCATAATTACGAGAGATCGATTGCTTGGCATAACAGAAATGCATTAAACCCTCTTCAGCCAGAGTATGATGTATAAGTTTTTATGTTCATTGATTGGCAGGTGAGTAGACAAGTAAGTAGGTAGATTTAAAGAGACTTTCTTCGGGATTCCTTTCAGGCTGTTTTTTTTTTTTTTAAACATCTTTAAAGGGGCATACAACTAGACCTCGTTACTAAAGTCTGGTGATATATTTGAAATGAGTTTCAAATAACCAACTCAAGTCGGAAACTGACTTCGTAAGCGGATTTGAGCACAATAAGAGAATAATAATAATAATTATAATAATTATTATCATTATTATTATCATCATCATCATCATCATCATCATCTTGAAACTGGACCCTGATCCTAAAATTATCAAACTGTATCAGTTAGGCTATTCAAGCAGAAAAAAAAAGGGACAATGCAACTTGTGATCGCACGGTATATTCTTTCACGTCCAATCTCAATTTGCTAGATTCGTTAGAAAGGGTGTCGGTTAGTTCTCTCGTCACAAAACGGGTGGAGGACAAAGATAGAAAGAATAAAATAGTGTTGTGATCATAAGCTGGTGTAAAATGTGAAAAATGCGGGAAACACAAAACAGGTAATTTTGCACACTTTCTTCTTTTTTCAAAACATTTTCAAAAGCTTGCCGTTGTGGATAGGTCGGAATAATTTTCTAGGAAAAGGGTAAAATGTTCTTTGCCGGCTTGTAAGATGAAAGCAAGATTTATTAAAGTAATTTGTCATCGTTTTGTTATTATAATTCTATCCCATTTCCAAACAGTCTGTTTTATAGCTGACTCGTAACTAGTAAAAAAGTTACTGAGTACAGATTCATTTGGAGGATATAAAATAATTTTCTAGTATAACGTGGAAAAAATGTGGGAAAAGGAGCAATTGCTTGTAACAAGCAATTGTTCCTTTTCTCACAATGTTCTTAAAACCTCTCCGTAGCAATTAACTTTATATATGATTTTATAGCCGGGTAAAAGGTTGAATACATTAGGGAAAGAAGTTACTCCAGCGGCAATTAATGACTTCTTTTGTTGCATTCTTTTCAAAACGTTCAAACTTTCCAAGTTATCTTATCTTAGATCTCCGTTCTTTAAATAAGCTGTATAGAAACTGCAATTTTTTCTGCATCTAAATCGGGTTCACCGACAGCGGTTCGCTTCATTAAGCGGTTAAGTATGACCAACAGATCGACGGCAAAATGTTCTACCAATGTGCTATTACTGTTTACCATCATTAATCATAAATGAACAAACTTAGAGTATTTGAAACATGTGATACTATATAATATTTGGAATAATAATCATGATTAAAGTTAAGGTTATGGAAGAAAGGGGACGATTTAAAGGGGCCTATCAAGGGTTTCCATAGATGATTAACATTTCGTGCAAAACTGACGAATAGTACTACATGTATATACTGTACTTTTTTTTGCAAGCTAAAACTCCTGAACGGTTACGCACATTAATACGGTGTAATTTTGGCGTTTTAATGAAGGAACGTCTATTTCTATGAGACCAGAAATGACCAGAAGCCTTTGCCAAATTCTGATCCGAAATCTGACTATGACAAAAGAGGCCACGTAATCCCATTAAGGAAATACCAGTACAATTTTCATTTACCGGATCACTCATTTTTCTTTCATGTGGAAGTTATGGTTTACCAGCTATTACCTTATTGAATTGAGCGATAAGATACATGTATTTGAGCTATGCTCTGCCAAATAGCGCTTCATGTATCTCCGTGATCCATGATACCACCTAAGTCATCACATAATTATGGACCCATAAAATACATTTTGGCTAAAAACAGACTGATTCATGACATACACTGGTCCTTTGTCATGCAGAAACTTGACCAATAGCGAAAACTTTCGGCGTGGACAGCGCAGGCTGACTGGGGTCGATACTTTTTGCAGATCTCTGCTTAAGCCCCCTTTTCACAGAGCATTGCTCATTTATGTTAAAATTAAAAAAAAAAAAAAAAAAAAAAAAAAAAAACTTTTGGATTTATTACGTGGATTCATACAAAACATTGTGATGAGCAATTTCTCCTTTTGCCTGAATGTTTTTTGTAAGTGGTCTTATACAAGAAAAAAAAAAAAAAAGGGGTTTTCTTCAGGAAATAATGTGTTTTGCTCTCTACCAAACAGTCTCATATTTTAACGACTGCAAAGGAGGTTATTATCATTATTATTTGCCGTAAATAAAAGTTTTATATAAAATACCAATAAGTACAACTAACTGTATTTTCATTTGCACGGTATGGTTACAATAAAAATGTGCAATGTTGGGCATTTGAATAATAGCGGATTGTCGTTTGCAATCTGTAACTCCGTCTATTTTCATTTCATCAGATATGACGTCATCATACTGATTTGAATTCGAGCCCTTTTAATTGACGCGTATTATTGACCATGTGACATTCCCGCAAGTCAATGCGAAACTCAGTCGCGGCATCTGAAAATACCTAGAGAGGCTACGAAGCGCATAAGGAAAAATACCATTGAAAATATTCTTTTCTTATTTTTGTCCTACTTCTTTGCTGATGATTTAGCAGCTTTCGACTTACTTAATTCAATGATGACTCATTATTGAAGTCTGGTGAGGTTGTAAAAATGTAAGTTGCTCCCTTTAAGGGTCGAGGCTTTTGAAAACATTGTACGAAAAGAAGAAAATGCTGGTAACCAGCATTTTCCCCTCAATGTTTTCAGTCCCTTTATAGATAAATCAAGTTATTTGAGCATCAAATAATTAGGCGAATGCGAATGACTTGAATATGGAAAAGTGCAAACTTTTTTCGCGTAGTAAGGATGTAGCAGATGCAACAGTTTTTTTTTTTCTCTCTTTTTAATCAAAGCCGTGTTCTCTGGCCGCGTTTCATACCATTACGCGGTTGAAATGCCTTCAAAGAAGTCAAATGCAAATTATTCATTCTTTCCTATGCTCTTTTACGGTCATGCAATCATAAATCATGTTTGGGCTTCAATACGTGTTCGCATTTCATTCTAGGGTAGGGCTATCAGTCCTCTGAAAAAGAAAAATGTAAGGTGAAGCGCAGACAACACCTTTAATTTTGCAATGTAATGTCGGGTGAACGCCCTGTCTTGATTTTTCCTACATAACTCGTTACAGACTTTTTCTGCTGGCGGCAAAATTAAATCTGGGTCAAATTATGAGAATGTCTTTGAAAATGTATAAAACACAGTGGGAAAAGAAGAAAATGCTGGTTACCCCGTTTCCCACAAAGTTTTTAAACCTCCCGTCACTCAGTCTTGTTAAAACATGGGGTTGATTGCTAAAGGCGCATTATAGATTTGAGCCATGTTCTGTGAAAAATGGGCTAGATGCATATCTGCAAAAGTTATCGATCCAGGTAAGCCTGCGCAGGCTGACCTGGGCTGATACTTTTTGCTATGAGTCAATTTTGTGCATGTCAAAGGACCAGGGTATCTCATCATTCAGGCGGTTGATATACAAAATGGACATTATGGATCCATAATTATGTGATGAACTGCTTAGTATCATGCATCACGGAGATACACTAAACCCCCTTTTGTCAGAACATGGCTCATTTATTACCGTTCAAACCAAACAACAACTGTCGCGTAAAAAAAAAAATTTTTACCTCACCAACACGGAGGCTTCTTGAAAGATACGAGAATCAAATCAATAGGAAATAATATTTTGATATCTATACAGAAAAAAGCAAGACAAATGGATAAAAGTTACAAATGGATAAAAAATGCTCATTTGAGCACCTTTTTCAATTGCCAGAATATTTTCGCTCGCTGTTTCCTCTCATACTGTAGAGGTTTCTAAAGGTTATTCCACGTTAGAAAAGGGTTGAAAAAGGGAAAAGCTGTCAGTTTACATATGACGTACATCTATTCAAATTAACCATTTTCCACACAATTCCGACTTTTAACGTAAGAGATGGCTTTTGAAAACATTGATGGAAAAGGAAAAAATGCTGGTAACCAGCATTTTCTCCTTTTTCCAACAATGATTTCTACCCTATCAAAAGAGAGAAGCAGGCGGAAAAATGAAATAACAGAATAATGGCAGACATTCACAGGAGACAAGACGTGGATCCTGTCCTCTGTACACAAAACAGGAGAAGTAAGATTGAAACTTGGTTGAAATGAACATCGCACTTTTTTTACACGGAAAATATTTCCATTTACTTCATAAAGTCCCGCGGACGACTTTCTGTGTCGATTATAAAGAATATTCGAATATGAATTCGCTCTTCGACTATTCGGCTGGATTTCAAAAAATTATTAATGTTCGAATATTCGAATATTCGGTCCCATCCCTTTTAACCCTGTCAGCGCCATTACCGAAACAAGGGCTTTTATTCGGACGGCATGGATCAAGATTAGAGTGCACAGAACGTGCAGTCTGGTCTTGAAGCTATACCGTTAGCTGCTTTAGTGAAGCCTAGAAGATACGAGTCTAAGATTTAGTGGATTGTCGAAGACGGTCAAGTTTATGTATTTCGCGGTAATAGATATAACCCTTTACCAAACAATCCAGACATTTAACAACCCTGATGAAAAGGGGTTCAGAAAACATTATGGGGAAATGAGAAAATACTGGTAACCAGCATTTTCTCCTTTCCCCACAATGTTTTCTACCCTTCCAAAAACAAAATCAATTTTTGAGTGAATCTTATTTTATCGTCTTCAAATCCTTCCAATATGGACAAGTCTAAAATTTTGTCAGTTGGTAAAGAATAAAGTCGCCAAATGCAGTTTTTCAGGGGGTAATGATTTAATTTGCAAAAAAATGACAGGTTCTTGAAAGAAGAGAAGTTGGTGTTTTCTTTCCCGCCACTCAAAATAGAAAAGTAAAATTGAAACTCGATTGAAATAACGATTGTTCTGTCTTTTATATGAAACAAGTCTCATATTAATTGAAAGTGACAACGTGATAGATGCACCCATGTTACTGTCCTATTTTATTCTTAATAATCTATCAAAATTATACAATTAATACGCGGTGATATCATTGAAGATTTCAGATTTGTAATATAAAACACATTTTGTTGTTCATGGAATTAAACCGTCCGCGTGGGGCCGTAAAATAAACTGACACACCAAAAAAATCTTTAACAAAAAATGGTATGCTGGTATCCCCTTATAAAATGTGATACATAATATATTTAGGCCATGCAGAGTGTTAAGGGCGTTTAATGCATTTGCAAAAAGTTTCGATCCACGTCGAAACTATTTTGCTATGAACAATTTTCTGCATGTCAAAAGACCTTTCTACATGATGAATCAGTCTGTTGTTACACGAAAAATGGATTTTATGGATATATGATTACTTGCTTGGTATGATGCATTACGTAGATGCACTAAAACCCCTTTTGCCAGAGCATGATAAGTTCAACTAGTGCTCATCAACAGAGCATGATGAAAAGTTCAACTAGTGCCGGTTCAAGGATATTACATAATAAACAAGAAAAACATCACATGGGAACATAGAATATAACATTTATTGCCAACCGGTTTCGCTTTAGGCTCATCAGGGAAACAATTGAAAAACATCACAGTCATGGGAACATAGAATATAACATTTATTGCCAACCGGTTTCGCTTTAAGCTCATCAGGGCAACAATTGCCCTGATGAGCTTAAAGCGAAACCGGTTGGCAATAAATGTTATATTCTATGTTCCCAAGTGATGTTTTTCTTATATATATATATATAAAACATCAGAGTGCATGTTGAGAGTAATTTGATTTGCTTTACTATTTCCTATAAATTTTCCTTTTTACATTTAAACATTTGAAGGCTAAGCAACATGGCTATTTCAGATCCTCGGCGGGTCAGTGAAACTCTGGCAGGATCAAACTTAAAGATTCTGGTCACACGGGAGAGTGCCTGGTTCGGGCGCCATGGGCAAAGCCTCTGCCTTTCAGTGGTGACATGTCATGGCAAACTGTCGGTGAGATTGTGTAGGTACATCAACTGTGGGCGAAACATTTTTTTGAAATCTAAATGCCTCAACTTAGCGCCTTCGCCACATTTATCTGCTTGTCTCATTTACATTTTGTTTCTATTTTCTAATCTGTTTATGCAGTGAGAGTAGGTATGAAACCAGTCGCTACGACTTTCATCAATTCTTGTGTGTGTATGGGGTCCTAGGGAAGGCTAAGCACCCCCCTTTATAGTCAAAACAAACATGCAAAAACAAACATGCATTAATAAATAGGATACACTAAAGGTGCCTAATACATGTAGTTGGTCTCAAACCCTGGAAAAAGCTAATAGAACTTTATATAAAACAGTAGTTTTTATACTATATTGGCATTGTATAATTTTTAGCCCGCTCCTCCCCTCTCTTAAAATGCGTCCTATGGGCCGGATTTATGTGATACTTTACAACTTTGCAACATAAATTTGACATTATGTGGAATTAACATTATGCCTTCGTTAGGACCTATCAACAAAGTAATTTATACGAAACTGAGCTTATAAAAACAAAATCTTAACACTTTACCACACGATACCGAACTTTAACGACGCTAAAAAGAGAGTTTTAAAAAAAAAAAAAAAAAAAAAAAAAAAAAACATTGTGGGAAAAGGAGAAAATGCAGGTAATCAGCGTTTTCTCCTTTTCCCACAAAGTTTTCTTCCCTATTAAATGACAAACCCAAGCATTTGAACCTGTATGCTCAAAATAATTAAAGGAGCATTTTTTTTCCTGTTAAATTGCGGTGTTTTACTAGAAATAATTTTTTACAATTTCAAGTTTATATCAATCTACATTACATTCAGTGTATACAGATAGATTGACATGTGTCTACCTGTTCTCGGAGAAAGCTTGCAAGCCGTTGAAGCAGACCATCCATGTTTTACCAGTGCTTCAGAGGATGTACTTGCGTTTTGTGCCTTCAAATTTGTACTGAAAAATGAGTGTTTGTGCAAGGATATTGATTTTTTTCTTGTGTTTATGGATTATCGGTCACTGTCAGACACCATTTGAACAGTATTGAAACTGCCAGGGCTGTGAAGACTTTGAGCTCGTTATCTTGAGACTGGAAATCACAGCTGAAGACCAGGGCAGGGTAGGCCAAGAGCAACAACTAACGTTCAGGATCGTGATTTGTGGGGGGGGGGGGGGGGGGGGCGGAAGGGAACCTTTACGTAATAGTCACATAGTCACTCAACGGCTAGAGGCCTACGTATTGACTTTCAGCTGGCAAGTGAAGTCTGTGTGTCCAACCCGACAGTTAGAAACAGGCTCCATGGTAATGCATTACAAGGCCAAACGCCCTGTCACAGGCCCTATTTTGACCGTAGCTTACCAAAGAGACAGACGAATTTTTGCCCAGGACCACATCGGATAGCACTTGAAAGAATGGCGCACAGTGCACTGTTTACGGTCGATTTTAAGCCGATTCCATGCGTGTGCTTGTGACAGGCCTGTCCTTGGATGGCGATTCGTTGGAGAGCGATACATGAACTGTAACGTTGCTGAACATGACAGATTTAGTGGTGGCTCAGTCACGTTCTGGGGTTGGATTTGTTACGACGGACGTATGGAGTTGCACAGAGTCGATGGGGGAAGTCTAACTACTGTAAGGTATAGAGATGAGATTCTGGATTCCATTGGAAGGCCATTTCTTGGTGCCATGGGTGACAGTGCTCTTCTAGTGCAGGATAATTCCAGACCCCAAACTGCTTTTGTAGTACAGGACTACCTTGAACAGGAATCTATCCAGATCATTGACTGGCCATCCAGGACACCGCACCTTAACTGTGTAGAACACATGTGGACATTCTTAGTCGGTCGGTTTCGAGTAGTGCTAACCCTCCGCGAAGAGTTAAGGTACTGGAAATCGCAGTTGTGCAAGCCTGGACCAATGTACCCCAACAACAGATTCAGACCTGGGTTCAAAGCATGCCCTAATCGCTGCAGAGACTGCATAAATGCCCGTGGTGGTCATAAACATTACTAAAGCATGCATTTAAAGCATTTACATTGACTGAAATGGATTATGCCTGCTGTAAAAGTGCTAAAATTGCCACTGTCCTGATTTTCCAACATTTTTGGAACAACTGGCAAGTAAGATTCTTCAAATAATGCATAATTATACCCCCCAAAACTCTGTTTGGGGGGTATATAGGAGTCAGCTTGTCGGTCGGTCCGTCGGTCCATCCGTCCGTCGGTCCGTCCGTCCGTCGGTCGGTCGGTCTGTAGCTTTTTGTCCGCTCTATTTCTCATAAACTACTGGACGAATTTTATTCAAACTTCACAGGTAGACTCAGTATCAAGCAGAGATGTGCATATGAAATGTTGGTTATGGTTCATTGATTTTTCACTGAGTTATGGCCCTTTCATGAAATTTCTTGTCCGCTCTTTTTCTCATCAACTATTGGACAGATTTGGTTCAAACTACACAAGTAGACTCAGTATCAAGCAGAGATGTGCATATCCTATTTTGGTTATGGTTTATTTAGGTTTCATGGAGTTATGGCCCTTTGATGATTCTGGACACCGTCGGTCGGTCTGTAGCTTTTTGTCCGCTCTATTTCTCATAAACTACTGGACGAATTTTATTCAAACTTCACAGGTAGACTCAGTATCAAGCAGAGATGTGCATATGAAATGTTGGTTATGGTTCATTGATTTTTCACTGAGTTATGGCCCTTTCATGAAATTTCTTGTCCGCTCTTTTTCTCATCAACTATTGGACAGATTTGGTTCAAACTACACAAGTAGACTCAGTATCAAGCAGAGATGTGCATATCCTATTTTGGTTATGGTTTATTTAGGTTTCATGGAGTTATGGCCCTTTGATGATTCTGGACACCGTCGGTCGGTCTGTAGCTTTTTGTCCGCTCTATTTCTCATAAACTACTGGACGAATTTTATTCAAACTTCACAGGTAGACTCAGTATCAAGCAGAGATGTGCATATGAAATGTTGGTTATGGTTCATTGATTTTTCACTGAGTTATGGCCCTTTCATGAAATTTCTTGTCCGCTCTTTTTCTCATCAACTATTGGACAGATTTGGTTCAAACTACACAAGTAGACTCAGTATCAAGCAGAGATGTGCATATCCTATTTTGGTTATGGTTTATTTAGGTTTCATGGAGTTATGGCCCTTTGATGATTCTGGACACCGTCGGTCGGTCTGTAGCGTTTTGTCCGCTCTATTTCTCATAAACTACTGGACGAATTTTATTCAAACTTCACAGGTAGACTCAGTATCAAGCAGAGATGTGCATATGAAATGTTGGTTATGGTTCATTGATTTTTCACTGAGTTATGGCCCTTTCATGAAATTTCTTGTCCGCTCTTTTTCTCATCAACTATTGGACAGATTTGGTTCAAACTACACAAGTAGACTCAGTATCAAGCAGAGATGTGCATATCCTATTTTGGTTATGGTTTATTTAGGTTTCATGGAGTTATGGCCCTTTGATGATTCTGGACACCGTCGGTCGGTCTGTAGCGTTTTGTCCGCTCTATTTCTCATAAACTACTGGACGAATTTTATTCAAACTTCACAGGTAGACTCAGTATCAAGCAGAGATGTGCATATGAAATGTTGGTTATGGTTCATTGATTTTTCACTGAGTTATGGCCCTTTCATGAAATTTCTTGTCCGCTCTTTTTCTCATCAACTATTGGACAGATTTGGTTCAAACTACACAAGTAGACTCAGTATCAAGCAGAGATGTGCATATCCTATTTTGGTTATGGTTTATTTAGGTTTCATGGAGTTATGGCCCTTTGATGATTCTGGACACCGTCGGTCGGTCTGTAGCTTTTTGTCCGCTCTATTTCTCATAAACTACTGGACGAATTTTATTCAAACTTCACAGGTAGACTCAGTATCAAGCAGAGATGTGCATATGAAATGTTGGTTATGGTTCATTGATTTTTCACTGAGTTATGGCCCTTTCATGAAATTTCTTGTCCGCTCTTTTTCTCATCAACTATTGGACAGATTTGGTTCAAACTACACAAGTAGACTCAGTATCAAGCAGAGACGTGCATATCCTATTTTGGTTATGGTTTATTTAGGTTTCATGGAGTTATGGCCCTTTGATGATTCTGGACACCGTCGGTCGTTCTGTAGCGTTTTGTCCGCTCTATTTCTCATAAACTACTGGACGAATTTTATTCAAACTTCACAGGTAGACTCAGTATCAAGCAGAGATGTGCATATGAAATGTTGGTTATGGTTCATTGATTTTTCACTGAGTTATGGCCCTTTCATGAAATTTCTTGTCCGCTCTTTTCCTCATCAACTATTGGACAGATTTGGTTCAAACTACACAAGTAGACTCAGTATCAAGCAGAGATGTGCATATCCTATTTTGGTTATGGTTTATTCAGGTTTCATGGAGTTATGGCCCTTTGATGATTCTGGACAAATTTCTTTCAAACTTCATGGATAGACTTTGCACTCAGCAAAGATGTGCATATCATAAATTGTTCTTAGTTAATTAAATAAAATTTCCAAGAGCTAAGCCCTTTTTTGTCGTTCTCTTTATGACGGTGCCCTTGCTGAATTGATGAAAATAAATTATACTTTTGATAGAATACTTTTAACACAGCTGTCCGTCCGTTGGTCGGTCTGTAGCTTTTTGTCCGCTCTATTTCTCATAAACTATTGGACGAATCTTATTCAAACTTCACAGGTAGACTCAGTATCAAGCAGAGATGTGCATATGAAATGTTGGTTATGGTTCATTGATTTTTCACTGAGTTATGGCCCTTTCATGAAATTTCTTGTCCGCTCTTTTTCTCATCAACTATTGGACAGATTTGGTTCAAACTACACAAGTAGACTCAGTATCAAGCAGAGATGTGCATATCCTATTTTGGTTATGGTTTATTTAGGTTTCATGGAGTTATGGCCCTTTGATGATTCTGGACAAATTTCTTTCAAACTTCATGGATAGACTTTGCACTCAGCAAAGATGTGCATATCATAAATTGTTCTTAGTTAATTAAATAAAATTTCCAAGAGCTAAGCCCTTTTTTGTCGTTCTCTTATGATAGATTCCTACACCTGTAGATAGTTAACAGTAGACTTACCATCACTAACCATCACTAGTAAGTTTTCATGTCACTTCACTTATGTCATGTCATGTCAATTTCATCTTTTCATCGGAAGTTTACTCAAATATAAGACAGATTAATCTTTCAGATATGTTTGGAAAAGGAGAAAATGCTGATTACCAGCACTTACTACTTTCTACACAAAATTGGAAAGATTAATCTTTGCAGTTACTTGGGAAAAAAATGAAATGATGATTACAAGCATTTACTACGTTCTCCACAACTATTCCAAGTCTTCAACTTGTGATGTGTTAAAATAGATACCAATACCGTACGGAAACTAACGAAAGCAACATTTTTTGCGGTTCCGCTTCGGCTTCGCTGCGGTTTCAGTGCATTCCGTATTATATGACTAAAAAGGAAAACATTGTAAACATCGTGAGCAATGGCTTCTGTATTTACAATGTTTTCTTAAGTTTATTACTTTCGGTTCAGTTCAGTTACTATTACGGTTCCGATTCGGTTCGGAGGTTGCTTTCGTTAGTTTCCGTACTGTATAAGTAAGATGTAGAGTCTAGTCAAAAACATTGCATGAAAAGACATTTGTTGTCTGCAAAACCTTTTCATTTAAACCAATCTCAATTTGTCCAGCTGGTAAAAAAAAATGTATCAAGTAAGTTTTATTCTCTCCAAGTCTTTAGTCTGTAACAAAGAGTAATTCTTTGGCAAGAAGCCATTGCAGGATATTCATCACCTTCAGTGATAGCTCTGGTATAATTGACTCTTCAGTCACTTATTTTGCATTCCTGTGACATTAATCTGTTTTGTGACAAGGAGCTGTTGGGGGGTATGATCACGTTTAGTGATAGCTCTAGTTGATGCAAGGCTTTTAATAGGCTATTATTAAATGTCATTAATAAAAGTTTACCTGTCAAACCTCTCTATTAATTTCTTCAGAAAGAGGCAAGTGCTCCTTTTATTATTTTGAGCAGTGTAGATTTAGAAAGATCTATGTATAAACTTTCGTCGCCTTGTAAAGAATAAGCCCTATACCAAACAGTCTAAAAAAGCTTTTTGAAATCAATTTGGGAAAAGGAGAGAATGCTGATAAGAAGCATTTTTTTTTTCCTTTGTCCCACAATGTTTTCTACCTTTTCAAAGAGGGATTTAAATTTCCAAGTCACATTACATTTGTCGCCTGCAGATGCTTTCAATTTGGACGAGTCTAAATATTGTCGTCTGGTAAGGAGTTAACCCTTTAGCTGCTAAGCGTCACTGAAGAACCTTTTACAGATAATGTAGATCAAGATCAGACTGTACAAAATGTACAGTCTGATCTTGGATCTACACTGTCAGATAGGCGGTGTTTTTACCCCCAAAAACATCTTTGAAATTGTAAAATTCGGATTTTCACTATGGGCTTAAAAGTTTCATTTCACTTATTTAGAAGGTTAAGGGGTTAGATGCGGACACAAAAAAAGAGCGTCACATATGGTTTGACGTTATTTAGGTGTTATATTTCAAGTCATTACCGCATTATGGTTACATCTGCCTCGTTAATTGCCTCATCCTCCGTCTAATTGGTCAATTATATCAAGAACGGAATAGAATAGAACAGAAAAAAAATCCTGCTGTACCACGGAAGAAGTGAACCGCGCGTATTCAAAACACTATGTGCAATACGCGGTCAAAAGTCGCGGGATCTGCCAATGGAATGGGTTAAAAAAGTGTTGGTTGTATTAAAATCGTTTGCTAATTTCTAATGGTGTTATTTAGACGAGACCCAGTATCGCAGACGGTAGTATACAGGGGGTCGCCAGTTCAAATCCCCAGCCTGGCCAATTTGTTTCTGAGAATTGATGATAGTCATTGCGGCAGAATTCATTCCTCTCTTACCAGTGATTATTGTTTCGACGATGGTTATTTTAAAAAGCGGCCAGTTGCTTGGATATAGTGTGAAGTTCTGGTTAAAGAATAAAATCCAGGAAAGTATGGATAGGGGACCTGAACGCCGCAATATATCTGAAATAATGCTGAAAACGGCGTTAACTACCATAGAATCAATCTAATATAATGGTGATTTACAAGGCTTCCAATTATGTTTCATTTTTATTGCGATTGTTCACTCATTTAAGTGTTTCTGAGACTTCGCAAATACTTGGCTGCCCAAGCACAATGGAACAAACGCCAGCACCGCTCATTACCATAACATCAGGGTCGGTATTCACCAACAATTCTTCAGCACATTCGCAGTCTTATTCTCTAGAATTTTCCAAATTTGAAAGTAACACTACTTCTGATTGGCTAAACCAAATAGTTTAGCCAATCAGATGTAGTGTTCCTGTCAAATTTAGAAAATCTCAGAAATAAAGACTAAAAATGTTCTTAAGTGTGCTTGCTGAATATGGACCCAGGATTACAAATCCAGAATAGGAACCAATGGTCCACTCAGAAATCACGATTGCTGAACTGTTTTATCAGAGGAATGGAAGGGCAGGTTTAACACTTAAGCTGCTGAATAAATGAAACGCAAATTTTCTACTCAATACTAAGAGCCCAAACATTGCGGTTTCAAATTGATTTCACCAGAAAGAACATACCGTGTCCGACAGTGCAGTCTGATCTTGATCTACACTGTCCGCAAAAGGTCAGTGGGTTGCGATTAGCAGCTTAAGGGTTAAGATGTGTTTCTGGTGTTAATTCGATGAATTCTGTTGAAATTAGGTTTTGTTTTTTTGGGGGTACTGATTGATTGTATGGTGTTTAACGCAGTTTTCAACATATCTCGGCGGCAAGTCCATTCTTTCCCGGAGTTTCTGTTTCCAATACTGTGTACAATTTTCTTTCCAAGCCAATGGCTGCTTTTCCACATAACCATCGTCGAAACAATGATCAGCGGTGAGAGAGGATTGAATCCTGTCGCGACGACTATCATCAATCCTCGGAAAGAAATTGGCCGAGTCGGGGATCAAACCAGCGACCCCCTGTTCTGAAGTCATGTACGCCACCGACTACCCTATCGGGACTCGGCAGTATTTAAGCCATGCTCTGTGAAAAGGTGGCTTAATGCATCTCAAAAAAAAAAAAAAAAAAAAAAAAAAAAATGTGCCGATTCAGATCAGCCTGCGCAGTCCGCGGAGGCTGACCTGTGTCGAAACTTTTTGCTATTGTTAAATTGTTTGCATGTGCAAGGAACATTCTACCCCATGATGCACTCGATTGTTAGACAAAATGGATTGTATGAATCCCTGATTATGTGATGTCTTGCTTGGTTTAATGGAATACGGAGATGGATTGAGCCCCCTTTTGCCAGAGCATGGCTCGTTTCTTGTTGAAGCGTATTTTTTTGTCTATGATCACTATGACTAAGTAAGGGAACATGGTTTACCGCTAGGAAGAGCCTTTTTTTTCACTGAAGTTTTACAGGGGTAGTTTGAGGTGAAATAGCGAAAATTGCAGTCGTTTGGCATATATTTGATAGGAACACACAGCAAAGCTCTGGGTTTGCCAACTGAGGTACAGTAGGGAGTCAAAGATGTGGATTCACCCTGTTTTCAATGTCACAAATGATCAAAGGCGTGACACCTTAGCTCTTTACCAAACATCAAAATTTTATCGTGGTCCGAATTGAAAGCATTTGTCGACAAAAAACAATCAATAGTATTCAAAACATGAAATTAATCTTTCAAAGGTTAGAAAATATGGAGGAAAAAAAGAGAAAATGCTGGTTACCCAGCATTTTCTCTTTTTGCCGCAATGTTTTCAAAAGCCTTCTTCCTCAGGGTTGTTAAAAGTCGGTATAGTTTGGTAAAGGGTCATATGTCTCAGCTATGGGCGCATCCATTATATCTGTATGGCCAGTGTCATTTACTCGTTGTTGCAACTGAGCTGGACATAATATACACGTGTTTCTACATAGATTTTGTTTTAAGGGGGCATTAAACTAGATTTTTTTTCACTTTTTTTTTTAGAACATCTTAACAAAGACTGTTTTTTTTTTTTTGTTTTGTTTTTTAAATTCTCTTGCCAAAATGGCTATCAATGTAAAATATGTAAAAATATAGATAGAAATACATTTAGAATCGCAGGAAGTTACCGAGTGTTTAGTAAAATTTGCTATTCCGTTAGTAATGGTATAGCCGTTATTGCATAACAAGGGATAGATAAATTGTTATAACATGGTAATGTGTCAATTTGCAGCAAAGCCTATCGGTACAATCGCCGACTTCGGTTTTGAACGTCATTGGTTTGAGGCCGATAGAAGAAAAAAAAAATAAATGAGTCACGGCACTAAACATTTGTACAACTTTGTTGACGAGTGCTATAAACCCATCAAGTTAACAATTCTATACAAGTCATACACGCGAACTAACAGATAAAAGTGTCTGCGAAGGTCGTCATTAAATTCAATTATAGAGCTAAAAAATTGACCATTTATGTATTTATTTGAATTTGATATTTCTCGTTGAATGAATATGGCGTGTGGAACTGAGGTGAGAGGGGAAAAATAGGGGGAGTTGGCAGGTGTGGATATTCACTGTCTTGTCAGAGTTACCCTTTACGAAACGGGGATCTTTAAATTTACATCCTTACAGCCAAAAAAAAAACCGCAACTTGATGGTGTTTACAATGGCTCAGAATTTAGTCAGCAGTGTAAACATAGATAAATTACCAATATATATGGCGTGAGATAGAGAGATTTTTCCTCATTTAACCGGAAACTACACCATTGATTTCTTTGAAGGCCTCCAGAAAATGAAATGCATTTTCTATCCGTCGTGATCTGCGCAACCTTGCAACCGTCAGGGGCAACATTTGGCGTGAAGATACAAGAATAATTATAGTTTCATAAAATAAAGATGAAATGGTGTAAACACTTAAAGTCGACCCCGCCTTGAATGATTCCATAGAATTGAGGAATTTATGATTTGTTTTCAAGTGGCCGTTTTGCTAGAGGTTTAAACTGTATTTTATACTTCATTTTGCCAAATGAAATTATTACTCGAAAAAGAAGAGAATGGTGCTGCTCAAAATAGTTTAGGTTTATAGTATAATTATGTCAAGCAGACTATGGTCCGTATTCACCAGCCAATCTTTAAAATGGTCTTATTCTAATTCTCCAGAATTTTCTAAATTTGAAAGTAACACAATTTCTGATTGGCTAGACCAAATGGTTTAGCCAATCAGAAGTTGTGTTGCTGTCAAGTTTAGAAAATCTTGAAGAATAAGACTAGGAACGTTCTTAAGAATGGTTGTTGAATACGGGTCCTGGTAGCTCAATCGGTAAAGTACATAAACCAAGGGATCACTAGTTTGACTCCCAACTCACATTTAGTCTGTAAAAAGAACATTGATGATGCTTTTTTTTTTACCAGAATGACCAGAAGATCAGGTTGCACCTTCTGTGCAGTCTTATCTGAGACTATAGTACACAGGGAAAAAAAAAAAAAACGATAAAACTCGTGCGAAACTTTCCAAGGGGTTATGCCACATTTCGGATGGTTGTATGGTTGTATGTTGTTTTCAACATAGTTCAGTTACATCGCACGGCAGTGTACCTGTTCATGCTTTCCTGGAGTTTCTGTTACCCCGTACTCCGCCCAGTATTATTTCCAAGCCACTGGCTGCTTTCCCACTTAACCAAGTTCGAAAGAATCGTCAGCGTTGAGAGAGGAAAGAATCCTGTCGCAATAACAATCTTCAATCCTGGGAAAGAATCTGGCGAACCGGGGATCGAACCAGCGACCGCCTGTTCTCAAGCCCTGTACACTACTGACTGGGCTCCCGGGGCTCGGCCCACATCTCGGAAGGTGGTCTTGTAGGTTGAATGTCAACCAAACTGAGTGGAACAGGGCTGATCTGTTCTGTTCAGTAATTTCAAGCAAAGGATAAAAAGATAGTGATCTGTCAGGAAATTACAAATTCAGGCGAATTGACAGACCTTGGAGAAGCAGACGACAACCAACCTAACAGACGACACAAAATACAAACAGGTGGTGGGCACCCGAAACTTAAACCCGTGTTGCTCTGACCCAGGATTCAATGGCTAATGCGAGCAGTGTAGATCAAGATCAGACTGCACAGAACGTGCAGATTGTTCTTGGATCTACACTGTCACCTTCTTTGCCAGACATTCTGACAAAAACTGCCTTAAAGTTACAATATCTGCAACCTTAGAACTGCCTTAGAACGTCCATTACATTCATTTAGCCCAACAAGGGTTAAGCCTGTACCTCATGACAAAAGTTTAGACTTTTCCATGTTGAAGACATTTGCAGATGGCATATCAAATGTGGCCAAAATATGCAATTTATTTAGAAAAGGGTAGAAAACATTGTTGGAAAAGACCAGCATTTTCTCCTTTTCCCAGAATGTTTTCAAAAGCCTTCTTGTCCAAGGTCGTAAAAACTCGTGATTGTTCGGTAAAGGATTAAAAATCAATTTTCAGAAATCAAATCCTGGTATAATTGTCCATTAATTGATCCCTTTCCATTATACTATAGTATTTTGAAAGTCTAATGAAAACATTGTGAAAAATAAAAACATTGCATAAATTGAGCAAATTCTTCATTTCTTGTTTATGCTTTTCTATCTACGCTGTTTAAATGTCTTCGTTTTAAGTCTGTCCTTTCTCCCACAAGCTTTCAGAATGAAAAGCGATGTACAATCGGAATGTTGCAAGGGGATTTCGATTTTAAATGAGCCATACTCCGTAAAAAGGGGCTTAATGCATTTGCAAAAAAAGTATCATACCATGTCAGCCTGTGCAGTCCGCGCAGGCTAACCTGAGCCAAAACATTTTGCTATTGGTCAATTTTCTGTATGTCAAAGGGCAAGTTTACCTCATGATTCAGTCATTTGTTAGACACAATGGATTTTATGGATCCATAATTATGTGATGACTTGCTTGGTATCATTCACATTAAATTCGCATTAAATTTAGACCCCCTTTTGTCGGAGCACGGCTCATATGTAACACTATATAAAAAAAAAAATGACTGCTGTAATCGGTTCAATAACGCAGGATCAGAAGCACTGAAAGAGAGGGAGAAAAATTAACTCTTTACCAAACGACACAATTTTAGACTTGTCCAAATTGAAAGCATTTGCAGACGACAAAATAAATTTGACTCAAACATAGAAATTTGTTTTGGGAAGGGTAGAAAACATTGTGGGAAAAGGAGAAAATGCTGGTTACCAGCATTTTCTCCTTTTCCCACAATGTTTTCAAAATGCTTCTTTATTAAGGGTCGTTATAAGTCGGGATTGTGTGGTAAATGTTCAAACACTGCTTAATTTTCTAAAATTTTCCTAAATTATGATAATTGTAACCGTATGTTTGTCTACGCGTACCCTTTTTTTTAGCGTAAAAATCTTGCTTCACTTTTGGTTCACATAACTGACCAATCAGAGGATTTGCCTCTTTTTGAAAAAAAAAAAAAAAAAAAAAAAATGAGATATGTTCTTGCAAAAGGGGGCTTAATGCATCTCCGTGATCCATTCTACCAATCAAGCCATCACATACTTATGCATTCATAATAGCCACTTTTTTTTAACAACCGACTGACTCATGAGGTAGACTGGTTGGTCCTTGCACACAGAGAAAACTGACCAATAGCGAAAAGTTTCGGTCCAGGTCAGCCTGCGCGGACTGCGCAGGCTGACCTGGGTCGATACTTTTCGCATGTGCATTAAGCCCCCTTTTCACAGAGCAGGGTTCAAATGATTACATCAATTGGCTTATGGCTTTATTGTTACCCATTGTCCTTACCCTGACAATGTATTCTGATATTTCACACTTCGTCCAGGAACGGTGTTTGAACGGAAAGACTTCCGTGAGGATTGACAAGCATTTTCTCCTTTTTCCACATCGTTTTTTTCTCCCCTTTCATAGGCAACTTTCGTCGTCTGAGCCACTCTTTGTTTGTCCTCTGCAAACGAATTTGATTTAGATTTTTTTTTTTTCCCTTAATTTTGTTGTTTGTTGTTTGGCAATGAGCTAAAATGGTGCAACGGCAGTCTTCAAATTAGTGCTCAAATCATCTTTTCATAAGGGTTTTCACACTGTCATCTTTTTTTTTTCTAAAAACACTTCCCTTGGAATTAATTTTTCCATCAAAAGGATATAATTCAATAAATCTCTAGTTATTCAACCGACATTTTGACGCACATTATTAGCCAGATTGAACTTTTCACGGCAAATGGGATTTTTCACTGACGTTGGGCTATGAAAAACCCCTTACACACGTGATTTGTAACATGTCATTTCATTGGTCAAAAGTTCCGCAAAGTGCTATAATGGAAGCAATATCTTCTTTGGAGCTCGATTCGGAACTTTTATCCGAATGGAAGACTGTAATATGATCAAAGTTTTGTGGGTAACCGATGATGTAACTCCGCATGGTTTCCCAGTCGCGTATTTACTAACCAAGTTACAAAGTAGCACCATTTCTGAATGGCTAAACCATTTGAGCAGCATTCCTAGGAAAGGGGATTTGATATATCTTCACAAGGCGCTAAACCAAGCAAGTATTCACATAATTATGGACCCTACATAGCCATTTTGAAAAACAACTGAATCATGGCGTAGAATGGCCTTTGGCCATGCAGGAAACTTACAGTAGCAAAACGTTTAGGCTTATGTCAGCCCGCGGGGACTTCGCAGGCTGACCTGAGTCGATACTTTTTGCAGACACATCAAACCCATTTTTTTCACATAGCATGGCTAAATTGGTTTTTAACCCCTCTTTCAGCATTGAATTCAGAAGTCGTTCTTTTTGTCGACAGGGAGCCATTTCGGCATGAAGTAAGAACCAGTCTTTAATAGACATAAACGAGTCCACCCTGGGACAAGCCCCCAGTCGTTACGACCAGCTTAGTAGCCACAAACAACCAATGAGACAGGCCAGAAAAAAACGACGAAAGTGCCCAGCTCGAGCGCTTAATGCTGACAAACAGACTGCTCAAGGCATCGAAAAGTTCAGTAGAAATGCTTCAGGCTTAGCTGATATTTCTATAAAAGAACCCTAACATTTTGCCTTTGGAGAAGAACACTATTAGCTCTGCTTATCTTTCTGATCCATTTTGCAGAAAAAATGTTGAATTATTTGTAAATTATTATGTACTGTACATTTCATAAGAATATGCAAATAAAATATGTTCAAATTAAATTAAATTAAAATTTTGCCTAAGCCTAATCCACCTGAATTAATTCAAAGGGGGGGGGGGGGGGGTAATCGTGCTAGCCGTAAGCATGTAAACATTCTATTAACCTGTATCCTGCTAAATAAGTTAAATAAAACCTTCACGCTGATAGTAAAAACACTGAAATGTTATTTCCAACTTATTTTTGGTGAAAAGTGTCTCCTCGGACAGCGTAGATTCAAGATCAGACTGCACGTTCTGTGCAGTCTGATCTTGATCTACACTGTCCGCAAAAGGTCAGTGAGTCGCGCTTAGCAGCTTAAGGGTTAAGAAAGTTAATGGCTCGAAATGTCAACAATCTGAAGGAATTTACGTCATTTCAGTAACCATGCGAAATTTATGCATTTGTGTGTTCACATTAATGCCAATTATTCACGATATTTTGATACGATGAAAAAGGTGATTGATTGAATGGTGTTTTACGCCGCTTTCTACATTATTTCAGTCATATCACGGCGACAGCTCACATATTCATGTATTTCCTGGATTCCACCAGTTCTAGGCTAGGGCTCTGAAGTGTCTTGCCTAAAGACACTCCCACGAAAGACCCAGCGGATCCAGTGAGGCTCGAACCCGGGACCTCCAGGTTACGAGTCCTACACTCTACCGCTGAGCCACGCAGGACCCCTGAAAAAGGTGAAACGGAGGTACTAAGTCCAGTCAGTGTAAGACGCCAAAAAGTTACAAAATAAACTCTCTTTTTGGTTTGAATTTCTGAGGGGAAAACAATGAACAAAACAGACAACGGGTCAGTTAAGATGTTAAAAAAAAAAACAGCATATTATGGGATCTCTTTTCATAATTGAGTCCTGCTGTCGGAAAATGTGCTCTGCAACTACTTGCTTGTTCGAAGGTGCTCTGCAACCGCCTTTTGCCAGAGCGCAGCTCATATGAACCGCGCCCTGAGAAAAGGGGGCTTAATGCATCTGCGAAAAGTACCAACCAAAGTCAGCCTGCGCAGTCCGCGCAGGCTGACCTGGGTCGAAACTTTTCGCTATTGGTCAATTTTCTGCATGTCAAAGGACCAGTGTACCTCATGAATCAGTCGATTGTTATACAAAATGGATTGTATGGGCCCACAATTATGCAATGACTTTGGATCACAGAGATGCATTAAGCCCTCTTTTGCCAGAGCATGGCTCATCTGTATTCTGCAACAGCTGCTGAAATCGCATATGTTTCTAAAACGATTTGGCAAATTGTGGAATATCCTTTTTGTAAAAATACATGTACTGGTAAATCTTTTTGGTGTAATTGTTACGGGAAATCACTCCTTCCTTACAGCACGGCTTCTACCCGTATAAACTCAATACCTGAACACTGCGTTCGGAAGAATTCTCTTTAGCTAAGTGGTTAGCGTAATGTCTTTTTAAACTTCAATAAATGAGGATATTCGCCACACAGGTCCGAATCCCAGCCGGGGCGGTTTGTATTTGAACTATGCATTTATTGCGTACTTTCATGTTTATAAGATAATGTTGACCCATCTGTGTTGATTTTCAAAACTTGTATATCTTCTCTTTGATAATTAGAAACTTTAGAGGAGATAGTTTTCCCGGAATGCAAGTGAAAGGCGGTTTAAAAAAAAACTTCAAAAGCAAAACGATAGCTGTCCGAGAGATTGCAGGTGTACATATGTAGCTTCATTCGGATTCAGATGAGGTGTAAATCATTTCACGATAGCATGTCATAAGAATCAGCTCATTAACTATTGATGCCGAATTTTTCGGTCTTCATACACATCGCCTCTTGAAACATCTTGGCAAACTTAAATTAAATGTTATCTTCCTTTTGCCACAATGCTTTATTTGTACTATTTTCCCAACCTTACTTCATTTATATTATCGGACCCGTTTTACAAAAGTTTTTTCAGAGTTCTCTACTGCATTTTATTGCAGAAGGTAACACACGAAAATGAGATATGCAATCTGGGCTCAAGTTGCATATGAGCGACGCTCTGGCAAAAGGGGGTTTAAATGTTTCTCTGTGATGCATTATACCAAGCCAGTCATGACATAATTTTGGATCCATGAAATTCATTTGGTCTAACACTGGACTAAATTATGAGGTAGAATGGTCGTTTGACATACAGAAAATTATTGACCAATAACAAAAAATTTCGATCCATGTCAGCCTGCGCGGACTGCGCAGGCTGACATGGGTCGATATTTTTTTTGCAGAAATATTAAACTACCTTTTCACAGAGAATGGCTCACATACAATCACTGCTCAAGTTACAGATACATTTTCGTCCGACGATGAAACGTAACTTAATTAGATCTAATTTAATATTCAGTGTGAAACAGTTTTGCTATTACCTTATTATGTACAAAAAATTAACAATCATATTTTTTATGATAAAAGTGGTAACATAGCCTATGCCGTTACAATGACGCCAGAAAACGGGCTAAAACTTACGTTCGTGAAGTTAGCTGCCAGTTGAAAGTTGACGGTTGCCAATTCAATCGTCAGCTGGCAACTGTCAGCTTACTTCACACATAGCTGCCAATTTATATTTTTTTCATCCAGCTGCCAGTTCGATTTTTTAAACGCTCCCAGCGAATTGTCAACTGTCAACTAGCAGCTGGCTGCCAGTTCGAATTCAACATAATGTTAGTTTCAGTGAATCGTCAACTGTCAACTGACAGCTAACTTCACGCACATCTAAAAGTTTCTGTAGATTATGACGCATATTTGATGTCGCAAAAATCCTTCTTGCACACCTCAGATTTGCACAAGTTATTTGCCCTTCATGTCATTCACACTGGTCAGGACCAGCCCGCACTGGACCTGTAAATATCAAGTCTTGGGTCACTTGAGGGTGTGGGTTTGACAAAAGGAGGCATTGGACTTAATGTGGAATCTCTTCTTTAAATTTGTTAAAATAATTTCAAAAGCGGTCTAGTGAAATACAGCAAAAAATTGTCTCCAGGATGTATCGTGATAACGGAAGAGATACATGTGTGCCATGCTCAGTGAAAAGGGACTTAACTCTTTACCAAACGACAAATTTTGGACTAGTCCAAATTGAAAGAGTTTGCAGACGACAATTTTAAATTTGATGAAAATGGCAGAAAGGTCTCAAAACGGGTAGAAAACACTGTGGGAAAAGGAGAAATTGCTCGTAACGAGCAATTTCTCCTTTTCCCACAGTGTTTTCGAAAGACTTGTACTGCAGACACGTGAAAACCAGGGCTTGTTTGGGAAAGGGTCAATACATCTGTAAAAAGTATCAATTCAGGTCAGCCTGCGCAGTCGGCGCAGGCTGACATGGGTTGAAACAATGCCATTTGTAAATTTTCTGCATGTCAAAGGATCAGTCTACCTCAAGGCTCAATCTACCTCATGATTCAGTCGGTTGTTTTACAAAATGGATTTTACGGATTCATAATTATGTAATGTTGGTATCATGGACCAGGCAGATATATTAAGCCCCCTTTTGCCACAGCATGACTCGTGTAATTTATTAGATAAGTATAAAATAAGCATCTCTCTCTCTCTCTCTCTCTCTCTCTGTGTTTCTTTACTGTCTCTGTCATTGTCTCAAGGTTTGTCACTTTCCTCCTCTCTCTCCCTTACTCTATCTATGTGTCTTTCTCTACCCCCTCTCTCTCTCTCTCTCTCTCTCACCCAGTATATATATTTTTTTGAAGGATTGCATATTAAACTCTATATAAAGGTAGACGAAAAATTGGGATAGTTTAGATGTGCCTCGTAACTGAAGACCTATTTAACAGCCAGGCTCCCTGGTTTAAATTACAAATTATAAAAAAGAAAGGTGTCTATCTTTACGAAATTTCTTTTGAAAGTATCGTTACACACTTCAGTCAATATGATATGTCATTTATATGTTAAAAATAAAAGTTACAGTTAATCATGTGAAATTGCCATCCTTCTAAAAGTAAGTACAAAGTTTCCGGAACGGATTCATCGCGGTCAAAAGTGTAACGTTACTGTAGATAAGGACAGCAACCAGGGTCCGTATTCACCAACCATTCTTCAGGCTATTCTCATTATTAATCCTCAAGATTTTCTAAATTTAAAAGTAACACAACTTCTGATTGGCTAAACCAAATGGTTTAGCCAATCAGAAGTTGTGCTACTTTCAAATTTAGAAAATTTTGGAGAATAAGACTAAGGACGTTCTTAAGAATGGTTGGTGAGTACGGACACAGGATCCATATTTCCGTCTTCACTAACCATTCTTAAAAAAAACTTCTTAAGTCAGATAATCAAACATTTTCTAAATTTCAAAGTGTCACAACGCCTGAAAGTTGTGATACTTTCTAATTCTAAAATTAGACTTAGAATGAATTCAAGTTAAATCAAATCAAATCATTTATTTGTAAATAAAGGCCACGGTCCAAAATACACACATATACAAAAGGATAACAGAGAGCACATACAAGAGTTGTGTGGCATTGAATCGCGATCAATATTTTCGTTGTTTTCATCACTATTAGATCATGATAATAATAATTATTATCATTATTATCAGTAGTAGTAGGACTAGTAGTAGTGTCATCATCACCATAATCATCATCATCAATATCACCGTCAAATCATCCATATATAACTACATCAGAATTTTAAAGCAGAGCAATAGAAATGAAGAAAAATAATAACAATAGCAAGCACTTTCATCATCATCATCATCATCATCAAAATCAGAAAGAAAAGCGTAAGAATGGTTGGTGAATACGGACCCAGAATGCGGCCTTTTTGAGAGCAGTCAGAACTGCATTATTTATATACACAAACATACAAAGTCGAGTGCCTTTGTCCATTCACAGAGGAGCCTTTTCATGCTTCTTACATCACCACAACTGGTGATCTGGGTCCGTATTTACCAACAATTTTTGAGAACCTTCTTAGCCTCATTCTCCAAGATTTTCTAAATTTGAAAATGACACAACTTCTGATTGGCTAAACCATTTGGCTGAGCCAGGTTTAGTCAATCGGAAGCTTTGTTACTTTCAAATTTAGAAAATCTTGGAGAACAAGACTGAAAACGTTCTGAAGAATTGTTGGTGAACAAGTCTTGGAAAACAAGACTAACACAACTTCTGAATGGCTAAACCATTTTGTTAAGCCAATTAGAAAATGTGTTACTTCCAAACTTAGAAAATCTTGGAGAACAAGACCAAGAACGTTCTTAAGAATTGTTGGTGAATACGGACCCAGCAGTCCAAAGTTTATCCTTTGAAAGCATTTGCAGACGACAAATCAAAATTGTGGCACAAATGATGGTATTGGTTTTTGATAGAACAGAATTCAATGTAGAAAAAGAAGGAAATGCTCGTTACCAGTATTTTCTCCTTTTCCCACAATGTTTTCAAAAAAGGTTTCTTCCCCAGAGTTGTTAAAACTCGGGATTGTTTGGTAAAAGGTTAACCAAAAAGGAATGTTTTTCTCATGTCCCAAAGTTTTTGTCGTTGATATCTGCAGGACAAAAAATGAGTACTCTCTCTCTTTCTCTCTAAACGTGACTGCTCTGTCTGTCTGTCTCTCCGTCCGTCCGTCCGTCCTCTTTTTTCAAATGGATCTGTCATTTTTCTTCGCTCTCACCATCGCTTATATTTTTATCCAAACATTTAGACATATTCCAGAATAAACATACCATCCTACCGGCCTATATGAAAACATTTTTTACAAAAAATTTCAATTACATTCAAAGTGTCAAGTTGTCCCCGCCTACTCGCTTTCTGTCTACTTATTGACTTTATCGTGTGTATTTATTCTCTTGTATTAAAGTCAAATTTCCAACAAAGGACACCATTCTCAAAGTTTATTACATTTTCTAAAAGCCTAACTTTGAGGTTGACTTTTAGCAAACAGGGTTGTCAAAACTGGGCGTGTCGACTGCTCGCCTTGCGCCGACAGTTGATATTGTTTAATGAAAAGGGACCAAATATATGAGCCATGCTCCGGCAAAAGAGGGCTTAATGCATCTTCGTAATGCATTATACCCAGCAAGTCATCACATGATTAGGGACCCATATAATCCGTTTTATCTAACAACCGACTGCATCATAAAGTAGACTGGTCCTTTGACATGCAGAAAATTGACCAATAGCGAAAAGTTTCGGCTCAGGTCAGCCTGCACGGACTGCGCAGGCTGACCTGAATCGATACGTTTCGCAGATGCATTAAGCCTCCTTTTCACAGAGCATGGCTCAGTTATCCATTTAGCTGTGTTTTTCGTTCATTACAAAATTAATACGTTGTTAGCTTTTAGAAAAGTAAATATTGTGTTATGGTTCAATGTAATTATTTTCAAGTTGACATATATTGAATATGAAAAAAAAAATAATCATGAGGATAAGAAAAAAACGAAACGTTGAAAATGGTTACAGACATTTCATTTTTCCCCTTCACTTTTTTCGCCATTAGATCTTGCAGGCCAAGGCGACTTTATTTTTAATTTAGAAAATTTATTTAATATTGTGTAGGAGATTAACACTGGAGACAGTTAGATATTTTGATAAATGGAGAAAAAGTTAGTCATAAGTACCGCTTTCTTTCAAGCTGACCTGGGTCGATACTTTTTGAAGATGCATTAAGGCCCCTTCCATGGAGTATGGCTCAATATTTTTCTTTGCGGTTGTATAAACTGTACTTTTACATTCAATAAAAAGGGCAATTTAGGGAGTTTAACGTCTATTTGTATTACACCAGATGTGACGTCATCATACTGATTTGAATGCGAATCTTTGTAAACTACGCATGCTATTGTTCATATAATATTCTTAAATGTCTTTGTGAAACTCGTGGCGTATTTCTTTTGCTGCTCCGAACACTCGGAACATGTTTTAGGTCAATGGAGTATGAACACGGCGCTATGTACTTAAGAACATGTTCAGACTGTTCTAATCGAATCGGGGTGCGGCGCACCTGCTGAACGCGTAATCACGTGTTACAAAATGGCTGATTTTTTTTTTTGCATTGGAACACCTTCGCATGTGTCAGTATACCAGTGCTGACACAATTTTTTCCCCAAGATACTGACTACTTTTCTCACATGCATCATAGGTGAGAGGTGAAAGGCGAAAAATTGCCGGACAAGAAAGCTTGTCTCAACCGGGTATCATACCCGCAACCACCAGGTCACAAGTCAGTTACTCAAACCACTGAGCTACCCGGCCGGGCACGATGTAGCTGAAGGACTTACCTTTCGTTTTCATATTGATAAGAACAGAGTTCCGAAAATGTATCATTCAGTACATAAATCCAGAACAGTGTACATAATGCTGAAATATTCCTTTCGCACTTTTCAGAAGAGCATTCAGGGTTTATATTCACCAACCATTCTTAACAACATTCTAAGTCTTATTCTCCAAGATTTTCTACATTTGAAAGTAACACAACTGCTGATTGGCTAAACCATTTGGTTTAGCCAATCAGAAGTTGTGTTACTTTCAAATGTAGAAATTTGGGGGAATTGCACTGAGAATGTTCTCAAGAATGGTTGATGAATATGGACCCAGAAACACAGTACATCTTGCCAGAATAGGTGAAGAGAATACGCCCTCTGATTTTGGAGTCTGAAAATACGTAATGAAGAAAGTGTGCTTCCCATTAAGAAAATATCACTAAAAATACCACTTTTGTCTTTCTTATTTCGTGACGATTTGCCCATTATCAGCTTACCTAACCCTTTACCAAACAAGCCCTGGTTTTCACAACCCTGGCTAAGAAGGCTTTTGAAAACATTGTGAGAAAAAAGGAGAAAATACTGGTAATCAGCATTTTCTCCTTTTCCCACAATGTTTTCTACCCTATAAGAGACAGAGGTCATCATTTGAGTAACATTAAATTTGTCGTCTGCAAATGCTTTCAATTTGGTAGAGTCCAAAATTTTGTTGTTTGGTAAAAAGTTAATTTTGGGATAAATCATTTTTGAAGTTTGGTTAGATTATAACAATCTGAATAGCCCCCTTAAATATGGGGGGGGGGGGGGGAAGGAAAAATCCCATTTATTTGTTTTTCAATTTCAATTTTGCACAATGGCTTATGACATACGATCCAGTATTAAGGCATGTTTAATACATGTACATGAATTTGACCCTAAACTGTTTTAAATGGACATCCTTTATGATAGTTCTATCCTATAAATCAAAAAGTAAAGCTGATAAATTGTATTTGTCAAAAAAAAAAAAAGAACTATTTTAACGTTAACCACACAGTTCTGAGTTATAACGACCCTAACAGATAAAGCTTCTGAAAACATTGTGGGAAAAGGAGAAAATGCTGGTAACCAGCATTTTCTCCTTTTCCCACAATGTTTTCTACTCCTACAGAGAGAAATCCTATCATTTGAGCAAGACTTGATTTGTAGTGTGCAAATGCTTTCACTTTGGACAAGTGTACAATTTTGTCATTTGTTAAAGGATTAATCTGTCATTATAAATTATAGCTCCTGACATGCTTTAGGCACCCAGATCTGCTTCTGCTCACAGTTTAGATTAAGATCAGACTACACAGAGCGTGCAATTTTGTCTTGCATTTACACTGACGAATAATATATGAGCTATGCTCTGGCAAAAGGGGTCTTAATGCATCTCCGTAATGTATGACACCAATCTAGCCATCACATAATTATGGATTCATAATAGCCCCTTTTCTTAACAACCGACTGAATCATGAGGTAGACTGGTCCTATGGCCTCCAGAAAATTGACCAATAGCGATAAGTTTTTGCCCAGGTCAGCCTGCGCGGACTGCGCAAGCTGACCTGAGTCGATACTTTTCGCAGATGCATTAAGCCCCCTTTTCACAGAGCATGGCTCATATGTATAATATTCCAGCCATAGCAACACTAAATAGGAAAATGAATTGAGTTTTGTCTGTAAATGCCCGTTCAGTCTTTTTAACACTTTACCAAACGACAAAATTTTGGACCTGACCGAATTGAAAGAATTTGCAGACGACAATGGATGTGGCTCAAAAGATGACTTCTATCTTTGATATAGCAGAAAAAATTCTGGAAAAAAGTAGAAAATGTTGGTTACCAGTATTTTCTCCTTACCTAAAGTGTCTTCAAAAGCCTTCTTCTTTTAGGGATATAAATTCTCGGGATTGTGTTGTAAAGGGATAAGCCGTCAACAGAATAATGAAGTTACGTGTTCGCGTATGTGTTTCCATATTTGAGTTATGCTCTGGCAAAGGGAGTTTAATGCATTTCCTTGATTCATTATACCAAGCAAGTCATCACATAATTATGGATCCATAAAATATATCATGTCAAACAACCGACTGAATCTGGTGGTAGACTGGTCTTTTGACAAACAGGAAATTTACAATTAGCAAAAACTTTCGACCCATGTCCGCCTGCGCGGACTGCGCAGGTTGATCTGAGTCGATACTATTTGCAGATGCAATAAGTCCCCTTTCACAGATCATGGCTCATACAAATTTATTCATTCAGTTTGAACGAAATTCGAGACAAACTTTTTCTGAAACAGAATTCTCTCAAGATACATTTGCAAATTAACGGGTCCTAATTCGAAATCATCGGATTTCTCACTATTAAATATTTCTAAATGATTATGACTTTCATTTGTGTGTTCAGATTTATGAACACTGCTTTTAAACCTTTGACCGAAAAGTTCGTCCCGTCAGTTTTAGATAACAGCATAAATAACACCACGACAAAAGTTCGTGTATAATACAAGTACTCGTAACAAAACCCTCTTTCTACAAGACTGAAGAACAACAAGATCGTTCTAGAAATACCCGTCTCTATATGGCTAGCCCGGCTGGGCCAGGTAGCTCAATTGGTAACGCACAGGGCTTTAAACATAGGGAGTCGATGGTTCCTGACTCGGCGTTGTTCTTAAACTCTTTACCAAACGACAAACTTTTTGACTGACCAAAATTAAAAGCCGCTTTGCTTGTCTGTGTGTTTGTATGGTGTTTAACAGCGTTTTCAACATTATTTTAGTTACATCGTGGCGGCCAGTGCACCTATCCATGCTTTCCTGAAGATTCTTTTACCATTACTTCGCATATTCTTCCCAAGCCATTGGCTGCTTTCCCACATAACCATTGTCGAAAAATGACCAGCGGTAAGATTGGAATGAATCTTGTCGCAATAACAATCATCATTTCTCGGAAAGAAATTGGGCGAGGTGGTATTCGAACCAGCGATCCGTGGCCTCAAGTCCTGTACGCTACCGACTGCGCTATCCAGGCTCGGCGAAAGTTGCTTTGCAGACGACAACTTACATGTAGCCATAATAATGGATTTTGTCTAAGAAAGGATAGGTGGGAAAAGGAGAAAATGCTCGTTACCAGCTTTTCCCATAATGTTTTAAAAAGTCGTGTTTTCATGGTCGATAACACTAGGGATTATGTGGTATACAGTTAAAGGGTTGGTTTGGTTTGTATTGGAGTTTAACGCCATTTTAACAGCTCAGGTCATATCATGGCGGTCACTGACGCACCCATGTGTTTCCTGGCTTTCTCACACCAGTACTGACACAACTTTCGTTCCAAAGCCACTGAGTACTTTTCTCACATGCATCAGAGGTGAGAGGCGAAAAATCGCCGGAAAGAAAATTTGCCTCAACCACAGTTAAAGGAACTCACGAAAGTCATGTTGACAGGATTCTTTCCTTAGCCTCTGAACATCGTTACGATGATGATTATGTGGGAAAGCAGCCAGTGGCTTGGAAAGAATGTTAAGCGATTCAGACCGGTAAGAACTAAAATATTGAATTGAAAGCGGCCTGCGTCTACTATATCGTTTATATATGAGCTATGCTCTGTTAAAAGGGGGCTTAATGCATCTGCGAAAAGTATCGACCCAGGTCAGCCTGCGCAGTCCGCGCAGGCTGACCTGGGCCGAAACTTTTTCGCTTGACGTCGGTCAATTTTCCTGTATGTCCCAGGACCAGTCTACCTCTTGATTACGTCGGTTATTAAAAATAGTTACAATTATGGATCAATAATTATGCGATTACTTGATTGGTATAATGCATCACAGAGATGCATTAAGCCTCATTTTGTCAGAGCATGGCTCATACGCAACTGATAAACGCATATGCCCGTAAAAGATTAAACACTTGTACTGGCATCTTTTTCATAAATGATATAACCGTTGAAAATGGCTCGATAGAATAAACCTCCATTTTTAGTGGGACAAGAAAATAACAAGTCCGTTCCTCATTCTGGGATTCACAACTTCGGCGCAAGCCATCACAGGCTCTGACGGGAATCGAACTTTGATCCTCGTGACGCGATATAAATCTCAAATTGCGTTCGATTTAAGTCATCGATTTATCATAAATCTAACCTTTTTTTTTTCTATCACGAAAGAGGAGAAGTGGAGATGTATTAATGGCAAGAAGATATTTGAAACCGACTAATGGTGAAAAAAATCATCATGTGTACTTTTTCCCCCAGCTACAACGTCTCGAATACTTAATTCCAGAATCTTTCTGTCTCAAGATATGTACCCGAATCAGAAAAAGCAGCCCCTTTCCAAAAATAAAAAGGCAGTCTAATTATCTCTTTACCAAACGACAAAATGTTAGAGTGGTCCAAATTGAAAGCATTTGCAGACGACAAAATAAATGTGACTAAAAAATTGAAATTTGTTTTGGGAAGGGTGGAAAACATTGTGAAAAAAAGGAGAAAATGCTGGTTACCAGCATTCTCTCCTTTTCCCACAATGTTTTCAAAAGGCTTCTTTCACAGGGTCGTTAAAAGTCGGGATTGTGTGGTAAAGGGCAAAAAAAGAAAGGCACGCACGTGTTTGCAAGACGACAAAATTTTAGACTTGTCAAATTTCAAACATTTGCAGACGACAAACTAAATATGCTTTAAACGTTAAAAACTTGTTTTTAACCTTTTACCGCACAATCCCAGATTTTAATAACCCTGAGGAAATAGACTGTTGAAAACATTGTTGGAAAAGGAGAAAGTGCTGGTAACCTGCATTTCTCCTTTTCCCCCACAATGTCTTCTACCCTATCAAAGACAGTTTCATCATTAGAGCCACACGTAAATTGTCGTCTGCAAATGCTTACAATTTAGACATATCTATATATCTGTTGTGTGGTAAAGAGTTAAAAGGGTTAACATTGTGGGATATAGAGTAAATGATGGTTATCAGAATTTTTTCCTGTACCCGCAATGTTCTCAAGTGCCTTCTTCTTTAGGGTATTTAAAGCGGGCAGCTTAGTTTCTGTGACGTAGTGAAAAATCTTGTAATACACCGATAAATATAACTAAATATACATAGTAAAATTAGTGTTGCGCCCCCTGTGTTTTTTACCAGGTTTGATTTTCTGACGTGAATGAGATAAAATTGGGTCGAAATTAGAATTCGGCTGCTGCATACACCAACAGACTCGTCTTTTGCCCATAAAATGAACTGAACTGATGTATCCCTTGACCTCATGGTAAGTGGGAATCTTTTGCCTAGATGTTGCTTTCAAATTTAAGAAAAACGAGAAGCGTTTAAGTTTGGTTAAAACAGGGAATTTAATGTCGAAACAAAACTTACGACAGGTTGAAAGTGACCTGCAGAGAATGGACACACAAAATCAGGCAATATTGCGTACTTCCACCCGGGACATGCAAAACAGCTTGCAGTCTTTTTCTCACACCTCTCACAAGAGGTTGAAACAGCTCGATCAAAAGCTGCTGCCATGAGGTTAAGGGATACCTCAGTTCATTCCATTTCAGAGACAACAGACTTGTTTGTTCTTGTATACAGCAGCCAGATTCTAATTTCCAACCCATTTCATATCATTCACGCCAGAAAATTAAACACGTTAAAAACACAGGGGGTGCAACACTAATTTTACCATGTACATGTATATGTTTTTATATGTAATTATAGGCTAGAGAAACTGTGCGGTTACATTCAGTACGAAAAAAGAGGAAATTTTGGGCGTTTAAATAGCGGGATGGTTGTTTTCCAATAGGTAACTCCTCTATGTTTATTACATGGCCCGCAACATGCGAAATGAAACCTTCGGACATTTGCGTAAAGTGTCGTCTCGGATTAGCCTGCGCAGTCCGCGCAGACAAATCCGAGACGGCACTTTACGACTACATAAGATTTTGTCATACAGTAGACTTTCGTTAAACAGAAAATGACATAAGAACGGAAAGTGTCGTCTCAGATTAGTCAATGCAGACTGCACAGGTTGATCTGGGACGACACACTTTTACGCATTTGTCCGAAGGCCCCTTTTCTTGTTTTGCACGCCATATCAGATGTGACATCATCGCACTGATTTGAATGCGAATCCTCACATTGGACGAGTGCTATTGAGCATTGATAATGTGACATTCCCAGAAGTCTTTGCGAAACTCCTGGTCGAAATCGAAACATACGTTAAAAGGCCACCTAGTCCATTTAGGAAATACCACCGCAAAATTATTTTTCTTACTTTATCTTTCTTCTTTATTGGTAAACTGACTGCTATCGCTTTACTTATTTCAATGATAAACCAGCTTTGAAATTAGATAAGATTATAAAACTCTGAATAGTTCCCTTTAAACACGGTATTTGTATGTTAAAAACAATATAAAGGGTAAGATCGTTTCCAGTCATACCACCTGCAGACCACTGTTTTCGTCTGCCAGCAGACGACTTCTGAAAACATTGTGATAAAAGGAGAAATTGCTCGTAGCGAGCAATTTCTCCTTTCGCCACAATGGTTTCGATTTTTTTTACCCTTTAATTCTTTACCAAGCGACTTTTTTTGTTACTTTTCTGAATTAAAAGCAATAATTGCTGACGACAATAAAACATAGTTTAAATGGAAGGCTTTTTCTTATATAAGGTAGAAAAACTTGTGTGAAAAGGATGAAATGCTGGTTATCGGCATTTTCTCTTTTCCCACAATGTTTTCAAAAGTGTCTGCAGCAAATCTATCCATGGGGGCCATGAAGGTGCCAGGTTAGTATAATTTTGACACCGTCTCTTTTGTGTAAGAGTTATCAAAAAAAATGAAATACGAGGAAGTTGACATATCAACTGATAAAAGATCGCATATTTATCATTTTCTGAAACTTATTTTATGCACAAAATAATACAAAATATATCTTTTAGCCTCCCTTAACGCGATCGTTTCAAAACTTTGTTCTTTTTACTCTAATCTTACCATTTTTTATTTAGGTAGATTTACAAATAAAATTTTAATTTCGTTTTACAATGTGTACTGTCTATAGCTCAACCATTAGTTTATTTGTGATCAATATTCTTTACTTTTCCAGTGATATTTTTAAGAATTATTAAATTTACAAACAAGAAAAAAATATTTTTGAAACTAAGGGTAAACAATAATATTTAACTTTATTAATCTTCCGTTTTGACACGCAAAGGTTTTATTTCCATGATTGTATTATTCTAAAGTTTTATACATTTTTCCCCATTTATCAAAGTTTTAATCCTTTCAAGGCTGAAAACAGAGCTTTTGCGTATGGCATAGATCAAGATCAGACGAGACAGAACGTCCAAGGGGCTTTTTTGCGGACGGAATAGGTAAAGATCAAACTGCATAGAACGTGCCGTATGATTTCGAATTTATACCGTCCCCTTATTTAAAACCCTTATTAGTTTCAGTGGACTGTATTTTCATCCGTCGAAAGAGGTCTCGTTTATGAATCGAGCCTTGCTCCGGCAAAAGGGGGTTTGATGTATCTTTTTGTAATACATGATACTAAGTACATGTAAGTCATCACATAATTTTGGATCCACAAAATCCATTTTGTATAACTGGTCCGTTGACATGCAGAAATTTGACCAATAGCAAAAAGTTTCGACAAAGGTCAGCCTGTGCGGAGTGCGCAGGCTGACCTGGGTCGATACTTCTTGCAGATGCATTTAGTCCTCCTTCTTTTCACAAAACATGGCTCAATTTATGTTTTGCTCCAAAAGAGTTAATTGTAAGAATTTATACTGAGACTCTCGTGACATTTCATTTCATCCCAGATTCCAGAGTCGCGCCACGAATAGCAATGTAGTGACAAACAGAGCTAGTAATACAGGGGTCGTGAGTCCAAACCAACACTCAACCGAAGCTCTTGTCCTCACTTTCCTCTAGCACCGTTTAATCCTTAGGCTACTAAGCGCGACGGAAGGACCTTTGGCGGACAGTGTAGATCAACGGTGCTAACCACTTAACGAACCAGTAAATGAACCATCCTCTGGCAAAAGGGGGCTTAATGTATCCCTGTGATGCATGATACAAAGCAAGTCATCAAATTATTACTGATCTATGAAATCCATTTAGACTAATAATCGACTGGGTCTGGAGGTAGAATGGTCTTTGGACATGCAGAAAAATTACAAATAGCAAAAAGTTCCAACCCATGTCAGTCTGCGCGGACTGCGCAGGCTGACATGGGTCGATACTTTTTGCAAATGCATTACGCCCTCTTGGTAGAGTGGTCCTTGGACATGCAGAAAAATTACAAATAGCAACAAGTTTTGACCCATGTCAGCCTCTACTGGCTGACATGGGTCGATACTTTTTACAAATGCATTAAGCCCTTTTCAATAGAGCACGGCTGAAATATGATGATCGAAATTTTCAGTGTTAGAATTTTTGAAATATCGCATGAAACAGGCGTATTAAAGTTAAACAAGGCGAACGGAAAGAGGTTGATAAATTATGGTATTAAAATGAATTATGAAATTTTAATCGCCCTGATAAACCAGCCGCCCCCTTGGAGAATCAACCCTTTCTCGTGAATAATAACTGATCAATGTTATCTCAAAAATATTGTCTTAGACACAAGATGGTTAAAATTTGTGAAATGATCGCAGCAGCTGGAATTCTGATAATTCTAATTAATTAAAGTCTTAACTCATTACCGAACAACTGTGTTATGACAGGCCTAAGGGGGAATGCTTTTGAAAACATTTTGGAAAAGTTTTCTCCTTTTCCCTCAATGTTTTCTACCCTTTCTACCCTTCAAAGAAAAACTGTCTAATTTGTGCAACATTTATTCTGTCGTCTGCTTTCAATATGGACCACTCTAAAATTTCGTCGTTTGGTAAAGAATTAAAAGTTTACCAGCATTTTCTCCTTTTCCCACAATGTTTTCAAAAGTCTTCTTCCTTGAGGTCGTTAAAAGTCATCCTGGTGTGGTAAAGAGCTAACTTTATAAATGAAAAAGAAATCCTATTCATAAGTTGCCACTTTAATGGGATATTTCTTTTGGTTTTGTCTAAATCAAACGCATTTGCGGACCACAAATCATATGTGACTAAAATGGTGGAGTTTGTCTTTGAGAGGGTAGAAAGCATTGTGGGAAAAAGAGAAAATGCTGGTAATAAGCATTCTCTTTTTTTTCCCAGATTGATTTCAAAAGCCTTCTTCCTAAACGTCGTTGAAATTCGGGATTGTGTGGTAAAGGGTTCAGATATACGAGTCTGCTAACAAGTTTCTATTCTTGACAGGAATAAAGACAGACGTGCGTACAAAAAGACAAAACGACGGACAGGAAGACAGACAGAAAGACAGACAGAATCAAATAAACCTATTGTAGTCAGAAACCTTTGTGGGGATTAAAAGCTAAACACCCACAAAAAGTTATGAAGTATTTCTCGTGACAAGGAAGTTACTCAATACCTTCTGTAACAAACTTGCAGCAAGTGACTTGAAAGCGTCCGGTCCTATATATAATGAGTCATGCTCTGTGGAAAGGGGGTTTAATGCATCTACAAAAATGTGTCGACCCATGTAAGCCTGTGTAATGCAGAGAAATGACCCTCCCCTACAAAATGACCAATGGGTCATTTCACTACGTAGAGGAATGACCCGGGTCATTATTCTACGTAGAGAAATGACCCCAGACCGCCTTTCACTACGTAGAGGAATGAGTCGGGTCATTATTCTACGTAGAGAAATGACCCCAGACGGCGGTCTGGGGTCATTTCTCTACGTAGAATAATGACCCGGGTCATTCCCCTACGTAGTGAAATGACCCTGGGGTCATTTTGTAGGGGAGGGTCATTTCTCTGCATTACACCTGCGCAGTCCGCAATAATGTGGATCGTAACTTTTCTGTTATTGATAGATAGTCTGCATGTCAAAGGACCAATCTAATTCATAATTTCGTCGCATTTTTTTTTTTTTTTTTTTGGGGGGGGGGGGAATGGGCCCAAAGTATGTAACAACTTGCTTGGTATTATGCATTACGAAGATGCATTAAACCTCCTTTTCTCGGAGTGCAGGTCAAATACAAGTTATAACACCATGGTTATTATTTCAGAGTGAGAATCTAGGAAAAATCCAAAGATTAGCTCTACATGTTACAAAATTAATGGAATGTGTGTAGAAGTTGGCACATTACTATTTGTTAAAATGTGAAAACAGTAATATTTGTATTGTGGGCCGGAGGCCTTACTACACCAATAAAGATATTGTATTGTATTGGTAAAGAAAACTCGCTCGCTACCATCAATTTCTTCCTTTGCCAGAAATTTTTGCAAACAGTGTGGTCTACTGAAACGCGAAAAAGGTCGTTTGCAGCACATAATGGTTAAATCGTTCACAGCCAAATATTATACACTAGGCCTCTTTCGTCGACTGATAATACAATCCACTGAAACTAAGAAATATTGATTCTTACACGCTTGGGTAAACAAGTGTACGGCATAGATCCAAGATCAGACTGCACGTTCTGTGCAGTCTGATCTTGATCTATGTCGTCCGCCAAAGCACGTATTCTCGCCTGTGGCGCCGAAAATGTTAAATTGTAAAAAATTCATCGAGTGAAGGGCTGACAGCGACGCCTGGAATATGACAGTTGAACAGAAAAGTTGTCAGAAAACGAAAAATTCGGTAAAAAAGAATTAGATAATCTGTAATTAATGTTCTTTATTGATTTCCAGTTTTGTGAAAACAAGTTTTAGCATATTCATCTTTAGTGCATAGGGTTTCTACAATAGAAATGGCTTCAATAATAACCCCTGTCTGCGAAGCGTCGCATCTGTCAATGAAATAATAACATCCGTCATGAACTTTGAATCCCGGCTCGGTATCGACAACTGTTGGGGGAACTTTAAAGTCCGAATTTTAAAATTCGTTCAATATAATGTGGTTCTTTTTTCCTTTATATAATGTTGTGACCTTCGTCCATAATCCATTTGGTTTGGGTTAGGCTTGGTTTAACCAGTCAAAAGCTGTATTACAAATTAAGAAAATTCTTAAGAATAAGACAGAGCTTTTTCTTAAGATTGATTGGTGAAAACAGACCCAGGAAAGATTTTAAGTTTTATAGGCTCTGTTTTTTTCTTTTTTACGTTCACATCGTTAAAATTAACACTACATGTACTATTCCAACTGACCAAAATGAAATACTCTCGAAATTGCCACCGACTGTTCAAAAACATTTAGTCTAGATTTTTCTTTTTTTTGGTCCGGTTTCACGAAAAATTAAAAACATACTGAAAAAGGACAACCAGTTATTTACTCCTGAGCTATTCTGAACTAAAACTTCTTCAGTCTGCTGAAAGATACTAGTATCGTCGAGGAACGTGTAGATGAAGACCTATTTGCATGAAACAGATCTTCACTTTATCACATAACTACCCTAGTTTCTTTTTTTTTACTGTATTTACAGCCATTACGAATTTACGTTTCTTACATACCTTGGACATTATGTGATGTCATAATTATGTGGCGTCATTTTATGTAACTTTCAGTGTTCTAAGTGAGTTTAGTTTTACTCGTGGAAATTCCCACATGTATGTGCATGGTTTCGCATATTCTGACAGGTCTATAACTCTTGGGATATGGTTATGTGATCAAAAGAATCTGCCTTCTCGAATAAACTCGTCTCTAAAATTATTATTTAGCTCACCAAAGGCTGGCTTTTGAACACTTTAGACTGTTTTTTTTTTTTAATTTCACCAGAAAACGCCAACTTATGTGAGATACTATAGTTACCACATAAAGCGTCCTCTAGCAGTATATTTAACCAATGATCTTTTTCTATAATGCACTATTGTCGTTCTTGGGGTCCCATTTCTGGTTGATTTATAGCTATGAGCGCGTGAATCCGGCGAAACCAAGCACAACAGGTACAGAATTTTGTACTACATCGTCGTTTCGGTGGGAAAGGACGTCATCGTCTACGGTGTATACGCGTGAAAAGTTGTATGAATTTCATTACTGACAGTAGAGAGAGATATAGTGAAAGTTAAATTTACTTCCACAAGAAGTTTATCATTCTACTTCGAAATGTTACAGAACTATATCCTTGTGTATGTATACATTTTAATCCGAACTACATGTACATCTGTTAACGTGGACCCGTAAACGGTACAATGCCTTAAGATGATGATGCAGGATATGTGTCTGTCTATCTGTCTGTCTGTCTGTCACTTGTTTTATGCAAAAAAATAGTATCTCTAATTCGTGTTTATCTATCATTATTTCATTTTGACTAAAGTAAGGCTCGAATCATATGACAATAGATGTCAAAAATCTGGCTAAACGAAAAAAAAAAAAGGAAATTTGGGGAAAAAAGATTTTTGCAGTCCATTTAGTTGAAAGTAAGGAAAATGACCAATCGTGTGTACATGGCTTCCATTGATCGTTTTATCTAAAAGTACATTATCTCATTACGATGCTGTTTTCGTGACTTTAAAATAGCTTTTGCAGTAAATGATGTTATATCAACAGTCGTTAAATTGTTAAATGTATATGAGCCATGCTCTGTGAAAGGGGCCTTAATGCATCTGCAAAAAGTATCGACTATGTCAGCTTGCGCGTTCCGCACAGGCTGGCATGGTCGAAACTATTTGCCACCAGTATATTTTCCTCATGTGAAAGGACCTGTGCACCTTATGATTCAGACGGTGGTTTCACGAAATGGATTCTTATGGATCAATAATAACATATTGACTTGCTTGGTACCATACGTAACGGAGATGCATTTAACCCCTTTTACCAGAACATTGTTCATATTTTTTATACAAATTTAACACTCAATTATAGAGGCCAGGAACTTTGCCATTACTATTGATCGATCACTAAAAAATGTTCATTTTAATTCTTAAACTGAATACAAATATCTATACGGGTTAATGTTTGGAGCATTAATGGCATGACTCTTCTTTGAAGTATTTCGAATGTCGTTCATTTAAATTAATGCATTTACTTTTGAACAGAATTGTCATGGCACAGTTATGTCTTTTTTTACAAATTTAGGCAAAAAAAGAGATCATTTGATGGGCAATAAATGGAAATCGTTGAAACACGCCGTAACCCTTGAGAAACTTAACATAAATCTGGGCACGGTTTCACGAAAAAAACTTAAGTATCTTATTTTTCTCGAATCCGCAACGGTCTCATTTTCCGAGTTAAGTTGATTATTTGAAACACATTTCACTAACATTAATATACTATAGTAACATTCTCAAATCCTGAGTTGACATAACGTTTCAGACTCAAATTAGCAAAAGAATTGGCTTAACTTAACAGACTTAAGTTTATGTCAACTCAGGATTTGAGAACGTAACTAAAATCTGCCTATGTTAGTGAAATGTGGCCCAACTAAAGAACTCAACTTAAGTTGGAAAGTGAGTCCATTAGCTAGATTTGAGAAAAATAACAGACTTAACTCTTTACCAAACAACAATATTTCGGACTGGTCCAAATTGGAAGCATTTGCAGACAACAAATTAAATGTGGCTAAAATGATTGCACTTGTTTCTGAAAGGTTAGAAAACATTGTGGTAACCAGCATTTTCTCCTTTTCCCACTATATTTTCAAAAGGCTTCTTTCTTAGGGTCATTAAAAGTCAGGATTTGGTAAAGTGTTGTGTTTTGGTGAAACCGTGCCCAGATTTCTATTGCGGCCAGCATATACGAGTATTAGACGGCACAATACGTGCAGTTGGATCTGGAGTTTACACTGTGATATATTTTGTAATATACTCTTGCATAAACTCCTTATAACTTGCAGCAAAAATAGACTTATTCTGCAGAATCGACATTGCCATTTTATTTCTTTATCAGTAGTCATCCTCGCACCGCAGATCATCGTTTCGACGATCGATATGTTGGAAAAGCAGCCAGTGGCTTAGCAAAAAGTTTTTGCGAAGCACTGGTTTACAAAAGAAATTCCAGGAAAGCATGAGTAGGTGCACTGGCCGCCGCTACATAACTTAAATAATGTTGAAAACAGGTTTAAACCTCTTACAAGCTAATAAATCTTTATCAGTCTATTAGCAAATGAAAGAAGAGGGGTGAAAGGTTATCCTCTTGGCGAAAGGTCTAATGATCATGGCAATGAAATGGTAAATTTACGCATTAAAATGATAGATTAGCACATAAACGTTAATGTAAGTTCTGACTCGCACGTTATTTGATCCACTGTAACGCAAAGGCCATTAGAGAAAGTATAACCTTTAACCTTGTCCGTGCCATCAACGGGAATAGGAACTTCAGCGGACGGCGTAGATCCAAGATCAGACTGCACAGAACGTGCAGTCTGATCTTGGATCTATACCGTCCGATTGTTTAGTCAAACCTTTCAGATGGGAACATTACGGTGTTTCTGTGGTTGGTGTTTTCAGCCGGTCGAAAGAGGTCGAATGATACATGGCAGACATAAAGTTCGTTGGATCAGTTTGTCGCTCTATGGCTTAAAATGGAAAGAGTTGGCCCTTTGAAAATAAACAGTGTCCAAAGCGTAATAAAACTTTTCTATGATAAAGAATACAAAGGGCATCATCATGTAAATTGGTCGGAAATACTTCTGACAGTTCTCATTATGTTTTCATGAGTTTTGTTGTTATTTTCTTCTTGTTGTTGTCGTCATTGCCAAAACTGTTCCTAAAGGTATCAATATTGTTGTTCATGGAAGCACTTGTGTTGACGAAGCACCTGCCGTGACGGCGGCGCGGTCGGTTTGTACCAGATATAAAGAGAGCTCTTCAGTTTTCATGCCGTAGATCAAAATTTGTTGTAAAACATCTATCTCACTATTGTGTCATGCGACATTACAGTACCTAATGAAAAATGACGGCTTAATAGATGTGAAGCGTGCTCTGTAAATAGGGGGCTTCATGCATCTGCAAAAAGTATCGACCAAGATCAGCCTGCGCAGTCGGCGTAGGCTGACTTGGGCCAAAACTTTTTGCTTTCGGTAAATTTTCTTTTCGTCAAACAATCAGTGTACCTCATAATTCACTCAGTTGTTAGACAAAATAGATTTTATGGATCCATAACTATGTAATGACTTGCTTGGTATCATGGATCACGGTGATACATTAAGCCACCTTTTGCCAGAGCATGGCTTACATGTAACTACCCTTGTAACAGTTAACAAGACGACTGAAGTTTAGATTCATCGGACCTAAAAGCGTTATTTTGCGAGGATGTTTACGAACAAGTCTGCTCAGGGATGCCGAGGCCCTCTAGCGCAGTCGGTAGCGCGCAGGACTTGAGAACATGCGGTCCCTGGTTCGATCCCCGGCTCGGCCAACTTTTTTCCGAGGATTGATGATAGTCATTGCGACAGGATTTATTCCTCTCTCACTGCCCACTATTCTTTCGACGACGGTTATGTGGGAAAGCAGCCATTAGCTTGGAAAGAATACTGTGCGTAGTACTGGTAAATGAAACTCCAGGAAAGCACGGATAAGTACACTGGCCGCTACATAACTGAAATAATGTTGAAAACGGCTTTAAACACCATACAGTCATCCACTCAATCTGCTCAGTGACAATTTTACTTTAGAAGGTTTCAAGTCATTCCAGAAATTCTTTTGCCTATGTTCCAAACAGACAGAAAACTTGAACTAAGAAGTGTCCAGTATTCTATTTACACTAACATTTTTATCAATGAATATTTTTATTGCTTCTCATTTCGAAAACATAGTTCGCAAAGTGATGGTGGGGAAACATTCTATTTTAACATGATGGATGGTTATATTTCTGATAAGCTTGTGTCCTAGCATCTAGATTACTATCGTTTTGTTATCCAGAGATTTTTATTGCTCCCTTTTCAGTAAAATGTAACATGCGAACAAATGGGTCCATCGACTGAAGTGTTGCTCTCTTTTGTGTTAGCCATTTATTATTGATCGAGCGAGAATGAAATATTAACAATAAAATAGATATATATCTCCTAGTAAAAAGGTTACTTTCATCTTCAAAAGTCAACCTCCTGTCCGTCATATTTTTTTTATGAAACTGACCGCAAAACTAGAAATAGATAAAATTCTATTTTCTCTCATTTATTTTCACACCATCTCGCTATAAACGTTTTTATATGATTATGTTTTATTTATGTTAAACATATACTTTTAAAAGTGATTTTTTTCTCATTGATGTGGATCTTTCCATCCCTGTTTGAATAAGTATTCATATTAATGTAAATGCAAAAACAATGATTGCAATGATAAAAGGGGAAAAAAAGCGAACAAGTGTTTGAGAAAAGGAATGAATGTGCGTGACACAATTTTCATGCACTCTAAAACTTTTCAGCTTTTGACTCTTTACCAAATTAAGAAATTTTAGACTTAAACATATTGAAAGCATTTGTAGACGACAAAAAAATGTGTCTACATGATGTGCTTTGTCTTTAAAAGGGTAGAAAACATTGTGGCAAAAGGAGAAAATGCTGATTACCAGCTTTTGCTCCTTTTCCCATAATGCTTTCAGAAGCATTATTTCTCAGGGTCGCTGAAACACGGGATTGTGTGGAAAACGATTAATGTAAATGTGCCATGTTCTGTGAAAAGGCGACTTAATGCATCTGCGAAAATATCGACCAAGGTCAGTCTGCTCATTTCGCGCAGGCTGATCTAGACCAAAACCTTTTGCTATTAGTCAATTTTCTGCATGCCCAAAGGCCAGTCTACATCATGATTCATTCGGATGTTACACAAAATGGATTTTATGGATTCACAATTGTGTAATGCCCACTTGCTTCGTATAATATATCACGGAGATGCATTAAGCCCTCTTTTGCCAGGGCATGACTCAAATGCAACAACAGTGATTAAAATCATAAAAGGAAGAAGCCAGAAAGTGATCCAGAGAGGGAGCATACGTGAGAAAATTTCAAGCGCTCTAATATTTTATAAGCTTAATTTGCATCACGTCTTTGCCAGACGACATTATTCTAAATTTGTCCAAATTCAAAGCATTTGCAGGTGATAAACATTAATTAAGTGCGACTTATAAACTAAAACCAGTCTTTGGAAAGGTAGCAAACATTGTCGGAAAAGGAGTAAATGATGAAAAAGCGAACAAGTGATTCAGAAAAGGAGAGGTCTTGGGACAATTTTCAAGCGCTCTAAAAGTTGGCAAGCGTATATACTGCATGAATAAACTTTAGCCAACTCAATGCCTCTACTCTTTCTAGAACTGAGTACTCCTCCTACTTATACGAAAGCAAGATGATATTCCGACGTCGTTTCCAAGTGGTGTGCAACACACGAAAAGGGGCCTTCGGACATACCCGTAAAAGTGTGTCGTCGCAGATCGGCCTGTGCAGTCTGTGACTAATCCGAGACGATGCTTCCCGTTTTTGTGCGATTTTCTGTTTCACGAAAGTATGAACAAATCTTAATTAGTCGTAAAGTGCCGTCTCGGATTAGCCTGCGCGGACTGCACAGGCTAATCCGGGACAACACTTTCCTCAAATGTCCGAAGGTCTCATTACGCATGTTGCGGGCCAAGTGAAAATCTATAGTTGAAGAATACAAATGAGCCATGCTCAGATAAAAGGGGGTTTAATGCATTACCATGTCACATAATTATAGATCCAGAAAATTTATTTTGTCCAACAGCCAACTGAATCAGCTGACTGGTCCTGTGGCACACAGAAAAAATGACAAATAGCAAAATGTTTCAACCCAGGTCAACCTGCGCGGACTGCGCAAGCTGAACAGGGTCGATACTTTTTGCAGATGCATCACAACCCCTTTTCACAGGGCATGGCCCAAATTAATTGTGGTGATACCTTGTAGCACTTTATGCAGAAAAAAAAAAACCGGAGCCCTGCTTCCGATGTGTGTGTTATTGTGTATCCCGTTGGCTTCATTTTCAAAGAAATAAAACGAAATGACGTTACAGTGCAGCACTATCTATTCGAGTTGAAGCTTTTCTTTTGTCTTTTTTTTTTCAAGGACAACTCTCTCTCTCTCTTTCTCTCTCTCTTCCCCCCCATTGTTTGAGTATAATTTGTATAAGTCATGCTATCTTTAACTTAAAATGAAATGGACGGAAGAAAATAAACCTTTGAAGTGGATGATTCGATATGACACATCTGTACCTAGTTTGGTGACATAAATTTTCCGATACAATTATCAAAATATTTCATCACCCAAGTTTTTATCAGATAACATTTTCACCCAAAATATGTTGGGTATATAAATAAATCAAATGATTCTCGCTTACTTTCATCTTTAGGTTCTGTCACAGTTCAACGTATTTCCATTTCTGCCCATTTTGGATGGGTTAGTACGAGTCTAAACGAACCATCACTGATCAGGGCTGCGTTTCAAAAAATTGCGTAGATTAACGCAAATTATTCGGGATTGTACATACGCATATACAATCCCTGCTCTACCCTTAGGTATGAGCTGACATTAACCCTTTACCGTACAATGCCGCCTTTTAACGCCCCTGGGAAAGAAGCCTTTTGGAAACATTGTGGGAAAAGGAGAAAATGCTGGTAACCAGCATTTTCTCCTTTTCCCACAATGTTTTCTACTCTATCAAGGAAAAATTGCACCATTTGAGCCACACTGAAATTGTCGTCTGCAAATGCTTTCAATTTGAACAAGGCTAAAATTTTGTCGTCTGGTAAAGGGTTAATTTGTGCAAATAATTACTAATATCGTAAAACTGTGCAGTTTAGTTAAACTCGTTTTCAGACTTGATGCTTGCTAACCAAAACTCCGTACGCAAATTTAGTGCGTACGCACTTCAGTTCAAGGCAATCCAGACACGTAGCTGCCTTAACGCTGGTAGGTGATTTGATCCACGTGGTTCTGCTGCGTGAAATATTCATTAATGAACCATGATCTGTGGAAAGGGGTTGTAATGCATCTGCAAAAAGTATCGACCCAGAACACCAGATCAGCCTGCGCAGTCCGAGCAGATTGACCTGGGTCGAAACTTTCTGCTGTTGGTATTTTTTTTCTGCATGTCCAAAGACCATTCTGCCTTAGAATTCAGCCGGTCGTTAGACAAAATGGATTTATGAATCCATAATTATGTGATGACTTAATCGATATAATGTATCACGGAGATGCAAACTCCTTTTTGCAAGAGAATGATCAGTTTTGTTAATTTATACTTCTTTACCAGTCCATCTTCAGTTAGCATGGTACCTGCTGTTACAGACCATTTTTTGCTTCACTAAGGTGGTATCTGATTGCAGGCTTTACTGTTTTGTGGAAAAACGAAAAATGGCTTCTTTTATTCTTTCTTATCTATTTACAAAACGATCTTTCTTACTTAACCCTTTCTAAACAACCTATACTCTTAACGATCCTGATGTAGAAGCCTCCCGAAAACATTGCTAGAAAAAGAGAAAATGCTCGTGACCAGCATTGTCTCCTCTTCCCTCATCTTTCCCTCCTATCAACCCTATGGCTGTCAAGCGCGTCTCAAGGACCTTTTGCGGACGGCGTAGATCAAGATAAGGCTGCATAGAACGTTCAATTTGATCTTTGATCTGCACTGTCCGAGAAGGAAATATTTTTTTCCATCAAAATAACTTTGAAATAGCAACATTTGGATTTTTACTATAGGCTTGAAAGTTTCATTTCGCTTATTTGACAGGTTAAGGGTTAACTCTTTACCAAACGACAAAATTATAGACATGTCCAAATTCAAAGCATTTGCAGACGACAAAATAAATGTGACTCAAAAGTTGAAATTTATTTTCGGAAGGATAGAAAACACTGTGGGAAAAGGAGAAAATGCTGGTTACCAGCATTTTCTCCTTTTCCCACCATGTTTTCCAAAGGCCTCTATCTCAGGGTCGTTAAAAGTCGGGATTGTGTGGTAAAGGGTTAAAAGCATTCCCACCATTTGAGCTGGATTCAGTCTGCGAGCGCCTCAATTTGGACTGGTGTAAGATTTTGTCGTGTGGTAAAGAGTTAAAAACCTTTTTTTATCACTTAGAACATTTTTTTTTTTTTTTTTCTTTTCTCGTGATGTTATCAAAAGTGTTCTTTTAATCAAGGGTCGTCAAAACACGGCACTATTTATTGAAAAATAAAGCAATCTGACTTCTGAAAACCACTGTCTAGGAGTCTTACTAAACAACATTGGGAGTAGTAGTCCAAAGCGCTCGATCTAGCTCATTTACCCTTATGCAACGCAATATGCCTTACGCAATACGATATAGATTAACAAATAAAACCATATGTTAAGTGGTGCTGGGGTGCTTATGCAAATCCAATCACGCTTATGTTTAATGGCCTAGTTTAACCAATCCAATCACGCTTAAACACACACACTTCCATTATCAATTTCATGTAACATTAAGCATGCTCATAAAATTATCACCTTCATAATAAAAACTGACTAACCTCTTTCTTAATCGTTTTGACTTAAATTCAAATTACTAAAAAAATTTAAAAAAATAAAAAAAAATTTTGATTAAGAAAAAAATAAAAAAATTTAATTAAGAAAAACCAACGCACCAGCTAACCGGCTAACACATCAGCCAGACAATCACTTACATCAGACAATTGCTTAACCTTTTTTTCCAACCCATCATCCAACGCAACATGCATCAGCTAACCGGTTTATGTGTTTGTGGGTGGCTTAAGATTTTGATAAAAAAATAAAAAAAAAATTTTGCATGCATACATCAATGCATTAAATTTAATAAACTGGAAAATCTTTTTCATTTACAAGTGGTTTTAAAATATCTAATAAATCTCTTTTTCTATATTTTGCCCATCCTTTTATTTTTTTATATTTTGCTAACCTTTTAAGTTTTATAACACCATAAAAATATAACTTTTCTTGAGGTGATGAATTAATCCAATTATATAATTCTTCTCTTATATCTAAACATATATAACAAACAAATTTACTACAATCTTTACCATAACAAGAATTTCTATCAAATAATCTATTACATTTAATACATCTTGGATTTAAACATTTTTCACAGTTTATAAACAAATAATCTTTATTAGTCCTTATACATGTACAACGATGGTGAATGTTTTGGGGTTTCCATTGTTCAGGTATATCATCATATCTACAACCATTACACTCTTGAACTAAATACCTTCCTTTTTTTATTTCTGTTTTTAATTCACTATTACAACACACACAATTAGTTAATAAGATACTATCATTTTGTAATCTATAATTTTCTGTTTTTATTTCCATCCTCTCATATTAATATATTAATTAACTAGTAACTAAATTCAAAAATTTTTATTTTTATTTGTTACAATACAACAAATAAAAAATTTTTAATATGTATTTTTTGGTCTTGCCCCCTGTGCTTCATACATTTTTTTTTTTTTTTTTCTTCTTCAGTTAATTTTTTAATCCTATAATGTCCAAGAGCTAATGTATCATAACTTCCATCCAAAAGTATATGCCTTTTATCATCTTCAAAACTTAATGCTCTTTTGTTTATCTCCACAGTGTTTAATTGATGAAGATAACTTCTTATTCCACCCATATTTGTATAATAATCTTTTCCTGTATCTAAACAATCCTTGTAAGTTTTAAATCTCATTTCATTATTAATAACAGACTTTTTTTACCCCCTTACATCTTTTGATTTCTGTTTTATTTCCTTCATCTTCATATATAAATTTACCATTTTTATCTAAAATTGCTTTTGGATTAGGATTTTCTTTTGTTTCCTTTTCTCTTTTTAATGTTAGTTTTTTACTACAATATGTTTTTGCTCCTACACTTACAAATTCAGTCATGATATCCCCTTTTAATTCATCCTTAAACATACCTAGCACATTTCTATTTTTTTCACTATATAATGGATGGTTGGGTGGGTATTCACTAAAATCATACATTATATCAACATCTTTTTTTATATCTTCATACAAATCTTCAGTTTCTATTTCTAGTATAAAACTATCTGTATCAGTATATAACATTCTTACTGTTTTACCATATATTTTCTTAAAATGTTCATAATAATCTAATAACATTGTTGTTTTACTAATATCTAGTATGCTTACACCTAAATAAATAGGCTTATCATATTTTAAATTTAATTTTTTCATATGTACAGCAACTAAATCTGAAGAAAATATAGTATGGTCATGATATTTATGTTTTGCAGTTAGCTTTTTAAAACGTTCACATTTTTCACCATTAACTAATTCTATATTTACTCTGTTTCTTATGTTTTCCATAGTTTTACCAAAAACAGCATTCATCATTAACTTAAATAATTGTTCTAAAAAAATATTTTTGTCTTTTTTTGCATCTGTTCTTAATTTTACACACATATCAATATATTCTTTAATATCACTACTTTCTTTAAATTTAATTCCTTCATGTATTTTTTTAATTTTTAATCCTAAGCGTAAGTAAGTTTTTAAAGCTTCATAATGAAGTGTATATTTTTCTTTATCATTTAAGTTTGGAATTAATTTTTCTACTTTTTCTATTTTTAATCGTTCTGCTGCTAGAGGCATATCACTATGTTTATCATGTAATTCTTCTGGATACTCAAAATCAACCTCTAAAAAGCATGGGTAATTTTCCCAATTATCTAATTCTTCTCTAGTCATCCATTTAAAATCACCTACAGGTAAAGGTTTAGTCATAGCCCAAGGATAAAGACTGTTTTTATCAATATAAAACAAATATTTAGAAGGTTTTGTTGGGTCATACTTATCACCCATATATTTATTGTTAGCCTTTGCATATCTTTTACTACACATGCTTACACCACCCCTTTTTGTGTTTTCAATAAAGTAAAGTTTATCTAGGTCTGTTAGTAGTTCTAGTTTTATTTTACTATCTTTAAGCATTACATCATATCCATATCCAGGTAAAGTATAATACCAAGCAGGGTCTAAACCAAAATTTTCAAGACTAGAAAATCTAAAGTTTTCAATAATATCAGCTAAAAGTAAAACATCTACTTCATTGTATAACTCTAAATAATCCTTAATAATTTTACATTCAAAAACATCCCAAACTTTTAAAGCATGTTCATAATCTTTAGGTTCTATATGCTCTTTGTTTAAACTTGAATAAAATGCTTCTATAGGCGGTAGTTGTGTTTCTTTTAACTTATCAAAAGAATTTAACCATTCATATGGAAAAACCCCCTTTCTTCTTAGTAATTGTACTTGGTCTTTTGTATAGTTGCGTTCTAATAAATTTTTAAAATCTTCATCTATTAAATGTTTTGAAAGTTTATCTAAACTCTGTGGTAAAAATTTAAAACTATCAAGAAACCTTAATTTAAGGTATTTTTTCTTCCCCACCATAAGATACTTACTAAAACTAATGTATTTTTCTTCACTGTTTGGTAAACAATCGATACGTCCTTTAGTTTTACCAAGATAGTTAATAAAAATATGTGCATCATAACCACTTAAATTATGAAAAAAAAACAGGGATAAAATTTGGAATTTTTGCTTTAAGATTACATTTATTATGTGCGGCACCACGATACTTACCAGTAAAATGACAATGGTCTCTTACTTTATAATTTTCATGAGTAAATTCACCATTGCATATCCAAGAAAGCTTTTCATTTTTATATTTTTCTTTTTCATCTTCTGTTATATTAATTTTTACTGGGTTTTTATAATATTCATCGTAAAGTTGTGTAGTATCCTTAGTTAATTCATCTATAATTTTTTTTTCTGCATCTTCACCTACATATCCTCTTAATTTCGGTTTTAAAACATTTCTATCAAAACTACAATTAAATACTTATAACTAACTGGTATATGCTTTTGTGTTTTAATTTTATTACTTTCTTCTTGACTTATATTTTCTATGGGTTCCAACAAGCATTCAAAATCAGCAACTACAATAAAAGGTAGCATTATTTTTCTACAATAATTTTCGAATTTTTTTATGACTTCTTCAGGCTTTTTAGGGTTAGGCATTATTAAATTAACTCCATCATAATCTACACAACGTTTCATATGCTTTTCTAAAAGTTTTTTACTTCCAAAATGACCATTACAAAGCATACAATACTCAACATTATGATTAGAGGCTGTTTGAGTTCTCAGTAAAGCATTAATATTTTTTATTAAAACATAATGTGATTTTTCATCATCTTCAATATAAAGTAAATTTACATGATTTTCTCTTAAACTTTTTATAGCTCTAATTCGTCTGATTTTTTTCTTATTTGTATATTCATAAACATTAACACTAATTTTTGGATTTTGTCTTTCAAACTTATCTATATCATGTAAAGAAACAGGATATTTAATTCCATTCATATTTAAGCTATTTTTCTTAGATTTTAAATCACCATCAACTCTTTCTGCATTTTTTTCTTTTGGATTTAAATGCCTTAAAATACAATCTGTAAAACATTCATCATTCTTACATTTCATATTAATACATGCCTTTTTGTTAGCAACCCAATCAGGTAAAGGTATCCACCCACCAGCATTTAATGGTTCATAAATAACGGTATGCACTTTTAAATGAACCACACTATCAAATACCCAACCGCTACCTTGTTTTAAAAAATTAACAAAATTTTCTAAAATTCTTTTCACCATTTTATAGTATAATTCTGTTACATTGGTTCCTTTTAAATTAATCTCATTTACATCAGAGGAAAAATTAGCTTCTATTATTTGTTTATTTTCACCATCTCCTCTTTTCATAATACATTGAAGATTCATTTTTACTTTAACTCCACGCTTACTTGTTAAAATTTTTATGATTGATGGTCGTGTCAACTCTAAAAACTCTTGCGGTGTAGCAACTGGTATCCCTTCTATTTTATGTTCTTCAGCATAATTTTTTAAAGCAGATTTACTTAATTTTATATTAATTTGCTCTACTTTACTATATATATCTTTTATCTTCCTTTTTAATGCATTAAGTTCTGGTGATATACTTGGTTGTACAACTCTAACATTTTCTAAGCTCCTTAACAAATCATCAATCGATGTAGTAGGTCTTTGTCTTGATGTAGAGGGAGTAGCAGTAGCAATTGTTGGTTGTAATATTGGGGCATCAATGTTTTCCAGGTCTCTATCTAATATAGGAGGATCAGTATTAATCAAAAGAGTTATTAATTCATCACGTCTTAGTCTTGAGTATCTTCTTAATCCCCTTTCCCTTGCTAAATTTCTTAATCCTCTAACTGTATATCTATCAAATTGTCGATTCATGATTTTTTAAATAAAAAATATTTCCTTAAGTCAAATTTTATTATTTTTAAAAAAATAATAAAATTAAAGAATGTCAATTCTATATTTACCATTCCACACTCTACCATTCCAATTTTCAATCGTTTGTGGGCATCGGTCAATAAATTTACTAGCCTTGTAAATTGATGGAAATTCAATCACCTCTTCAGTTTCAACATCCTTTAAGGTAACCGTTTTAGGATTTTTAGCAATATCCCTTAATCTATCATAATTAGGAATTTTTAAAAAAAAATTTTTTTTCTTCCTCTTTAGGATACAAACCATGCTCTTTTAACACATCAATAAACTTTTTCTTGTTCCAATAGGAATACCACTTAATACTGTTATCTGATAATATCTTTTTAAAATCAGCAACCTTTTTCATATTATTTTATTTAAGTAAAAATTACTTAATATACTACACTCATTTTATTTCCATCACTCTGGAAGTTAATTAACCTATCACTAAGTAAAACCGCATATCCTTCTGTATTTGCTGGAGCAGGTACACCGAATGTCGCTTTAACATGAATATCAGTAACAAAATACTTAAGCCTTTCACTTTGTTTAGATAAATCAAACACAAACAAAGGAAAAATAAATTTAAATTCATAAGGATTAATATTAGGGTTTGATACCAATTCATCCATCTTAAAAATTTTTTTTCTAAAAGAGGAAGCCTCACCATATATTCTTCCAATTTTATTAGTTGCAAAATTTATATCATGTTCATAGTTTGGATATTTATTTGAACCTAACATTACATAAATATTTCTAACATCTATATCATCAAATACAGCTGGGTTTGCTAATTGATTACCACTTTTTCCAGTTTGAAAACCAACAATTAAAAAACGTGGCACCTCAGGAGACGATTTAGATGATAACCTCCAAGTAAAACCTATTGCTTGTGGAACTGCAATAGAGTCGCTTTGTATCATTCTGTAACCAACTGGGAATTTTTCTTTCTTCTCAATAGATTTAAAAAGTTCCAACTTATTACCATCTTCCGGTGTTATATGTGGCATAAACCAAGATACTTTACTTAATACAACCCTACCAGGTTCATGTCTTTGATTTCCACCCACTGCTGCTTCGACAAGTCTATAAATTGCATCATTATCATTGTTTCTTGTTAAGGTTAGTGTTTGTTTCATACCATATAAAATTTTGTTGTAATCTTCACAAAAACCAAATATATGCTTTAAGGGTACCTTAAAACTAAATGTTCCAGTAGGTAGTGAACTAAAAATATAACTCCTTCTTATATTAAAACCATCATTATTTAGAACCCCGGATGTATCCTTATATCATAGTTGGTTTAATCCTTGTGATTTAGAAAAATCATCGGGATATTTTAACAGTCCAAGCATTGTTGTAGTTTGACCAGGATAATTAATACTTTCTATCTCTTGCCCACTGAGCTGATATCTAATATTTTTAAACAAAAACATCAACCCATTGTTTATTAAGCTAACAATATCTTCATCATGACGAACATTACCATACATATTATAACCAGGATTAGCAACAACAATAGATTCTTTTAGCAATCTTCCTTCAAATAGTAGATATGATTCTGAAGGATGATAAAAAATATCTTGAGTTTCGATATCAATCCTAATATTTCGTCCAGGGTTGTTTAGATTGGTTCCAGTAATAGGTAGATATTCATAATATTCATATTCATCAATACTATCATCTTTTATAATCGGTGCTTTAATATTTAAAATATCCATTTTATTATATGCAATTATAATTTTTAAGTCAAAATTATAATTGAGATGTGATTTCAATATTCTAACCATAGTTGGGGGAATGATTTGTTTTCATCATTTACATATGCACCCTTAAGTTTAACGGTTTGTAGTTTTTCTACTGATAAATAAGGTTTTATTTTAGGATAAATTCTATTTCCATAAACAATGGTTACCGTTGGTATATCATTCTCTTCTAAATAATCATTTACCTCTTTTTCAAAGCTTTTTATAATATCAACTTTTTCAGGTGACAATTTTACAACAACCTTTTTATAATCATAACTTGTATTATTTACTTCAAGAATCTCACAATCATCATTAAGTTTTAGATTTCCATAAAGGATACTAACACTTTTTGTATTGTATTTTTCATAATTTGTTATTTTAAATTTTAGCTTTGACATTCTTTTTTATTTAATGTACATAATTTGCTTAAATTAAATCTATTTTTCATAATACTTTAACTCCAGAACCCTTAATACTATTTAATTTCTTAACTAAATCTTGTATAGCAATTGCACCACCATCCATTAACTTACTAATATCTTGCATTACAGGTTGGGCTGTTGTAGTAGGCTTTTGAGTATATTTTTCTAAAATCTTTTTAGATTTTGGTGTTAAAGCCTTTTGAACTAACTTTTTACCTGCATCAATTGCTGCCGTCTTTCCAACCTCTAACACTTTCTTTGCTCCTTCCTTAGCCACACTTTTACCAACATCAATTGCTGAAGATGCAATTTGTTTAGCTGAGCTGCTTGTAAAGAGTTTTGCAAGAAAATTAGCAAAAGTATCAAATATCCCTGCTCCTCCATAAGCATAATTTCTTTTAAATCCTCTCTGTTGTGATGTAATCATTTTATAGTAAAGCCATTAATTTTTTATAAGTTTTTGTATCTAATATACGTTGTCTTTTTCATTCATCGCAAATACTTACAAGCTCATTTCTTACACCTGTATGACCAGCTCCTTTACTTGCCATTAAGTGGTCTAATCTTTCTAATAGTGCGTTAGGGTCAGATGAAATCACAACAATTCCTTCACCAGTTGCTTCTCTTTTTGCTTTGATTTTTTTATATACCTCTTTAATAAAAATATTGTATTTTTCTCCACCACTGCTTTTTGGTCGTTTACTGGGGTCATTATCAATAAAAATAACATTGGAATTTATTAATAATTTTTCATAATTTTTTAGATCTTCATTAGTAAAGTTATGTTTTCTACTTGGATTTTTTGCCATAATAAGTTCCCATAATCCATCCGTTGCTGGATATTTTTCCGCACCAACCCAAATTTCATTACCATCGTAATCAATTATTTTATCACCTATATAATAATTAATAACTTTCCTTTTAATACCAAATGATTTATCAATATTTTCTTCATATTCTTCTTTTAATTGTTTATATTTTTGATCTAATAATGAATATCCTACATATTCCTCTTCCTCTTTAGGAATTAATTGTTGTTGAGGCAACCGTTCAGGTAACTGTTCAATCCCCTCTTTAATTGGTTTAAGCCCTTCTGTAATCTCCTTTGTTGCAACTTTTTGTGTTTCTGTAATAGGTTTAAAAAACTTTGAAAGGTCTGTTTGTAATTCAATGTCTCCCGTTTTTTCTGCAAGTTGGTTATCACGAATTCTTTTTATTGTTGCAAGATAATCTTTTACTGTTTGATCCCTTTTCACAGGGGCTTTTATCTTTAAAAACGACATATTTTTTTAAGTAAAATTTTTTTTATTTTATTTTTTAATCAACATTACCTATCTCACAAGCACAAGAAAATTTAAACTTAGGTGGTTTTAGTTTCATTCTTAATGGGTTCCATTGTTTCTTTCTACTAGTCTCCTGAATTCCTCCCGTGCCTCCTGTTTCCCCTTCTCTATTAAACTCGCCTGTTCCTCTAACTTGCTTTTTTTCCTTGACTTAGCTCGTATTTCTTCCTTCATCACCTTATATTTTTCCAATTCATCCATAATTAAATTAAATTCTGAATGTTCTACTTTGTTGTCAGCGATAGCCTTAGATATATGTGTATGTATCGTATTTAACTTTGAATCTGCTAACATTTTAATCTGAAGATGTTTTTCAGATTTTGTTCTGCTTCTTCTAACCGCAAATTTACTAACAATTGCAGCAAGACCAACAGCTAAAGCACAACCTTCTAAAGCTATCGTTGCTGGAATTGCTACCACAGTTGATAGTAAAGCAATACCACCTGCTCCTGCACCTAGTGCTAAGGTAGTTAGTCCTGTTTCAACGTTATCCACACTCTTGCTAATCTTTAAATATTTTTTACTTAACTGCTCTCTAACCTTAACTTCATTTTCAAGAAATGTTTGAATTTCTGATATTTTTTGTAGCCTGAAGGATTGACCACTGTCTTCTGCTGATAGTATTGGTTCTAATGTTGGTGCATTTGGTATATTTCGTGCTTCTGGTAATACTGGATAAATCTTTTCTAGTTCCATTTTATTAATTACAACTATTTTTTTTAAAATAGAATAGTAAAGACGACACAAAAAGTCACCTTCATTAATTTTTAATAGGTCACCAGAGTTGTTTGTAATTGCGGTAACCACATGAGAAGCATCCTCAAGAATAACTTTATTCGTTAAACTAAATTGCTTAATTTTTAGAGCATAAGAAAGAGACATTAAAACTACACCTCTACTCATCATAAAACCAAAATTTAAAGCAATAGTTTTACTTTCTTTTGGTTTTAATACTATAGGTATTTGTGAATAAATATCCCATGTAACAGGATTAACTTTTTTAGCTGGATATTTAGCTTCAACAGGTTTCCAAAAAATAGTTTTTGGTTGAACCATTTTTAGTTTGTTGTTTCCAAATTTATGCACATTCATATTTTAAATTTCTAATATTGCACCCAATATAGGAATATTAGCAAATGGGCTATTAGGCCCTACAAGAAGACCTTTTCCATCATAAATTTTTCCACCTTGTTTTAAATACAATCCATCACCAACGGAACCTAATCCTTTACCTTTGTGTGGTTTAAGATATAAACCTTCACCATCTGTTTCAACTTGACAGACACAACCACCTTTCTTAAGATACAATCCATTACCCATTGCTTTTTGAACACCTGAAGAGGCTAACCCAGATAGGGCACCAACTCCTAAAGCTGGTAAAACGGTCCTTGCTAATGTGGGTAAAACTGATGAAGCTAATCCTGCTAACATTCCAAGAAAACCACCTTCTACTTTCATGTTATGTTTAAGTTGTTTAGTTGACATTCTAAACGTGGTTCCCTTTCCACCTTTGTAAGCTTTTGTAAGTTTATTTACTTGTGATTTGGTTAATGCTATTACATCATTTCCATGTAAATCTTCATGTTTTAAACGAATACTTGCTGGACTTTTGTTTTTAAAAGAATGTAAATTTTTTTCCTTTTGCCCATCTGATATATTTATTTTAGCGTTAATATAGTTTGTCATTTTTTATATTTATCTTGCTTCTCTTATATGAAATCTAATTGTTAAATTTTCCCCTCTAAGATTTAGTAATGTTCCATCTTGGTCTGTAATTGATACATTTAAATTATGTATTTCATTTAATGTTAGTGTAAGATAAACTAGATTAACTGGATTTTCTATTATTTTATACCCTGGTGATACATTAGGAAAAAAACTATAAATTGTATTTCTTTGTGAACCATTAACATAACTACCTGAAATTAAATCTATATTAACTAGTAAGCTATTAATACTAAGAATATTTACTACATTTTCAGATTCGTTAAATCCTTGTGTATATTTAGCACGAGTGAATCCTAATACTTTTGCAATAGAATTTTGTTGGTTAAAATCTACCTGATAACCATTTTCTAAAAAAAGAACAGACTTTAAAGTATTAGTGTTTGCTGAGATGTTAATATAATATTCTTCATTAACTGTATCATAATGACCTTTTTTTCTCATTTCTTGTTGAATAAAATCATTAATATCAGCTAAATCATAACTTCCTTCAGGTATTTTTATTTTTACCCATGTTGTACCATTGTCTGGTGAATAAACTAAAATGTTATTGCTTGCATCAATATTAGGAAATGAATAATAAGTTTCAAGATTAACCAATGCTATTTCATATTCTTTATCCTTTTCTAATAAGTGGAGGAGTAAATCTTGTTTTAAACTCTGTTTTGTTGTTGCTTACTATAATTTGAAATGATGTTTTATGGTCAGTATTTTTTACTATCTTTTCTAACAATCCTTCCATTTTTTTATATTTAGTAAAAATATATTTTAAAACAAAAATATATTTTTAATAGTAATCTCTGTAATCTCGTGGTAAATAAAAGTTGTCAAAACCACATCTATATTTTCCGTCATTACGGTTCTTAGTTAAATCAATCACAACAAAACCATGTGGTTTTTCCCAACAGTTTTTACAAAAATTGATAAACTCTGTTTTAGTCATATCATCCCCTACATGATCACTATAAATATGATTAAGATTTTTTAAGTCTTGTCTAAACAAGCATATTAAGTTAGCATTTTCTCTAATAGTTTGACGAGGTAATCTAAAATAATTTTGTGCTAGATAAAAACAATCAGCATTACTATGTCTTCCCCTTACATAATAGTTTTCACACTTGTTTTGCCTTTCTAAAAGTAAGTCATCAAATATCATTAAGTTTTTATTTGATGCATTTAAATCTCTTGGGTCAGGAACATCACTAGCATATTCAAAAAATTCACAATTGATATCAGATTTTTCCTTAATTGTTTTTGCCCGTTCTTCAACTAATGCTGTAGGTGAAATATCACGGTTTTGAACTTCATTTTTAAGTGAAAACAACCTTAATATATATTCTTTTGGTATTTTTTCTTCAAAAGCTTTTTAAGTATGCGATATTCTGGTTGAAACAAACTTTTACCAAAAACGCATAAGTTGTTATAATCTAACCAATCAGGTCTTAACAAAAGGTTAAGTAAAAGTGTAGTTTTACCACATCCTGATTTACCTACTATTAAACCTCTAATACTTCTTGGTAAAAGGGGATGGTTAAATCTTTTTGCTAAAGCTTCATTCCATGATAAATTAACAATATCCATTTTATATTAAAAATTTTATTTTAATATAAAAAAATGTATTGCGTTAAATGTAAAAAGAAAACTGATACTACTGATATAGAATGTTATGTAAGTAAAAATGGTAAAAATATGATGCGAGGAAAATGTGTTAATTGTGGTACAAGTAAAACACAATTTATTAAACAACAAGAAGGTGGGTCGTTGTTAAACAAGGTTATCAATAACTTACCTGTTGAAATGCATTTACCTGGTCATAATTTTACTGGTCCTGGTACTAAGTTAAAGAAAAGATTAAATCCTGATTTAACACCTAAAAAATGGTCAAAACCTGTAAATCGTGTTGATAAAGCGGCATATCATCATGATATATGTTATCTTAAACATGATGATACAGCAACAAGAAATTCTGTTTGTGATGCTAATATGCTTAAAGAGTTAAAAGGTATCTATAATCCTACTATTAAGGAAAGAATGGAAAGAGGATTGGTTTCCTCATTGATAGGAACCAAGAAAAGATTTGGTATGGGAAAAAAAAAAAAAAAAAAAAAATGACCAAAATATAACGTTAGCAGAAGAATTACATAAACCTGTAAAAAGAAAATTTAAGAAAAGGAGAGTTAGAGTAAATGGTATTGATAGAATATGGGCTGCAGATTTAGTAGATATGCAAGCATTTTCTAAACTTAATCGTGGAGTAAAATATCTTCTTGCTGTCATTGACATCTTTTCAAAATATGGATGGTTAATACCATTAAAAGATAAAACAGGAAAATCTGTTTCTATTGCATTAAAGAGTATTTTTAAGGAAAGAAAACCAGAGAAAATGTGGGTGGATAAAGGTAAAGAGTTTTATAACAAAGATGTTAAAGACTTGATTGAATTATATTCCACTGAAAACGAGGAAAAATCAAGCGTTGTTGAGAGATGGATTAGAACAATGAAAGAAAAAATGTGGAAGTATTTCTCTGCTCACTCAACAAATGTTTATATTAACGTGTTACCAAATCTTGTTAAAGAATATAACAACACGAGGCATTCTTCTATTAAGATGACGCCAACTGAAGCAAGTAAGAAGAAGAATGAAAATAAAGTTTGGATAACATTGTATCCTGATTATAATCAAGTAAGGGAGGATATCAAACCAAAGTTTTCTGTTGGAGATAAAGTAAGGATAAGTAAAAAGAAAAAGACTTTTGAAAAAGGTTATACCACAAGATGGACTGAAGAGGTTTTTACAGTTTCAGAAGTAAAACATACATTGCCTGTAACATATAAAATTAAAGATTTAAATGGAGAAGAAATAAAAGGTTCTTTTTATGAACCTGAACTACAAAAAACAAGTCAAGAGTTGTATAGGATAGAAAAGGTTATTAAAAAGGGTAAAAAGAAATCTCTCGTAAAGTGGAAAGGTTATTCTGATGATTTTAATTCATGGGTTGATAATAGTGCTATTGTAAATATTTAAATATATAAAAATGAAAAATATTTTAATCGATAATATAACTTTACCAAATAAACCTTTAAGCAATTTTGAACTTGGGGATGCTGCAAAAAAATTAAAAATAAAAAATTTTAGAGGTATATTTTTAAGAGATACCCTACCTAAAAAAGTAAGAAATAAAGAATGTGGTATATTAAATCTTGATGACGTAGGTGGACCTGGCACTCAATGGGTTGCCTGGTTTAAAGATGGTAAAACTAAACTTTATTTTGATAGTTATGGTATACAACCTCCTCTTGAAATTATAGATTATTTAAAAAGTCCATTACACTACAATACAGATCAAGTACAACAAGCAGGGGAAGTATTTTGTGGTCATTTATGTTTGTATATTCTTAAAGAGTTGGGTTTAGGTAATAAATTTCAAAATATTTTAAATAAACTTTTTTAGTAATATTAAAAAATGCCTGTTGATAAATTTGGAAGAATGGATGATGTAAAAACAAGTGGTGATGGTGTGTCGCTCGCTTACGTAAGTAATAATTTTTTACGTAAAGATGGAACAACCCCCGTTGCTGGTTCTATAAATATGAATGGAAACACGCTAACGAGGGTTAGTAATCCAGTAAATCCACAAGATGTTGCAACTAAGAGTTATGTTGATGCCAACACGGGACTGTTAGATGAAAATGGAGGATACCATATGGCAGGGTATTTAAACATGGGTTTTAATAAAATAAAAAATATAGCTGATCCAGAGGAACCGAGTGAAGCTGCTAATAAAAAATATGTAGATGCTGCTAATAGTGCTTTTGTTTTGGGAGCAGATGGTACAGCAAGTGGAGATATTTCTATGGGTGGATTTAGGATTAACAATGTTGGTTCACCTATAGAAAGCCAACAAGTTGCAAATAAGTTTTATGTAGATACCGCTGTTAATACAATAACTGCAGGTAATAATGCTTTAACAAAAAACCGATATGGAACTTTCTTAGCAACTGGTAAAATAGATATGAACACTCACCCACTTACTGGACTGCCAAATCCTACAGATCGTGATGCTGCTGCTAATAAAAATTATGTTGATAATGGTGGTGCCATTGTAAAAAATCCTGATGGAAGTTTTACAGCAATATCTGATGTAGATTTTCAAGGTTTTTCTATAAAAAATGCTGGGGCACCTGTAGAAGAAAGAGATTTAGCAACAAAATCTTATGTGGATAAAAAAGTATCACTTCCTTCTCTTATAGGCCCTAAACCTATTATAAGCGTGTGTGCCGAGGAACAAGGCCCTTTAAATGATGGTAATTATGAGTTTTCTTTTGGTAATGGAAACTCTGGAAAGAGTCATGGGTTAGGAGGTTATTGTATGTCTGCTCCTGGTAGAATCATAAGAGGGTCTTTAATGGTTGTTAAAGGTGGCGGCGAACTAAAAGAAGAGTCAAAAGTTAATATAGTTCTAAATGGAGTTGAACAAGTTGATTACTCCATAGCAAAAGAGAGAGGAGAAGGTTGTAGTTGTACAGTTTTTCCTCAACCTTTAGAAGTAAATCAATGTGATGTTATAAACTTTATAACAAGGAGAAACAACCCAAATGCTAAAAATGCATATTTAGCAATACTGATAGAGTTGGACTTGTAAAAATATTTAACCTTTTCACTAGGTTAAATATTTAAATCTTTCTTTTAATTGAACTTTCACATCTACAAACTGGGCATTTTGTATCAACATAAGTCTTATTACAGTCTTCACATATACATACATGGCCACAATTACAAAACAAAATTGTAGGCTTCATGTTTTCATCTAAGCATAGTACACAATTTTAAGACTTAAATGTTTCAATTGTGTTAATGAATGTTTCCTCTACTAAATTATTTTCATCAACAACGTATAAAACCCTTCCTATATGTTCAGTTATACGTTCTACGCGTACCGTGATAGGCTGTCCATTAATTCTGTATGTTTCATAAAAATTACGTCTTGGATGGCCTTCTGGGTAACCGCTTAAATCTGCATGTCTTGAAGTAAATTCAATACATGGGAATAAAATATTTTCTGAATAAGCACCAGGCATATATGCCATATCATACATATATAAATCATATAATTTATCATTATAGGTACATAAATATTTATCATTTTCTGGTCTAATATCAAACCAATACAAACCTTCTCTTTCAAATCTAGTATTAGCAATTCCAATCCACATAGTTAAATTTTCATCTTGTCCCTTTTCACTCTTCTCTTTCATCATTTTGCTAAATTGATAATAGATCGCAGACTTTACATCGTATAACATATCAATATATTCGTTTCTTCTTCTTGTTAATCCCGAAAAAAACATCTTATTGAGAATATGTTTTGGGGTGCAATCTATTTTTAACAACAAGGTTTTATTAATTTCTTCTTTAATCTCATCTGAAAGTTTATTTAAAACAGCCATTTTTTTATATAGCATTATACGATTTAAATAAGAAAAAATCAATTTTATATAAGTAAGGTATGCATTAAAAAAAAATGAAAAACGTTATTAAAGAAATAACACCTGAATGTAAAGAAAAAATAAAGAAATTAGAAGCAAAAAAACATAATAATACTTAAATATTTAATCTTTTGATGGATTAAATATTTTTATTTATTTTTTAAATTTTTATTTTTTCTTCAACATAATCTTTTAAATTATCAATAAAAGATAACACAATATTTTTCAAACGTTCCTTTAGTTCATCTGGTTTAAGTGCAAGTAAATCAACGTTATGATGCTCATCTAATTTTTCTTCTAATTCTTCATATATAGTATCAGCTAGGTCACTTTCTCCGTCTCTTAACTCTTCAATAAATCTCTCAAATTTTCTTTTAAGAGGCCATATTATATCATTTTCTAGATATGTATGATAATCACTCTCAATATCATCCCTTAGTTTACCTTCATAAAGCTTGTCAAACTTTTCTTGTCTTTCTTGCTCTTCTTCATTCAATATATCTTTATCAAGCTCTTCTTGTCTTTTTATTTCTTCTTCAACAACAATATTCTTAAATTTGTCCATCTTCTTCCTATGTTATATCTCAGAATTTTTTAAAGAAAATTCAATTTTTTAGATATGCTAATGTGTTTAAAAGATAAAAATTGTTTTAATTTTAAATTTTTTTTATTCTGGTTTTTTTTTTTTTTTATATTTTAATACATCTTTAGATTTACTTATCGTAAGCATTGTGAAATTAAAAATAAGCAGGAGTGTATTATAGATACCTAATATTCGCCTTCTTCGTTTTAAATGGTTTTTATTAGTTTTATCTTCTTTCACTTTATAAAAAAATGATACTTCTTTTTTAATTTCTTCATGTTTTTCGTTTATATAATCTTGAATAAAATTTTTCATTTCTTCATTTTTATTTTTTCCTTTAATTTTTTTTTCCTTTGTTAATACTGGCTATAATATGTTCAAGATTTTTATTACTACAGTTTTCATTAACCCGTATTAGCATTCTTTCAGTGAAATCATCATTTTTTTCCATTATTTCTAGTATGCTATAAGCATTTAAAGAATTTTCATTTTTATTAGAATCCAATATTTTTTTTTTCAATTAAATATTTTGTCATTTGACTTGAATTCATATTTACCTATTATATAAAATAATGATCAATAAAATTTTCAATTTTTTTTTATCAATAACTTAAGGCAAACACTAACACATAAGCCGGTTAACTGGTGCGTCATGCGTTGGTTGATGGGTTGGAAAAAAAGGTTAAGCAATTGTCTGATGTAAGTGATTGTCTGGCTGATGTGTTAGCCGGTTAGCTGGTGCGTTGGTTTTTCTTAATTAATTTTTTTAATTTTTTTCTTAATCAAAATTTTTTTTTATTTTTTTTAAATTTTTTTAGTAATTTGAATTTAAGTCAAAACGATTAAGAAAGAGGTTAGTCAGTTTTTATTATGAAGGTGATAATTTTATGAGCATGCTTAATGTTACATGAAATTGATAATGGGAGTGTGTGTGTTTAAGCGTGATTGGATTGGTTAAACTAGGTCATTAAACATAAGCGTGATTGGATTGGTTAAACTAGGTCATTAAACATAAGCGTGATTGAATTGGTTAAACTAGGTCATTAAACATAAGCGTGATTGGATTTGCATAAGCACCCCAGCACCACTTAACATATGGTTTTATTTGTTAACCTATATCGTATTGCGTAAGGCATATTGCTTTGCATAAGGGTAAATGAGCTAGATCGAGCGCTTTGGACTACTACTATTGGGATAAAAAACTTTTGGGAATACACTGATAAATAGTACTTAATTTTGTATTTCTGTGCAACTGCAAAGAAACTGGACGCTGTAATTTTGTGCAGAGGTGCGATTAAGACCTATAAATGACAGGCTGGTCGTTTTGCAATCGTTTTGCAATCTGTCTGTTTTTATGAGATCAGATATGACGTCATGGTACTAAATGATATACTTACTCGTCAGAACTCGGCCGACTCCGTAACTACATCTAGCTTTGTCCGTATCACGAGGGTTTCCATTTTGAAATACTGCAAGTCACATGATCTTAAGCATGGCGGCGCCCATGTAAATCGATTAGCAACGGCAACAACAGCCACGGTGATAAACAACCTGCCGCTGAATAATCGATAGACCGAGTTAGAAAATAAATGTACAAACTGCTTGTCATCGGAAATGTACATGTATTTAGAAAGATTCCAACAGAAAATTTTGACTAGCGTTTTCTTTTTCTACGTGGAGTTTAACATTTTTTTATAACGGTAAAGCAGTGTATTTCCGACGAAGAAATGCTAAATTCAGTGATATAACTTTTTTCTTTAATTCTCGTATGATAAGTAAGTAATTTAGTATGATGATAAAAATCTGAATCGCCTCCTTTAACCCTTCACCACATAACAAAACTTTAGATGTATCCAAAGTGAAAGCGTTGGTAGTTGACAGATGTAGCTCAAATAACTTCATTTGCCTTTGACAGAGAAGAAAACATTTTGGGAAAAGGATAAAATGCTGGCTACCAGCATTTTCTCCTTTCCCCAAATATTTTCAGAAAAACCGTCTTTCTAAGGGTCCTTAAAACTTGGTGTTATGTAGTTATGAGTTAAAGTGCCATTTTTCATTACTGTTTTTGACGGTCTGAGAACAAAGCTTTGGCTGTACCATACTAAGTATTAAATGTTGGTGGCGACTGCACAGCTGTTGTCAAAGGGCGGGGTTTTGGATCAAACAGCGCATATTTATCTTCTGTTTGAAAAAGTACGTATCTACTGAAAAGAGCCACTGACAAAACAATGCGACATGTCTTGTCAGTATAGCAACATAAACTTCTGACCTTTTACCAAATGATAAAATTATGGACTTGTCCAAATCTTCACCAGTTGCAGGCGATAAATTAAATATGGCTCAAATTAAGAGATTTGCCTTTGAAAGGGTAAAACATTGTTGAAAAAAATAGAAAATGCTGGTTACCAGTAATTTCTCTTCTTCTAACGTTTACAGAAAACCTTCTAAAACTGGTGGCCCGTTAAAGATCTTCTTACGGGAAATGCAACGGATACCAGATCACCTTCTAAAAGGTTGTTAAAACTTGAGATAGTGGTTCAACGTATTAAAGAGTTGCATAAACCAAACAGACTAAATATGTAACCCAAAATAAGTGCAATTTCGAGGTTCTTCTTTCAAGTTATTCTTGTCCAGAAGGTCTGAGCAAAGAGGGCAGTGTAGATCAAAGACTGATTGTGCAGTCTCATCTTGAGCTACAATGGCCAGAAATGCAATTAAAGGGGTCTATTTAGTTTTTATGCAGTAAATCAAAATAGTTTCAAAACCTATAAAAACAATTAAAAGTATTTTTTCATTGTGATCATGAAGGAACTGTATGGTTAAAAAAAGTGCAATTTTGGGCGTTTGAATAGAGACAAAGTCGTGGTGACATATGTAACTTCTTCTATTTTTATTGTATCAGATATGACGTAATCGTACTGATTTGAATGCGAAGCCTCGTAATTGACCCATGCTATTGATCGTGTGACATTCCCAGAAGTCTGTACAATATTCTGGCACAAAGTCTAAAAATACCTTGAGAGGCTACGTAACCCATTGAGGAAATACAATTGAAAAAGAATACTTCTACTGCTGTTTCTCTCCTTTATTCATGATTTGCAAATTATCGCTTTATTTGATTCGGTGATAAATCATTTTCTCTGTTTTGTAGGATTATGAAAATCTCCCTTTCTGGTTTCATAGATGAAATTATATTTTATATCAGAGATGGTGGAGAGTAACACAGACAGCCTCGCTTCTGAAAAAACGTTTCTGTCAGTACTGCGTGTGGATTAGTTACAGTCCATAATACGCTTATGTACAACGGGAGCCAGTTTTACTGTTTAGTGCCATCATTTTCGACTGGACAATTTCGTTTATAAGAATTTTGCAATTCTGTATCAGTGCTTATCCAGAGCTCCAGATAGAGGTAGTGATTTTGATTTCAAAATTGAAAATATTGATAACTCTCCACTAAACCCTATGTTATGGGTACTCATTAGAATCGTCTCATCGAGACGGTTCTAATGAGTACCCACAACATAGGGTTTGGGAGAGAAATAATGGAGTTCGAATCCTTTCACTCCCTCTTATCTGGAGGTCTGTTATCTTTCCTATATCGTGCGTTGTCTGTCTGTCTTCTCTGTGTCCAAAACACTGTCTCTCTTTGGATTCCTCCTCAGTCTGCTCCTCCTTCTTTTTGGCCTCCTCCTCCTCCTGTTTGATCTATTCCTCTTCCCTCTTGACCTCCTTATACACCTCCTTAGTCTCCTTATTGGTCTCATCGGCCTCCTGCTATTCCACCTCCTATGTATTTCTTTCTCCTAAATTCATAAGCCGTATCTATAGTCCGTTCATGACGCACATCGTCCTGTTTTCGCGCTGTAAAACATATTTCTATACCCTTCACTGTAACACTTTCAGAAAAAGCTAACTGCTTAATGATACGCTATATAACGTTTTCAATTTATAATGCACACACACTTGTGTGGCCTGAACTCTTTACGACACAAACCCTAAATTGAAAAGGGCTTTTGAAGACATTGCGTAAAAAGGAGAAAATGTTGGTAACCAGCATTTTCTCCTTTTTCCACAATGTTTTCTAGCCTTTCACATAAAAACTTTCATTTGAGTAACATGTAATATGTCGTCTACATAATGATTTCATTTTGGACCAGTCTAAAATTTTTGCTGCGTGGTACATAGTTAATACGTAACTGATAAGGAATTATGGGTACTGTAATTATGTATATCAGATTTCATGAAGATTGGTTTATGATAACGCCGATCACCCACTGTTGTTAACTCTTTCCCAAACGACAAATTTTAGACCCTTCCAAACTGAAAGAGTTTGCAGACGACAATTTTAAATTTGATGAAAATGGCGGAAGGTTCTCCAAAAGGGTAGAAAACACTGTGGGAAAAGGAGAAATTGCTCGTTACGAGCAATTTCTCCTTTTCCCACAGTGTTTTCGAAAGACTTGTACTGCAAACACGTGAAAACCAGGGCTTGTTTGGGAAAGGGTTAAATAATTACTTTATCTACATCAAGCGCAGCGGTTTTACTTTCAGAAACGATTAAACTCTTTAGAAGGTGACTATATTTAAATCTTAGGCTTGACCAAATCTAATGCATTTGCAGACGATAAACAAAATTTGGCTAAAACAGCAGGATCTATGTACAGAAAGGTAAAAAAGAAATATGTTGTAGGAAAAGGAGAAAATGCTGGTTTCCAGCATTTTCTCCTTTTCCCACAATATTTTTAAAAGCCTGTTTCTCAGGGTTGTTAAAACTCGGGATGTGTGGTCAAGAGAAATACTCTTTACGAAATGACAATATTTTAGACCTGACCAGATAAATTGGAACTTGCTAAAAAGATGGACATTATCTTTCATAGTATAGAGAACACTGCGGGAAAATAAAGAAAATGGTGGTAACCACCATTGTTTCTTTTTCTCACAGTGTTTTCATATATATTCTTTTCAGGGTCATTAAAACACAGAAATATATGGGATGGGGTTAATCATTTTATACTTAACCCTTCGCATGGTGGGGATGACAGTCTGTGCTTTTGTAGACAGCGTGGATTCATGATCATACTGCAGAGGTCGTGCAGATGTTTTACGAGATGTTCCCTATCCTGCGACCTTCAAAGCAATAGACCACCGAGACCCTACCGAAAGAATTAAACACATATTTGATTATTAAATGCGTGTACATGTATATGTATGTTTTATATACCAATAAATGATTTGACTAAAACACTTATATAACGGGTGTGCGACATTTCGTCGAAAACCAAGTTCGTTGAAAACGATCCCAAGCCCTGACCCTTACCCTAACTCAGATGAATTGTAGCTCAAATCTTCCTCCCAGAAAGAGCTTTTCATGAAATAAATCTAGGTATTTTAAAACATACATGGATTTCGACGAAATGTCGTGCACCGTATACAACAGATCAGCATACGTCTTCCGTATCATGCATGTACACTGTGTAGGTTTTTCCATATCACGCATGTACAGTGTGTAGGTTTTTCTATATCACGCATGTATTCTGAGTAGGTTTTTCCATATCACGCATGTACTGTGTGTAGGTTTTTCCATATCACACATGTATTCTGAGTAGGTGTTTCCGCATCACGTATGTACTCTGTATAGCGTTTTCCGTATCACGCATGTACTGTATGTAAGTTTTTCCGTATCACACATGTACCCTGTGCAGGTTTTTTCTGTAGCCTAGGTCCAGGCGGTAATAATTCAATTTTTTAATCACTCCTTATCGCGGTCTCCTTTCATGGTCCGTACAGATCTGTGGCAAGACGGTTTGTCGCGCTTCCGTAGTTATGAGGATTACCTCATTTTTGACAAAGTATCGTCCGAATATATAAGGAAAAAATGATAGGGCTGGAACCCAGATTAGTTTTTCTATATCATGCATGTACTCTGTATTGGTTTTACCGTATCACGCATGTACTCTGTCTATCATGTATGTACTCTGCACAGGTTTTTGCGTAGATATGCATGTACATGTACTCTGTGTAAGTTTTTCCGTATCACGCATGTACTCTCAGTAGGGTTTTCCGTATCAGGCATGTACTGTGTGTAGGTTTTTTCGTACCACGCAAATACTCTGTTCAGGGGTTTTCGTATCACGCATGTACTTTGTATAGGCTCTGTGTCAAGCATCTACTTCATGTAGAATATCATGCACTCTTCCCTTCGCGCTGTGCCTTTTTAAGTTGTGGATACAAGGTTCTGCGACGATCGGCTATTTGCTTTGGGAACTGCTCAAAAATGAAATGTCCTGTTCCCTTCAGGTTACTTTTTGCTTGACGAACAGCTTCGCGATCTTTGAAGGACAGGAAGTTGACAACTATATTTTTTAAAGCTATCTTTGCAGGTGAATAAAAATTTTCAGATCAGGTACAGTTCTTTTTTGTTGTTGTTGTTGTTGTCTTTGTCGTTTTTTCGGCGTAGCTGAATGAGCTGGCTTGTAACCCTACTTCTTGGTATTACGGATATAATTGATAGAATAGATAGAAATTCGGCATTGGTTGAAAATGCAGACACATCTATTCTGCGGGCCCCCAAAGGCCTATTCAGGGTAAACTTACCCAGTGTATTTTTTTAGAGATATTTCTTGTTTAACCTGAGAAACTAGATCTGCTTGTAAGCCACCTTAACATATCACAAACTGTTGGACGGCGTAGATTCACGATAAGACTGAACGTTCTGTGGTTACATTGAGTTAACCCTTATCCTGCTGAATAATTTAAATGAAACTTTCAAGCCGATTGTAAAAGTAGAGAAATATCTCCTTATCGGACAGTGTAGATCCAAGATCAGACTGCACGTTCTGTGCAGTCTGATCTTGATCTACACTGTCCGCAATAGGTCAGCGAGTCGCGCTTAGCAGCCTAAGGGTTAAACCGCGTACAAAACTCAAAATCAGGGAGTGGGGTAAATGGTAAAACCATCCGTATAATCACCATGACCTTTTCAGTGATAGTAAGTAGTACTGAACTGTCCAAAAAATGTGGGAAAAAGAAGACAATGCCGGTTCCCAGCATTTTTCTCCTTTTCCCCCACAATATTTTTCAATACCCTTCTCTTTGAGGATCGTATAAACTCGAGATTGTTTGGTAAATGGTTAAACAACCCATATAATCACCACGACCCTAAATGACTGTAAATAATAAACAGTTACTGTACAAAGAAATGTGAGAAAAGAAGACAATGTTGGTTGCTAGTCTTTTTCTCCTTTCCCCCACAATGTTTTCAATACCCTTCTCTTTGAGGGTCGCATAACACGGGCTTGTTTGGTAAAAGGTTAAACAACCCGTATAATTATGACTTTAAGTGACAGTAATACTAAACTGTTTGTTTTTACCCTTGCCATACAGGCCGTACCTCTACTTGCTTTTGTGAACACTGAGATCGAAGATCAGACTGCACAGAAGGTGCTGGCTGACTTCGGACCTAAACTGTCAGATCTTATATGACTAATCCCACTAAAAGCAGTCGTAGAATTGGGGATATTTGAGGTTTTTTTTGATGAATCTGAAATGTCCATTTTTCACTAAAAAAAAGGGTTAAACTCTTTAGCAAACAATTTCGTGTTGTCACGACTTTTACAACGATAGCTTTTAAAACATTGTGGAAAAAGAAGAAAATGCTGGTAACCGGCATTTTCTTCTATTCCTACAATGTTATCTACCCTAGGAAAAAATAATAATCGTTTGAAACATATCAAATTTGTCGTCTGCGATTGCTTTGAATTTGGTCTAGTCTAGTAAAAGGGTTAGTGCCAAAATGTCAACAGGTTTGGCAAGCAAACGGAAGGCACATTAAGTACCTGACTTTAACCAATTAAATACTCCCAAAACAAATGGAAGCGGGTCACGTGACCGTTTTACGTCTTTAAGGGCCGATGTTCAATCAATATTTATTCAATAACATTAACATTTGTGAGAGCAGTGTAAATGTAACACTATATCAAAGGACAAGACAGCGTGGAGTGGTGGTTATTATAAAAAGATAGGCAGAAGCGATGAAAAAAGAGCAACATGGCGGAAATCTGGCGCCAGTCTCATTGACAATTACGAATAATCGTTTAAACAAGCATTGCCCGTGTAATGGCAGACCTTTTCTCAAGCATTTTCTCTTTCTTCTTTTATAAGCAAGCTAAAAAATTATATAACCCTTAAGCTGCTAAGTGCGATTCAAGAGCCTTTTGCGGACAGTGCAGATCAAGATGAGACTGCACAGAACGTTCAGTTTGATCTTGGATCTAGACTGTCTGATAAGGAGATATCTTTTCCCAAAATATACCTTGGAAATAGCAAAATTTGGGGTTTAACTATCGGGTTGAAAGTTTCATTTCACTAATTTAGCAGGATAAGAGTTAATCTTCAAGCATCTAACCTGAAAATTACGAGGCCAGTAATAGTTTAGGGTCTCGTCATTGGTTAGATTGAAATAGAAATGAGCCATGCTCTGTGAAAATGGGGTTCAGTGCAGCCCGCGCAGGCTGACCTGGTCGAAACTGTTCGCCCTTATTCACAATCGAAAACGACAATAGTGACTTCTTTGAAGGCCTCCAGAAGATGAAAAGCATTTTCTACCTGTCGTAATCTGTGCAACCTTGAAACTGTCAGGAACATATGGTGTGAAGATACAATGATTGTAGTTTCATAAAATGAAGGTGAAATGGGTTAAAAACTGGTTGAAAACGAGTATAGATGTATCTTTAAGATTTTTTTCACCCTAGTTTGGCTGCACCCAACCAAGTTTCATCGAGGTATGGAACTAAGGAACACTGCTTTAGATCGCTTTAGCTACTCGTGTTTTATTCATTTTTATTTTATTTTGTTCCTTTAAGAAAAAAAAAAAAAAAAAACCTCTTGGGTGTACTATTTAAATATGATAAAAGTCAATATTGAAATTCTTAAACTGATTTAAGATGACATAGTAAAAGCAAACTGAATTCGTAATTTAACTAGTAAATAATTACTTGAAAAAAAAATGAAAGAATGGCCATCTTATCCATAATTTATTTATGAGTTTGTATACAACGCTGGCCACCTGTTTTGAAGTCCGTCCTCCAATGATTATGCAAAATAACCTTTTACGAATTTTATTGGCACGAGTTTCCATTCATAATTATTTATAACCAGACAAACTCAACATCTGAAATCTCTGCAATAGGTAGCTTCGGAAAGGGGCAATTTTCTATTTTAAACAAAAAAAAAAAAAGCCAACTGTGTTATCTACAATGTTTTACACTTCATCCGTCCATCTGCCATCGCAAACAACGATATATCTGCTCCGAATGCCTTTATTTTTTTACCGAACTGTCCAAAGTTTTAACGACCCTGCGGAATTAAGCTTTTTAAAACACTGTTGGAAAGGGAGAAAATGCTGGTAACCAGCATTTCCTCTTTTTCCCACAGTGTTGTACACCCTTTTGAAGACAAATCTCATCATTTGAGCCACATTTGATTTGTAGCCTGCAGTGCTCTCAAATTCGAGAAATCTGATACATATATTTTGTTTTAATAAATAGTAAATAATATTTTTAAAACAACGTGTTTTGATGATAAAAATAACTTATTTATGAGATTTACATTCACTGAGGGTGGTAGATTAACAATTTTTTTTTCTGTTCTCAAACGAGAAAAAGATAAATATAGTACGGTAGAATCTATCCTGGTACTGTCTAGGCATTCGAGATAAACATTTAGATAAGTATTCTGACAGATATGTGATAATTATTTGAAATATGATACTTTTAATCTGATTTAAACGCAATTTTCGCTGCACACAATAACCAACATTGCGTGTTTGCATTTTTTGTTGAGAAAGAGAATTTGATAAGTTGTATGAAAGTCTACTTTAACCGTGGTATTTTGAGCTATTCCGCATCGTTAAAATTGTCTCCTTCATTTATACCTGCCGACAACGTTTTTCATATCAACAAAAATGGAGCATTTTCTTCTTTTCGCACGATGTTTTCAAAAGTTTATTTCAGGGTCGTTAAAACACGGGCTTGTTTTGTAAAGGGTTTAGCAGCTGATTCTTTTCCCCAACATTATTTCCAAAACCTTTCAATAACAAAGACACAAAAAGTCGTTTGCAGAATAATAGCTCGAGTTAAACCATTTGTTTGGATGAGCATATGATGAAACGCTATTTAAACAACAGATTGAGTTGGAAGGGGCAGGACGAAAGAATCTGTATGAAATAAGTCGTTCGGTAAAGAGCTTAGAAAAATATGATAACAATGATGAAAAAATAAGAAAGGTGGTTAATATAATATAATATAATATAATACGACACAATATAATATAATATAATATAATATAATATAATATAATATAATATAATATAACGAAACGTATGATATGATATGATATGATATGATATGATACGATACGATATGATATGACATGGTGTGATGTAATGTGATGTGATGTGATGTGATGTGATATATGATATGATATGATGTGATGTGATGTGATGTGATGTGATCCGTGCTCTCACAAAAGGTGGTTTAACACATCTCCTCGTGATGCATCGTACCAATTTAAGTCACCACATAATTATTGATCTATGAAATCCATTTTGTCCAACAACCGACCGAATCATAGGGTTGAACGTTCCTTGGACGTACAGAAAATTGACTACTAGCAAAAAGTTTCGACCCATGTCAGCCTGCGCGGACTGCGCAGGCTGACATGGGTCGATACTGTTTGCAGATGTATTAAACCCTCTTTTCAAAGAGCATGGCTTATTTGGAAGTACAATGATGATATGGGTGGAAGGAATGAAAAGAAATCGGAATGAGGATTAGTATATCTATTGTATTGGAAATGGATTTTAAGAGTTTTAAAATTTGAGTTTGACAATGACGAATCATTCTTTTGATTTAATGTTTGGACAAGCAAAAAAGAAATAGTGAAAAACGATGCCCATTCACATCACAAAAAAAAAACATTAGAATAACGGCAAAAGTAAGATAGTTTAATCGTAGTTTAGTTAGTCTAAGATTAATGGCAAATTTCAAAATCTTTATATGGTATAGAGCTTTATTTGTATTTAATTTATACTTAACCCTTAACCTGCTAAATAAGTTAACTGAAATTTTCAAGCCGATAGTAAAAATTCACTTGAAGCTATTTCAAAGTTTTTTTGGGGGGTAAATATCTCCTTATCGGACAGTGTAGAACCAAGATCAGACTGCACGCTCTGTGCAGTCTGATCTTGATCCACACTGTCCGCAAAAGGTCCTTGGGTCTCGCTTAGCAGCCTGAGGGTTAAATCTGTACAGGAGAAATCATTTTTAGTATTTTCAATTATACAATATACATGGTTTCCAATTCCACGCTAAAATGTATAAACCGAACGCGATAAAAGTGCCATCTGTCTCGTCAATCAATCAAACTTAAATCGCTTCATCGACACTCCTACGATCTGATCTGACCACTGTACCACGGTAACAGAGCCACTGCTAGAGATGTAAAATATAACTCTAACTCGATAAACCTTACTTTGACAGTTTATACTATTGTTTTTTGGTAATTCATGTTTAAACCTACGAAACGTTACAAAACAATGTAAACATTATCGAGTTGGGTTTATAAATTATCTTATCAGGGTACGCGATTTTAAACCTGTTATCCCAAACATAAACAATAATATAAACTGATAATGAAAGGTTTATTGAGTGAGAGCTATAACAACAATAGTCACAAACTATGGCCTGTGTTTAGGTTTTTAATGAGCCAGTATTTGTAAACAAATACCCCAAATAATTATCGCGTTCGCATTATACATTTGCTTATTGATCATTCGACCTGTTTCGCCCTAGGCTGCTAAGCGCGACTCAAGGAACTTTTGCGGAACGCGTAGATCAAGATCAGACAGCACAGAGCGTGTAGTCTGATCTTGGATCTACACTGTCTGATAAGGAGATATTCTAAACCCCCAACGTAGCTTTGAAAGAGCAATATTTTTTTTTTCTTATGGGCTGGAAATTTCATTTAACTTATTTAGCAGGCTAAGGGTTACTATCTCAGCCTTCCTGCTTGGATCAGTTCTGTACTTTTATATGTTAAAACTGGGGGAATAGTGTGTTGGAAGCAACAAATGTATTCGAATGAGTATGTGCTTATCAGTTAGAATCAATCAGGTCAGTTACAGGTGCTTTACAAATGGAACTGCACGTTCTGTGCAGTCTTATCTTGATCTACACTATCTGCAAAAGCAACACAAGTTGTACTTAGCAAACTATTGGTAAATTGAACAATATGAAAGATAGTTATCATGAACAAGAGGAGAAAAGGTAGATCAGAAGTTAAGAAAAATGGTTTCCATATTTGAGGATGAGAGACAGACAGACAGACAGACAGACAGGCAGACAGGCAGGCAGACAGACAGACAGACAGACAGACAGACAACTCGAAAACTGTTTTATTTCATATTTTATGTTATTTTGACTTAGTGCACTTTACACTTTTCTAATAAACCATGTGTATCGTTCTGTTCTGAGAATAGCGCAGGGGTTGCTTGTTCGAATCTTGCCTAGGCAAAGATTTTGTCCGAATATTAACGAGCCTAACTGCAACAGGCGCTATGTTCAGTAACCTTTCACAATGGCTATCTTTGTATATAATTCCCAAGACTGTGCTAAAATTCCAAAGTAACACAATATCTGATTGGCAAAACCAAACGATACAGTTAATCAGAAGAGATTAGGTTACTTCATAGATTCTAAATAAGACCCTTTACTAAACGACTCTGTGTTTTAACAACACTGAGGAAAAACACCTTTAAGAAACATTTTGAGAAAGTTAAATTAATAGTAACCAGCATTTTCTCCTTTCCGACAATGTTTTCTACCCTTTCAAGACGAATCCCGTCATTTAAACCATATTAATTTTAATTTGTCGCCTGCCAATGCTTTCAATTTAGACAAGTCTAAAATTTTGCCGTCTGGTAAAGAGTTAAGGGTGGTTCGTGAATGAGGACCCGGGATCCATTTCTGTCTCATCACTCCACATCTGGTAGACTTTACTTACATGGAAAAGTATCCAGACAGAAAGCAGTAGGTAATTCTGAAAGAAGCTTACTGGAACGCGTAGATAATGTATAGGTGGACTGGCAGTTGTAGCATAACTGAAATAGCATCCCTTATCCTGCTAAATTAGTGGAATAAAACTTTTAACCCTTTACCAGACGACAAAATTTTAGCCTTGTCCAAATTGAAATCATTTGCAGACGACAATTTCAATGTGGCTCAAATGTTGCAACTTTTCTTTGATAGGGTAGAAAACATTGTGGGAAATGGAGAAAATGCTGGTTACCAGCATTTTCTCCTTTTCCCACAATGTTTTCAAAACGCTTCTTTTCCAGGGGCGTCAAAAGGCGGCATTGTGCGGTAAAGGGTTGACTTAAGCCGATAGTAAAAAAAAAATTTGTTATTTCAAAAATATCTTGATGGGGGGGGGGGAAATAACTCCTTATCGGACAGTGTAGATCAAGATCAGACTGTCGCGCTTAGCAGCCGAATGAGTATTGAAAAAGATTCCACTCTTTTCCAGAGGGAAAAAAGTCTCGACTTTTCCAAATTGAAAGCATTTACTGTTGGCAAATCTCGACTTTTCCAAATTGAAAGCATTTGCAGTCGGCAAGTAAAATGTGACTCAAGTAACGGGATTTGTCTTTGGAAACCTAAAAAACATCGTGAAATAAGGAGAAAATGTTGGTTACCAGCATTTTCTCCTTTTCCCATGCTGTTTTCAAAAGCCTGCCTTTTCTTGGTCGGTAAGACACTGGATTGTTTGGTAAAGGGTTAAACGCACACTCAGTAGTAAACCTTAGAGAAAATTTAAAGCAGACGATTTTTTTTTCAATCTTTAATATTTCATTGTGAATCCCATAAATGCATCGTGACAAAAATAGTGAAATAAATATTAATTCTTAGTTCACCAACAAAAATGAAAAAAAAAAAAATCATTTTCTTACATTAAGCAGAAACTTTTGACCAGTATCACCTTAAGACTGTTTGTAATACGAAAGTCTACTATATCGGACAGTGTAGATCCAAGATCAGAGAGCAAGCTATGTGAAATCTGATCTTGTTCTACATTGTATGTAAACTCACCTGAAATCGATCTAAACGCTCAAACAGTTAATGCTTTACAGTCAGAGACAGATTTTTTTTCAACTCTTTCCTCTGATTAGAAAAAAGAAAAAATGCGGACAGCTTTTGAAAACATTGTGGAGAATGGAGAAGTCGTGAAGAATGAGTAAATTCTACATTTGTCACAATACTTTTGTAACTGCTCCTCCATCTTTAAACATTTAATTTTGAAATACCTTTCTTTCGACCTATTTGAATCGGAGAGACTGAGAAATAGTTCGTTGAGAGCAGTTTCCTCTGACTGGCGCAATGACTCCTTGACTGTTCATCAATTTTGCTTGCAAAGATGTACATGGTTTATTTCAGAAGTTTAGTTTAGTTACTTTAGTTTTAACATATTCACTTTACATCGATTGAGAAACAAGTTCTTGCAGCTTATAGCAATCTCCCTCGATTCTGCTTCCTGGAAAGTACACCAGTACTCGCGCCGAATGTGTGGGCCAATGAACAGTCCTAAAGTTGACATCGGCTCCTGTGTATCGAACTCATGACCTTATGGTTACGAGGCCGACGCTCTACCTCACGACCACGGACACCGTATTTCAGAAGAAAATATCGAAATGGAGACAATGCATAAGGGAGACTACGTTTGAAAAAAAAAAAGACAAAAAAGGTTAAAAGACTGTAAAAGTTAAAATTCAGTGAACACTATAAATACCACCCAGACAGAAATTCAAATATCTTTGTATAACACATAACATGAACAACTTCACCATAACACGTCATTTAACAATAACATTATTACACATAACATAAGTAACGTCATTCAGATTCGCCATTTAACCATTTACCATCTGATGTGAACAAAACAAATATAGACATTCTGTTTCAATATAGTTATCATTATCATTTGCAAGAGGAAATCTACAATGGGCCTACTCGTTATACAGCAGACGACAATCTCTTGATGGCAGACATAATTGAGCAATGCTCTGTGAAAAAGGGGGTTTAACGCATCTGCAAAAAAGTATCGACTCAGGTCAGCCTGCACAGTTCGCGCAGGCTGACCTGAGTCGAAACTTTTTGCTATTGGTTAACTTTCTGCATTTCAAAGGACCAATTTACCTTATGCATCAATCTGTTGTTCTAAAAAACGGATTTTACAGGATTACATAACTACTTGTGGATTCATATACCACGAAGATGCATTAAACCCCCTTTTCCCATTGCGTGACTCAGTACAATTTTAAGTTCATTGAAAATGAACTTAGCTATTTTGTGGACTGTAAATTCACTGGACTGGACAGGATCAAACCGAATCAGTTGTAGGGGCGAGCCGTCCTGAAGTGGAGTTGAGATTTGAGCCATGCTGTGACAAAAGGGGATTTTCATAATACATGTCTGTGATGCATGATTCCAAGCAAGTCATTACATAATTATAGATCCATAAAAATCCCCTTTGTCTAACAACCGACTGAATCATGAAGTAAACAAGCAGAAAATTGACAAAGAGCAAATATTTCGACCCAGGTCAGTCTGCGCGAACCGCGCAGGCTGACCTGGGTCGATATTTTTGCAGATGCATTAAGCCTCCCTTTCACAGAGCGTGAATCATTTCTTGGGACAATTCTTATCCAAGTTTTATTCCTTGGGATTGAATGGTCTTGGAGTTGAGTTCAATGGTTCTGTTGTAACTTGCCGCAATCATTTCAAATAGTTTTGTTCGGTATGAGTATTTAGATGGAATACTGAAAAGCAAATTTAGGGAAAAAAAATGAGAAGCATCCTAAACCAGGTCCGATCCGGTTATTACGTCCAATCCGGTCCGATCCGGTGAGTTTGCCCATCCTTATTTCATTTAAGTAACAATGGCTGCCAAAAGTAGACAATGTGGGTATTGAAATGTATTTAAATTTAAATCATATCATTTAAAACTATGGAAATCATTGTAAAGATGACAATCTGTTATTGTATAGTCGGTACCAAGTGTTAGTCGCTGGTAGAGAAATGAATTTCAAAAGTGAGATAAAAGTTGCCAGATCACTCTATCTTTTGTTTACTATTTGCCAGATTTTAAAATTCATTTTTCTGTCAGTGACCAACTCTTGGACCGACCAAACAAAAACAGATTGTCATCTCCCCAGTAATTATGTACCTTACTTTTAAATGGTATGATATAAATTTGAATGCATTTTAACACCTGCATTGTTATCTGGGTCGCTATTGGGCCTTTAACGCTTGATGCTGATCATTTTAAGCTTTATCTAGTTCCTTGCTAGCATACGGTTTTCCAGTCCAAAATGGGTACATACTGTATGGCGATAACTTATCGGCCCCATTACCCACCGTATGGTAACCAATGGCCGACCCCATAGACAAACCTGGCAATAAATGGGGATAAGGCATTGCCAATGCGAGACCACGCCCAGCGGCACCACCCCATGCATAACGTATAGAGTTCAACGAACTAGCTGCATTTAAGGAAGATATGGGCGAGAAAGCCGATTTGAACATTGGATTCTGAACATGGCTCCCAAGGGGTGTGTGTGAAATTGGACTGGGCACCATTCCACTTTTTATCTTTTCCTCTTCTCTCTGCGTGGCTAATACTTGCTCGATGGCCTGTACCGTGTCTCCACCACATCCCTGTAATACTAGTTCAAGAACACTTCTCTTTTTACTTGGAAAGATTCTACACAAAACGTCAATGGGATGCTGCTTTTTAGAAGCGTTCTGGGCAAGATTTAAAACCCAGTTCTCCGTCAGTTTTGAATGATTTCTGTCATTAAAATACACGCTAGAATCTTCGGGGTACGCGGGGGACGATTGTTTTCCGGGGGATGAGGACCTCGGAAGCTCCTGGATACGTCTGTCCTCGGAGTAGGAAGGTGAGATAGATCGGACGTCTTCTTCGGAGCCGGACAGTCTGCTCAGGTCTTCTTTTCGGGGTTCAACTTTCTGGCGCTTTGGAGCTGAAATTATAACGTGATAATATGAAGTCTTTCTGCGCCTTTCACAACCCTAGTTGCCTCTGCGGTCAGTGTAGATAAAAGATCAGACTGCACGACACGTGCAGTCTGATCTTTGATCTACACTGTCCGCTATGCGAAGACATTCTGAACGAAAGCAACCTTGAACTTAAAATTGTTTTGGTCTTCTTTCTGGACTACAAATATTTGTTGAGTTTATTCGTTGCTCCAAGACTAACTTAAACCCACACCACACAAGCTTTCAACAACGCTGACAGAGATAGCTTTTGAAAACATGGTGGGAAAAGTAGAAAATGATGATAAACAGATTTTTTTTCGCAGAATATTTTCTAACATTTAAACCACAATTTCCACCGTTTGAACCTAAATAGATTTGTCGTCTGCAAATGCTTTGAATTTGGACAAGACTGATCATTTCTCGTCTGGTAAAGAGCTGAGATTCAGAAAACAGTGGCGTAGGAGTAAATCGTCGGTCTTGCACATTGATCAGGAAATTTGAATTATGAATTACAGTAATGATAAATTTATCAGGTCTGAAATACATCGTTACAGCAAGAGAGAAAAGGCGCTGTTAAAATTTGATAAACTGTAGAATGGTTCAGAAATTTGTCAGCTGGGTAAACATAGATAAATTACTGATATATATGATGTAATGGATAAAAATGTACATCAGAAATCTTAGATTTAAAACCGGAAACGTCCCAACAGTGATTTCTTTGATGGCCTCCAGAAAATGAAATGCATTTTCTATTGGTCATAATCTATGCAACCTTCAGCCGTCAGGGGACAACACTTGGCATGAAGATACAAAAATGATTATAGTTTGATAAAATAAAGATGAAATGGGTTAAAAACTGGCTGAAAACGAATATAGATGTATCTTTAAGTTTCCAAACTTTATTTTCTTGATCAGTTCAAACTGCCTCAACAGTTGAGATCAGCATGCGTACACGTTTGATCTTTGTCTTCCACACTATCCGTGTCATTATTACATGGTTTATATGTAAGGGTATAATTATGAGGCCTGTCAAATAACATTTGATCGATAGACATATGTCCTTTGTGTCAGTCAATAGAAAATAACTTCGGCAGGGTACAGGTTTAATATTGCTACTTTTTATGTGAACATGCATAAACATGCAAATTATCAAATTTATTTCTCCTTAAAGTTGAATAGATAAGATACTGTTACATGCAGTTCACCATTTACCCATCTCCAAATTGTAACCATTTGCTGACTGCATATACATGTATTGCTCAGATGATAGGGTTTGACTACGCTTAGGTAGAAAACGTTGTGGGAAATGGAGAAAATGCTGGTTACCTGCATTTTCACCTTTCCCCACAATTTTTTCAAAAGTTTTAAGGGTCTTTGAAACTTGGGATTGTTGGAAAAAGGATTAACGCTTTTGTATCCGAAATGGACTTTTTACGACAGCACAGTTGACTCGTTTTGGAAAGAAAATATGGAAAAGGAGCTCCCTTTCTCACAGTGCTTTTCATGCAGTTATCAAATTATAAAAGAGTGTTTATCTAATATCAGACTACACGTTCTGGTGCAGTCTGATCTTGATCTGCACCAACCGCATAAACAATATCAAGGAAAAAAAAAAGATTTTGTTGGTCTTTGTACACGAAGAGTTCTGAAAATGTTATATTTATATCAAGAAAGAAGACCAGACCGCATCCTGTATGAACGAAATATATCACTACCCCCATACAAAACGGTGTATAATTTCAGGAAAAATGGACGTTGAAAATAGATCTACGTGATATGTGGGCCATGCTCTATGAAAAGGCGGTTTGTTGCATCCGCAAGAAGTATCGACCCAGGTCAGCCTGCGCATTCAGCGCAGGCTGACCTGGTTCGAAACTTGTTGCTGTTGGTCACAGTTTTTGCATGTCAAAGGACCAGTCTACTTCATGATTCAGCCGCTTGTTAGAAAAAATGGAAATTAAACATCCATAATTGTATGATGTCTTGCTTGGTGCGATGCACCACGGATTTGCATTAAACCCCCTTTTCCTAAAGCACGGCCCATGATTATCTAATATGCAAATGGCTTATAAAAAGCAGCCTGATCATGATTTATGCTGTCAACAAAAGCCCTAGATTGTGTCTAATGTGGGGAAAGGGTTCATATAAATTGAAGCAGAAAAAAAGAATTGAAACAAGCCTAGTAAAGTACGAAAAAAAGGGGGATACACGGAATAACATGACAAAAGACATAATTGGCCATTACGTAAAATTTCTCTTTTGTAAACATTTTTTTTTTCCGAATGTTATACAACGCAAGACGCACATAGTCTCTGCAGTCAGTTGTGAGATAACCCTTTACCGAACGAAAAAAATTTGGACTTTCCTAAATTCAAAGCGTTAGCAGACAACAAATTAAATGTGGCCGAAATTGCAGAAATTGTATTTGAAAGGCTAGAAAACATTATGGGAAAAGGAGCAAATGCTGGTTAACAGCATTTTCTCCTTTTCCAATGATGTTTTCGAAGGCCTCTGTCCTAATGCACTTTAAAAGTCGGGATAGTATAGTAAAGAATTAGATAACGGAGTGAAATTGCAGATTGCTTTTCGTAAGCAGATGAAATGTCAAAAAAAGTGAAGCCCATAAATATTTTATGAGCATATGGAATAAAGAAATTCCGGTGAAACCGTAATTTTGTAATTTCAATCTGGCCATAAAATGTATACTTTTGGTGTGTTGTTGCACCTCCAAGGCCAGGTGGAAAAATAATGACGCCACATAGATGACCTCGTAGACTTCTTCTTCTTCTTACTTTGTTTGTTTATTTGTATTGGTGTTTAACATCGTTTTAACAGCTTCGGTCATATCACGGCGTTTAGTGCACCAACGCATGTGTTTCCTGGCTTTCTCACACCAGTACTGACACAACTTTCTTTCCAAGCCACTGACTACATTTCTCACATGCATCAGAGGTGGGAGTCAAAAAATCACAGGAAAGAAAGTTTGCCTCAACCGCGTATCGAACCCACAACTGCCAGGTCATATATGCTAACCTCTGAGCTACCCGGCCGGGCCATTCTTCTGTCAATGAGTGGAACTTTGATCAACCGTACTCTACTGATTGTCAGACAAGATAATCGCCATATTTACAATAGATATTTATGTCATGTACCTCTATTCCTAGCCTGAGTTCCAGTCCCATTTTTTTTTTTTATATATTCGGAGGTTACTTTTTCAAAAATGACAAAGTAACATCCGAATATTAAAAAAAAAAGGAGGAAAAATGATCGGGCTGGAACCCAGGCTACTGTATTCTATACGTGTATATGGAATTACATGTATTAACATTTTGCGGCTGTTTGTGTTTTGAATTGGGACATTCAGATTTAAAAAAAAAAAATTTACCGCACTTACGAAGAAACGATTCATCATTTGATTTAAGAAAGGCTATAGCTGGCAAACCATCAGTAATAAAGAAAGACATTTGTAAGATTTTTTTTTTCAGCGGCAATTTCTTAATGGGCTATGTAGCCTCATTAGGTATATTTAGATTACGTTCCAAAATTTTGCAAAGGGTTATGGCAATGTCATGCGATTAAGACGAGCGTCGATTATGTAGGATTGTATTCAGATAAATATGATGACGTCATATTTGATCTCATAAAATCATACGGAATTACCGTCTGCAAAAGCGACCAACCTATTGTCTTAACGCCGACCAACCTATTGTCTTAATGCAGTTTCTGTACACTGGCAGGGAAAATTATATTTTGTAGCATTTATCAGTGTTTAACAAATGATTGAATTCGTAAAAAAAAAAAAAAATGCCCCTTAACATAATACAAAAATCCAAATCAGATGCATAAAAATATGAATAACTACATCTTAACCATATAGTCTTACCTCTTTACCAAATGTCAAAATTTTAGACTAGTCCAAACTGAAAGCATTTTCAGATGACAAAATGAATGTGACTCAGAAACTAAAATTTGTTTTGGAATCGGTAGAAAACAAGGTGGGGAAAAGGAGAAATGCTGGTTACTAGCATTTTCTCCTTTTCCGCCTGATGTTTTCAAAAGCCTTCTCTTTTAGGGTCGTTAAAAGTCAGGATTGTGTGGTAAAGGGTTAAGCAGCTTTTTCACTATGGCTCATATAAATTAGAGGATGAAAAGTGTTCGTCAAATATGAAAATCATGGAATTCTACTTTGTCAAAAATATGAAAAAATAACTATTTAACTCTTTACCACATGACAAAAATGTAGACTTGTCCAAATTGAAAGCATTTGCAGACGACAATTTAAATGTTGTTCAAATGAAGGAATTTGTCTTTGATAGGGTAGAATGCATTGTGGGAAAAGGAGAAAATGCTGGTTACCAGCATTTTCTCCTTTTCCCACAATGTTTTCAAAAGGCTTCTTTCTCAGGGTCGTTAAAAGTCGGGATTGTGTGGTAAAGAGTTAAATAATTTAAATCTCGATTCTTTAATTATTTTTTTTATTTTGTTTCAAAAACAGTAACTGACGAAGTGTGTGATTTATTTTATCAAATACTACATCTTTTCGTCTGTCTCATGTTGTTTCACTTTTTAAACATTAAAAAAAAAAAACTTTTTTACTAATTAAGCACCAGCCATTACGCCAATTACGACAATTAAATGTCGCCAGTTGCTCTCTTGAATGTAACAGTAATACCGCTTACAGTGAATGTTATCGTGTTGGTAATCTGTAACCCCTTTCGTTTCATAGCCAAAAATAAGGGCTTTTGCGGACGGTATAGATCAAGATCACAAAAAGTGCAGTCTGATCTTTGATCTATACCTCCCGCTTGTTCGGTAAAGACCATTAGATAAACCTTTTTTTTGAGTTCTCAGTGGATCGTATTTTTAGCAGCCGAAAGAGGTCAGTTCACAATTGGGCGCCGAAGAATCAACTGATATCTTTCTACCGATGGGCCTTTTAGGACTACCTTTTGAGACTTGCGTCAGATAAGTATATTACAAAATTATGGCTAAAGGAGGATCTGCTCGTAACCAGCACTAGTTTCCTTTTCCCGTAGTGTTTTCTGAAAATTAAAAAAAAAACGCGATTTTTTTTTTTTTGGTCCTTATGGTGTTTTGATTTGTACTTTTGAGTAGGTCTAAAATAAGCAACACCATCTTGCCTTTCGCTCAAAAAACCTCATGCATGATATTTCAAGATTGTATTTCCCAAAATGAGAAAAACTGCTAAGAAACTCGGTAAGTGAAACAAGCATAAATTAAATAAAGAATCGAACATCGTGACGAATAGAAAAAAAATACTTAAAAATAGCAAATTCTTCATTTTCCATCCTGTTTTGATGTACAGTTTTATGGTTTGGTAAAGAAATACCTAAGTTACAAATGTTTGAATGTTTGCATGAAGTAATAGAGTAACCATTTTCATTCAGCTTTACTCAACTTGAACATTAGAAATACTTTCAAAACACTTTTCTCCACTACACCGTTCACTAAACAAAACCGTGCTCGTGACGACACTGATGAATAGTAGGCTTCTGAAAACATTGTGAGAAAAGGAGAAAATGCTGGAAACCAGCATTTTCTCCTTTCACCGCAAAGCTTTCTGTCCTATAAAAGTAAAAGTCTATGATTTTAAATACATTTAATTTGTCGTCTGTAAATGCTTTCATTTTGGGAAAATCTAAAAATGTAGTTATCTGGTAAAGAGTTTAACTTTTCACCTTCTGCATCAAATCACGCATCAAAATATTCTCGTAAAATGTGGAAAATCATCAAGATTGAAGATTTGAATTAAATGAATAAATGTTTTGAAAGATAAAAGTTACAAATAGAGACGGTTATTCGTTACGAAAAATTTATTCTTTGGTCACCATGTTTATAACTGAGGTCTGCTGTATGTTGTACAAAGTCGTCTGCTAAATGTAATGACAGTTTGCCCTTGACCTGCTAAATAAGTTAAATAAAACTTTCCAGTCAATAGTAAAAAAGCCCATCATATATCGAAGAAAAAATATCTTTGATCGGACAGTGTATATCCAAGATCAGACTGCACGTTTTGTGCAGTCTGATCTTGATCTACACTGTCCGCAAAGGGTCAGCGAGTCGCGCTGTGCAGCTTAAGGGTTAACATTTTATAAATGGGCTAAACGCTGAATTGACTCTTTTCACCGAAACTTTTTGATGGTTTGTAAAATTTTCGCCGACATAAACACATGAAAGTATCTTTTCCTAGATAATCATCGATAATTATATTCACATTTCACTTGAGATTTTTTTCCCTCGAGTAAATCTTTTTCTATAGGACATAACGCAAAAATGGGAGATGGGAAATAGGATGGTATGGAATCATAAGGTTCATCATGATAATTGTTTGTCTTTGCGATGATGTTTCCATTTCCTGTCGTTTGAAAAAAAAAAAAACATTTATCTTTAATTGTATGATAAGCCTTCGTATATAATTATAATAACGCACAGCACGTGAGTTTAGCTAAAAATGCCCCACATATAAACGGCTATTCGTGTATAACCCTGCAGCTATTAGCTCTTGAGGACGTTTGATGCAAACGATTGGTCCTTTTCTCGCATTGTATTCTACAAAAACAGGAGAATGCCGTAACTTTCTTCTTTTTTGTTGCTCATTTTTTTGTTTATTTTCCGATGGTGTTTCATGTTCTTTTAAACAGTATTTCATTTCTACCACGATGGCCGTTTAGTCTATTAATGCACTTTCTATGTTCCACTTTCAGCACCTGCCTGACCAATCTTGCCAAGCCACTGGCTGTTTTCCGACATAAATATCATCGAAACAAAGACCAGTGTTCAGAGGTGAGAGAGAATTAAATCCTGTTGCAATGACCTTGATCAAAAGTCATTCGTGCTGGAATTCGAACCCACATTCTTCAAATGCTGTCTTTCGCGTTACCTTAGACCGACAGGAATATGGCCAATGGAACTGATACATGTACTAGTGAGACACAATATGTAGAGACTGTGCGCAGGCCTCTCGTATCAGAGTCCCATGTCCGAATCCCTTGACGAGCAGAGGCAACCTTTAGTAGTACCAACATCACGGCGCCAGCATTGGTAAAGGTTTCCAGGAAGCAAATATCGAGAGTGATAGATTTAAGTTAACCCTTAGGCTGCTAAGCGCGACTCACTGGCCTTTTGCGGACAATGTAGATCAAGATCAGACTGCAAAGAACGTGTAGTCTGATCTTGGATCTACACCGTCCGATCATGATATCTTTTTTTCCCCAACGAATAAATTTAAAATATGGTGCAAGACATTTCGTCGAAAATGTGTTTCGTCGAAATCCATGTATCTTTTAAAATACCGATTGCTAAATTTCTAGATTTATGTCATGGAAAGCTCTGTCAGGGAGGGAGATTTGGGCCACAATTCGTCTGGGTTAGGATAAGGGTCAGGGCTAGGGATCGCTTCGACGTACGTGATTTTCGACGAAATGTCGCACACCCTTAAAATAGCATTATTAGGGTTTTTACTATCGGATTGAAAGTTTCATTTAACTCATTTAGCAGGATAAGGTTAACCCTTTACCAGACGACAAAATTTTAGCCTTGCCCAAATTGAAAGCATTTGCAGACGACAATTTCAATGTGGCTCAAATAGTGCAATTTTCCTTTGATAGGACAGAAAACATTGTGGGAAAAGGAGAAAATGCTGGTTACCAGCATTTTCTCCTTTTCCCGCAATGTTTTCGAAGGGCTTCTTTCCCAGGGGCGTTAAAAGGCGTCATTGTGTGGTAAAGGGTTAAGAGGACGAGGTAAATAAGTTTAACCCTTTACCACATGACAAAACTTTAGACTTGTCCAAATTGAGAGCATTTGCAGACGACAAAATAAATGTGACTCAGAAATTGAAATATGATTTGGAAAGGGTAGAAAACATTGTGGGAAAAGGAGAAAATGCTGGTTACCAGCATTTTCTCCTTTTCCCACAATGTTTTCAAAAGGCCTTCAGCTTCGGGTCGTTAAAACTCGGGATTGTGTGGTAAAGGGTTAAACTAAACTTATACGATTTAACGTTTGGAGGGTGTAAACCCTCAACCTGTTCGACGTTGAACCCTCCACCAAACAACCCCATATTTTTACCACCCTCAAGAAGTATGCTTCAAAAAACGTTGCAGGAACAGGTGAAAATTCTGGTACCAGCATTTCCTCCTTTTCCCACAATGGTACATTGTATATACTCATTCAAAACACACACCATCATTTTTATCTACTTTTAACCCTTTCCCTAACAAGCCCTGGTTTTCACGTGTCTGCAGAACAAGTCTTTTGAAAACACTGTGGGAAAAGGAGAAATTGCTCGTAACGAGCAATTTCTCCTTTTCCCACGGTGTTTTCTACCCTTTTTGAGAACTTTCTGCCATTTTCATCAAATTTAAAATTGTCGCCTGCAAACTCTTTCAATTCGGACCGGTCCAAAATTTGTCGTTTGGGAAAGGGTTAATTTGTCGTCTACAATTGCTCTAAATATGGACGAGTCTTAACTTGTAATGTTTTATAAAAAGATTTAAAAAAAAAAAAGAGGTGTAAGTTAATCATTATGAAAACATTCGCTTGCCCATGTCTCGATTTCTATAAATGAAATATTTGTAAATTACGACATAATTGTCTGCTCATAAATTACCTCCTACGGTCGACTCAATTTTTACGCCGTGCATGCATACTATTCTAAAAAACATCGCATTTCAACATTACTTCTCTAAAATCACGGTGGCTAGCGTGACCATCCATGTTGTCTTTCAGTTTTCTTTTATTCACAACTTCGCACAACATTCTTTCCCAGCCAGTGGCTGCTTTCCAATTTATAGATTTTTCTTGTAATAAGTTTAAAATGTGGACGAATGTGTGTATGAAAAAAAAAACTCCTCCTTCTTAATTGTGTTTTCAGCTTCAATGCCATTTTAAATCAGCCATGCTCTGGCAAAAGGGGGTTTAATGCATCTCCGTGATCCATTATACCAAGCATCACCGTCTTATGGATCCACATAATCCATTTGAGCCATGCTCTGGCAAAAGAGGGCTTAATGCTCCCTCTGTGATGCATTCTACCAAGAGAGTCATCATATTTTTTATGGATCCATAAAATCCATTTTGTCTAACAACAGGCTGGTTCATAAGGTAGAGTGGTCCTTGGACATGCAGAAATTTGACCTATAGCGAAAAGTTTTGGCCCAGGTCAGCCTGCGCGGACTGCGCAGGGTGACCTGGGTCGATACTTTTCGCAGATGCATTAAGCCCCCCTTTTTTACAGAGCATGGCTCATTTTATTCAACAACCGATCATGAGAACTGTTCCTCAGACATTCAGAAAATTTATCAACTTTAGTAGCAAAAGGTTTCGACTCATGTCAGCCTGCGTGGACTTGAGTCGATAGTTTTTGCAGATGTATCAAACTCTCTTTTCACAGAGTATGGTTCAAATATTATTTGTTTATTAATTTTCAGCCTTCGAGACAGTTATGCGACATCTGCATCCATCAGTGGCGAGCCAAGCCCCCGTAGCTCAGTCGGTAGCGTAGAGAACTTGAGAACAGGAGGTCGCTGGTTGGATCCCTGGCTTGGCCAATTTCTTTCCGAGGATTGATGATAGTCATCGCGATAGGATTCATTCCTCTCTCACCGCTGACCATTGTTTCGACGATGGTTATGTGGGAAAGCAGCCAGTGGCTTGGAAAGAATATGTGTGCGGAGTACTGGTAAAAGAAACTCCAGGAAAGCATGGATAGGTGCACTGGCCGCCGTGATATAACTGAAATAATGTTGAAAACGGCGTTAAACACCATACAATTAATCAATCAACCATCAGTGGCGAATATTACTGTATGTTGTCACATTTTGGAAAAAAAAGATGTCAGTATGTTTTAACTAAAATTAGCCTCACCTGTGCATTCCTCTGGATCTTCATTTTCCGGACTCGAGTTCGATACCGGTGTGGAAGGATTGCCTGACTCCGGAAAGAGGCCGGAAGTAGCTTGTGGATTGATCTGCAACAAACCGTTGGGCCCATACAGCATCCCCATCTCTCTGGCCTCGTTTTCCTCTTGGGCTTGCTGTCTCCGTAGAGCCACCTGGGCTGCCATGACACGCTGGCGTTCAGCAATCAAGGTACACTTGGCGCACATACAGTCCCGCCACCGACAGTATCTTTTGTGTCCCTTCAAGGCTGATACAACCCCGTGATTTCTACAACGGGCACATTTCGGTGTCCTTGGATAGCGGTCTGATGCGGAGCGCATGAACACGGCGTCGTTAGAGAAGTTACCTCCAGAGTCATGGGCCGCTTTTTCGTCATCGGAAGAAGTTGACATTTTTGGATGTTGTATCTAAAACAGTTATAAAGCAATTACAGACATATATATCCTTTAAGTCAATTCAACCCTTTTAATTGTCATCAATGCCAACAAATTATAGAAGTAAATAAGTTTCAAAGTTATGACACGTAAGCCCTCAGTACGGTTGTAAAATCATTAAATGATGCAGGACGGGCAGCTAAATACCCGTTTTATTAACCGTTGACAACTCCTCCCCCTTTTTCCAAATCGTTCGAGTATGTTAATAGAATATTTACAATTTCGACCATTTAAACCAGTTCATTATTTGCTGATTTAGTTCAGTCATTCATTTATTCAAATTTGTTTTGACCAATCAGCGAGCGCGTTTGACATCTACCCGCAAACTGACGCCTTCGTGAGTATCATATTTCTGCGATATTATAATGCACAAAAGAGAGGCTTTGAAACTATTGCAATCGGGGAAATAGGGACAGTTTATACTGTACATTTATATAACGCCGCTTTATTCCCGTTATTAAAGAGATTTGAACGTTAAACGCTTTACCAGACGACAAAATTTTAGACTGGTCCAATTTTACAGTATTTGCAGATGACAAGTGGAATGAGGCTTAGAAAGAGAAGAAAACGGAGTGGGAAAAAGAGGATTGCTGGTAGCCAGCATTTTCTCCCTTTCACACAAAGTTTTCGAAGTCTTTTCCCATGATTCCTTTAACTCTTTACCAAACGACAAAATTATAGACTTGTCCAAATTGAAAGCATTTGCAGACGACAAATTAAAGGTGGCTCATAGGATGAAATGTGCCCTCGATAGGGTAGAAAACATTGCAGGAAATATTCTCCTTTTCTCACATTTTTTTTTTTTCAAATGCCTGTTTTTTACTGGTTTTGATGATTTAATTATTTTCATTTATTGGTTTTATTGCTTTCACTTTTGCGGTGTATTTAGGCATTTTTCAACCAGATTTAATCCTTTACCAAACGACAAAATTCTTGACTTATTCAAATTAGAAGTATTGACAGACGACAAGTTACATATTGCTCAAGTGTGAGGTTTGTCTTTGATAGGATAAAAAACATTTCAGGAAAAGAAGAAAATGCTTGTTACCATGCTATTTATTGATCTACGTTGTCTGGGAAAAGGACAAAGTGCTCATATGGTAACTCGAAATCGCTTCTCTTCCCACGTTATTTCATGAAAACCGTCATCTTAAGTCAAAATGTGTTTGTCTGAAAATGCTTGACTTTCTTTCTTTCCTTTTTTTTTTTTTTTTTTTCTCTTTCTTTCTTTCTTCTTCTTCTTCTTCGTCTCCTCTTTCTCCTCCTCCTCCTTAACCCCCGCCCTCCTCCTCTTCTTCCTTTTCTCCCATTTCTCTTTGACAGATATATATCGATCCTTTTGTCTAAAGTCTGTCAATAAGCAGACAAAAACTATCATTTTGTTCAAAGCCATTAATTACCACCGATATTTCTCTGTTATTTAGACACACACTTTATGGTGTCACATATGTTTCTGATAACAACTATCTGGACACGTTTGCAAGAAACTATCTATTTTTTTGGGCTTCAAAAAGGTACAACGCCCTTAGAAACATCAGGTCTTTTATCCTTTGTCAGACGAAAAAAATTAAGACTCGTCTGTATTGAGAGCACTTGCAGACGACAAACCAAATGTGATTCAAATTATGGTATTTGTCTGTTGAAGGGTAGAAAACATTGTGGGATAAGGAGAAAATGCTGATAACCAGCATTTTCTCCTTATCCCACAGTCTTTACTAAAGCCCTTTTCATCCGTCTCATTAGAAGGTCGGGATTGTACGGTTAAGCGTTAAGTACTCAAAATATATCGATGGGTGAGTGCAACACTATCCTAAGTGCCTATACAAAAGTATAGGCACTTAGGATAGTGTTGCACTCACCCATCGATATGGACTTGACGTCTTTCGATGGCAGAAAAAATGCTGTAGTCATGATCTAATTTTGACAAGACATACAGGCTGCCATAGAGGCAAGGTTAAGCCAATCGGAAGTTGTATTACTTTCAAATTTAAAAAATCTTGAAGAGTAAGACTAAGAATATTCTTAAGAATGGTTGGTGAATACGGACCCAGAGACCGCCCTTTCCATTCAGTCTGATTTTGATCTATGGCGTTCTCAAAAGCCCCTTTTTTATGCCTTTGGCGTTGACAGTGTTAATTCATACTGCAGGGCACCTTTTTTCGACAGTTATTCTGTCATGACGCGACAGAAGTGGGCCTAGCAAAGCTTCTGTAATAACATTCTCAAACTCTGAGTTTCGGACTCAAACTGTGCAAAATAAAACGGACTTAACTCAGTTAACAGACTTAAGTTTATTGGTTTGCTGACTGGAGTGTGAAACGTTGTGTCACCTCCGGATTTGAGAACGTTACTTTAAGTCTGTTAATTTTAGTGAAATGCGTCTCAAAAAACAAACTCAACTTAAGTCGGAAATTGAGCCCGTAAGCTAACTTGAGTAAAATAAGTGACTTAAGTTTTATTTATTTATTTATTTATTTATTGTGAGTCCGTACCCAGATTCCTAGTCTTGACATTAAGGTGCACAGAGAATGTGAAAAGTAGGAAAAAAGGGGTGCTGTAGACTTCGTGGCATGTACTCAACAACCATTCTGAATGGCATTCTTAGTCTAATTCTAGATTAACCCTTAGGTTGCTAAGCTCGACTCACTGACCTTTTGCGGACAGCGTAGATCAAGATCAGACTGCACAGAACGTGCAGTCTGATCTTGGATCTACACTCTCCGACAAGGAGATGTCTTTCCTCCAAAAATACCGGTACCTTTGAAATAGGAAAATTTGGGGTTTTACTATCGGCTTGAAAGTTTCATTCCTTTTATTTAGCAGGATAAAGGTTAAGTAAGTAACGCAGTTTCTGGTTGGCCAAAAATATGGATCAGCCAATAAGAAATCGCGTTTCTTTTAATTCTAGAATATTATTGGATTCCTTTTTACCTCTTTACCAAACGACAAAATTTCAGACTCGTCCAAATTGAAAGCATTTGCAGACGACAACTTGAAAGTAGTTAAAGTAATGATTTCTGTCTTTGATAGAGTGGAAGACATTATTGGAAAAGGAGAAAATGCTGATTACCAGCATTTTATCCTTTTCCAGGAAGTTTTCAAAAGGTCTCTTTCTTTGGGTCGTTAAAACTCGGGATTGTGTGGTAAAGGATTAAATCAGCATGATGACGTCATATCTGATCTCATGTGAACAGACGGAGTTTCTGATTGCAAAAAGACCATCCCCTTATTTAAACGTCTAGAATTGCAATTTCTGTGGCATTTGTCGAAGACTATGCCACTATGAGTTCAATACGGCATTTTGAAAATCATGGTTCGTAGTCTGTGCAAAACCGAAGGAAGTAAACCCAATTAAACTCAGTTTTTCCTAAGACAAATAAGTGTTTCGATTGCACTCAGATATGAAATTGAAATGGCGTATTAATTGGATTAGGATTTTATCGAAAATAGCTTGACCCGCTACAGATTGGTTACCTCCCCTGATACAGCAAGTGTAAAGGGATCGGTACAGGCTACTAAAACGGGCGGAATTCTGCCCGTCTATTTTTAGAATAGTCATCTCGCGAGACTAATATATATAGAGATTCAGGGGAGATCACTCTCACTTCCTGAACTGTAGATTTTCCGATATTTTGACCTTACGAATAAGTGAATTGTACTTTTGGTATCGCATTTTTAATGTTTATTTCTACTAATATTCTTTTAGTGTTCGATTACCAATATCAAGTTGTGCAAAAAAATCGCAATGTTACCTATACAGCCAAACTGAAAATGTGAAAGCTGCTCTGATTGGCTATTCTGTAATACAAATGTAGCCCAATGAAAAGCAACGACACAATAGCCTGTGCCAGTTGTAATATGTATATTTACAACGGGGACCAGTTTAGATCCGCTATGGCCTTCTATTGGCGTAATGATACACACATAATGTGCTTGTTCGTCCCAAAATCATTTCGTTCCTGTACTTATTCGTCCCTGGACTCGTTCGTCGTTGACTTTCAAGCGAATATTTTGAAACCATTTTTATTGTTTATTTTTAAAATCGTTGATTCCACACAATGGCTCCCTTGACAAATGCCACACCAGTGCTTTCAACGCTTTGATTTACTGAATTAAAGTGAGTGGTTGCAGGGGAAAATCCTTTTTGTATTTATCGGTGTCTTACAAGAAATTTTGATTCACGGCAAAAAAACTTAAAGGACCCCTTTTGTAGTCTAACGATTAACCTTTTCCCCACACAATCCCGTGTTAAAACGAATCTGATGATAGGGATCTTAAAAACATTCTAAGAAAAGCAAAAAAAAAAAAACGCTGGTAAACAGCATTTTTCCTCTTTTCTACAATGTTGTCTACCCTGTCAAGGATAAATTCCGCGATTTGAGCAACATTTTATATGTCGTCTGCAAATGTTTTGAATTTGAACAATTCTATAATTCTGTCGTTTGGTAAAGCGTTAGACTATTTTAGGAAACTTGTGCAATATCATTTGCATCACATTTTTGCCACCGATCTGTTTCGGAATAATTAATTTTCATGCTAATTTGTCAAGATAAAAAATTATTGGGGAAAACAGTTACAGAATACCGCATTCGGTCGACAACAGCTGTCGGTAGACAGTTCCAGCTTTTATAAATTATCGGCAAGGTTTGTTACGCGTACAAAAGTTTCTATCTTGTCAGGGATGCGTAAAAAAAAATGCCAGATTCCGTTAAAAAAAAAAAGACCTTTAGGCAGTTAAGCGCTACTCATTGACCTTTTGCGGTCACTATAGGTTCAAGATCAGACTGCACAGAACGTGCAGTCTGATCTTGGATCCACACTGTCCACACCGTCCGATAAAGAGATATTTTCCGCCAAAAATAACTTCGAAACAGCAGGAATATGGGCTTTTACTATCGGCTTGAAAGTTTCATTTCACTTATTTAACAGGTTAATGGTGTTAACACTTGAAGTGATGAGTGAAAATAAAAATGAATAAAAAATGGCCAAACTAATTACCACTCTTAGCCCTTTTGGGTAGAATATTCTTATGTAGAGCTCTACCGACAGTGTAGATCCAAGATTATATGGATATACTATGTGAAATTGATCTATTATCGTTCGTCGTTTAGCTTGGTATGAATTCATTTAGAGTCTGTGTATTTACCCCTTCAATGCAAATCGAGAAATAAGAGACTTTTGCGGACGGCACAGAACGTGCAGTCTGATCTTGAATCTATACCGTCTGCTTATTTAGTCAAGCCGATTTTTTTTTTTTTTTTTTTTCGAGTTTCAGTGGATTGTATTTTCAGCGAAGAGATTGGAAGAGATCGGGGTCCGTATTCACCAACCATTCTTAAGAATATTCTTAGTCTTGTTCTCCAAGTATTTCTGCATTTGAAAGTAACACAACTTCTAACTGGCTAAACCATTTGGTTTAGCCAATCAGAAGTTGTGTTACTTTCAAATGTAGAAAACTTTGGAGAACAAGAATAAGAATAGTTGGTGAATACGGACCCGGGTTTATGATAATTTATGATTGATATTTCGTAGGGTAACCCAATCCTAATTGTATGTGTTGGCAACCCTGAGGAGCGCCCAATAAGCTGAAACGTTTTCCCCATCAGTAGCGAAAATACTCCGATATGGCAATTTCAAGACGATTTGGTCAGATAATCTCACAAAACCTTAGACAGTGTATATTGAAGCTCAGACTGCTCGATATTTGCAGTCTGATCCTTGGTCTAGACTGTGCTTAAAAGCGACGAAAACGTAACGTTACCTCTCTACCAGGCGACCAGATTCTAGACTGGTCCATATTGAAATGATCTGCAGACCGTATATGAAATATGGCGGAAATTTTAAGAACTTTCTCAGTAGAAAACATTGTAGGTAGGAAAAGGAAGAAAGACTGGTAAGCAGCATTGTTTCCTTTTCCCACAATGTTTTTTTTTTTTTTTTTTTAAGTCTTCTTCTTCGACATATCAAATGTGGCCCAAATCATAGGATTTGCCACAATGGAAAACATTGTGGAAAAAGGAGAAAGTGCTGGTTACGAGCATTTTCTCCTTATCCACCAATGTTTTCAATATTCTTCTTCTTCGGTATATCAAATATGGCCCAAATCATAGGATTTACCTCAATGGAAACATTGTGAAAAAAGGAAAAAATGCTGGTTACCAGCATTTTCTCTTTTCCCACTACGTTTTCAAAAGTCATCCTCTTCTGCATATCAAATATGACTTAAATGATATGATTGATCTCAGTAGGAAAAGTTGTGGATAAAGGAGAAAATCTGGTTAGCAACATCTTCCCTTTTTCTCACAATGTTTTCAAAGTTCTTCTTCGACATATCAAATTTGGTTACAATTATAGGATTTGTCTCAGAAAGGAAAAATTGTGGAAAAGGACAAAATACTTGTTATCAACATATTCTCCTTTTCCCATAATATTTTCAAAATTCTTCTTCTTCGACATATTAAATAGGGCTCAGATCATAGGATTTATCTCAGTGGAAAACATGGTGGGAAAAGGAGAAAATGCTGGTTCCCAGCATTTTCTCCTTTTCCCACCATGTTTTCAACAACTCTTTCATTAGGGTCGTTAAAACGTTTGATTGTTTAGTAAAGGATTAAATCATAAGGATTAATGGATAATTTTGCTGTTTAGTTTTGCAAGATGTGCAGCCTGACGTCAGTGTTAGATTTTTATCTTGTTGATACAAACATTTTCATCCTGGTATGAAATCGATCCTGCGGCAGACGACCATTGAAACTAATGTGACAAATAGAAAAATATGCTGATAAATGGTATAGGAGAGCTCTTCGTCTGTCACTATTCTTTTTTTTTACTATCGAACTATATTTTGGAATTTTTTAACCCTTTACCACACAATCCCGAGTTTTAACAACCTTTTGAAAAAAAAAAAGGTCTTTGAAAACATGGTGGGAAAAAGAGAAAACGCCAGCTGGCCAGCCAGCCAGCCAGGAAGACAACAGATTTTAAAAACTTTGTGGGAAAAGGACAACATGCTGGTTACCGACACTTTTGTTCTTTTTCCACAATATTCAAAAGCTTCTTCCTCAGAGTTGTTGAAATACGGGACTGCTTGGTAAATGGTTAAACAAAACTATGTGTATAAAAACAGTTAACTCTATAGTGCTTAAAGTTATTTCATCGACATTTTCAGTTAGCAGTTGGAATTTCGAGACTGTTTAGCCCAGAAATGCTTTACCAGATATCGGACAGTGTTGATCCAAGATCAGACTGCACGTTCTGTGCAGTCTGATCTTGAGTCTACACTGTCCGCAAAAGTTACTCAATCTCAGCTGAGTAGAATAAGGGTTACAACGTATGATATTGAAATATCTGCGTTCTGTGAGATGTTTATCTTCATTCGCTGTTTTCGTCGGCGACTTTATCTGATGAACATTTTAACAATTCTGTAATTGATTGAATTGTTGCTAGCATAAACGGATGATTGCAACAGAGAAAAGGAAAAATTAATATGTAAATTTGGTTTTGCAGTTAAGATTCGAGTTTCCTAAGGGTTTTTTTTCCCCTCGGAGTGAGAGGCTTGATAGGTGGTAGACGGCTTCAAATTGTTCACGAGGATTGACTGTGTGATAGCTTTAGTCTGATCTTGATCTGAACTATCCGTATAAGCAAGTTAAATTGCCCCAGGCGGGAAGAGCATTTGAAAACTCTCTTTCACTACCAATGGCGACTCACACTACGTGCAGTCTGATCTTGGATCTACCCCATCCGCCGGCCTGATGCTGTTCTGTGATCAAAAGTGTCTTTAAAAAGAAAAAGAAAATCTACTCGAATTAGACGTCAGAAAAGTCAGATTTAAACAATTCGGTGTGGAAGAGTAAAAGGGGCTATTTTAGATTTTCATGTTGAGAATTAAATTTGAGCCGTGCTCTGGCAAAAGGGGGCTTAATGCATTTCCGTGATGCATGATACCAAGCAAGTCATTACATGATCATGGATCCATAAAACCGATTTTGACTAACAATCGACTGAGTCATGAGGTAGCCTAGAATGGACCTTTGGCATACAGATAATTGACCGATAGCGAAAAGTTTCGGCCCAGGTCAGCCTGCGCGGACTGCGCAGGTTGACCTGGGTCGATACTTTTCGCAGATGCATTAAGCTCCCTTTTCACAGAGCATGGCTCATTTGTTTGTTTCACTCTAATAATACAACAAAATATTCTTTTCCCTGTAAACGTTAAGACAGTGGACTGTTACCTGCAATATAAAGGTGCAACTTTGGCTTTCAGATAACAAAATGTCGCTTTGCAATCGATAACCTCGTTTTCTTTTATGAGATCAAATATTACGTCATCATACTTATTTGAATACAGTCCCACAAAATCGACGAATTGGCGGTGTAATTGATTACGTGACATTACCACCAACCCTTTGGAAATTCTGTCGCGAAATCTTACAGAAAAAAAAAAACACTTTAGAGGCTACGTATCTCATTAAGGAAATGCCGCTAATTTGTCTTTCTTCTTTACTGGTGATTTGCCTGCTATCGACTTGCCAAATCAGCGGTGAATTAATTTCTTAAATCTGGTAAGATTATAAAAATCTGAATCGCCCCCTTTGATAATTTACTAAACAGTCTCATGTATTTACAATCCTGAGAAATATTTTTTTCCAACATAATGTAAGGTGGGAAAAAGCATATAACTACCGTTTTCTTATCTTGCACGTATACTTTCTACCCTTTTAAAAAAGAAAAGAAAACAAAAAAACATCAAAAATCAAAATGTAATTTGTCAAATACAAAGCGTTTCAATTTAACCCTTTACCACACACTCCCGACGTTTAACGACCCTGAGAAAGGAACCTTTTGAAAACATTGTGGGAAAAGGAGAAAATGCTAGCATTTTCTCCTTTTCCCACAATGTTTTCTACCCTTCCCAAAACGAATTTCAATTTTTAAAGTCACTTTTATTTTGTCGTCTGCAAATGCTTTCAATTTCAGCTAGTCTAAAATTTTGTCGTTTGGTAAAGAGTTAAACATTTGTTAAAGATACTTTAAAAGTTTGGTCGCCTGTTAACCCTTTACCACAAAACCCTGAATTTTAACGACTTCGAGCAAAAAGGCTTTTGAAAACACAATGTTTTCTTTCCTTCGAAAGACAAATTTTGTTTTGGGGTAACATCTAATCTGTCGTCTGCATATACTTTAATTTGACCAATTCTCAAAATTTTGTGACCTGGAAAAGGGTTAAGGGGTTAGAGACAGAATTTGAAGCCAAATAAGTACAAGTCTGGTTTTTGGTATACCTTTCCATGTCTTACTCCGGTCTGGTCAATGTACCCAATATATTAGTTCAAGCTATTACCTCCCTTTATGAAAAAAAAAAGCGTGTACCTCATAACCTGGGAATGATTTCAACTGATACAGACGGTTGAAGTATTTAGGTGTTTGTAAATGCTGAGATTAATGTATTTCTTTTGAATTCTGCATTCTTTGTTTCCGGAAGTTGGCTTGATTCATTGCAATGCAAGGTGATGTCGTATACAGACCGAGCAATTGTCGCCATCAATGGCTGTGAAAATATGCGAAATCTTGGTCCGTATTCAACAAACATTCTTAAGAACGTTCTAAGTCTTATTCTTCAAAATTTTCTACATTTGAAAGTAACACAACTTCTGATTGGCTAAACCATTTGGTTTAGTCAATCAGAAGTTGTGTTACTTTCAAATGTAGAAAATCTTGGAAAACAAGAATAAGAATATTCTTAAGAATGGTTGGTGAATACGGACCCTTGTAACTTCTGTCTATAGCTCATTTTTTATTTCACCCTAAATGATAAAGGTGAGTTTGCCCCTGGGTACCGTCGGATTTTTTGTTGCTATTGTTGTTGGTGTTGTAGTTTTATTGTCTCCAATAATGTCTGCACACAGACTGAGATGTTTTCAGGAAAACCTTGAAATATGAAGTAAAAGAAATAAAAATAAAAGCTGCAACGAGAAACTCGCTTCAGATATATGAGCATGCTCAGGCGAACGGGGATTTAATACATCTCCGTGATGCATTATACCAAGCAAGTCATCACATAATTATTGATCCATAAAATCCATTTTGTCTAACAATCAGCTGGATCTGGAGACAGAATGGTCCTTTGACATGGAGAAAATCTACAAATAGCAAAAAATTTCGACCAAAGTCAGCCTGAGCGGGCTGCGCAGGCTGACTTGGGTCGATACTTTTTGCAGATGCGCTGAGTCCCTTTTTCACAGTGCACGCCTCATTTTTAATCATAAAAGCATGTGGCTCTACGCGTCAGCATTTCTAATACTAAACAAGGTTCAAGATGGCTACACAGCGAAACGATACAACTACAAATAAATAATAATAAATATTTATTCAAATGTTTCTAATCCAATATTTTCCACTTGTGAAAAATTTTGCATATTGAAATTGGTCTTTTAATAGAGACGACGTGGGATCCTTTCAGTTTTGACAGGTACCCGTATATTGATGGATCGGTGTTTGTTTTAAAGTCGAATTACATGGGTCGCTTTTTCCTTTCAAGTTGCTAATATACTTCTTGATCCTTCGCCGAATAGGCGATTTTTATACGTACCGCTAACTTGGACAATTCATGCAAAGGAATCAATTTAACGGAAAGGAAAATTTATTCTTTTTTAATGCATGGAAAACATTGATGGAAAATGAGCGATTGCTTGTACCAAGCAATCGCTCCTTTTCCATCAATATTTTAACATTGGTCTACTATAATATGAAATATTAATGGATGTGTTTGTAGAGTAATGGGTTTGCTTAGAAAAGGGTGCACTCCTTAAGGGGAGCCCCGGGGTGGGTTTACTGTATAAAAAATCTGTTAGAAAGAGTCTGTGTGAAAGATTTTGATTTGTGCAATATCCCTGTTTGGGCTGTAAGATTTCTGAATAGTGTTAAAAACATTAAATTTCGCCCTTTCTTTTCAATTACGAAATGTCAAGGGCCGTTGGAAATCACATTTTTTGAGTTGCATGCACTTATTTATTGTGAACTTTATTGCAATAGTAACATTTCTTTTTTTCTAATTATGTTTGACAGACCTTTTCCTTGGATGTTTAGAAATCAGTTAATAAGGATGGGGGATTAAGCAATATACATGATTGAGCACACAGATGATTTTGGGTGCATTTCACTGAAAAAATAATGATTTACTGGATGTTTTCAAAGCAACACTTAATATAATCCTATTAAACGGCTGTAACGGGTCGTTCGTTGTGATTTTGTGCCTTTCTCTGTCTCTCTCTCTCTCTCTGTCTCTCTCTCTCTCTCTCTCTCTCTCTCTCTCTCTCTCTTCAAATGTCTAAATGTATGAAGAAAAAATACATCATGCTCGGTGAAAAAAAGGGAGTTTAATATAGCTGCAAAAAGTGTCGACCTAAGTATGTCAGTCTGCCTCGATACTTTTTGTTGTTGAGGAATTTTCTGCGTGCCATAGAACCATTCTACTTCATGCTTCAACTGGCTTTAAGACAAAATGGATCTTTATTGTGCGAGCCGAGCCCCGGTAGCGTGCAGGACTTGAGAATCGGGGGTTGCTGGTTCAGGCATTCGGACGGGGCCTAGCGATATATGGGTAATAAGCCATCTTTGTAAACGAATAGAAAATATCAGTTCAATCTTAAAATGTTCCAAAAATTCTAAGTGTGAATAATATACTGAACAAAACTTCTAACCGAACACTTTTTGAACCAAGATATTTTGCACAAAACAAATATGTTTGTATCTTTGGTTTTGCATGCCACAATCTTGTGGAGCATCCCTATGCAGTGCCCACAGTCTTCAGTACAATCCACTTGTAATCATTCATTGACGACGTTGGACAATAAAGATTTGCTTATGATTCAAGATGGCGAATTAAATGTGCAATATTTTCTTATTATTTCTGGTAGGGAATCGATTGAAATACCCGAAAAATAAGTAAAAACGCTATAAACATGCCGCGAATGATGGGCATACATCTAAGGTGCATATATCTTAGTTCAAAAAGTGTTCTGTTAGAAGTTTTGTTCAGTATATATGGCCCGCAACAAACGAAATGAGACCTTCGGACATTTGCGTAAAGTGTCGTCTCGGATTAGCCTGTGCAGTCCGCGCAGGCTAATCCGAGACGGCACTTTACGACTACATAAGATTTTTTCATACAGTAGACTTTCGTGAAACAGGAAATCGCACTCGGATTAGTCACAGACTGCGCAGGCTGATCTGCACGACACACTTTTATGCATATGTCCGAAGGCCCCTTTTCGTGTGTTGCACGCCAATTATATAAAGTTGATAACAGATAGCTGATTAAAATTGCTACAAATAGATTACAACTGTCAGATCCGCGATCATTTAATTTGGTATATTTTTACCTGTGGTAATAATGAGGGTAATTTCCATATGATATAAAATCTCTCCCGAACTCTTTATCTTGTTGTATGTGATGATTCCTAATGTTCGACCCAGAATTATTTGACTAGAATATTTTCTAATTCCCCATTATGTCCTCTTTTTTGTAATGTTTTTTTTTGTAGCCTTAGTTTGACAACTTATTCCCCCCTCTCTATAGTACGTCCATTATTGTCACTTCTTCTTTATCCCCCACAATGCTACTCCCTGATAGACCACTACATACCAGAGTGAGTGCTCTGAAAAGAAATCTTCTCTTTATCTTGCTTCCAATCTCTGTCTCCTTTTGTTTTTTCCCGGAACTTCTTTACTTTTACTTTACATCCCTATTTGTATTATTTCCCTATATTGCATTGTATAATACTTGGGTGAAATAAAGAGATATTATGTTTATGTTACTTGGTCAATCAATAAAATGTTCTATTCTGTTCTGTTCTTTCACTGTCAAATATACAATCTAGATTTTTTTTCTTTAAAACTCTTTACCACACAATCCCGACTTTTAACGACCCTGAAAAAGGGGCTTTTCAAAACACTGTGAGAAAAGGAGAAAATGCTGGTAACCAGCATTTTCTCCTTTTCCCACAATGTTTTCTATCCAATTATAGTAAAATCTCACCATATGAGCATTATCTAATTTGTCATCTGCAAACGCTTTCAATTTGGACCAGTCTAAAATTTTCTTGTTTGGTAAAGCATTAAATGCCGTATTTCGGTAGTTTAGATTGTACATTTTGTGCAGTCTTATCTTGGTCTACATAGCATTCAAAAGTATTTATATGAGAGGTAATCATAGTAACCAGCTGGCAACTAGTTCCGTGTTTCAACAATACCCTAGGGAGAAGCTTTTTAGAGACATTTTAGTAAAAGAAGAAAATGCTGGTAACCAGCATGTACTCCAATTCCAACAATGGTTTCTTTCTTTTCCAAAGGCAAATGACATGCTTTTTGAGCTATCTTTAATTTTATGTCCGCAAATGCTTTCAATTTAGACAAGTTCAACATTTATCGTTTGGTTGAGACTTAAATCGTAACCTTGTACAGTAATATCGGAACAATTACAACGATGTAAGTAAAGCTCATTATCGCGTAATTTGTCAATCAATATTAAAGGGCTAGTGGGTTGAATAATGAAATTATTGACTAACTGTTCAGATAATTGATTGATTGATTGATTGATTGATTGATTGATTGATTGATTGATCGATCGATCGATCGATCGATTGAATTGATTTGATATGATTTGATGGATGGGCGGATGGATGGATGGATGGATGGATGGAGGGAGGGAGGGAGTGAGGGATGGATAGGTAGGTGGGTGGGCGGATGGATGGATGGATTAACATCAATGTTTTCGCATTGATCTATTGCAAACTAGTTTTAGAAGGTAACGAACTAAACACTGGGGTATCAAGCTCTGTGAAGTTATTGGTATCATACAGGATACCGAGAAGCTGATTCGATGTGCCTAGTCATTTCCAAAGTATTTAACGAATGCTTGATCAGATTTCTCTCAAAGAAAAAGAAAACGGTTAAGGAATCTTACACCTCCTCTTATCACTATCTGACGTTATCAACCTTTTCACAATGTATTCAGTAATGGACACGTACCTTCACTTGTTAAACAAAAGCGCGTCGCAACATGTCGGTGCGCACTTTGTATATCTAGACAGCGTAAAACGGTTCCATTGTAACAAGGCGATTACCAATAGACTGATTAAAGATACCGTTACAGAACAAATATTGATTACTTAAATATTACGTCCGTGCGACGGAAAACGCTGTGGAAAAAGGTACGGATGATTTAAATAGGAATTACTTCTTTTCTCGCATTGTTTTCTATAACTACAAAAAAAAAAAGACAGTTTTCTGTCATTAATACAATATGTTTCTCTTTTATGTCAAGATGGTATAAGTTTTAAGAAAACGTTCGATCTTATTCTAGATTTAGAAAGTAACACAGCTTCTGATTGGATAAAACAATTGGTTACGTTACTTTCAAAGTTAGAAAATTACAGAGTATAATATCAAAGAGGTTCTTAAGAATGGTCGGTGAATACAGACCCTGAGAGTGGAATGCTAAGACCGTACTGTATGTTCTGTGCAATCTGGTCTTGGATGTGCACTGTACGCAAGATCTTCTAAAGTTGTTCCTAGCATCGCAAGGGACAAAAAAATTATTACATGTTAACATAGCCGTCTCTTTGTTATCCCTGAGAAAGTAGCTTCTTAAAGGCCCACTAACGGTCAAGAGTTAACGATTCGGGAGTCCAAATTCAGGTAAATTATTTATAATGATCCATGCTCTGTAAAAAGGGGCTTAATGCATCTGCGAAAAGTATCTGCGCAGGCTGACCTGGGCCGACACATTTCGCCATTGGTCAATTTTCTGTATGTCCAAGGACCAGTCTACCTCATGATTCCTTCGGCTGTAGACAAAGTGAATTTTATAGATCCCTAATTATGTGATGTCTTGTTTGGTATAATGCATTACGGAGATGCATTAAGCTGGCTCATTTAGTTTAATGATTGATTGATTGAATGGGGTTTAACGCCGTTTTCAACATTATTTCAGTTATATCGCGACGGCCAGTGCACCTATCCATGCTTTCATGGAATTTCTTTTACCGGTACACCGCACAATATTCTTTCCAAGCCACTGGCTGCTTTCCCACATAGCCATTGTCGAAACAATGGTCAGCGGAGGGAGAAGAATGAATCCTGTCGCATTGACTATCATCAGTCCTCGGAAAGAAATTGGCCGAGCCGGGAATCGAACCAGCGACCTCCTGTTCTCAAGTCCTGTACGCTACCGACTGAGCTACGGGGCTCGGCTCATTTACTTTAAAAGTAACAATATTATTGTGAGTCTGATAATGTGTTACAATTTGCCGGTAGCTCCTGGCAGAAAAACGAATCTTGAAACTAGAATTAAAGCTGCCAACATCAGTATCAGTTTTACTATTCTTTTTCTCTGCCAGCGACTCCAACTTTTACAGACTCTTCCATAACACATCGTCAGACACATAACAGTATCAATATTTTTAAATGATATGGATCAAATTTGAATCGTTTACTTTCAACCTTTAGTGGGCCTCCAAGCTGCTGTATGTAATGATATCATAAAGGGGCATCAAACCAGATTTTGACCCTTTTTTTTTGGGGGGGGGGGGGGGGGAGAAAATGGTATTTTGTTAGGAAAAATCATAACGATATGACTGTTTACCCTTAGTTGGGGAAGACAAAAAAAAAAAAAAGAATGGTGAGGGAAAAGAAGCCTCTAGCGGGACTCGAACACGACTTTCAAAAGCATAGTCGATGACCCAACCATTGAGCTATGGAGCTAACAGGCAATATGGAGTATTAAAGATGTATTTATCACATGTTATGCCATAACGGCTATACCGTTACTAACGAACAGGAAATGTTACAGTAAAAAAGAAACTTGGTAATTCCTTACGTTTTCTTTATGTATTTCTATCTGTGCTATAATTTTAAGGCTATCTTTGCACGCGAATAAGAATTAGCAGTCTTGTTAACATTTTCTGAAAAACTAAAAAAACGAAATCTGGTTTAAAGTTCCTTTAACGGGACACCTTCTTGGACGCTTGGACGCTTTCAGAGCCATAATCTAAAACATGAAACTTTTGCGGACGTCAAAAATTAAGATCAGACAGATTGGTAAGTCATGCAACTGATCACGTATATATACGAGGCATGCTCTGCCAAAAAGGGGGCTAAATGCATCTCCGTGATGCATGCTACCATGCAAGTCATCACATAATGATGGATCCATATTGGCTATTTTTTTTATACCTGACTGAATCATGAGGTAGACTGGTCCTTGGGCATACATAAAATTGACCAATAGCGAAAAGTTTCGGCCAGGTCAGCCTGCGCGGACTGCGCAGGCTGACCTGGGTCAATACTTTTCGCAGATGCATTAAGCCCCCTTTTCACAGAGCATGGCTCATATGAGGCATGCTCTGTTAAAAAGGGATTTAATGCATCTCCATGTACATGATATCAAGCAAGTTATCACATAATTATGGGTCCACAAAATCCATTTTGTATAACAACCAACTGAATCATTGGGTACACCGGTCGTTTGACATGCAGAAAAATCAAAGAGGAAGAAGCAAAAAGTTTCGATCGGGGATTACTCAGGTTGACCTAGATCAATACTTTTTGTAGATGCATTTAACTTCCTTTCACAGATCACGGCTCTAATGTATATTGTGTTGCTGTAAAACAGGGACCAGCTTAGGTTTAAGATCGGACTGCACATGCAGAAAGTATCCGCCACCGAGGGAAAATCTCCAATGCCATTTACAAACTACGGATTAATACGCCGCCCTTGTTTTTTATTGTCAGTGAAAGTATTTCGATACTAATCTCTTTGTTTAACGTTTTGGCGTACTTGCAGGTCCGTTAAATACCGTCGAGAGATGTTTTGTTATCTTTTTATGATACTTGTATTGTTCGTACTCTTATCGCTTCGCGGTATCGCGAATTTCGCGAGGTGAAATGTATCCTCTACACACTGCTTGATAATTTGACACTTTCATGGCCTGGGCATACAGAGACAACAAGAGTGTTCCATGGCTTTGCCAACACGACTCTTCAGCATTCTACAGTTAATATTTAATGAAAATATTGTGAGAAAAGGAGCATATGCTCCAAACAAGCAATTATTGCCGTTCCACGACGTTTTCGATATAATTAAAAAATACCATTTTCTTTGCCTTTGTATGTCACACTGTTTTGTCAGTGGTATTTGAAATGAGCATAATATAAAGTATTTTAAAGTAAAGATCGTAAAAGAAGTGGAAAAAGCTCTAACCATTCTGCCAAAGGGGCGCCAATCATTTTATCTAATAGCTCTTTTTATTTTGATATTTCATCGGAGGGGGTAAATCGAAGATCAGACTGCATAGGGCGTACATTCTGATCATGAATCTACTCTATCCGCAAAAACAACTTGAATTTCTCAGAGGCGCCGAAAAGGTTAACCATTTACCACACCAATCCTTAACAGCCCTGAGAAAGAAAGCTTTTGAAAACATTGTGGAAATGGTAGAAAATGCTGGTACTACCATTTTCTCCTTTTACCGCAATGTTTTCTATCATTTCCAAAACGAATACCAATTTTTTAGTCACATCTATTCTGACGTCTGAAAATACTTTCCATTTGGACAAGTCTAAAATTGTGTAGTTTGGGAAAGAGTTAAACGTAATCGTGTGAGACGAGATAGTCAAAAAGAAAGATAAACAGAATATTTAGGAGATAAAAACGATGAGTCAGGATAAAAAGAAATACTTGTTATTATTTTCAGAAAAATAAATGAACAATGAAAATCATATTTTTTCGCTGGCTTTTATGTCTCCAAGCAATGGGGTGGTGCCCTTTTATATTTGAATGGCCCACAAAATATTTTGTCGAATTCTAAAGGACAAAGACAATTGGAACGAATAAAGAAAACTTTCACAAATTTTGTAGACAGTTTAGATAAAGTTTCAAATTTATGTTATTGTCTCGTTAAAACAAACAAAACAGCAAAGATTCTACTGTTGGATAAGTAAGAACAATTCATAGCAAAAATGCACTAAACTACCGTAATTTTTTATGTTCAACCTTCTTCTTCTTCTTCTTCCTCCTCCTCCTCTTCTTCTTCAGCTGTATTTTTTTTTTTTTTTTTTTTCCCTTTTCCACAATATTTTCAAAAACTGCCTTGCTCAGTGTCGTTAAAACTCGGGATTGTCTGGTAAAAGGGGTCAACTGGAGATACGTCATCAACCGCCTTTCGGTGTCCACTAGGTTTTCAGTGCTCGCACTCAGAGCAGGGGAGTTTTGGTTCAAGATCCGGACGAATCTTATCTAAGATTTTAGACCACTGATTGTAATGACCGTCTTTCTAAACTCTACACCAAACGACGAGCCAGGCCCCAGTAAAAGTCTGTAGAGTACATGACTTGAGAACGGGGTGGCTGGTTCGAATCCCCAGCTCGGCCTCGAATTTCTTTTCGTGGATTGATAATATTTATTGCGACAGGATTCATTCCTCTCCCACCGCTGATCATTGTTTCGACGATCGTTATGTAGAAAAGTCACAAGTTGCTTAGGAAGAACATTGTGCGAAGTACCGGTAAAAGAAAATCCATGGAAGCATGGATAGGTGCAATTGCCGCCGCGTTATAACTGAAATAATGTTGACAAGGGCATTAAACACAACCGGGAATACAATTAGTCAATCAAACAATCAACCAAACGACAAAAATGTAGAAATCATCCATTTTGAAAGCAGTTGCAGAAAAATTAAAGGTGGCTCAATTGACTGGTTTTGTATTTGTGCGATAGAAAGCATCGTTGGGAAAAGGAGAAAATGCCGGTAACCAGCATTTTCTCCTTTTTCCACGATGTTTTCGAAAACCGTACTTCTCAGGGTTGTTTAAAGACAGAATAGTTTGGTAAATGGTAAGGCTCTAAGGTTTTATTTGTGAAATTACAACTGGCTCGCTGATGTCAGGTCGTCAAGGATACATGTGTGTGGACAAATGCTTTATTGAAAAAAAAAAGTTTTTAAAATAAATGTCAAAGGCCCAGTGGCGGTCAAAATTAAACGGTGCGGCTGTTAAAATGCCTCTAAATTTAAATCGCACCATTTAAATGTATGAAAATTATTGTGAGGATGACAATCTGTGGTTGTACGCTCGGTCCAAGGATTAGCTGATGGCAGAAAAATGAATCTTAATGCTAGATAAAAAGTTGCCAAGTCGCTCTTTTCTTTTTGTGTACTTTTGACCTGTTCTTAAAATTAACACATTAATTGATCGTACAATAACAGAATGTCACCTTCAAAATAACTTCCATACTTTTAAAACGGTACCTATTAAATATAAATGCATTTAACACTCGTTTTAATTTGGCTGCCATTAGGCCTTTAAATCAGTCTTTGAGACCCCTGACGGACGGAAGGACGGACAGACAGACAGACAGAAAACCAGACATCGAACTACACTGAAAGTCAGATGAATAAAAAAAAATAAGAATTAAATTTCTATAACTGTGAACAATATTTCGTCAGATATACAGGGAAAAAAAGGAATGCTACAAATAAATCAAACATTAAATACGTACAACTGGCAAATGGACTCGAAAAAGTGGCTCTATTCAGATCTCATTGTAACGGTTAATAAAAGGCATCTCGATAGGCGGCTTTTTCAATACAAAATTTCAAATCTCACCATGACATGATAAAGTGAAGAATTAACGTACACTGACTCTTGGAGACAGTAAGATGAGACCTGCCTATCATTTCGACAGTGGTTTGTTTTGGGGAAATAATCACGGAAAAAAATCTCTTAAGTCTTTACCAAACGACAAAATTTTAGACTTGTCCAAATTGAAAGCATTTGCAGACGACAAAAAAAAATGAAACTGAGTAAGTGAAATTGCTTTAGGAAGTGTAGAAAACATTGTGGAAAAAGGAGAAAATTAATGCTGGTTACCATCATTTTCTCCTTTTCCCACAATGTTTTCAAAAGACCTCTTTCTCAGGGTCGTTAAAAGTCGGGATTGTGTTGGAAAGAGTTAATGAATTAACTCTAGAGCTGCTAGGAAAAAAATAAAACGAAAATTTCCACTCAATAATAAAAAAAAAACAAATATTGCGGTTTTTAAAGTTGATTTTGACAACGGGAAAATATACCGTAGTGGACAATGTAGATCACAATCAGACTGCACGTTCCGTTTAGTCTGATCTTGATTTACATTGTCCGCAAAAGCGCCCTGAGTCGCGCTTAACCCTTTACTGCACAATGACGCCTTTTAACGACCCTGGGAAGGAAGCCTTTTGAAAACATTGTGGGAAAAGGAGAAAATACTGGTAACCAGCATTTTCTCCTTTTCCCACAATGTTTTCCACCCTGTCAAGAACAAATTGCACCATTTGAGCCACATTGAAATTGTCGTCTGCAAATGCTTTCAATTTGGACAAGGCTAAAATTTTGTTGTGCGGTAAAGGGTTAAAAGGGTTAACTATAATCCTTTCCCCGTAAACATCGTCGCATATGTCTACTCTTAAATTATTTGAGCTATGCTCTGGCAGAAAGGGGGTTTAATGCATCTCTGTGATGCTTCATACCAAGCAAGTCATCATATGATCATGGATCCATAAAAATCCATTTTGTATAATAACCGACTGAATCTTGAGGTGCACTGATCCTTTGACAAGAAGAAAATTTATCTAAAACGTTTCAACACAACTGACATTGGTCCATCTTTTTTGCAGATGCATTAAACCCCCTTTCCACGGAGCATGGCTCATCGTATGATTGGTGTTTAACTCTTTACCAAACGACAAAATTTTTAGACTCGTCCAAATTGAAAGCATTTACAGACGACAAAATAAATGTGACTCAAAAATTGAAATTTGTTTTGGGAAGAGTAGAAAACATGGTGGGAAAAGGAGAAAATGCTGGTTACCGGCATTTTCTACTTTTCCCACAATGTTTTCAAAAGCCATTTTTCTGAAGGTCGTTAAAAGTCGGGATTGTGTAGTAAAGAGTTAATATCGTTTTTGCAACATTATTTCACTTATATCGCGGCGGCCAGTACATATCCATTCTTTTCTGGGGTTTCTTTTACCAGTGCTTCGCACAATATTCTTCCCAAGCAACTGGCTGCTTTTCCACATAACCGCCGTAGAAACCATGATCAGCGGTGAGAGAAGAATAAATCTTGTGGCAATGACTATCGTCAATCCTCGGATAGAAGTTAGCTGGCGGGCTGGGTAATCCAACCAGCGACTCCCTGGTTTCAAGTCTTTTAAGCTACCGACTGTGCAACCGGGCCCAGCCTACTGTTGAAGGATTTTTAGATAAAATTATGGTATAAGGAGACATTGCTCATTTATGTGCAATTTCTGTGCTTTTCACAATGTTTTCTTAATGATCTTTAACATAGCCCTGTGGTCTATTATGCTCTTCTGACATTTACCTGGTAATCAGCATTTTCTACTTTTCCCACAAATTTTTCTACCCCAATCAATGACAGAAATCATCATTTGAGCTAAAATCTAATGTCGTTTGCAAATACTTTCAATCTGGTGCAGTCCAAAATAATGTCATTTGCTAAAGGGTTAACCTGTTTCCGAGGGAGTATCAAACTTACTTGAAGATCTGATGCGTCTTAGAGCGGACTGTTCAAGTTTTTATAACTTTACCTCCAACTTTATAATTTAATTATCAATAAATTCGGAAAGAGCAGTGCAAGAAAGAATTTAAAAGAATAGTGGTATTTCCATTATAGGATATGAAGCATATGAAAATATTCTTTCGATTTCGCGTCAGAATTTCGCAAAGGCCTGTAGAAATCCACATCATCGATAACACGTCATTTATGGGGGATGTACAGATTCTAACTAGTACGATGACGTCATATCTGATGATATAGTCCGGGTAACCGATTGTGAAACGACCAAACCATTATTTTAAACGCCAAATTTTACGTTTTGACGGAATGACCGTCTAGCTTCTTAAAGGCACACTGACGGCTAAAAGTAAACACTACCGGAGTTAAAATGCATTCAGATTAATTTTAAATCATACCTTTTAAAAATATGGAAATTATTGTGAAGATTCGGTTCGTCCAAGTGTTAGTCGCTGGCAGAAAAATGAATTTTAAAACTAGGTAAAAACCAAGCAAAAGATAGAGCGACCTGTCAATTTTTTACCTAGTTTTAAAATCTTTTTTCTGCCAGCTGCGTACACTTGGACTGACCGTATGAGAACACTGTCATCTTCACAAAAAGTTACATACTTTTAAATGGTGTGATGGTATGATAAATACATGCAAACACCCGCAGTGTTTACTTTTGGCATCACTTGGCCTTTAACGCTTACAAAGGAAGACATGCACATGTACTTAGTAGTATCTTTTAGTGTTTTGCGAGAAGATTTGACAGGCAAAAAAGTCTGTATCCCTTTTTTAAGCCATTTGAGCGAATCTACTCCCCGTTATAGTTGATAATAAATGCATGTACCTGCCACAAAAATATGGATCCGGATCAGACAGTTTTTGTGCCGTGTTTTGGAGTCTACAACATTTGCCATTATCAATTTGAATGGATAATGTACTTCAACGGTCTAGGAATTAACCTTATGGAGCTCGATCAGTTAAAAACTATAAAACAACAGGCTCGTGTTTTCAAACAAAACATGCTCTCAAACTGTCAGTCTTTCAGCGAAATCAATCATAAGGTATGAAAACACAGTCTATGTCGATTTCGCCAATAGAATAGCCGGTACTGTTTCTTTTCGCAGTATCTATTGGTTCCCGGAATGAACTATGGTGAGCCAGAGTATGGCACATCACGCCTATATATGGGGTACATTTAGAATTTTTTGCCGTGAATCAAACTTTTCTGTCAAAAATAAAAAAGCTGAGAACTCCTACTAAATAGATTTATATCCTTTTATCACACAACCTCCGTTGTTTTCAGTGTAATATACCTACTACGATTTTTTTTTTATCATACACACTTTTGATATCGCTATTGTGTGACGTCATTTTGACGTCTTTTTGTATGTATACCTACTTCGTAGAAGTGAATGTTTTTTGTTTAATGGATATTACCACGAGCATCTATAGATGGTTTTGCCTCTTCTGATCTATAATTTGTGAAATATCGTTATGTGATAAAAAGAATCTGACATGAGTTGGCTTTTGAGATACAATTTCATTAAACTCGTCAAGAAAAAAATGTTAAATAACATTTTTTCTAGATCTAGATTCGTTTAATAAAATTATATCTCAAACGCCAACTCATGTGAGATCCAGTATGGCCCGCAACATGCGAAATGAGACCTTCTGACATCTGCGTAAAGTGTCGTCTCGGATTAGCCTGCGCACTCCGCGCAGGCTAATCCTGGACGGCACTTTACCACTACCTAGGCTTTCGTTAAACAGAAAATCACATAAGAACGGAAAGTCAATACGGACTGCACAGGCTGATTTGGGACGACACACTTACGCATATGTCCAAAGGCCCCTTTTCGTGTGTTGCACGCCAAAGATCTATATAGGATCTTAACTGTAGTTTTGAAATCGGTAAACCCTTCTAGTTTTCTAACATCAGATAGGACCTCATATTATCTAGCGGTAACCAGCATTTTCAAAAGCTTTCTTTTTCAGGGTCGCTAAAACTCGGGATTGTGTGGTGAAGAGTTAATAATGAGGACAGGTAGATAGTGAATCGACCGTCGAAGATTATGGCAGATTTGGAATAATGCATCGGGAAAAAAATGTGGGAAAACAGGCAGAATAAAATTTAAAACTTGCATTTTTTATGAGGCCCTTTTGAATGTTCTCTGACATTTTGACTAGTGATGAATGTATCAACGTTACGATGTTTCAAATTTTCATATTTAACTAATCTATCTGAAAGAACATTAAACTTTATCAAACACATTAGCAACATGCATGGGGACTGCATCATAAAGGGGAGTTATTCATTATTATGACAGATTAACACAATCCAACTCTTACATTAATAAGCCATGCTCTCGGAAAAGGGGGCTTAATACATCTGCAAAAAGTATCGACCCATGTCAACATGCACAGTCCGCGCAGGCAGAACTTAGCCGAAACTTTTTGCTGTTAGTCAGGTTTTTACATGTCAAAGGACCATTCTACCTCACGATTCAGTCTGTTTTTGGACAAAATGGATTTTGGGGATCCATGATGAAGTAATGACTTGCCAGGTGAAATGGATCACGGAGATGCATTAAACCCTCTTTTGACAGAGCGTCATAATCCTGGCGCATCTTCCAAAGAAGCTTTTAAAAATGATATTGCAAATGGTATCGCAATCGGATAAAATAGTCAAAACTGACAATTTATATACCTATTTACAGCTGATCACTTATGGATTTATTATTACAAACAAGAAAAATGCTGGGGAAGGGCAATTTTTCCCTTTGTCGCATTTTTTTCACATATAATCATGTATTTGAACTTAAATAATGTTGCTTATTCATATTTTATAAGGAAAACTTCAAACTCGCCTGCTGCAAACGTGTTTCCCGCTGGATGACATGATAGATTTATTTTCATAACGTTAACCCTTCGGGTAGCAACAAAAATAGGAAATGGACCTTAAACTATTTCTCCACCATAGATGACACAAGAAGCTTTTGTGGACAATGTAGATCAAGATCAGACTGCACAAAACTTGCAGTCTGATCTCTGATCTACACTGTCCACTACTTTATACCATCATGGCGCGAAACTGTATTTGTAGATATCTGAACAGTGAAATATATATTTGTTTGGTAATGAAAGAAAAAAATCAGCAAAAGAGATACCCTTTATCGTAACTTCAGAACCGTATTCCTCAGAAATTCTTATAAAATCGGATAGTGTAGATCAAAGATCAGATTTGCACCTTATTAGCAGTCTAATCTCTGATATACACTGTCAACTAAAACTGATTCGTTTATTTTTCAAATTAGTAGCTTTTGGTTAAAAAAAAAAAACAGCGACAAATCTATAGAACACGTTTATTTATCCTCCAATTTCCCACCATGCGTCTTATGGGTGCAATAATCGCTATTTCAAATCTCATTTTTCAGTTTTACGCAATTTTAACAGATAAGAGGAAATAAAACGATAATTTATAGCGTATTTGTAACCTCTGTTACAAAGCAGATGACAGTTTTAAATGTAAAATTAAGCCAGAAATAAAATTAACAAGATAGCATCGGCGCTTATCCGTGAATTGTTAATCCTCTATTATTCATAAGACATGAGTTATGATTATGATTGCTGGTTATTTTTTTTTTCATTCTGAAGATTTTTATAATTCTTTATTATCATTATTATTATTATTATTGTTGTTATTATTATTATTATTATAATTTTTGATTGATAGATTGATTGATTGATTGATTGATATTAGTAGTAGTAGTAGTCTTCTTCTCCTTCTTCTTCTTCTTATTTTTTTTAGCAGGTCCATGTTTGTCTATGTAAGGATCTGTGTATCACGACAAATATGATAGAAACCTACAATGCATTGACCAGGTCCCGAACTAGGTGTTGAAGCCCAAGCTTAAGGTGTTATTTTGCTGTTCAGATTCTGTGCCAACAATACGAGCCTATAAAAAGCTATCATAGACTCGTTAAAAAATGTGGCAGACGAAAAATAATTTCTGTTAAGTCTAATCGGTTAATTGAACCAAAACACTTGGAAAAAGAAACGAGCCATTCGCACTGAAAAGTGGGTTTACTACATCTGCAAAAAGTATCGAACCATGTCAGCCTGCGCGGACTGCACAAGCTGACATGGTTCGATACTTTTTGCTTTTGGTCAATTTTCTGTATGTCAAAGGAGCAGTGTGCCTCAATATTCAGTTGGTTGTTAGACAAAATGGATCTTATAGATCCATAATTATATGACAACTTGCTTGGTATGATTCCTCACGGAGATGCATTAACCTCCCTTTTGCCAGAGTATGGCACAAATTGAATCAAAACTCTTGGAAAAAGAAATTGAAACAGATGAGGGAAAAAAATCACCACCGCGTCAATGGGGCGTTCCAGAACAGTTTTCGTAGCTTCCAATTGTGATATACGACCATTAACGTCAGAATTTTGACAATATTTCTATTTGTAAAACGGTTATTTAGTTTTGGTATTGGGAAATTATCGGTTGCAGTCCACTGGGTTTCTTTTTGATGTGGTACCATGCTCGGTCTAAATGGACACACGTTCAGACTACATTGCTCACCTGTCAAGGTGAAATGTCAAATGCCGCGTCATTCGAACAATGTAGCAGAATGGTTTGGTTTAATCCAATTTTTATCCATTGTGACACAAGTTCTTGTAAATTAATGTTATTCACTCTCGATGGCTGCATCTTGTAGACAGACATAGTCAGTACTCGTGTACTGATTGGATAGTTCTAGAGTTTTATCCCAAACTCATCGAAAGATTCCAATCTGGCTAAACCTCTGTTTAACCCTTTACCACACAATCCCGACTTTTAACGACCCTGAGAAAGGAGCCTTTTGAAAACATTGTGGGAAAAGGAGAAAATGCTGGTAACCAGCATTTTTTCCTTTTCCCACAATGTTTTCTTACCTTTCAGAGACAAATTTCATAATTTCATAATTTCAGCCACATTCAATTTGTCATCTTTCAATTTGGACCAGTCTAAAATTTTGTCGTTTGGTAAAGGATTAACTCAACACTATAAAACATCAAGTTATTAACTCTTACCCTGCTAAATAACTTAAATGAAACTTTCGAGCATATAGTCAAAAATCAGAATAATGTAATTTCAAATTTATTTTTTCGAGAAAAATATCTCCTTATCGGACAGGGTAGATCCAAGATCAGACTGCACGTTCTGTGCAGTCTGATCTTGATCTACACTATCCGCAAAAGGTCATTGAGTCGCCCTTAGCTGCCTAAGGGTAAACGTCTCATGGCTGTTTTGAGTTACGTATTTGTTGGTTACAAGAAAGCTTACAGAATGTGTATATCTACACACACAACCGGACACAAATTTTGGCCTTAGAGTAATTGCAAAACGGTTTTTAAATCTTGTGACTTTTAACTCTCATTCTTTCAAAGACAGCATTGTATGTCTCTGTGAACAGATCTGGTCAAGATCAGACTGCCAAGAACCGTTTAGTCCAATCTCTGACTGGCGCTCTCCAAAAATTTGTTAGATATAGATATGTTTTTATTCTTGCCAGGATAAGTAGCGTTTCCATTTTTACCAAACAACGAGAAAACGCTGGTCGTCAGCATTTTTTCCTTTTCCCACAATGTTTTCAAAAGCCTTTTTCATCATGGTTGTTAAAACTCGGGATTGTTCGGTAGAGGGCAAAGTGAACATTTTGTCATGGATACACGTCTGTATAATTTTTATGACCTCTCAGAAAATGAAATAGATAAGATGAAACGGAATTTGAATGTTGAAGAAAAAAATGTATTTCTCTCTATTAGTCTTTGAAATTGTATTCAATGAGTAAAATACCTTACAGAAATATGGACAACCCTTCACTAGAGTGGAAAATTTTACAAACTAATTTCTGAGTATATTTCGAAAAGTTTTTTTAAATTCGTTGGTCCTTCGTGCCTGTAGCGAGAGTAACTTGGTTGCGAAATGGTAATATTTCAAAAAAAGAAAAAGAATTGGATATTGCATCATTCTGAAAGGACTATTATAACTCATTCTTTATCTGACCAGTGAAGGGTCTAATCGTTATCTTCTTGATTAACGCTTTACTCGACGATTTTAAATCGCTGCCGACTGAGTAAATTCCATTGTGTGTGTGTGTGTGTCTAAAAGTAGATTTTCTTCTTCGGCTGAACATGATGTTGCTCATAATTTTACAACAGTACTGTGCAGTCTGACCTTGACCTACGCCTCCTGCAAAAGATGTGCAAATCACCATCGTCAGGGAGAGAGAGTTTTAACATTTCAAATATTGCGCAAGACTTCAAAATCTACATTTCATGTATTATGTTGACATATCTCCCAAAATGTCTGACTATGAAGTTCCGAGATCAGACTTCACGTTCTGTGCTGTCTGATCCTAGATGCACGCAGTCCGGAAAAAAAAAAAAAAAAAACACACTCACAATGAATTTATCCTCAACGACCAAAGGGCTGTATATTTTTTTCCATTCAGACATATATCGATATTATATGGAAATATGAAAAATACATTTTATTTGTTTACTTCGATAATGGTGTCGAGAATTGTTTGATTTTGATATTCGCTGGCAATTGAAGAGTTTGATCTGGCCTATCTAAATATCAGTACTGTCCTTAAATGGCTTGACTTAATGTTAGATTTTAACCCTTATCTTGCGAAATAAGTGAATTGAAATTTTCAAACCGATAGTAAAAACCCGAAAAACGCTATTTCAAACTTATTTTTGAAAGAAAATATCTCCTTATCGGACAGTATAGATCCAAGATTGGACTGCACGCTCTGTGCAGTCTGATCTTGATCTACACTGTCCGCAAAAGGTCAGTGAGTCGCACTCAGTAGCCTGAGGGTTAAACTATTTCAAAAAGATTGTTATCTCTCTTTGTAGATAGACAAGAATCGGAGAGAGATGGTTATTGAGATATGTATTTACCATAAAGTGCCCATTTGAAATGAACATGTCTTTATTTCATGTGTAGCTTGAAAAGAATGGGTCTTAGAAATCAAAAGACCAATCGAAACAACAGTTTATTATTATTATTATTTTGCATCGTATTTTCAGGGTCCGAATGCACCGGTCATTCTAATTTATATACTGAATCTTAATCTAGATTTAGAAAGTAATCCATACTTTTTTTATGATTGGCTTAATGGTTTGGTTTAGCCAATCAGAAATGGTGTTCCTTTAAAATTTAGAAGAGAAGAAAAATAGAAAATTAAATGAGCCATGAGCTGTGGAAAGGGGTTTTAATTCATCTCAAAATGTATCAAACCAGGTCAGCCTGCGCAGTCCCCGCAGGCTGACCTGGACCGAAACCTTTTGCATTCGGTCAATTTTTTGCGTTTCCAAGGACCCTTGTATCTCAGGTTTCAGTCATTTGTAAGAGGAAATGGACATAATGGATCCCAAATTATGCCATTACTTGCATGGTATAATGCATCAAGGACACGCATTAACGCTTTACCAAACGACAAAATTTTAGACTTGTCCAAATTGAAAGCATTTGCAGACGACTATATAAATGTGACTCAAAAATTGAAATTTCTTTCGGGAAGGGTAGAAAACGTTGTGGGAAAAGGAGAAAATGCTGGGTACCAGCATTTTCTCCTTGTCCCATAATGTTTTCAAACGGCTTCTCTCTTAGGGTCGTTAAAAGTCGGGATTGTGTGGTAAAGAGTTAAGCCCCCATTTTGCTAGAGTATGGCTCATTTATAATTACACTTAGTATGTTACTAAGCAAAAATGGTGAGTACAGGCCCTGCAGCCCTGACTTTCACTAAACTGCGTAGGCACGAAATTCTGAAAACAAATTTCGCTAAAGCTGCATAACTCTATGACTTGAGTAAACATTGCATAACTCTACGCTCATACCTATGGGCAAAGCAGGGACTGCATGTGTAATATATACAATCCCACATAATTTGCGTAAATCTACGCAGTTTAGTGAAAGGCAACACTGGTCCTGTTTTTTTTTTCCCAGGGTTGAGCTTGCTATCGTAACAGTGCTAAAGCGGAGGTATTTGGCGCATTGCAGCCAACAAAATGAGATTCCGCGATGAAATGTAAGTCCTTGATACAATAGTTGTCAACACACTGACGTCTTACGACTTTGCAAATAGGTTAAAAATCACAATTTATTACCTTCTGATGCTTTTTTCGTAACAAAGCGAGCACTCGGGCTGTTGTTTTGGTTCTATGAACAATATGTCCCATGGCCTCAACAAAAATATTTAAGCCATTCTCTTGCAAAAGGGGGTTTAATGCATCTCTGTGATGCATTGAAACAAGCAAGTCGTGAAATCATAATGGATCCATAAAATCCGCTTTGTCTAACAACCGACTGAATCCTGAGATAGAATGTCCTTTGACACGAGAAAAATTTACAAATAGCAAAAAGCTTCGATCATGTCAGCCTGCGGGAACTGCGACCATCAGTTTTTAACTGCAAATTTTGTGTCTGACGGCGTTTCGAAGTCGTGGGTAACAATACAGTACTTCAACATTTGACGTCAAATAATGCTTCAATGACGATAAGAAAGCCTATCTGTGTAAGATAAGAAAATACTTTATGGCTTTATTAACGCGAACAAGGGAGTTAATGTGATAAATGGTTGTTCATTCTTCTCCAATAAGCAACTCTTGCTTTCTCTTAGAAAATATTCCTCGTTACATTTCTATTCGGATGTAAGGCGTATTTTGGTAACGTGTTTCGTAGCGACAAAAGAAATGGTTATGTCCCTTAAACTTTTAGGTGGATAAGGTTAAATCTATGACTTTTCGTCTGTTAAGAACAACTTTGATTATCTAAATTTCCAGATAGTAAAACATTGTATTACTACGGTTTTAGAATGATATGACTCATTTCGCCAATGATATTTTTTATATTTTTTTAACAACAGAAAATAAAGTTATATCATCGTCATCGGAATGGCATTATATTATGAGATTGTATAAAACCCAAACTGGGTCTGATAACTGTCCTTTTTTTGTCAGTTCGCATCTGTTTGATCTTTCATCTCTGATTTAAGGTAGTTTATCATAAAGCACATAAAACGAAGGCTCAAAATATCTTCATTGTCATTGAAAGACATCATGATCTGACTCATTTGGGAATTTTATACAATAAACAGAAGTCAAAAGTTAATTTCGGAGATATATCAACTGTACATTGCATTTGATAGTTTATGTACACAATCAAAAGTAACGGTTCATTTCATCTTATTGTTACGAATATCATTATATATGAGTCATGCTCTGTGAAAAGGGGGCTTAGTGCATCTGCAAAAAGTTTCGGCCCAGGACAGCCTGCGCACTGCGCAGGCAGTCCTGGGCCGAAACTTTTTGCAATTGCTAAATTTTCTGCTTGTCCAACGACCATTCTATCACAGTATTTAGACAAAATCAATTTTGTGGATCTATTTTATGTGATGACTTGCTTGGTATACGGAGATGCATTAAGCCCCTTTTGTCAGAGAATGGCCCAAAATGTGTTACTTTACCGTTAGAGCCCCAGGAAGAAATGAAATTTGACAATTTAGTCTGGAATGAAAAAATACAAATATTGCAATGTGAATGCTGCTTTGTTCAGTGAATCAATTTATCAATACTGGATCATGTCCATGACAAAAGACGCAGGCCTGCAGATCTTCTACGACACTATTCGCAAAAAAGGTACTGAATTTGTCCTCGGTTCTTCAAGAGTAAATGCACTGCGTTCCTTCAAAAGACAGAATATGAAGAAAAAGAAGTAGAAACACCCGCTTTTTAAAGCTATCCTCCGTAATTAAAGACAAAAGAATTTTTCCATGTCTCAGTTTTCTCCCTTTTCGGCACATCTACTTATTTACGGCAGTTCTGAATTAACCCCTTCAGAGCCAAATTTATAAAGGATCGATGCCCTGGGAAAACGGGGTTTCATGTTTCTCCGTGACGTGATGCATTCTACCAATCAAGCCATCCCGTAATTATGGATCCATATACGCAAGTTTGTCAAACAACCGACTGAATCATAAGGTTGATTGGTCATTTGACATAGGCCCTACAGAAAATTGGCCAATAGCAAAAGTTTTCGACCCAGGTCATCCTGTGCGGACTGCGCGGGCTGAGCTGGGTGGATACCGGTACCTTCCCCCCCCCCCCCGATAAATTAAACCCCTTTTCACAGATCACGACTCATATATATGAGCAATGCTCTAGCAAAAGGGGGTTTAATGCATTTTCGTGATGCATTTTACCAATCAAGTCAGCACATAATTATGGATCCATAAAATCCATTTTGTCAAACAACCGACTGAATCATGAGGAAGAAGCGTCATTTGACATACAGAAAATTAACCAATAGCAAAACCCTTCGACCCAGGTCAGCTTGTGCGGACTGTGATTGTTGACCTGGGTGGATACTTTTTTTTTCTCCAGATGCATTAACCCTTTCCCAAATAAGCCCTGGTTTTCACGTGTCTGCGGTACAAGTCTTTTGAAAACACTGTGGGAAAAGGAGAAATTGCTCGTAACGAGCAATTTCTCCTTTGCCCACAGTGTTTTCTACCCTTTTTGATAACTTTCTGCCATTTTCATCAAATTTATAATTGTCGCCTGCAACACTCTTTCAATTTGGACCAGTCCAAAATTTCTCGTTTGGGAAAGGGTTAAACCTCCTTTTCATGGCCCTTACGTACATGTAAACTAGACCTCTTTCGATGACCGAAAAAAAAATCCACTGAAAACTTAGGATGTTTTTCTCTTACAGGCTTGACTAAACAAGCGGATGGTTCAGTTCCAAGATCAGAGTGCACGTTCTGTGCAGTCGAATCTTGATCTATATCGTCCACAAAAGGCTGTTTTTTCGCCACATAGCGCTTAAAGCGTTAAGCCTGCTTGGTATGGATAATTAAAAAACTCTGGCGTAACCTCCCACTTATGCCTTTACCACACAATCCGGAGTTTTAACAACGCTGAGAAAAAGGCGCCTTTGGAAAACGTTGTGGTTACCAGCATTTTCTCCTTTTCCCACAATGTTTATACACTTTCAGAGAAAATTCCATCATTTGAGCCATATTTCATTTGTCGTCTGCAAATGCTTTCAATTTAGGCGAATCTAAAATTTTGTCGTCTGGTTGAGAGTTAAGGATGTAAGATTTATTTTATTCTTGCTTTGTCAAAAGAAAATTTAGCGGAACGGACTATTTCTTCTGGATACTGAAGCATGGCTTTATAATGATATGAGCCATGCTCTGTGAAAAGGGGGCTAAATGCATCAGCGAAAAGTATCGACACAGGTCAGCCTGCGCAATCCGCGCAGGTTGACCTGGGCCGAAACTTTTCGCTATTGGTCAATTTTCTGTATGTCAAAGGACCAGTCTACCTCATGATTCAGGCTGTTGTTTAACAAAATTGAGTTTCTGGATCTATAATTGTGTGATGTCTTGCTTGGTCACATGGATCATGGAGATTCATTAAGCCCCTTTTTGCCAGAGCATGACTCGTGTGATATACTTTATGATACTAACAATGAAACTGACTCATCTTTGAAACTCTTTACACAACATGAATTTTTTGGGATATTATAAAATTGGTACCTTTTAAAAACATGGTGACAAATGTTGAAATGGCTCATCGTTTGCCATTGCCTTATTTGCCAAAATGTTTACTTTTTTGTCCAGACGCCATGTTGCACCATGCTTGTTTTTTATCGTATTGTTTTCCTCATTACACCATAGATTTAAGTAGAGTTACGTTACAAAATTATAGAAGATTTATTTCCCATAACCAGTCATAATATATCAAAATATAAGTAAGTTCAAACGTACAAAATGTAAATTTTAAAAAAGAATCATTAGGGTCACACAAGGGACTCGAATGAAAATCACTCGTGCCATTATATTTGACGCGTTATATACTCGTATAAACCAGTATAGCAGCAGTGTTGTTCCTAGACGCTGGTACAGCAACACGTTATTTTGCAAAATAAAAAAAAACCGATGGCACACCAAAACGAGTCTAGAACAATTCCCCCCCCCCCCCCGACAAATGCCCCCCCGGACAACTCCCCCTTGCAAATTCCCCCCTGGACAATTGCCCCCAAGACAATAGCCCCCGGAGACAATTACCCCCTGGACAGCTTTCCCCCCCCCGACAATTACCCCCTGGACAACTAAACCCCCCCCCCCCCCGATAATTGTTCTCCCCCCCCCCCGACAATCCCCCCCCCCCAGGAAATTAACCCCTCCCCTAGGACAATTGCCCGCCAGGACAATTGCCCCCCGACAACTCCCCCCTCCAGACAATTCCCACCAGGATGTTCATACCATCATATGCACAACTCGATGAACTCAATTTTCTGTTCGCGAGGAACTCCTACTCGACGTGCGTACTTCAAATGTGATCACATGAAAAATCTAATCTAGTTCCAGTTGAACTCGGCCTTGGAAGTGAACCCAGGGTCTGACGCTGAAAGCCGACAATGACCTCGTCCCAAAGCAAAAGCAGAAGAAATTTCGAGTTGGATTGGGGGGATTGTCCGGGAGCAATTGTCCGGGGGGCAATAACCCGGGGGCAATTGTCCGGGGGGATTGGCAGGGGGAGTGGGGGGGGCAGTTGTCGGGGGGGTGTCCGGGGGGGGGTTAATAGTCCTGGGGGGCTATTGTCTGGGGGGACAATTTGCCTTTTGGGGGTAATTGTCCAGGGGGGGAATTGTCTCGGGGGGCTATTGTCTTGGGGGGCAATTGTCCAGGGGGAATTTGCAAGGGGGGAGTAGTCCAGGGGGCAGTTGTCTAGGGGGGAATTGTCCTGATACGCACCAAAACCCCCTAAAATGGACGTTACTCGCACATAACTTGATTGACTATTTTGAATTAGACAGGGAAACCTCTCGAACTACACAGTTAAGCTTAATTTCCTCTTTTGCAGACTGCCGAGGACGCAGTGATGAAAATCATTCTGTCCGAGTCTCCGAAGAGAAAATTACGGTAAGTATACAAACCACAATGAAGATCCGTGTCGACTTGCTCGATACGCAGTTAACATTTGGGTGGTCGAAGCTTCGAGAAGACTGATCTAGGCCACAAAGTTAGATAAACTACTGTTCGAAGTTTGCACGCCCAGTTCGTCAAGCGAAGAAAAAGTAATGTAAAGAACAGAGAACTTTTGTACGACATCCAAGAGATGCCACAACAATACTTGGAGAGTATAGTGAATATGTACTACTCAACATCCATCCAGTTCGTCTGAAAGGCCGGGTAGTTAATGGCAGGACTGTCAGAGAAACTGTTGAGGGATTTTTGACAAAATACAGTCGTGACAGTCTATTCACCCATTTAAATGCACCTCTCTTAATCAGTCCTCCGAGGCATACAGTAAGTAAAGAGAAAGGGTGTCCGTGGTTGTGAGGTAGAGCGTCGGCCTCGTAATCAAAAGGTCCTGAGTTCGATACCCGGGAGCGGATGTCAACTTTGGGACTGTTCATTGGCCCACACATTCGGCGCGAGTACTGGTGTAGTTTCCAGGAAGCAGAATCGAGAGAGATTAGTATAAGTTGTAAGAACTTGTTTCTCAATCGATGTAAAATAAATATGTTTAAACTAAACTAAAGAGAAAGGGTACCAAGTCCCAAAGAAATGAGTTGGGGACAGATCGGCAAAGTCCCAACACAATCGAAATGGAACATAGCATATTTTGTCCAGTCTAAAGTTAACATAGTGATCCACAATTAGTATCTAATTCTAGACTAATGTCATTATGAAGTCCTATCTTAAAATTACAGTAAAAAATCGTCCATAAGCATGTTTTGATTTCCCCTTTGAAAGAAAATGTAACTTCTGAATACGGCCCTGTGCCGTATGAATGAATTACAAAACGACTCAGTCTACAACACTTTTACCAAAGCTCTTGGCGATGGTAATGTCAGTATTCTGTGATGTTTGTAAGGTCTAGGATTCCTTTTTCAATCTGGGAACAGTTTGTATATCCTGTCTTCTACTACGATGATTCTGTTAATACCTTCAAAACACACAAAAAATGATTGTCTTATTCAAAGATTCTCCTGAGTTAGTTCAAACAACTTACGGTGTTCCACAAGGTTTGATCTTAAGACCTCTTCTTTTTTACGTATTTATAAATGACATGGTGCAACGTATGAGTTTCATTGCTCAACTCTTTGCTGATGATACAAGTGCTTATTTTATTGTTTACGATTCATGACTTATCCGGCAAGATATCAAAATGGGTCTCTGACATTGAGTTAAATAAAAAAAGAGAGAAGCTCTTCTCATTAGTCGAAAAACAAACCCTTTATTCTTTCATCCTGTAAACAGGCAAAACAGTGAATTTATCAAAGGTTCCTTGCATAAACACCCAGTGGTATTCTTTTCTAGCGACCAATCCTGTATGGACCATTTACAATATATTAAAGAGAAAGTGTGGCAAAGAGCCCTAAAAGACACAGCAGCGGCCAATAGTGAACAATGCGGGTATTGAAATGCATATAACCCTTTCGCAAACGACAAATTTTAGACCCTTCCAAACTGAAAGAGTTTGCAGACGACAATTTTAAATTTGATGAAATTTGCAGAAAGTTCTCCAAAAGGGTAGAAAACACTGTGGGAAAAGGAGAAATTGCTCGTTACGAGCATTTTCTCCTTTTCCCACAGTGTTTTCAAAAGACTTGTACTGCAGACAAGTGAAAACCAGGGCTTGTTTGGATCATACCATTGTAAAGTATGAAAATCATTGTGAAGATGACAATCTGTCATTGTGTGGTTGTTCCTAGTGTAAGTCGCAGGCAGAAAAAAAAATTTTTTTTTTAAATCAGATAAAAAGCAAACAAAAGATAGAGCGACTTGGAAATTTTTTAACTAGTTATTTATTTTTCTACCAGCGACTTGGACCGACCATACAAAAAAAGACTGCCATCTTCTCAGAACTGTCTAATGAAGAGGACGATATTTATCTAAGATCAGACTGCACATTCTGAGCTGTCTGATCTTGATCTATGCCGACAGCAAAAGCCCCTATGTTTGCATATCGTGCTAAAACAGTTCTTGGTATGGCCAAACTGCTTAAATCCACCTGACTAAAATGTCCAGGTCTAAAAATACAATTCCAGAACAAGTGTAGAAACCTGTGGTAACAGCTTAGAATTAACCCTTTACCACACAATCCCCGACATTTAATGACCCTGGTGAAGATGGCTTTTGAAAACATTGTGGGAAAAGGAGAAAATGCTGATAACCAGCATTTTCTTCTTTTCCCACAATGTTTTCTACCCTATCAATGACAAATACGTGTTGTCATTTGAGTCACCTTTAATTTGTCGTCTGCAAATGCTTTCAATTTCGAACAGTCTAAAATTATGTCGTTTGGTAAAAAGTTAAGAGTTGGAGAGTGAAAGTTCGAGATCAGACTACGTATTCTTGATTTATTGTCCGTTCCCTATCTTTGTCGACGAAATAGGCCACTTATTATTCGTCCATGGTGGTGAAACGTTTCGGGGTTCATCGCGTCATAAATGAGCAAGCCTACTGTCAAACGAACAAAGCAGAGAAAGGGTGTTCTTGCTCTTGCTGTAATTTTATCAATCAAAGTGATATTGCGAAACTCTTTGCATCGTATTTCCTAGGTCTTGATGCTTATTATTCCGCTACAATTAATTCTTGTAAGAAAATGAAACTTTTGCAAGAGTCTGAATAGTAATAAAAATACTTGAATATCATATTACGAACAGTGGCAGTCCTCTTATTTTCTTTTCTTTGCATTGTCTAAGTATTTGAGACAAGCTCTGTGAAAAGGAAGCTTAATGCATCTGCGAAAAGTATCGATCCAGGTCAGCCTGCGCTGTGCGCAGGCTGACCTGGGCCGAAACTTTTCGCTATTGGTCCATTTTCTGTGTGTCCAAGAACAAGTCTACCTCGTGATTCAGTCAGTTGTTAAAAAAGTAGCTATTATGGATCTACAATTATGTGATGGCTTGATCGGTCCGATGCATCAAGGAGATGCATTAAGACCCTTTTGGCAGAGCGTTGCTCATTTGCCTTTGTGAACATTCGCATTAATTAACACGTCACACTGCGAGTACTTTTGGGATTTCACAATTTTTACGTCGATTGGAAAAGACTATCAAACTTGTGCAAACAAAGTTGAATTAAAAAAAAAGTAGAAAACATTTTTTTACAAATGAAGAAGTCGCTCTTATCGAACAATTTCTCCATTCTTGAAAATGCCTTCAATAGACGTATACTGTAATGGTGTCTGGAGGGTGTTTGACAGAGGACAAGTGTAAAGCTTGTCGATGGCTGGCGTGGATTAATGGCTACTATGTCACAGCATTGTTGTTGCGAAGCCCTGCAAGATTGTGACAGTCTTGGCGCCTGGCAACAACACAATTGTAAATGAAAAGAATTATGACAGATAGATATTTTATTTCACTTGTAAATAATAGTATACATCATGTTACAACATCCTATGTTTTTCAGATCAACAATAGTCAGCAGTGATATACATATGGCGAGAGAGAGATTGTGTATATATATGTATATTATGTATAGAAGAACGATATACAATGATGATACGATGTCAATGTTCTACGTGATGAAAGCAAAAGTCCCTAAAATTTTCTCCTATCAGGAGTTATTCAAGAGAGACCTTGAGAATCTAATCGCCTAGTCCCGGCACGAAGATGCAGGGCAATCCAGGGAAATAAATAGAACAATGCAGCCTGATAACGTCACTACATGATGCGTGATGCTAGTAAAGTTTTTCAAATGTATCTTTTTGTCGAAGTGGTTATAAATATGTTTTCATTTGTATTTCAGTCACATCATATCTGCAGCTCAGTCATTCGGGCCGTTCACTATAGCTAGGATTGAGCTCTGCAGTGGTTTAGTTACGGTCACTCAAACATTGCAGGCAACTGAAGCAATGATTGGACCTGATAGTAAATTCAACGTTTCTAAGTCCGAGTCGCAGATGGCTACCCTTGAACACCCAAGTGAATTCTAATGTTATGCTTTTACATAGAAAATTTCACTCGTCAAAACTCGGCCGATTCCGTACCTAAATCTAACCTCGTCTGTATAAAGGAGGTTTCCATTTTGAACTATCAATCACATGATCTTAAATATTGCGGCGCTCATGTAAATCGCTCAGCAACGATATGAACAACCACGCTGAAGTTATTCACATCTATTGATCTGTCGATGAAAGCTCCCAACGGAATTGATAAACCACGCTAAAATTTGAATGTACAAACTGTTTGCCGACGGAAATACTCGTAGAAAGATATCGATAGAAAATTGTGACTCATGTTTTCATTTTTAAGAGGAGCCTTACAATTTTATAACGGTAAGACAGTGTACTTCCGCTGAAGAAATGTACCGTGTAGATGCATATCAAGCCACGTGATACAGCCGAAGGACTTGATCACCGGATCACCCAAGCTTTGCCGAATGAGTAAATTCACTTATTTTTCAGATAGAAGGTTGTTAAACATATATTACCGTATATTGATTGTCTTTTTAATCCGTCTGAAAATAGTGCCGGAGAAATTGCTCGTTACGAGTTTGCGAATTCGTCGGCTGCAAATTGGTTTTTAGATGTAATGGGTAAGAGCTCTTCGGAAATATTATACCAGTCCGAAGCTATTATCTTCGGGATGCCTTTGCATTTGCTTAGAATGACGGTTTGCAAGCTGCGCTTGTTAAATGATCTATTAAGTTTTTTTGTCGTCCGCTGAAATACTTTATAATGTTCTTTCTTTTGTCTTTCAGCTGCAAGTGGCAGTTGCAAATGCAGAACCACCTACGCAAATCGTCCCCAAAATTGCTCTCTCAATTAAAATCTGGTATTCGATTCCCACGAAATATTAAACCTCCATGGTAATATTTTACAGAAGTTATTAATGGTCGCTATTTTGAGGATTATAAATGATTGTGCAAAAATAATGGGCAAAGAAACAAACTTTTTCACCGGTACCTCGTGTTACACGATCATTAACCCTTAGGCTGCTGAGCGCGACTCAGTGACATTTTATGGACAGTGTAGATCAAGATCAGACTGCACAGAACGTGCAGTCTGATCTTGGATCTACACTGTCCGTTAAGGAGATACTTTTCCCCAAAAAGTTAACTTTGAAATAGCAACATGCGGGTTTTTACTATTGGCTAGAAAGTTTCATTTAACTTATTTAGCAGGTTAAGGGTTAACTACAGTGAAACCTGTACTTGCATACTCGATACGAGCTAAACATGTATTCGTAATTTCGAAGTCAACCGAGGCTAAATCGTGCGATTAAGGGGCGTGAACACGTATTTATCAGTTTAAATTATCTTTTACCAAACCATCCTATGTTTTTAAGAGCCTGATCAAGAAAGCCTGGTGGGAAAATGTTACTAACTATAAGTTTAGTACTCTCTGTGTTTCCATTTAGGGGTCGCTGGTTCCAATCCTCAACTCTGGGAATTTATTTGCGGGCACTGATGTTAGTCATCGTGACAGGATTCATTCTTCACTCACTGTTGATCATTGTTCCGACCATGTGGAAGGCAGCTAGTAGCTGGGGAAGAATATTGTGCGAAGTACCGATAAAAGAAAATCCAGAAAAGCACGGATAGGTGTACTTGTCGCCGCGATATAACTAAAGTAATGGTGAAAATAGTATTAAAACAACATGCTATCAATCAACTTTGTGCTTCAATTTTGACAATAGTTATTCTTTTTAATATAGTAATGCACATGCCAAGCCCCCGTAGCTCAGTCGGTAGCGTACAGGACTTGAGAACAGGAGGTCGCGGGTTCGATCGCCGGCTTGGCCAATTTCTCTCCGGGGACTGATGATAGTCATTGCGACAAGATTCGTTCGTCTCTCACCGCTGACCGTTGTTTCGACGTTGGTTATGTGGGAAAGCAGCCAATGATTGGGAAAGAATATTGTGCAAAGTACTGGTAAAAGAAACTCCAGGAAAGCATAGATAGGTGAACTTGCCGCCGTGATATAATTGAAATGATGTTGAAAACGGCGTTAAACCCTATGCAATCACTCATTAAAATGCACATGCATTATCAGTACTCTCAGTACTTTGATCTGGAGAATGTGTACCAGGTGACAGATTTGGGCAGGTCTCGAGGTGTAAACGTTTGGTATACGATCCGGCTATCAATTAAAAGGTGGAAAGTCTAGTTTAGCTGAATTTTAGACGAAACTCTTAATATGCTGTAGATAGTCTCTATTTCTTTTATGAACGGTAAAGATCAAAATCAGACTGAAAACATGAAGATCTTGTACTTACACCGTCCGCTTTTCATTCGAGGAATTCTTGCCAAATCACTCCTGAAATAAGAAAATTGTTGTTCCTTTTCTCCTGACTGATAATCCATCTTATTTCTTTAGCACTTAATCCTTTACCACTCAATCCAGACTTTAAACGACCTTAGAAAGAAAGCTGGTGAAAAAATTGTGGGAAAAGGAGACAATTCTTGTTACAAGCTTTTTTTTCTCCTTTTCCCACAATGTTTTCTGCTTATCTCAAAACGAATTCCAATTTCTGACTCATATCTATTTCGTCTTCTGCAAACGACTTCAATTTGGACACGATCTAAAATTTTGCGGTTTGGTAAAGAGTTAACTCTACCACACAATGACTGACGAGTTTTATCGCCTCTGGAAAATTGGGCTCTTGAAAACATGGTGGAAAAAGGAGAAAATGCTGGTTAACATTTCACCTTTTCCAATGATGTTTCCTACCTTTCAGAAATAAATCCAATTATTTGAGCCACATTTGATTTGTCGTCTGCAAATGCTTTTGAATTTGGGCCAGTCTAAAATTTTGCGGTTTGGTAAAGAGTTAAAGGGTTTTAAGGTGCTGCAGGTGTACCCAAGATTGTCATTTTTTTATTCTTACTACAAGCAGTGGCTTTATCTAATAAATAACATTTACTAGAATCAATAAAATAAATTAACAGAACGGCAGAACAAGACCAAAAATATTATTCGACTGAAATATGGAAGCACAGCCCAAAGAACAGCTTCTTCATTTTCGTAACGGTCTCCAAAAGAATATTTTTAGCTCGGCTGTTTTCGAAGAAAGCGTCGATTTATTGTTATAGCATGCCAAGCCTCGTAGCTCAGTCGGTAGCGTACAGGACTTGAGAACAGGAAGTCGCTGGTTCGATCCCCGGCTTAGCCAATTTCTTTCCAAGGATTGATGATAGTCATTGCGACAGGATTCATTCGTCTCTCACCGCTGACTATTGTTTCTGACTCATATCTATTTCGTCTTCTGCAAACGACTTCAATTTGGACACGATCTAAAATTTTGCGGTTTGGTAAAGAGTTAACTCTACCACACAATGACTGACGAGTTTTATCGCCTCTGGAAAATTGGGCTCTTGAAAACATGGTGGAAAAAGGAGAAAATGCTGGTTAACATTTCACCTTTTCCAATGATGTTTCCTACCTTTCAGAAATAAATCCAATTATTTGAGCCACATTTGATTTGTCGTCTGCAAATGCTTTTGAATTTGGGCCAGTCTAAAATTTTGCGGTTTGGTAAAGAGTTAAAGGGTTTTAAGGTGCTGCAGGTGTACCCAAGATTGTCATTTTTTTTTTTATTCTTACTACAAGCAGTGGCTTTATCTAATAAATAACATTTACTAGAATCAATAAAATAAATTAACAGAACGGCAGAACAAGACCAAAAATATTATTCGACTGAAATATGGAAGCACAGCCCAAAGAACAGCTTCTTCATTTTCGTAACGGTCTCCAAAAGAATATTTTTAGCTCGGCTGTTTTCGAAGAAAGCGTCGATTTATTGTTATAGCATGCCAAGCCTCGTAGCTCAGTCGGTAGCGTACAGGACTTGAGAACAGGAAGTCGCTGGTTCGATCCCCGGCTTAGCCAATTTCTTTCCAAGGATTGATGATAGTCATTGCGACAGGATTCATTCGTCTCTCACCGCTGACTATTGTTTCGACGATGGTTATGTGTGAAAGCAGCCAGTGGCTTGGAAAGAATATTGTGCGGAGTATTGGTTAAAAAAAAAAAAAAAAAAACAGGAAAGCATGGATAGGTGCTGTGGCCGCCGCGAAATAACTGAAATAATGTCGAAAACGGCGTTAAACAACGGGTCCCGATAAACTTAGAAACGGAACCGAAACGAAATGCAATGAAACGGAACGAAACGGAACGACACGCAACTAAACGGAACGAAACGTTACGAAACGGAACGAAACGAAACGAAACGGAACCAGACGAAACGAAACGAAATAGAACGAAACAGAACGAAATAGAACAAAATGAAGCAAAAGTGAAACCTAAATTAGTTTTTTTTTTTTTTTTTTTCTTTTAAATCGCCTTCCTCTTGATTGCAATTAATGCAAATAGGTAAATATTAAAATTTGATAGCAGCTGTATGCACGAAGATCAGGTTATTGCAATGAATCTGGATTATTGTTCACTTTGTTATGGAAATAAATCATCATCAAAACGTCCTTCAATTATTGGGCAACTGTCAGTGAAGCAATTATGTCGCTGCTCAGTCAAAGCAGAGGGACAAAATGAGGGCCGAGATTATTTTCCATATTTTCAGGGGGCATTTAAATTTCATCCAATAATGACGAGAGGGGCACAATACCCGTAAGCAATACCGCCCGCACCATAACTGACCCCAGCCGCCAAAACGATCGCGTTGCAGTACGCAACAGTCAGCATAACGTTCATTCCTGCATCGGTACACGGCCATTAGCTCGAGACAATACAAACCTCGACTCATCAGAAAAAAATATAATTGTCCGCCAACGCTATCTTGTCCAGTTTACGTGCCCCAAGGCCAACTGCTCTCTATAATTGCGATGGCGGCGCGTCAGAACCGAGCGAACGTGCGGGCGATGTCTGTGCAAACCGTTATCAGCTACACAATTCTGGGGATAATAGCAGCTGTAACTGTTGCTCGTAGGTCTCGTAGGTACTGATTCACGATATATTGGTCTTAGGCTCGAGTCGTAACGCGCGGTCTGCAGCTACGTGTAAGTCTTTTGCACTTCAAGTTTGCGCAAATCGCCGCAGATGGCTGCTGACTGCTTGCGCGAATGCACCAACATGAACCGCAACCTCTGTAGTAGGTAGCCCAGCCTCCAGCATACCTATGACTCTTTCTGGTAAATTTTCTTTAAGTCTTGGCATCGATATTTCTGATCAATACGTGGACTAGATATGTCTATCCCTTACATCCACCGAAATTCGAACTTTGCCTTAAATAGCCACAGGTCTTTTAGCTAGGAATTATCTGCTCAATTTTGCAAACTATGAACGGTTTTAAATATTACCACACGTGTATACATAACGTATATATGTACGTCTCAAAGGTAACCTTGAAAATTTTGCACATACTTTATGAAAGTTTCTTTTTTTGGTTTAGTATATACAAAATTCTTTGGTCCCGGAGTAGCTGCGACATTCGCGGCCTTCGTTTGATAACGGTGTTTATCCTTAATTATAACATTTATAATCATTTTTTAAAACGTGAACACTGTGAGTTCCTTCGATGTTGGGGGGAAAAGGTTTGGGTTCTAGTTCAGTCAGTTCCCGAATTTCTTAAAGTAACAATAGCTGCCAAAAGTAAACCGTAAATCGTGTCATTTAAAAGTATGGAAATTATTGTGAAAATGACAATCTGATATTGTACAGTCGGTCAAGGCATTAGTCGCTGGAAGAGAAGCTAATTTCAAAACCAGGTTAAAAGTTGCCAGGTTACTCCATCTTTTGTTTACTTTTTTCCTGATTTTAAAATTCATTTTTCTGCCAGCGACTAACAACTGGACTTACCATACAATAACAGATTGTCATCCTGACAATATTTTCCATACTTTTGATTTGGTATGATTTACAATTTAAATGTATTTTAACACCAGCATTGTGTTTTTGGCCGCTATTGGGCCTTTAACTCATATAAAATTTTCACATAGACAGCAATTTAGCATATGAAGAGTGAATCTTTTCCTCGATATTTTCAAAATAATCGATACAGTGTCATACTTTTCTTTCATAGAAAATAATAACCTTACTGTTGTCGTGCGAATAATATTTATTCTTATCCGCTGTATATCGTACGGTAAGGTTTCTTACTCGCCAGACAGCGGTGTTGCAACCTACTTAACCCTTAAGCTGCCAAGCGCGACTCACGGACCTTTTGCAGACAGTGTAGATCAAGATCAGACTGCACAGAATGTGCAGTCTGATCTTGGATCTACACTGTCCGAGAAGGGGATACTTTTCCCCCTAAAATACCTTTGAAATTTATAGCAAAATTTGGGTTTTTACTATCGGCTTGAAAGTGTCATTTTCAAGTATTTAGCAGGATAAGAGTTAACATTTTTAGATGACTTTAAGTTAAGCTACTGCTTACAGTCAGATCCTGTGCGAATGTTCGGATTCATTTGTATACATGTTGTACATTTATTTGTAACAAAGTACATGTAATGCCTTTGAAACTGAAGATGATTTCTTCTAGACTGAATTTATCTCCCTCTGCCAGTGTAGCCATTCACCTTTAAAGCGGTTCTAACGAACAGCCCTACCCATTTTCTCTTTTCAGACCTGAAGCCATCTCTTTATCTTACAGGTTCTGCCGAGACGTTCATTACATTGATTTATTATTATGGAGAAAATGTACAAATGAAAAACAAAAGTCTGTGGGGACTCTATATACTAGCAAGGGTCGACTGAAAGCATCTTGAAGGGCATCGACTGAAAACCTCAAAGGTATTCATGGTGAAATTGATTAATTGGATGATGTTTAAGGTCGTTTTCAACATTATGTAAGATACATCGTGGTGGCCAGTGCACCTATCTATGCTTTCCTGGAGTTTCTTTTGACAGTAATACACACAATATTCTCTCCAAGCCACTGGCTGCTTTCCCACATAACCATCGTCGAAACAATGGTCACTGTGACAGAGGAATGAATCCTGTCGCAATGACTGTCATCAATCTTTGGAAAGAAATTGGCCGAGCCGGGCATCGAACCAACGACCCCCCTGTTCTCAAGTCCTATACGCTACCAACTGAGCTACAGGGGCTGGGTACCAAAATGAAAGAAGAACAGAATAGAAAGAAAATATTATCCCATTTTCGTCCAAAATCTTGCATCAAATATGTTGGAGTTTGCGCAACTTTCCCAAACACAGGTCCTGGTAAAGGATTGTCGTTTAGATCAACTAATTCTGATTCCGACTAGATTTTCAAACCGGCAAATCACGCATGAGATGACGCAAAATTTCACAAAGAATGTGGGATAATCCAAGAAGAAAGATACAAAAAAAAAAAAAATGATAAACTGAGAAATAAAATAGTGAAATAAAACTCACTTTGCTAGATTTCGTTCTATTTCGTTCTGTTTCGTTCTATTTCGTTTCGTTTGGTCTGGTTCCGTTCCGTTTCGTTTCGTTTTGTTCCGTTTTGTTCCGTTTCGTAACGTTTCGTTCCGCTTTGTTGCATTTCGTTCCGTTTCGTTGCGTTTCGTTTCAGTTCCGTTTCTAAATTTATAGGGACCCGTTAAACAACATACAACAACGTACACTTATTGTCATAGCCCTGTCGTCGTCTGCGCCGTTGTCGTCTGCGAGCAAAAATTTCTTAAGACAAAGTATCCAGAGCTCCAGATAAGAAGGAAAGATGGTATTCTAAATCCATTATTTCTCTCCCAAACCCTTTGTTGTGGGTACTCATTAGAATCGTCTCGATGAGACAATTCTAATGAGTACCATAACATAGGGTTTAGTGGAGAATAATCAATGTTTTCAATCTTGAAATCAAAATCACTCCCTCTGTCTGGAGCTCTGGGTCACTATCTCTGTCATTACTGAAGATATTGACTTCAAACTGGGACTATTTGTTAACTACCAAAAGGGGAACACATACAACATGGGGCAAGTAACCATCAAAATATTTCGATACTTTTATGCCCGTTTTTCCACCAGGGGGGGGGGGGGGGGGGGGAGCAATCAGAGTGTTTTCGAATATTGGAGAATCAGGTTATGTACGAATATGGGGAAAATACGATCTAAATGTTATATAATGAGTTATAATTACTCTAAATGTTACACTGTATGTAACCAAACACAGCCTTTTTAGCAAAGAACCAAGTAGGCGTGAGTGGGTACAAAGTGTATAATATAATGCTTTAATTATAGTTCTACAAGTGTAATTGGGTACGTTTGACAGTAAATATGAAGGCACAGTCTGGTTGTCTAAAGGACCCCTAGCTGCCTGTCACTGCTCGGTTGATTTCTACCAACAGACCAAAATAAATGGTTTTGCGTTTAAGCTCAATTCCCTATCGTATACCAGAGCTCCAGATAAGAGAGAGTGATGGTATTCTAAATCCATTATTTCTCTTCCAAACCCTATGTTGTGGGTACTCATTAGAATCGTCTCCGTGAGACGATTCTAATGAGTATCCATAACATAGGGTTTAGTGGAGAATAACTGATATTTTCAATTTTGAAATCAAAATCACTCCCTCTATCTGGAACTCTGGTATACGTCAACGAGAAATTTGAGAAAAGGTTAAAGATGCATCCTTACAGCCAGAGAAAAAAAAACTTGAAAGTGTGTAGAATGGCTAAGAATTTGATAAGCTGTGTAAACATAGATGAATTACCAATATATATAGTGTAAGAGATAGAGAAACTCAAGGGATTTGTCCTTATTTAAAACCGGAAATGACAACATTGATTTCTTTAAAGACCGTCAGGGGCAATATTTGGCATGAAGATACAAGAATGATAATAGTTTCATAAAATTAAGGCGAAATAGATTAAAAACTGGTTGAAATAAACATGAAATGGGTTAAAAACTGGCTGAAAACGAGTATAGGTGTATCTTGAAATATCAGTTAAGTTATCGTGTAGTGTTTAAAAAAATAGGTAATTAAGTCGGTTTTTAAAGTAGCAATAGCTAACAAAAATAAACAAAGCGGGTGTTAAAATGAAATTAAATTCAAATCATATCATTTAAAAGTATGAAAATTATTGTGATAATAGCAATCTGTTATTGTAGGGTTGGTCCAAGTATTAGTCGCTGGCAAAGAAATTAATTTCAAAACTAGGTTAAAAGTTGCCAGGTCACCCTTTCTTTTGTGTAAACACATGGTTTGCGCATGCGTGATGTCTATCAGCCAAAACAGAGAATCCTAAAGAACTGAAATTTTTTTCAGCAACAAGAAAAAAAAAAAACATGAAAATAATTATCTGCACAAAAATATACACTGAAAGAAATAGCATGCAGTTTTCAAAAAAAAAAAAATGATTTTTTTAATTTTCAGTGTTGAGTGAATGAATATTCAATAAGTTCCTTTCAAAAGTAAAAGTAAAAACATTTTTTCCAGACTTAGGCTGAGATATGTTTTTACACTGGTCAATTATTCTTCAAAAAATCAAACCAAATGAACTGTCTCTTTTCTGGACAGCGGATGCCTAAAAAGGTCTACGGGGAATTCGAACTTAAGCGTGGCCGTTTAGAAGTTTTGTTTAGTCTACTGTTTCACCCTTAACCTTCTAAGCACGACGCGGTTCCATTTTGCGGACAGTTTAAATTCATATAAGACTGCACAGAATGTGAATCGTTTAGGATTTTCAACAAGATGATTTGAACATTGTCGAATACCATACTATGACTGGGAACAGGTTTAACTAGAGAATCAAAGCGTTGAAAGCACTGGTGTGGCATTTGTCAACTGAGCCATTAAGTAGAATTATTAATTTGAAAGATAAACAATAGAAATAGTTTCAAAACATTCGCTTATAAGTCAGCCTACTATATAGTCATGCACAATCCGATAGAGTAGCGTGCAATCTTGTGGGAAGAAAAAGTTCGGGCGAACAAGCCCAGGGATGAATAATCCCAGGAACGAACTGGTTTTGGAACGAAAAAACACGAAATCGGGCGGTCAGGAGATACAGATTGTGTGTATCATTACGCCAATAGAAGGCCATGGCGAACCACGCTATTTTCGATAAAAAAGAAGTATTTCCACGATCGATGGCCTAATCCAATTTATCTTAATACGCCATTTTCAATTTCATATCTGAGTGCAATCGAAACACTATTTGTCCTAGAAACATTAAGTTTAATTGGGTTTACTTCCTTCGGTTTTGCACAAACTACGATACATGATTATCAAAATGCCGTATTGAACTCGTAGTGGCATTGTCTCCGACAAGTGCCACAAAAACTATTGGAGCTGGGCAAACTAATGATTTATCACCAGCAATTAGACGTGATATGCTGAGCAGGTTGTCAGAAATATCATTAACTTTAACCCTTAGTCTGCTAAGCGCGACTCACTGTCCTTTTGCACAGTTCTGCAGAGAATGTGCAGTCTGATCTTTGATCTACACTGTCCATAAGGAGTTATCTTTCATTTAAAAGTACGTTTCGAAATAGGGGAATCTGGCTAAATATACTATTGGTTTGAAGTTTCATTTCTTTTATTTAGCAGGATAAGGATTGATTTAAAAAAAAAACTGCAACACTGAGTCTTGTGGAACATCCGCCTTTGTATCCATTACTTTTGATCTTGCATCCTGTTGTAGCTTTCTGAAGCCTCGTGGTGACGTTGAAGTAAAAATGAAAAAGAACTTTTCTTCGAAAAATAATGCAGATCACCTTTAACCCAAACCCAAACAAGCCCTGGTTTTCACGTGTCTGCAGTACAAGTCTTTTGAAAACACAGTGGGAAAAGGAGTAACGAGCAATTTCTCCTTTTCCCACAGTGTTTTCTACCCTTTTTGAGACCTTTCCGCCATTTTCATCAAATTTAAAATTGTCGTCTGCAAACTCTTTCAATTTGGACCAGTCCAAAATTTGTCGTTTGGGAAAGGGTTAAACAGCCATATATTTATCACGTTGTATGTTATCGAGTGTGAAATTAGATGGGCAATGCTCTGACATTAGGAGGTTTAATACATCTCCGTGATGCATTATACCAAGCAAGTTGTCTCATAATTATGGATCCATAAAATTATTTTTTCCTAACAACTGACTGAATCACGAGAGAGACTGGTCCTTTGTCATGCAGAAAATTGACCTATACCAAAAATTTTCAACCCAGGTCAGTCCGCCTGGACTGCGCAGGTTTAGGTCGATACTTTTTGCAGATACATTAATCCTTTTTTCACAGAGCACGGCTTATAAATTTCAGTCTCGATTCTTGAAGTTTCATAACAACAGCTTCCGTTCTGAGCACACTTTGAAATAAAACGTAAACTTGGAAATGATTGTAGTCAATTGGGACTCAGAATTTGAGGAAATATTTATGGCCGCTAACTGTAGGTACAATACTTGATCACACGAAAAAAGGAAACCTTGAAATGTGTCCTCAGTTTCAAATAAAATCGAAACAGGTGTGTTTGCATAATCAAAATACAACAAGAGACGCACGCAAAAATACCGAAGTTCAAGTGGTTATTCAGTTTATGAAAAGCAGAAATTAAACAATCATGAATACTTGTAATTTTACCATCAAAGCGTGAATTTTGACCTCTAACACGCATAACCCTTTCAAGGAAAAAAAGACTGAAGTTCGCTTTGTGAACAATTCAGAAACAGCTCAGAGAACGGCATATCACACTCCCCAAATAGTGCAATCTGTTCTGGGGTCTATTTTTTTCGGCATCGCAACATAACTATAACTCTACAGCTCTTCTACTTGCCAACTTGAAATATCCAGTTCACTATACATGTGGCGCTCAAAAGTTAAACATTTAATTTATATAACGTCGTTAAGCTTTTCAAAAATACAAGGCGACTGACTGACTGACTGACTGACTGGCTGGCTGGTTGTCTGGTTGGCTGGCTGGCTGGCTGGCTGACTGACTGGCTGGCTGGTTGTCTGGTTGGCTGGCTGGCTGACTGACTGACTGACTGGCTGGCTGGCTAGCTGGCTGGTTGGCTGGTTGACTGGCTTGTTTTCTCGAAATTATCTTTGTAACTTTTTTTTTCCAGTTACAGATGCTCGATTAAAACTGTGATTGAGATCAAATATGCAAATATCAAATTAGCCAAGAGGCGAAAAGAAAACCAACAATCTGACAGAACTACCGGCTAATCTTACTTTATACTCTCTACAAAGTAGTTCTATGATCGTACGTAACCATTATAAATATTTCGGCATCTCCATCCAAGTCACGCATTTCAGAAAAAAAAAACCAGGAAAATATCCGAGTCATGCTCTGTGAAAAGTGGGCTTTATGCAACTGCAACAAGTATCGACCCATGTCAGGCTAACCTGGGTCGAAACTCTTTACTATTGGTCAATTTTCTACATGTCAAAGACAAATATACATCATGATTTAGTCGGATGCTTGACAAAATGGATTTTACAACTCCATAATTAGTTGATGACTTGCTTGTTACCAAGCATTACAGAGATGCCCCTTTTGTCAGAGCATGGTTCACATTGTAATTTATATGAGCTATGCTCTGGCAAAAGGGGGCTTAATGCATCTCCGTGATCCATAATACCAAGCGAGTCAATACATAATTATGGATCAATAAACTCCATTTTGTATAACAACCGACTGATTCATGAAGTACACTGGTCCTTTGACGTGCAGAAAATTGAGCAATAGCGAAAAGTTTCGGCCCAGGTCAGCCTGCGCGGAGTGCGCAGGCTGACCTGGGTCGATACTTTTCGCAGATGCATCAAGCCCCCTTTTCACAGAGCACGGCTCATATACATTAGCGATTGAAGGATGAAATCATTATGACAAATGAAAAATGCTCATGATGCCTAATATCTCCTTTTATCACAATATTTTCATAAAATACCATAAAGTCCCTCAGCAGGTGCACCAAACAACGCTTAATATGATTTTAAGGAACTTAATTATTTTAGCAATTCATAATTTAAGCTTAAGGAGTGAAGTTCTTTAATAAAACAAGCTGGTTTCAAGTAGATTACGTAACAATGATGCAACATTGGTTTTACCCTTTCCAACAAGCGTTCCAAATTTGGCTCCTTTGCATTTTGAAAACATTTTATATATGGAGAATATTGCTCTGTAAGAGCAATTTTTCCATTTGCTACAATGTGTTCTTGACTATGTCCAACATAAGTTTTACCTGTTCAAATAATACATCATTTTTTTTTTTTAATGCAGAGCTCTTTAAATCTAAGAAAATTTTCAACCTTTAACACCGACTAAATAAGTTAAATGAAATTTTCCGGCCAAAAAATTAAAGAAAAACAAAACAGAATTGCCGCTTCAAAGTTATTAAATGGGGAAAAATATTTCCATATATATCGGACCGGGTAGATCCAAGATCAGACTGCACGTTCTGTGCAGTCTGATCTTGATCTACATTGGCCGCAACAGCACCTTAAGTCGCGCTTAGTAGCCCAAGGGTTAAAATCATATGGGTGGGGGCAGGGTAAGCTTGTGAAGCCCCATTTCGCCCACCTCCCCAACTTTTGATTAAGTGTATCAATATTTCCCGCGGGGGATGAATGCAAACACTTCAATGAGAATGGAGACGGGTTTTGAAGTTATTTATACTTCGCGTTAATTGTGGAACTAGCAGGTGAATCAATGGCGGATACTTGTTAATGTTTACCAAAGTTTTCGAAACTTTTATTAAGTCTCGATTTAAATTGATCTACAGGTATTCTTTTCGGTATGAAACAGTTTTCAATCCTTCCTCTTAAAGGGGGCTATTCAGGTTTTAATAATCTCACCAAGCTTTAAAAATGATTCATCACTAAACTAAAGACCCAATAGTGGCAAAAAAAAAATCAAAATTGTATTTAAATTTAAATCATACAATTTAAAAGTATCTTTATATTGTGAAGATAACAATCTGTTATTGTGTGGCCAGGCCAAGTATTAGTCGCTGGCAGAAAAATAAATTCTAAAATCAGGCAAAAAGTAAACAAAAGATAGGGTGAGCTGACAACTTTTTATCTAGTTTTGAAATTAATTTCTCTGGCCAGCAACTAACACTCGCACCGACAGTACAATAACAGATTGTCATCTTCACGATAATTTCCATACTTTTAAATGGTATGATTTAAATTTAAATGCATTTCAACACCCGCTTTGTTTACTTTTGTCAGCTGTTGTTACTTTAGTTTAAAACATAGTTTATTCATATAATTTACATAGACTAATATAACATAAATTTAAACAAGAAAAGGATTAGAACGTAAGCTTATAGCTTACATAGTTCCTCTCCAATTGACGGTTACGTCATTAAATGAAGTCTACTTGTTAATTTAAGTAAAGCAGTAATGGCAAACCAACAGAATAGAAGAAAGACATATGTAAGAAAAAAATACCTTTACTGGTTTCATTAACGGTCTACTTAGGCAGGTAACTTTAGATTTGTAGGAATGTCACGTGATCAACGTTTCAGACTGATCTCAGCAAAATAATTCACTTTTAAGTCTGTTAACTCTTTACCACACAATCCCGACTTTTAACGACCCTAAAATGGAAGCCTTTTGAAAACATTGTGGGAAAAGGAGAAAATGCTGGTAACCAGCATTTTCTCCTTTTCCCACAACGTTTTCTATCTGTCCCTTAACAAATTTTAATTTTTAAGTCACAATTAATTTGTCGTCTGCAAATGCTTTCAATTTGGAGTAGTCAAAATTCTGTCGTTTGGTACAGAGTTAAATGAGTTAAGTCCATTATTTTGCTGAGTTGAGTCTGTAACTGTTGTGTCAACTCAGGATTTGAGAATGTTGTTAGAGTATGTTAATGTTAGTGAAATGTGTCTCAAATTACGAACTCAACTTAACCTTTTAGCCGCTAAGCGCGACTCAATGACCTTTTGCGGACAGAGTAGATCAAGATCAGACTGCACAGAACGTGCAGTCTGCTCTTGGATCTACACTGTCCGACAAGAAGATATTTTTCTCTGAAAAGTAAGTTTGAAAGAAGATTATCGGGGTTTTACTATCGGCTTGAAAGTTTTATTTAAGTTGATTAGCAGGATAAGGGTTAACTCTTTACCACACGATGAAATTTTTGACCAAATTGAAAGTATTTGCAGACGACAAACTAAATGTTGTTAAAATGAGGATTTCTCTCTTTGATAGGGTAGAAAACATTGTGGGAAAAGGAGAAAATGCTGGTTACCAGCATTAATTTTTCTCCTTTTCCCACAATGTTTTCAAAAGCCTTCTTTTGTAGGGTCGTTGAAAGTCGGGACTGTGTGGTAAAGAGTTAACCCTTTACCGCACGATGCCGCCTTTTGACGCTCCTGGGAAAGAAACATTTTGAAAACATTGCGGGAAAAGGAGAAAATGCTGGTAACCAGCATTTTCTGCATTTTCCCACAATGTTTTCTACCCTATCAAAGAAAAATTGCACTATTTGAGCCACATAGAAATTGTCGTCTGCAAATGCTTTCAGTTTGGACAAGGCCAAAATTTTGTCGTCTGGTAAACGGTTAAGTCGGTAAAAGAGTGCATTAGCGGACTTGAGCAAAATAAGAGACTAAGGCTGTTTCGTGAAACCAGGTCCAGGGCTATTATACTCTGCTCTAACTGTACTCCTCAGCATTATACAAAGATAAGGGGAGATAACAGCTCGGACAGCAGCACCATTATCTTCCTCTAGGTGGCATTTTGAATACATATCTATCTGCTTTGGGCATTCTAGACCGGAACCGGACTACTTTTCAGGGCGGCAGGCTTGGCCAATTTCTTTCCGAGGATTGATGATAGTCATCGCGACAGGATTCATTCCTCTCTCACCGCTGACCATCGACGATGGTTACTTGGGAAAGCAGTCAGTGGCTTGGAAAGAATATTGTGCGGAGTACTGGTAAAAGAAAACGGCGTAAAACACCATACACTCAATCATACAATCCTGGAAATCGATGCGGCGAATTTCAAGATAAAATGTACGTTCATTCAAAGCAAAGCTACTTGGCTGGATTCATCCAGCCATGGTTAGCAAGCATATAATCTATGCATCGGTCCTTTGTAAACACAGCCCCTATGAGCTTGGGGAAATAGCCCCGGTATATAAGCCCAGCATGGTGGGGACGTTATTTTTTGTCAGTCTATTGCACAAATCAAGTCTATTGCACAAATCACAGTTTTCCCCATATGTATATTCGGAAACTCCATATGGAGATTTGCTGTAAACAATTGTATTTTATAATATATGAGCGACTCTGTGAAAAGGGGCTTTAATGCATCTCCGTGATGCAACGTGCCAAGCAACTCATCACATTATCATGGATCTATAAAATCCATCTTGTATAACAATCGACTCAACCACTAGCTAGACTAGTCCTTTGACATCCAGAAAATTTATCAGTAGCAAAAAGTTTCGGCCCCGGCCAGCCTGTGCAGACTGCGCAGGCTGGCCAAAGTCGTTACTTTTTTGCGGATGCATCAAGCCTCCTTTTCATTTCGTGTATATATACATATATTTAAAAAAAAAACATACTTGATTTCTACAAGCAAAGGATAAGACCCTTGCACCATGCTTTATAAACAGGAAATTGTCCACGGGTGGTAGTGAATAAAGGGGCGGGGTCAAAACCCATTGGGCTTCAGATACAAATGTTTCATTCATTGAGAAGCCTACTTGTGCTATTTCTGTACTCCCTCTACTCTGAAATAGAATCAATCAAAAGAAATGAGCCATGCCCTGGCAAAATGGGGTATAAGGCATCTCCGTGATGTATCGTACCAAGAAAGTCATCATGTTATCATGGATCCATAAAATCCATTTTGTCTAACAACCGACTGATCGTGAGGTAGAGTAGTCCTTTTTACATGCAGATATTTGACCAAAAGCGCATAGTTTGGACACAGGTCAGCCTGGGCGGACTGCTCAGGCTGACCTGGGTCGATACTTTTTGCAGATGCATTAAACCACCTTTTCGCAGAACATAACTCAAATATCTAAAGAAAAGATATGGGTTTTGTTATCAATTATTATTCATTTCGTAAATCTCATCATACTTGTTAGTGCATAAACCAAACTGCGACCTCCACTAATGTCCTGTGCGGAGAGAATACTCGTAGCACAGGATCAGCCTTAATGTATGTGCAGTCTGATCTCGGTCATCTCTACACTATACTCAATTAATTGATCATTTATTTACTTTATCTTTTATTTATTTTGTCCTTCTATTCTTTCGTACGAGACTTAATGATTGTTCATTTACTCGTTTGTCTTTCCTTCTTTCTTTCCTTCCCTACTTTCCTTTAGATGGAAAATGAGTTTCACTTAGCTAACAGGATGCGTGGAGAGAGGTCTTTGTGGACGGACGAACGGACGAGCGGGCGGGCGGGCGGATGGATGGACGGTTGGATGGGTCGATGGATGGATGGATGGATGTTTTACACTGCTTTCAACATCACATGAGTCATATTATGGCGACAGTCCACATATATTTAGGTATTTCAGGTGTGTCCTGGGTTTCACCAGTACGTGCCAAGTGCTCTGAAGTGTCTTGACCAAGGACCATGTCAAGAAAAACCCAGTGCTTTCAGGGAGGCTCGAACCCGTGGCGTCCTGGTTACGAGTCATATACACTTTACCACTAAGCCACGCAGGACCCATTAGGTCTTTGTGGAAAAGTCGCGATATGAGAGAGCAACAGTAGGACTGATTGTTCCCAAAAAATCACAACAAAGAGTGAATAGGGCAAGCAAGACAAATTAGCCATGCTCTGTGAAAGCGGGGCTTATTGCATCTGCGAAAAGTATCGACCCAGGTCAGCCTGCGCAGTCCGCATGTGACATAGATTTTGTTTCACATGCATCATCATTCTCACCACCACCACCACCACCATCATCATCATCGACATCATCATCATCATCATCATAATGATTATCACCACCACCACCACTACCATCATCATGATCACCATCATCATGATTGTGATATCACTACCACCACCTCCATCATCATCATCATCACCTGTACCATCATCGTATCAAATAATTCTACAATTTTATCCTACGCTGTTCGAGTTGTTAACATCTGCGGTTGAAATGGATATGTTTCGAGCTGTTGTAAACAAGACCATCGTTAATCTTTCGTCTAATTTGCATATCTACAGTGGATATGCCTTTTACCGCGCAACCCTTGACAAAACAATCAAATGTTTTAAGTTCCATAAAAAGGGCTTTTGAAAAAATTGTGAGAAAGGGAGAAAATGGTGGTAAATGCTGGCAATAAGATTTGTCCCAGTGACTTAATTTTTACCCAACGTGATTTAATTTTGAACTTGTCTGAGATAATATAAAGATACACTTTCTAACCAACTTTCATAAGTATCCGACTGAAAACGTGGCTTCTATAGCGCACACAAGGTGCTTCTGAGATCCAGTTTCAAACTTGTTCGATATTATATCGGATGTCCGATAGTATGAACAAAAACACTTTGACCAACTTTCGTGAGTATCCACTGGAAAATGTGGCGTCTAGAGTCCCACACAAGGATTTTCTAAGAACATGTCCCTGTGCCTTTTGAAAATACTGAATTTACTGCTGCAGGAAATTCAACTTATCAGCATACTCATTTCTACATTGGATATCGAACTCCGGTTGTCGAACTTACTGCCAACTTCACAGTCCCCCTTTTGTTTTACCCGACGTGGCCCAATTTCAAACATGTCCAAAATATTATCAAAACAAACATTCTGACCAATTTAAGTGAGTACCCGGCTAGAATTGTGGCCTGTAGTGCGCAAACAAAGGTTTTTTTTTACCCAGTGACCTACTTTTTGACTGGATGCAGCACGATCACAAAAGCTTACCTTGAGCACTTTTGTGCTCAGATGAGCTAAAAGACAAATAAATGTACTGATCAGTCCGGGCCAGTGGTTGCTGTGTCGTCTTCCGAACTATGCGGAAAAATATAAGCTGGTAGAGAAATCACTGAACTTTAGTTTCAAATTTCCAACGAGAGTACATACCTGTTGAATTTATATTTCTTTGCAATACTG